>OY725176.1:0-1200000 GCA_963241965.1 Tortrix viridana
CACTTCGTGATACCGAAGTGCCTCTCTAATGACCCCATAGGGAAGGGTGCCAAATGCGTTGGCGATGTCCAACGACACCGCCACGACACCCTCTCCCCTGCTCGACGCGTCCTCACAGAAGTCCCTCAAGGACTTCAGTGCGTCGAGCGTGGACCGCCCCTCCCGGAACCCGAACTGCCGGTCCGAGACGTTCGGGCCGGCGCCCTCCAGGTGCTGCAGGATTCTGGAGGCCAGGATCCTCTCCAACATTTTCCCGGCCTCGTCCAGCAGCACAATTGGGCGCCATGCCGAGGGACAGTCAGGGGGTCGACCCTCTTTCCGGAGGAGGCAGAGCCTCCCCTCCTTCCACACCCTCGGGAATTTGCCTTCCCTCAGACAGTCGTCCATCAGCTGTCTGAGGCGGCCCCCGAGGTGCTTCAGTGCGATGGGGAGGACTCTGCCGGGGACTCCGTCCGGGCCCGGGGCCTTTTTGCAGCCCCGGAGGCGGTCCAACACCCGGTCGAACTCGTCATCGCTAATAGGCGCGATGGCGAGTTCGACCTCCGGCTCCCCCGATGGCTCGGTCATCACCGGGGGAGTTATCGAGGGGCTCGGCGGGAATAGCCCCTCGATGACCGCCTGGAGGAGGGAGGGCTCCAGGGAATCCATGGGGGGGGCGGTGCGCATTTTGTTTCGCACCACCCTATACGGCCGCCCCCACGGGTCCCTGTCCAGGGTGGCCAAGAACGAGGCGTGCGCCTCGTCCTTGGCCTTGGCGATCGCCACCTGTAGGGCCCCCTTTGCCTCCTTGAGGGCCCTGTGGAGCCCCTCCTCCTCCTCGGCGGTGTGTTGCCGACGCCGACAGTGCTGGTACGCCGACCGAGCACTGTTACCGGTGGTTCGCAGGGCCGCAATCTCTGCGGACCACCAGTACACCCTCCTCCGGGCGAAAAGACGCTTCGCCCGGGGCATGGCCGCGTCGCACACCGCCTGCAGCGAGGAGCGGAACCGAGATGCCCGCTCCTCGACCCCGAGGTCGGCGGGTGGGGCAGCACACCATGCCTCCACCATCGCCGCCTCGTCCACCCTGTCCCTGTCCAGTTTGGACAGGGACCATTTGGGGAACCCTCCTCCTCTCCCAGCCCCCCTCCACCCCCCCCCGGGGACGGGCAGCGGCCGGGCCCTACCTATGGAGACCCTCATTCTGATATAAAGATGATCAGAGAGGGTCTCCACGTCCTCCAGGACGCGCCAGTCTGTAACGCGTGCGGCAATGGCGGGGGTCGCGAACGTGATGTCCACGATTGACCCCCCCTGGCGCCGCACGCAAGTGTTGGCGCTGCCCTGGTTCAGGACCGTAAGGCCCGTCGCCGCCACCCAGTCCCTGAGGGCCGCCCCGCGCGGGTCCGTAACGGGGGAACCCCATGCCGCGCTCTTGGCATTGAGGTCCCCCAGGACCAGCACTTGTTTCGGGGCTGCCCTCCTGACGACCCCCCCCAGGGTGCCCAGGAACAACTCAAATTCTCGCAGCGGCCTATTGGGGGAGAAGTACACCGCAACGATGACGGTGTCGTCTCCCCATTTGGCCGCCACGAATCCCGGGCCACCCTCCACCCTGGTCAGGGGGGGGAAGTCCCCCACCGCCGGCACCACCACGGCCACCCTCTCGTCCGCCGACCCTACCCAGTTGGGTAGGGGGGGGACGAAGTAGGGCTCCGCCACTACGGCAACGCCAATCGCCCACTCCGCCATGGTCTGCATGAGCAGGTCTTGAGCTCTGGCGGAGTGGTTGGCGTTCACCTGCAGGATGTCTAGATGCGGGTGTGCTGGCATCTAGACATCCATGCTTTCCTCCTGGGCCCCGGCGGCTGGCGCTGACGGGGGGTTCTGCTGGGGGGGACGGGGGCGTGGGGCCCTCGTGTCCCTACCTCTGGTTGGGGGGGGGAAGCAGTTCCTTCCCCCCATTCTGTGCCCCGCTGGGAGTTTGGAGTGGTGGCAGACCGCACACCACTCTTTCTCCCAGCATTCCCCCATTTTGTGCCCCTCCTTGCAGCACCGGAAGCACAGCGTGCTCCGGTCCACGCTAGAGGGGCACAGTTCCCTCGTGTGACCGACACCGTAGCACTTGAAGCAGCGCATCGGTGTCGGTCCCACGGCCGTGACCCTGGCGGAGGCCCAACCCACCAGGATCCGACCCGCCCTCTGCAGCGCGATCGCGCAGGTCACGGGGCACTGGACGAGGACCGATCCAGTGCCGTCGTACAGCCTGCGGACGGCCCCAACCTTTACTTGGGCCGTCGCGCAGCCCCCCGCCTTGGCAACCGCCTCCGCCACCGACTCCCCGGTCGCCGACTCATCGAGCCCGGCGACCTGGAGGCCGGCCATCTTGACGGGGCGGCTAATGTTCGCCACGTCCCCGACTATTGTTTGCAGCCGTTCCGCCAGTTTATCGGCGGTCCGGCCGCTATCCCCCCCTGGGACCTCGATGACCCTGCCCCCGGTCGCCGAGGTCCGGACCCGCACATGTTGCAGGCCCACCTCCTGCAGGCTAAGGCCCTGAATGGCCTTAGCCATGGTGGCCTGCAACGTGGTGGTGGCGTCCTTCTTCAACGTCACCACCACCGCCGCCGTCTTGGGGGCAGACAGCGCCGCGGGCCTTGGCGCTGCCTTTCTGGCCTGGTTTTGTACAGCCGGGGGGGGGGAGGTCTTGGCCTTCCCCTTGCCTTTTCCCTTTTTTACCACCTCCGACCATTGCGCGGGCGGAGGCGGTATTCGGCCTGAAGGGCCGGGTACGCCCTGCGAAGGCCGAGCGGCAGCCGGGGCTGCGGCAGGCCTGGGCGCCTTGGCCGCAGGGGCGTTGGGCGCTGCCTTGCGGGCGGGGGGTGCCGCCTTCTTGGCGGGCTTAGCTCTCCCATCCCCAAGTCTGGCCCTCGCCTCAGGCTCGGGCTGCGGCATGGACGGCGGGGTAGGCCTCGTGGCCTTCGTCTTGGGGGGGGGCGGCGGGGGGGCAGACCCTGTGGCCCTTCTATCCGCTGCCAGCGGGGGGCGGAGCGGGGGCTCCGGGGGAAGGCGGCGACTCACTTCCTCGATTCGGGCATTCACCATGTTGCCCAAACTGAGGAAGAGGTCCCTCTTCATGCATTCTATTGCCTCCACCAGCTCCTCCGTGGAGAACTGCACTGGTGGAGGGGGGGGAGCCGGGGCCTGGCGCTCGGAGAAGGCGGTCCTGAGCGCCTTGGTCTCCGCGGTGAGCAGGGCGAGCTGCTCCCGCATCCTTTTATTGTCCGCTTTAAGGATGCGGATCTCCTCGCCCTCGGCCTTGGCGGCCTCCACCTCGTCCATGGCCGCCAAGATGGCTCTGCAGGACCTATTAAATAGGCCCCACACCTCCCCCTTCAGGTTGCCCGATTTTCGGGCCCCCTCTAGAATGTCCCTCGCCGATGTTCGGGCCACCTCTATGGGATCGGCATACTGCCGATCCACCTGGCCGCCCGACGGTGAGGGAGAGCCAGCACGGGAGGGCGACTGCGATCGCGACCGCTCCCCCCCGGCTTCTACCCCCCTTCCTCCCTTCCCCTCCTCACCCCTCCTCGAGCGGAGTGCGGGGAAGTCCCGCAGGTATCTGGCCGCGGCGGCGTCCTGCCTTTCCTCGAACCGAGGCTCGATTAGGGCGAGCTTTGCCTTGGCCGCGGACAGCCCCGAATATGCCCCCTTGGGCTTCCCCCTGCGCGCCGTGTTCACCTTGGGTAGGTGATCAGGCGCGAGGGCCCCCCCCTCGTCCTCATGGGTCCTCTTTGACCCCGAGGGAACCGGCAGGTAGTCCTCCGGTTCCAGATAGTCATTTTCTGACTCCAAATCGGAGTCAGAGCCCCCCCCCTCCGAGGGGGGTCCCCCAAAACTTGAGGGCGTGGGCATGGTGGCCCCGGCCCTCCCTCCACCAAGTTTGGTCGAGATCCGCTCACCCAGACCGAAGTTACGACCTAACCTAACTTAAAACGGTCAAGTGGGAGTCGGATCTCAACGACCTAATACTAAAAAGCCGACAGCGCCTGATGGAGTCTAATAGCAATTTTCCAAAAGTTTCCCCCCGGGTTTGGCCCACTTCCCGAGGTCGCAGCGAAAAAAGAAAAATGTCAAAAAATAGAGTAATTTTTACTCTATTTTTTGACACCCTTACTTTACTACCCCCAAATACAAAAATGAAAAGAAAAGGCCAAAAAACAAAAAACCAAAAATTTGAAAAAATAATCAACTTAAAAATTTCTCCCTCTCCACCTGCGAAAATTTGCAATTTCCAAACGGGACGTAAGAAAATTACAAATCTTTCAGCAACGTGTAAAGGGGGAAATGCGCTACCTGTACTGCTAATTACAAATTATTTCGACCACCACAACCCAGTCAAAATTTTTACTCAAAAAGTAAAAAGTGGAAATAATTTTTCAAAATTTTGGTTAAAAAACGCAAAATTTTAAAAAATTAAAAACTAAGGGTTCCGTAATCTGACGATTACGGGACCGACCCTATAGTTTGCGGGACCGTCACCGCTATCCCCGCCCAAAAACTGAGCAAGGTGGGATATCGGCAACACCGACTAAACTAAAAAGTAAAAATGTAAACAAACCCTAAATTTCAAAGAAATTTAGGGTGTGAATTTACACTTTTTTGAAAATTCGATATTTTCCGAAATAAAATTCCGAAAAATACCGAACCTTCCCTACTGTCAAGACGACTATTGCCGCCGTGTGCTAGCCCTGAAAAGGGCTCAAAACAACAACGGCAACACCGACTTTTTTACGTCAGAAAAACGTAAACAAACAAATAAAATCCAGTCAAGAGCAAAACACAAAATCCGAAATAAATAAGCCAAGTCACAAGATAGAGCAGAATCAAAAACCGAAATCGAAAGCCAAAAATTCGTTAGTAATTGTCTCCGAAAATCGCAATGATCCATACAAAAACACCCAAAATTCAACCTCAACCTAACCTAACCTAACCTAACCTAACCTAACCTAACCTAACCTAACCTAACCTAACCTAACCTAACCTAACCTAACCTAACCTAACCTAACCTAACCTAACCTAACCTAACCTAACCTAACCTAACCTAACCTAACCTAACCTAACCTAACCTAACCTAACCTAACCTAACCTAACCTAACCTAACCTAACCTAACCTAACCTAACCTAACCTAACCTAACCTAACCTAACCTAACCTAACCTAACCTAACCTAACCTAACCTAACCTAACCTAACCTAACCTAACCTAACCTAACCTAACCTAACCTAACCTAACCTAACCTAACCTAACCTAACCTAACCTAACCTAACCTAACCTAACCTAACCTAACCTAACCTAACCTAACCTAACCTAACCTAAC
This sequence comes from Tortrix viridana, assembly GCA_963241965.1. NCBI lineage: Eukaryota > Metazoa > Arthropoda > Insecta > Lepidoptera > Tortricidae > Tortrix > Tortrix viridana. The sequence goes on from OY725176.1 coordinate 5,359, forward strand.
CTAACCTAACCTAACCTAACCTAACCTAACCTAACCTAACCTAACCTAACCTAACCTAACCTAACCTAACCTAACCTAACCTAACCTAACCTAACCTAACCTAACCTAACCTAACCTAACCTAACCTAACCTAACCTAACCTAACCTAACCTAACCTAACCTAACCTAACCTAACCTAACCTAACCTAACCTAACCTAACCTAACCTAACCTAACCTAACCTAACCTAACCTAACCTAACCTAACCTAACCTAACCTAACCTAACCTAACCTAACCTAACCTAACCTAACCTAACCTAACCTAACCTAACCTAACCTAACCTAACCTAACCTAACCTAACCTAACCTAACCTAACCTAACCTAACCTAACCTAACCTAACCTAACCTAACCTTTTTTTTTTTTTTTTTTTTTTTTTTTTTTTTTTTTTTTTTTTTTTTTGACAGGGTGGAAAATGCTTTATGCATTCCCCTCACCATGGGAGTGGCGAGGGGATATGTGGGACTCACTCCTCCCCCCCCTCCCCAGAATGGGGAGAAAGGGAGGAGCGCAACCCACTAAAAACCACCCTGGCGTACCCTCCTGCCGGTTTCGGTAAGACGCCGTGGTTCCGCGTTAGCATTGCCACGACGCCTTCCGGCTGCCCCAGCCACTGCCGGGGCTCCCTGCGCCAAAGGGGAGAGAGGCCGAGCACGCCGGGCCTCTCCCCCAGACAACCAAGTGACGTTCCTACGGCAGGTGTGGGACTCCCATCCCCCACCTGCAGCCACTAAGGGTTGAGGCGGGCGGCAAACCGCCGCCGCCTCAACCCCCGCCGTCTGCGCCGGAGCGGATGCGCGAGAGGAGACTCCTCGCGCTCACGCTCCGCGGCCTCCTTCTGCGAGATAACGCTCTCGCAGAAGGAGGCCACCGCCTGCCAGGACCTCTCGCTGCACAGCATTGCAGAGACAACGCTGTGCAGGGAGAGGTCCCATTGCCCAATCGCTAGTGCCATGGTGGCGCGCTCCGAACTCCAGCGGCTGCACACCTCGAGGGTGTGCTGAGCCGTGTCGTCCGGATCGCCGCACTCATGGCACTGCGGGCCAGGCTCCCTCCCAATTTTGTGCAGGTAATGACCGAAGCACCCGTGTCCGGTCATTACCTGCACAAGCCTGTACGACAGAGCGCCGAATGCCCTATCCACCCAGGTGTCGAACGACGGGAGGATCGCCCCTATGGTACGGGTACCATAGGGTGAGTCCTCCAGGCCGCTCTTCCACCTGTCCCGCATTCGGCGCTCCGTCATACGGCGCGTCTCCTCCACCTCCTCAGGGTCCGGGCGTTCTCCCCTAGCCCGGGCCCTGGACCCAACCTTGTAGGTCTCAGCCTGCACCTCTGCGTCCATTTCCCATGGCGGGGTGCAGGCGAGGAGGCAGGCCGCTGCGTGGGCCACCGTCATATAGGCCCTCACCATTCGGAGGGCCACCACCCGCTGGGGCCTACGCAGCAGGGCCCTGTTCCGGGCGGACAGCTTGTCCGCCCATATTGGGGCCCCATACAGGGCCATGCTCCTCGTGACGCCGGCGTATAGCCGCCGGCACAAGGAGCCCGGCCCTCCCACATTGGGCAGCAGCCGGCCCAGGGCCGACGCGGCGCCCACGATTCGGGGAGCAAGTCTCGCGAAATGCTCCCCGAAATCCCACCGACGGTCCAAAGTTAGCCCCAGATATTTGATATGGGGCTTTATCTGGACCGTCTCTCCCCCGATCGTGAGCGCCGCGCCCGCCGGCGGCCGCCACCCACGCCCCCCGAAGACTATCCCCTCGGTCTTCGAGAGGGCCACCTTCAGGCCGAGCTGCTCGATCCGGTGGATCGACAGCTCGGCCGCCACCTCCGCCCGCCTCAACACCTCCTCCATTTCGGTCCCACGCACGGCCACCATGGTATCATCTGCATAGCAAATGGTGGCCGTCCGTGGGAGCAATTCCCCCCTGATGGCCCAATCGTACCCCAGGTTCCATAGCAAGGGACCGAGCACGGAACCCTGGGGTACTCCACAGGCCATCTCCCGCTCCCCCCGACCGCCATCCCGCCCCTCGTAGAGCACTACCCTCTCGGTAAGGTAGTGCTCCACGATCCTCCGGAGGTAGAGAGGCACTTCATGATACCGAAGTGCCTCTCTAATGACCCCATAGGGAAGGGTGCCAAATGCGTTGGCGATGTCCAGCGACACCGCCACGACACCCTCTCCCCTGCTCGACGCGTCCTCACAGAAGTCCCTCAAGGACTTCAGTGCGTCGAGCGTGGACCGCCCCTCCCGGAACCCGAACTGCCGGTCCGAGACGTTCGGGCCGGCGCCCTCCAGGTGCTGCAGGATTCTGGAGGCCAGGATCCTCTCCAACATTTTCCCGGCCTCGTCCAGCAGCACAATTGGGCGCCATGCCGAGGGGCAGTCAGGGGGTCGACCCTCTTTCCGGAGGAGGCAAAGCCTCCCCTCCTTCCATACCCTCGGGAACTTGCCCTCCCTCAGACAGTCGTCCATGATCTGTCTGAGGCGGTTCCCGAGGTGTTTAAGGGCAATGGGGAGGACTTTGCCGGGGACTCCGTCCGGGCCCGGGGCCTTTTTGCAGCCCCGGAGGCGGTCCAACACCCGGTCGAACTCGTCATCGCTAATGGGCGCGATGGCGAGTTCGACCTCCGGCTCCCCCGATGGCTCGGTCATCACCGGGGGAGTTATCGAGGGGCTCGGCGGGAATAGCCCCTCGATGACCGCCTGGAGGAGGGAGGGCTCCAGGGAATCCATGGGGGGGGCGGTGCGCATTTTGTTTCGCACCACCCTATACGGCCGCCCCCACGGGTCCCTGTCCAGGGTGGCCAAGAACGAGGCGTGCGCCTCGTCCTTGGCCTTGGCGATCGCCACCTGTAGGGCCCCCTTTGCCTCCTTGAGGGCCCTGTGGAGCCCCTCCTCCTCCTCGGCGGTGTGCTGCCGACGCCGACAGTGCTGGTACGCCGACCGAGCACTGTTACTGGTGGTTCGCAGGGCCGAAATCTCTGCGGACCACCAGTACACCCTCCTCCGGGCGAAAAGACGCTTCGCCCGGGGCATGGCCGCGTCGCACACCGCCTGCAGCGAGGAGCGGAACCGAGATGCCCGCTCCTCGACCCCGAGGTCGGCGGGTGGGGCAGCACACCATGCCTCCACCATCGCCGCCTCGTCCACCCTGTCCCTGTCCAGTTTGGACAGGGACCATTTGGGGAACCCTCCTCCTCTCCCAGCCCCCCTCCACCCCCCCCCGGGGACGGGCAGCGGCCGGGCCCTACCTGTGGAGACCCTCATTCTGATATAAAGATGATCAGAGAGGGTCTCCACGTCCTCCAGGACGCGCCAGTCTGTAACGCGTGCGGCAATGGCGGGGGTCGCGAACGTGATGTCCACGATTGACCCCCCCTGGCGCCGCACGCAAGTGTTGGCGCTGCCCTGGTTCAGGACCGTAAGGCCCGTCGCCGCCACCCAGTCCCTGAGGGCCGCCCCGCGCGGGTCCGTAACGGGGGAACCCCATGCCGCGCTCTTGGCATTGAGGTCCCCCAGGACCAGCACTTGCTTCGGGGCTGCCCTCCTGACGACCCCCCCCAGGGTGCCCAGGAACAACTCAAATTCTCGCAGCGGCCTATTGGGGGAGAAGTACACCGCGACCATGACGGTGTCGTCTCCCCATTTGGCCGCCACGAATCCCGGGCCACCCTCCACCCTGGTCAGGGGGGGGAAGTCCCCCACCGCCGGCACCACCACGGCCACCCTCTCGTCCGCCGACCCTACCCAGTTGGGTAGGGGGGGGACGAAGTAGGGCTCCGCCACTACGGCAACGCCAATCGCCCACTCCGCCATGGTCTGCATGAGCAGGTCTTGAGCTCTGGCGGAGTGGTTGGCGTTCACCTGCAGGATGTCTAGATGCGGGTGTGCTGGCATCTAGACATCCATGCTTTCCTCCTGGGCCCCGGCGGCTGGCGCTGACGGGGGGTTCTGCTGGGGGGGACGGGGGCGTGGGGCCCTCGTGTCCCTACCTCTGGTTGGGGGGGGGAAGCAGTTCCTTCCCCCCATTCTGTGCCCCGCTGGGAGTTTGGAGTGGTGGCAGACCGCACACCACTCTTTCTCCCAGCATTCCCCCATTTTGTGCCCCTCCTTGCAGCACCGGAAGCACAGCGTGCTCCGGTCCACGCTAGAGGGGCACAATTCCCTCGTGTGACCGACACCGTAGCACTTGAAGCAGCGCATCGGTGTCGGTCCCACGGCCGTGACCCTGGCGGAGGCCCAACCCACCAGGATCCGACCCGCCCTCTGCAGCGCGATCGCGCAGGTCACGGGGCACTGGACGAGGACCGATCCAGTGCCGTCGTACAGCCTGCGGACGGCCCCAACCTTTACCTGGGCCGTCGCGCAGCCCCCCGCCTTGGCAACCGCCTCCGCCACCGACTCCCCGGTCGCCGACTCATCGAGCCCGGCGACCTGGAGGCCGGCCATCTTGACGGGGCGGCTAATGTTCGCCACGTCCCCGACTATTGTTTGCAGCCGTTCCGCCAGTTTATCGGCGGTCCGGCCGCTATCCCCCCCTGGGACCTCGATGACCCTGCCCCCGGTCGCCGAGGTCCGGACCCGCACATGTTGCAGGCCCACCTCCTGCAGGCTAAGGCCCTGAATGGCCTTAGCCATGGTGGCCTGCAACGTGGTGGTGGCGTCCTTCTTTAACGTCACCACCACCGCCGCCGTCTTGGGGGCAGACAGCGCCGCGGGTCTTGGCGCTGCCTTTCTGGCCGGGGGGGGGGAGGTCTTGGCCTTCCCCTTGCCTTTTCCCTTTTTTACCACCTCCGACCATTGCGCGGGCGGAGGCGGTATTCGGCCTGAGGGGCCGGGTACGCCCTGCGAAGGCCGAGCGGCAGCCGGGGCTGCGGCAGGCCTGGGCGCCTTGGCCGCAGGGGCGTTGGGCGCTGCCTTGCGGGCGGGGGGTGCCGCCTTCTTGGCGGCCTTAGGCCTCCCATCCCCCAGTCTGGCCCTCGCCTCAGGCTCGGGCTGCGGCATGGGCGGCGGGGTAGGCCTCGTGGCCTTCGTCTTGGGGGGGGGCGGCGGGGGGGCAGACCCTGTGGCCCTTTTGTCCGCTGCCAGCGGGGGGCGGAGCGGGGGCTCCGGGGGAAGGCGGCGACTCACTTCCTCGATTCGGGCATTCACCATGTTGCCCAAACTGAGGAAGAGGTCCCTCTTCATACATTCTATTGCCTCCACCAGCTCCTCCGTAGAGAACTGCACTGGTGGAGGGGGGGGAGCCGGGGCCTGGCGCTCGGAGAAGGCGGTCCTGAGCGCCTTGGTCTCCGCGGTGAGCAGGGCGAGCTGCTCCCGCATCCTTTTATTGTCCGCTTTAAGGATGCGGATCTCCTCGCCCTCGGCCTTGGCGGCCTCCACCTCGTCCATGGCCGCCAAGATGGCTCTGCAGGACCTATTAAATAGGCCCCACACCTCCCCCTTCAGGTTGCCCGATTTTCGGGCCCCCTCTAGAATGTCCCTCGCCGATGTTCGGGCCACCTCTATGGGATCGGCATACTGCCGATCCACCTGGCCGCCCGACGGTGAGGGAGAGCCAGCACGGGAGGGCGACTGCGATCGCGACCGCTCCCCCCCGGCTTCTACCCCCCTTCCCCCCTTCCCCCCCTCACCCCTCCTCGAGCGGAGTGCGGGGAAGTCCCGCAGGTACCTGGCCGCGGCGGCGTCCTGCCTCTCCTCGAACCGGGGCTCGATTAGGGCGAGCTTCGCCTTCGCCGCGGCCATCCCCGAGTACGCCCCCTTGGGCTTCCCCCTGCGCGCCGTATTCACCTTAGGCAGGTGATCCGGCGCGAGGGCCCCCCCCTCGTCCTCATGGGTCCTCTTCGACCCCGAGGGAACCGGCAGGTAGTCCTCCGGTTCTAAGTAGTTGTTATCTGACTCCGAATCGGAGTCAGAGCCCCCCCCCTCCGAGGGGGGTCCCCCAAAACTTGAGGGCGTGGCCATGGTGGCCCCGGCCCCCCCTCCACCAAGTTTGGTCGAGATCCGCTCACCCAGACCGAAGTTAAGACCTAACCTAACTTAAAACGGTCAAGTGGGAGTCGGATCTCAACGACCTAATACTAAATTGCCTTCAGCGCCTGATGAAGGCAATTAGCAAAGTTTTAAAACTTTCCCCCCGAATTTGGCCCACTTCCCGAGGTCGCAGCGAAAAAAGAAAAATGCCAAAAAATAGAGTAATTTTTACTCTATTCTTTGACACTTCTACTTTATTACCCCCAAATACAAAAATAAAAAGAAAAGGCCGAAAAACAAAAATACAAAAATTTGAACAAATAATCAACCAAAAAATTTCTCCCTCTCCACCTGCGAAAATTTGCAATTTCCAAACGGGACGTTAGAAAATTGCAAATCTTTCAGCACCGTGTAAAGGGAGAAATGCGCTACCTGTACTACTAATTTAAAAAAATTTTTTGACCACCACAACCCTGTCAAAATTTCACTTAAAAATGAAAAAATGAAAATAATTTTTTAAAATTTTGGCTTAAAAACACAAAATTTTAAAAAATTAAAAACCAAGGGTTCCGCAATCTCACGATTACGGGACCAACCCTATAGTTTGCGGGACCGTTACCGCTATCCCCGCCCAAAAACTGGGCAAGGTGGGATATCGGCAACACCGACTAAATTAAAAAGAAAAAATGTAAACAAACCCTAAATTTCAAAGAAATTTAGGGTGTGAATTTACACTTTTTGAAAATTCGATATTTCCCGAAATAAAATTCCGAAAAATACCGAACCTTCCCTACGGTAAAGACGACTATTGCCGCTATGTGCTAGCCCTGAAAAGGGCTCAAAACAACAACGGCAACACCGACTTTTTTAAAACAGAAAAACGTAAACAAACAAATAAAAACCAATCAAGAAAAAAACACAAAATCCAATATAACTAAGCCAGGTCACGTGATACAGCAGAATCAAAGTCAGAAATCGAAAGCCAAAAATTCGTTAGTATTTGTCTCCGAAAATCGCAATGATCCATACAAAAACACCCAAAATTCAACCTCAACCTAACCTAACCTAACCTAACCTAACCTAACCTAACCTAACCTAACCTAACCTAACCTAACCTAACCTAACCTAACCTAACCTAACCTAACCTAACCTAACCTAACCTAACCTAACCTAACCTAACCTAACCTAACCTAACCTAACCTAACCTAACCTAACCTAACCTAACCTAACCTAACCTAACCTAACCTTTTTTTTTTTTTTTTTTTTTTTTTTTTTTTTTTTTTTTTTTTTTTTTTTTTTTTTTTTTTTTTTTTTTTTTTTTTTTTTTTTTGACAGGGTGGAAAATGCTTTATGCATTCCCCTCACCATGGGAGTGGCGAGGGGATATGTGGGACTCACTCCTCCCCCCCTCCCCAGAATGGGGAGAAAGGGAGGAGCGCAACCCACTAAAAACCACCCTGGCGTACCCTCCTGCCGGTTTCGGTAAGACGCCGTGGTTCCGCGTTAGCATTGCCACGACGCCTTCCGGCTGCCCCAGCCACTGCCGGGGCTCCCTGCGCCAAAGGGGAGAGAGGCCGAGCACGCCGGGCCTCTCCCCCAGACAACCAAGTGACGTTCCTACGGCAGGTGTGGGACTCCCATCCCCCACCTGCAGCCACTAAGGGTTGAGGCGGGCGGCAAATCGCCGCCGCCTCAACCCCCGCCGTCTGCGCCGGAGCGGATGCGCGAGAGGAGACTCCTCGCGCTCACGCTCCGCGGCCTCCTTCTGCGAGATAACGCTCTCGCAGAAGGAGGCCACCGCCTGCCAGGACCTCTCGCTGCACAGCATTGCAGAGACAACGCTGTGCAGGGAGAGGTCCCATTGCCCAATCGCTAGTGCCATGGTGGCGCGCTCCGAACTCCAGCGGCTGCACACCTCGAGGGTGTGCTGAGCCGTGTCGTCCGGATCGCCGCACTCATGGCACTGCGGGCCAGGCTCCCTCCCAATTTTGTGCAGGTAATGACCGAAGCACCCGTGTCCGGTCATTACCTGCACAAGCCTGTACGACAGAGCGCCGAATGCCCTATCCACCCAGGTGTCGAACGACGGGAGGATCGCCCCTATGGTACGGGTACCATAGGGTGAGTCCTCCAGGCCGCTCTTCCACCTGTCCCGCATTCGGCGCTCCGTCATACGGCGCGTCTCCTCCACCTCCTCAGGGTCCGGGCGTTCTCCTCTAGCCCGGGCCCTGGACCTAACCTTATAGGTCTCAGCCTGCACCTCTGCGTCCATTTCCCATGGCGGGGTGCAGGCGAGGAGGCAGGCCGCTGCGTGGGCCACCGTCATATAGGCCCTCACCATTCGGAGGGCCACCACCCGCTGGGGCCTACGCAGCAGGGCCCTGTTCCGGGCGGACAGCTTGTCCGCCCATATTGGGGCCCCATACAGGGCCATGCTCCTCGTGACGCCGGCGTATAGCCGCCGGCACAAGGAGCCCGGCCCTCCCACATTGGGCAGCAGCCGGCCCAGGGCCGACGCGGCGCCCACGATTCGGGGAGCAAGTCTCGCGAAATGCTCCCCGAAATCCCACCGACGGTCCAAAGTCAGCCCCAGATATTTGATATGGGGCTTTATCTGGACCGTCTCTCCCCCGATCGTGAGCGCCGCGCCCGCCGGCGGCCGCCACCCACGCCCCCCGAAGACTATCCCCTCAGTCTTCGAGAGGGCCACCTTCAGGCCGAGCTGCTCGATCCGGTGGATCGACAGCTCGGCCGCCACCTCCGCCCGCCTCATCACCTCCTCCATTTCGGTCCCACGCACGGCCACCATGGTATCATCTGCATAGCAAATGGTGGCCGTCCGTGGGAGCAATTCCCCCCTGATGGCCCAATCGTACCCCAGGTTCCATAGCAAGGGACCGAGCACGGAACCCTGGGGTACTCCACAGGCCATCTCCCGCTCCCCCCGACCGCCATCCCGCCCCTCGTAGAGCACTACCCTCTCGGTAAGGTAGTGCTCCACGACCCTCCGGAGGTAGAGAGGCACTTCGTGATACCGAAGTGCCTCTCTAATGACCCCATAGGGAAGGGTGCCAAATGCGTTGGCGATGTCCAGCGACACCGCCACGACACCCTCTCCCCTGCTCGACGCGTCCTCACAGAAGTCCCTCAAGGACTTCAGTGCGTCGAGCGTGGACCGCCCCTCCCGGAACCCGAACTGCCGGTCCGAGACGTTCGGGCCGGCGCCCTCCAGGTGCTGCAGGATTCTGGAGGCCAGGATCCTCTCCAACATTTTCCCGGCCTCGTCCAGCAGCACAATTGGGCGCCATGCCGAGGGACAGTCAGGGGGTCGACCCTCTTTCCGGAGGAGGCAGAGCCTCCCCTCCTTCCACACCCTCGGGAATTTGCCTTCCCTCAGACAGTCGTCCATCAGCTGTCTGAGGCGGCCCCCGAGGTGCTTCAGTGCGATGGGGAGGACTCTGCCGGGGACTCCGTCCGGGCCCGGGGCCTTTTTGCAGCCCCGGAGGCGGTCCAACACCCGATCGAACTCGTCATCGCTAATAGGCGCGATGGCGAGTTCGACCTCCGGCTCCCCCGATGGCTCGGTCATCACCGGGGGAGTTATCGAGGGGCTCGGCGGGAATAGCCCCTCGATGACCGCCTGGAGGAGGGAGGGCTCCAGGGAATCCATGGGGGGGGCGGTGCGCATTTTGTTTCGCACCACCCTATACGGCCGCCCCCACGGGTCCCTGTCCAGGGTGGCCAAGAACGAGGCGTGCGCCTCGTCCTTGGCCTTGGCGATCGCCACCTGTAGGGCCCCCTTTGCCTCCTTGAGGGCCCTGTGGAGCCCCTCCTCCTCCTCGGCGGTGTGTTGCCGACGCCGACAGTGCTGGTACGCCGACCGAGCACTGTTACTGGTGGTTCGCAGGGCCGCAATCTCTGCGGACCACCAGTACACCCTCCTCCGGGCGAAAAGACGCTTCGCCCGGGGCATGGCCGCGTCGCACACCGCCTGCAGCGAGGAGCGGAACCGAGATGCCCGCTCCTCGACCCCGAGGTCGGCGGGTGGGGCAGCACACCATGCCTCCACCATCGCCGCCTCGTCCACCCTGGCCCTGTCCAGTTTGGACAGGGACCATTTGGGGAACCCTCCTCCTCTCCCAGCCCCCCTCCGCCCCCCCCCGGGGATGGGCAGCGGCCGGGCCCTACCTGTGGAGACCCTCATTCTGATATATAGATGATCAGAGAGGGTCTCCACGTCCTCCAGGACGCGCCAGTCCGTTACGCGTGCGGCAATGGCGGGGGTCGCGAACGTGATGTCCACGATTGACCCCCCCTGGCGCCGCACGCAAGTGTTGGCGCTGCCCTGGTTCAGGACCGTAAGGCCCGTCGCCGCCACCCAGTCCCTGAGGGCCGCCCCGCGCGGGTCCGTAACGGGGGAACCCCATGCCGCGCTCTTGGCATTGAGGTCCCCCAGGACCAGCACTTGCTTCGGGGCTGCCCTCCTGACGACCCCCCCCAGGGTGCCCAGGAACAACTCAAATTCTCGCAGCGGCCTATTGGGGGAGAAGTACACCGCAACGATGACGGTGTCGTCTCCCCACTTGGCCGCCACGAATCCCGGGCCACCTTCCACCCTGGTCAGGGGGGGGAAGTCCCCCACCGCCGGCACCACCACGGCCACCCTCTCGTCCGCCGACCCTACCCAGTTGGGTAGGGGGGGGACGAAGTAGGGCTCCGCCACTACGGCAACGCCAATCGCCCACTCCGCCATAGTCTGCATGAGCAGGTCTTGAGCTCTGGCGGAGTGGTTGGCGTTCACCTGCAGGATGTCTAAATGCGGGTGTGCTGGCATCTAGACATCCATGCTTTCCTCCTGGGCCCCGGCGGCTGGCGCTGATGGGGGGTTCTGCTGGGGGGGACGGGGGCGTGGGGCCCTCGTGTCCCTACCTCTGGTTGGGGGGGGGAAGCAGTTCCTTCCCCCCATTCTGTGCCCCGCTGGGAGTTTGGAGTGGTGGCAGACCGCACACCACTCTTTCTCCCAGCATTCCCCCATTTTGTGCCCCTCCTTGCAGCACCGGAAGCACAGCGTGCTCCGGTCCACGCTAGAGGGGCACAATTCCCTCGTGTGACCGACACCGTAGCACTTGAAGCAGCGCATCGGTGTCGGTCCCACGGCCGTGACCCTGGCGGAGGCCCAACCCACCAGGATCCGACCCGCCCTCTGCAGCGCGATCGCGCAGGTCACGGGGCACTGGACGAGGACCGATCCAGTGCCGTCGTACAGCCTGCGGACGGCCCCAACCTTTACCTGGGCCGTCGCGCAGCCCCCCGCCTTGGCAACCGCCTCCGCCACCGACTCCCCGGTCGCCGACTCATCGAGCCCGGCGACCTGGAGGCCGGCCATCTTGACGGGGCGGCTAATGTTCGCCACGTCCCCGACTATTGTTTGCAGCCGTTCCGCCAGTTTATCGGCGGTCCGGCCGCTATCCCCCCCTGGGACCTCGATGACCCTGCCCCCGGTCGCCGAGGTCCGGACCCGCACATGTTGCAGGCCCACCTCCTGCAGGCTAAGGCCCTGAATGGCCTTAGCCATGGTGGCCTGCAACGTGGTGGTGGCGTCCTTCTTTAACGTCACCACCACCGCCGCCGTCTTGGGGGCAGACAGCGCCGCGGGTCTTGGCGCTGCCTTTCTGACCGGGGGGGGGGAGGTCTTGGCCTTCCCCTTGCCTTTTCCCTTTTTTACCACCTCCGACCATTGCGCGGGCGGAGGCGGTATTCGGCCTGAGGGGCCGGGTACGCCCTGCGAAGGCCGAGCGGCAGCCGGGGCTGCGGCAGGCCTGGGCGCCTTGGCCGCAGGGGCGTTGGGCGCTGCCTTGCGGGCGGGGGGTGCCGCCTTCTTGGCGGCCTTAGGCCTCCCATCCCCCAGTCTGGCCCTCGCCTCAGGCTCGGGCTGCAGCATGGGCGGCGGGGTAGGCCTCGTGGCCCTCGTCTTGGGGGGGGGCGGCGGGGGGGCAGACCCTGTGGCCCTTTTGTCCGCTGCCAGCGGGGGGCGGAGCGGGGGCTCCGGGGGAAGGCGGCGACTCACTTCCTCGATTCGGGCATTCACCATGTTGCCCAAACTGAGGAAGAGGTCCCTCTTCATACATTCTATTGCCTCCACCAGCTCCTCCGTAGAGAACTGCACTGGTGGAGGGGGGGGAGCCGGGGCCTGGCGCTCGGAGAAGGCGGTCCTGAGCGCCTTGGTCTCCGCGGTGAGCAGGGCGAGTTGCTCCCGCATCCTTTTATTGTCCGCTTTAAGGATGCGGATCTCCTCGCCCTCGGCCTTGGCGGCCTCCACCTCGTCCATGGCCGCCAAGATGGCTCTGCAGGACCTATTAAATAGGCCCCACACCTCCCCCTTCAGGTTGCCCGATTTTCGGGCCCCCTCTAAAATGTCCCTCGCCGATGCTCGGGCCACCTCTATGGGATCGGCATACTGCCGATCCATCTGGCCGCCCGACGGTGAGGGAGAGCCAGCACGGGAGGGCGACTGCGATCGCGACCTCTCCCCCCCGGCTTCTACCCCCCTTCCCCCCTTCCCCTCCTCACCCCTCCTCGAGCGGAGTGCGGGGAAGTCCCGCAGGTACCTGGCCGCGGCGGCGTCCTGCCTTTCCTCGAACCGAGGCTCGATTAGGGCGAGCTTTGCCTTGGCCGCGGACAGCCCCGAATATGCCCCCTTGGGCTTCCCCCTGCGCGCCGTGTTCACCTTGGGTAGGTGATCAGGCGCGAGGGCCCCCCCCTCGTCCTCATGGGTCCTCTTCGACCCCGAGGGAACCGGCAGGTAGTCCTCCGGTTCCAAGTAGTCATTTTCTGACTCCAAATCGGAGTCAGAGCCCCCCCCCTCCGAGGGGGGTCCCCCAAAACTTGAGGGCGTGGCCATGGTGGCCCCGGCCCCCCCTCCACCAAATTTGGTCGAGATCCGCTCACCCAGACCGAAGTTAAGACCTAACCTAACTTAAAACGGTCAAGTGGGAGTCGGATCTCAACAACCTAATACTAAATTGCCTTCAGCGCCTGATGAAGGCAATTAGCAATTTCCCAAAACTTTCCCCCCGAATTTGGCCCACTTCCCGAGGTCGCAGCGTAAAAAGAAAAATGTCAAAAAATAGAGTAATTTTTACCCTATTTTTTGACACTCTTACTTTTATACCCCCAAATACAAAAATAAAAAGAAATGGCCAAAAAACAAAAAACCAAAAATTTGAAAAAATAATCAACCAAAAAATTTCTCCCTCTCCACCTGCGAAAATTTGCAATTTCCAAACGGGACGTTAGAAAATTGCAAATCTTTCAGCACCGTGTAAAAGGAGAAATGCGCTACCTGTACTACTAATTCAAAAATTTTTTTGACCACCACAACCCTGTCAAAATTTCACTCAAAAATGAAAAAATGAAAATAATTTTTTAAAATTTTGGCTTAAAAACACAAAATTTTAAAAAATTAAAAACCAAGGGTTCCGCAATCTCACGATTACGGGACCAACCCTATAGTTTGCGGGACCGTTACCGCTATCCCCGCCCAAAAACTGGGCAAGGTGGGATATCGGCAACACCGACTAAATTAAAAAGAAAAAATGTAAACAAACCCTAAATTTCAAAGAAATTTAGGGTGTGAATTTACACTTTTTGAAAATTCGATATTTCCCGAAATAAAATTCCGAAAAATACCGAACCTTCCCTACGGTAAAGACGACTATTGCCGCTATGTGCTAGCCCTGAAAAGGGCTCAAAACAACAACGGCAACACCGACTTTTTTAAAACAGAAAAACGTAAACAAACAAATAAAAACCAATCAAGAACAAAACACAAAATCCAATATAACTAAGCCAGGTCACGTGATACAGCAGAATCAAAGTCAGAAATCCAAAGCCAAAAATTCGTTAGTATTTGTCTCCGAAAATCGCAATAATCCATACATAAACACCCAAAATTCAACCTCAACCTAACCTAACCTAACCTAACCTAACCTAACCTAACCTAACCTAACCTAACCTAACCTAACCTAACCTAACCTAACCTAACCTAACCTAACCTAACCTAACCTAACCTAACCTAACCTAACCTAACCTAACCTAACCTAACCTAACCTAACCTAACCTAACCTAACCTAACCTAACCTAACCTAACCTAACCTAACCTAACCTAACCTAACCTAACCTAACCTAACCTAACCTAACCTAACCTAACCTAACCTAACCTAACCTAACCTAACCTAACCTAACCTAACCTAACCTAACCTAACCTTTTTTTTTTTTTTTTTTTTTTTTTTTGACAGGGTGGAAAATGCTTTATGCATTCCCCAACCTAACCTAACCTAACCTAACCTAACCTAACCTAACCTAACCTAACCTAACCTAACCTAACCTAACCTAACCTAACCTAACCTAACCTAACCTAACCTAACCTAACCTAACCTAACCTAACCTAACCTAACCTAACCTAACCTAACCTAACCTAACCTAACCTAACCTAACCTAACCTAACCTAACCTAACCTAACCTAACCTAACCTAACCTAACCTAACCTAACCTAACCTAACCTAACCTAACCTAACCTAACCTAACCTAACCTAACCTAACCTAACCTAACCTAACCTAACCTAACCTAACCTAACCTAACCTAACCTAACCTAACCTAACCTAACCTAACCTAACCTAACCTAACCTAACCTAACCTAACCTAACCTAACCTAACCTAACCTAACCTAACCTAACCTAACCTAACCTAACCTAACCTAACCTAACCTAACCTAACCTAACCTAACCTAACCTAACCTAACCTAACCTAACCTAACCTAACCTAACCTAACCTAACCTAACCTAACCTAACCTAACCTAACCTAACCTAACCTAACCTAACCTAACCTAACCTAACCTAACCTAACCTAACCTAACCTAACCTAACCTAACCTAACCTAACCTAACCTAACCTAACCTAACCTAACCTAACCTAACCTAACCTAACCTAACCTAACCTAACCTAACCTAACCTAACCTAACCTAACCTAACCTAACCTAACCTAACCTTTTTTTTTTTTTTTTTTTTTTTTTTTTTTTTGACAGGGTGGAAAATGCTTTATGCATTCCCCTCACCATGGGAGTGGCGAGGGGATATGTGGGACTCACTCCTCCCCCCCTCCCCAGAATGGGGAGAAAGGGAGGAGCGCAACCCACTAAAAACCACCCTGGCGTACCCTCCTGCCGGTTTCAGTAAGACGCCGTGGTTCCGCGTTAGCATTGCCACGACGCCTTCCGGCTGCCCCAGCCACTGCCGGGGCTCCCTGCGCCAAAGGGGAGAGAGGCCGAGCACGCCGGGCCTCTCCCCCAGACAACCAAGTGACGTTCCTACGGCAGGTGTGGGACTCCCATCCCCCACCTGCAGCCACTAAGGGTTGAGGCGGGCGGCAAACCGCCGCCGCCTCAACCCCCGCCGTCTGCGCCGGAGCGGATGCGCGAGAGGAGACTCCTCGCGCTCACGCTCCGCGGCCTCCTTCTGCGAGATAACGCTCTCGCAGAAGGAGGCCACCGCCTGCCAGGACCTCTCGCTGCACAGCATTGCAGAGACAACGCTGTGCAGGGAGAGGTCCCATTGCCCAATCGCTAGTGCCATGGTGGCGCGCTCCGAACTCCAGCGACTGCACACCTCGAGGGTGTGCTGAGCCGTGTCGTCCGGATCGCCACACTCATGGCACTGCGGGCCAGGCTCCCTCCCAATTTTGTGCAGGTAATGACCGAAGCACCCGTGTCCGGTCATTACCTGCACAAGCCTGTACGACAGAGCGCCGAATGCCCTATCCACCCAGGTGTCGAACGACGGGAGGATCGCCCCTATGGTACGGGTACCATAGGGTGAGTCCTCCAGGCCGCTCTTCCACCTGTCCCGCATTCGGCGCTCCGTCATACGGCGCGTCTCCTCCACCTCCTCAGGGTCCGGGCGTTCTCCCCTAGCCCGGGCCCTGGACCTAACCTTATAGGTCTCAGCCTGCACCTCTGCGTCCATTTCCCATGGCGGGGTGCAGGCGAGGAGGCAGGCCGCTGCGTGGGCCACCGTCATATAGGCCCTCACCATTCGGAGGGCCACCACCCGCTGGGGCCTACGCAGCAGGGCCCTGTTCCGGGCGGACAGCTTGTCCGCCCATATTGGGGCCCCATACAGGGCCATGCTCCTCGTGACGCCGGCGTATAGCCGCCGGCACAAGGAGCCCGGCCCTCCCACATTGGGCAGCAGCCGGCCCAGGGCCGACGCGGCGCCCACGATTCGGGGAGCAAGTCTCGCGAAATGCTCCCCGAAATCCCACCGACGGTCCAAAGTTAGCCCCAGATATTTGATATGGGGCTTTATCTGGACCGTCTCTCCCCCGATCGTGAGCGCCGCGCCCGCCGGCGGCCGCCACCCACGCCCCCCGAAGACTATCCCCTCAGTCTTCGAGAGGGCCACCTTCAGGCCGAGCTGCTCGATCCGGTGGATCGACAGCTCGGCCGCCACCTCCGCCCGCCTCATCACCTCCTCCATTTCGGTCCCACGCACGGCCACCATGGTATCATCTGCATAGCAAATGGTGGCCGTCCGTGGGAGCAATTCCCCCCTGATGGCCCAATCGTACCCCAGGTTCCATAGCAAGGGACCGAGCACGGAACCCTGGGGTACTCCACAGGCCATCTCCCGCTCCCCCCGACCGCCATCCCGCCCCTCGTAGAGCACTACCCTCTCGGTAAGGTAGTGCTCCACGACCCTCCGGAGGTAGAGAGGCACATCGTGATACCGAAGTGCCTCTCTAATGACCCCATAGGGAAGGGTGCCAAATGCGTTGGCGATGTCCAACGACACCGCCACGACACCCTCTCCCCTGCTCGACGCGTCCTCACAGAAGTCCCTCAAGGACTTCAGTGCGTCGAGCGTGGACCGCCCCTCCCGGAACCCGAACTGCCGGTCCGAGACGTTCGGGCCGGCGCCCTCCAGGTGCTGCAGGATTCTGGAGGCCAGGATCCTCTCCAACATTTTCCCGGCCTCGTCCAGCAGCACAATTGGGCGCCATGCCGAGGGACAGTCAGGGGGTCGACCCTCTTTCCGGAGGAGGCAGAGCCTCCCCTCCTTCCACACCCTCGGGAATTTGCCTTCCCTCAGACAGTCGTCCATCAGCTGTCTGAGGCGGCCCCCGAGGTGCTTCAGTGCGATGGGGAGGACTTTGCCGGGGACTCCGTCCGGGCCCGGGGCCTTTTTGCAGCCCCGGAGGCGGTCCAACACCCGGTCGAACTCGTCATCGCTAATAGGCGCGATGGCGAGTTCGACCTCCGGCTCCCCCGATGGCTCGGTCATCACCGGGGGAGTTATCGAGGGGCTCGGCGGGAATAGCCCCTCGATGACCGCCTGGAGGAGGGAGGGCTCCAGGGAATCCATGGGGGGGGCGGTGCGCATTTTGTTTCGCACCACCCTATACGGCCGCCCCCACGGGTCCCTGTCCAGGGTGGCCAAGAACGAGGCGTGCGCCTCGTCCTTGGCCTTGGCGATCGCCACCTGTAGGGCCCCCTTTGCCTCCTTGAGGGCCCTGTGGAGCCCCTCCTCCTCCTCGGCGGTGTGTTGCCGACGCCGACAGTGCTGGTACGCCGACCGAGCACTGTTACTGGTGGTTCGCAGGGCCGCAATCTCTGCGGACCACCAGTACACCCTCCTCCGGGCGAAAAGACGCTTCGCCCGGGGCATGGCCGCGTCGCACACCGCCTGCAGCGAGGAGCGGAACCGAGATGCCCGCTCCTCGACCCCGAGGTCGGCGGGTGGGGCAGCACACCATGCCTCCACCATCGCCGCCTCGTCCACCCTGTCCCTGTCCAGTTTGGACAGGGACCATTTGGGGAACCCTCCTCCTCTCCCAGCCCCCCTCCACCCCCCCCCGGGGACGGGCAGCGGCCGGGCCCTACCTATGGAGACCCTCATTCTGATATAAAGATGATCAGAGAGGGTCTCCACGTCCTCCAGGACGCGCCAGTCTGTAACGCGTGCGGCAATGGCGGGGGTCGCGAACGTGATGTCCACGATTGACCCCCCCTGGCGCCGCACGCAAGTGTTGGCGCTGCCCTGGTTCAGGACGGTAAGGCCCGTCGCCGCCACCCAGTCCCTGAGGGCCGCCCCGCGCGGGTCCGTAACGGGGGAACCCCATGCCGCGCTCTTGGCATTGAGGTCCCCCAGGACCAGCACTTGCTTCGGGGCTGCCCTCCTGACGACCCCCCCCAGGGTGCCCAGGAACAACTCAAATTCTCGCAGCGGCCTATTGGGGGAGAAGTACACCGCAACAATGACGGTGTTGTCTCCCCACTTGGCCGCCAAGAATCCCGGGCCACCCTCCACCCTGGTCAGGGGGGGGAAGTCCCCCACCGCCGGCACCACCACGGCCACCCTCTCGTCCGCCGACCCTACCCAGTTGGGTAGGGGGGGGACGAAGTAGGGCTCCGCCACCACGGCAACGCCAATCGCCCACTCCGCCATGGTCTGCATGAGCAGGTCTTGAGCTCTGGCGGAGTGGTTGGCGTTCACCTGCAGGATGTCCAGATGCGGGTGTGCTGGCATCTAGACATCCATATTTTCCTGCTGGGCCCCGGCGGCTGGCGCTGACAGGGGGTTCTGTTGGGGGGGACGGGGGCGTGGGGCCCTCGTGTCCCTACCTCTGGTTGGGGGGGGGAAGCAGTTCCTTCCCCCCATTCTGTGCCCCGCTGGGAGTTTGGAGTGGTGGCAGACCGCACACCACTCTTTCTCCCAGCATTCCCCCATTTTGTGCCCCTCCTTGCAGCACCGGAAGCACAGCGTGCTCCGGTCCACGCTAGAGGGGCACAATTCCCTCGTGTGACCGACACCGTAGCACTTGAAGCAGCGCATCGGTGTCGGTCCCACGGCCGTGACCCTGGCGGAGGCCCAACCCACCAGGATCCGACCCGCCCTCTGCAGCGCGATCGCGCAGGTCACGGGGCACTGGACGAGGACCGATCCAGTGCCGTCGTACAGCCTGCGGACGGCCCCAACCTTTACCTGGGCCGTCGCGCAGCCCCCCGCCTTGGCGACCGCCTCCGCCACCGACTCCCCGGTCGCCGACTCATCGAGCCCAGCGACCTGGAGTCCGGCCATCTTGACGGGGCGGCTGATATTCGCCACGTCCCCGACTATTGTTTGCAGCCGTTCCGCCAGTTTATCGGCGGTCCGGCCGCTATCCCCCCCTGGGACCTCGATGACCCTGCCCCCGGTCGCCGAGGTCCGGACCCGCACATGTTGCAGGCCCACCTCCTGCAGGCTAAGGCCCTGAATGGCCTTAGCCATGGTGGCCTGCAACGTGGTGGTGGCGTCCTTCTTTAAAGTCACCACCACCGCCGCCGTCTTGGGGGCAGACAGCGCCGCGGGTTTTGGCGCTGCCTTTCTGGCCGGGGGGGGGGAGGTCTTGGCCTTCCCCTTGCCCTTACCCTTTTTTACCACCTCCGACCATTGCGCGGGCGGAGGCGGTATTCGGCCTGAGGGGCCGGGTACGCCCTGCGAAGGCCGAGCGGCACCCGGGGCTGCGGCAGGCCTGGGCGCCTTGGCCGCAGGGGCGTTGGGCGCTGCCTTGCGGGCGGGGGGTGCCGCCTTCTTGGCGGCCTTAGGCCTTCCATCCCCAAGTCTGGCCCTCGCCTCAGGCTCGGGCTGCGGCATGGGCGGCGGGGTAGGCCTCGTGGCCTTCGTCTTGGGGGGGGGCGGTGGGGGGGCAGACCCTGTGGCCCTTCTATCCGCTGCCAGCGGGGGGCGGAGCGGGGGCTCCGGGGGAAGGCGGCGACTCACTTCCTCGATTCGGGCATTCACCATGTTGCCCAAACTGAGGAAGAGGTCCCTCTTCATGCTTTCTATTGCCTCCACCAGCTCCTCCGTGGAGAACTGCACTGGTGGAGGGGGGGGAGCCGGGGCCTGGCGCTCGGAGAAGGCGGTTCTGAGCGCCTTGGTCTCCGCGGTGAGCAGGGCGAGCTGCTCCCGCATCCTTTTGTTATCCGCCTTAAGGATGCGGATCTCCTCGCCCTCGGCCTTGGCGGCCTCCACCTCGTCCATGGCCGCCAAGATGGCTCTGCAGGACCTATTAAATAGGCCCCACACCTCCCCCTTCAGGTTGCCCGATTTTCGGGCCCCCTCTAAAATGTCCCTCGCCGATGTTCGGGCCACCTCTATGGGATCGGCATACTGCCGATCCACCTGGCCGCCCGACGGTGAGGGAGAGCCAGCACGGGAGGGCGACTGCGATCGCGACCGCTCCCCCCCGGCTTCTACCCCCCTTCCCCCCTTCCCCTCCTCACCCCTCCTCGAGCGGAGTGCGGGGAAGTCCCGCAGGTATCTGGCCGCGGCGGCGTCCTGCCTCTCCTCGAACCGAGGCTCGATTAGGGCGAGCTTCGCCTTCGCCGCGGACAGCCCCGAATATGCCCCCTTGGGCTTCCCCCTGCGCGCCGTGTTCACCTTAGGTAGGTGATCCGGCGCGAGGGCCCCCCCCTCGTCCTCATGGGTCCTCTTCGACCCAGAGGGAACCGGCAGGTAGTCCTCCGGTTCCAAATAGTCATTCTCTGACTCCAAATCGGAGTCAGAGCCCCCCCCCTCGGAGGGGGGTCCCCCAAAACTTGAGGGCGTGGGCATGGTGGCCCCGGCCCTCCCTCCACCAAGTTTGGTCGAGATCCGCTCACCCAGACCGAAGTTACGACCTAACCTAACTTAAAACGGTCAAGTGGGAGTCGGATCTCAACAACCTAATACTAAATTGCCTTCAGCGCCTGATGAAGGCTAATAGCAAATTTTTAAAACTTTCCCCCCGAATTTGGCCCACTTCCCGAGGTCGTACAGAAAAAAGAAAAATGCCAAAAAATAAAGTATTTTTTACTCTATTTTTTGGCACCCCTTCTTTAATACACCCAAAAACAAAAATAAAAAGAAAAGGCCAAAAAACAAAAATGCAAAAAATTTTAAAAATATGAACCCAAAATACTTCTCCCTCCCCACACCCGAAAATTTGCAACTTCTAAACGGGATGTTTAAAAATTACAAATCTTTCAGGGTCGTGTAGAGGGTGAACTGCGCTACCTAAACTGAAAATAACAAATTATTTTGACCACCACACCCCAGTCAAAATTTCACTTAAAAAGTGAAAAATTAAAATAATTTTTTAAAATTTTGGTCAAGAAAACACAAAATTTTAAAAAATTAAAAACTAAGGGTTCCGCAATCTCACGATTACGGGACCAACCCTATAGTTTGCGGGACCGTTACCGCTATCCCCGCCCAAAAACTGGGCAAGGTGGGATATCGGCAACACCGACTAAATTAAAAAGTAAAAATGTAAACAAACCCTAAATTTCAAAGAAATTTAGGGTGTGAATTTACACTTTTTTGAAAATTCGATATTTTCCGAAATAAAATTCCGAAAAATACCGGACCTTCCCTACTGTAAAGACGACTATTGCCGCTATGTGCTAGCCCTGAAAAGGGCTCAAAACAACAACGGCAACACCGACTTTTTTACGTCAGAAAAACGTAAACAAACCAATAAAATCCAATCAAGAGCAAAACACAAAATCCAAAATAACTAAGCCAGGTCACGTGATAGAGTAGAATCAGAATCCGATATTGAAAGCCAAAAATTCGTTAATAATCGTCTCCAAAAATCGCATCAATCCGTACACTACCTCCCAAAATTCAACCTCAACCTAACCTAACCTAACCTAACCTAACCTAACCTAACCTAACCTAACCTAACCTAACCTAACCTAACCTAACCTAACCTAACCTAACCTAACCTAACCTAACCTAACCTAACCTAACCTAACCTAACCTAACCTAACCTAACCTAACCTAACCTAACCTAACCTAACCTAACCTAACCTAACCTAACCTAACCTAACCTAACCTAACCTAACCTAACCTAACCTAACCTAACCTTTTTTTTTTTTTTTTTTTTTTTTTTTTTTTTTTTTTGACAGGGTGGAAAATGCTTTATGCATTCCCCTCACCATGGGAGTGGCGAGGGGATATGTGGGACTCACTCCTCCCCCCCTCCCCAGAATGGGGAGAAAGGGAGGAGCGCAACCCACTAAAAACCACCCTGGCGTACCCTTCTGCCGGTTTCGGTAAGACGCCGTGGTTCCGCGTTAGCATTGCCACGACGCCTTCCGGCTGCCCCAGCCACTGCCGGGGCTCCCCGCGCCAAAGGGGAGAGAGGCCGAGCACGCCGGGCCTCTCCCCCAGACAACCAAGTGACGTTCCTACGGCAGGTGTGGGACTCCCATCCCACACCTGCAGCCACTAAGGGTTGAGGCGGGCGGCAAACCGCCGCCGCCTCAACCCCCGCCGTCTGCGCCGGAGCGGATGCGCGAGAGGAGACTCCTCGCGCTCACGCTCCGCGGCCTCCTTCTGCGAGATAACGCTCTCGCAGAAGGAGGCCACCGCCTGCCAGGACCTCTCGCTGCACAGCATTGCAGAGACAACGCTGTGCAGGGAGAGGTCCCATTGCCCAATCGCTAGTGCCATGGTGGCGCGCTCCGAACTCCAGCGGCTGCACACCTCGAGGGTGTGCTGAGCCGTGTCGTCCGGATCGCCGCACTCATGGCACTGCGGGCCAGGCTCCCTCCCAATTTTGTGCAGGTAATGACCGAAGCACCCGTGTCCGGTCATCACCTGCACAAGCCTGTACGACAGAGCGCCGAATGCCCTATCCACCCAGGTGTCGAACGACGGGAGGATCGCCCCTATGGTACGGGTACCATAGGGTGAGTCCTCCAGGCCGTTCTTCCACCTGTCCCGCATTCGGCGCTCCGTCATACGGCGCGTCTCCTCCACCTCCTCAGGGTCCGGGCGTTCTCCCCTAGCCCGGGCCCTGGACCTAACCTTGTAGGTCTCAGCCTGCACCTCTGCGTCCATTTCCCATGGCGGGGTGCAGGCGAGGAGGCAGGCCGCTGCGTGGGCCACCGTCATATAGGCCCTCACCATTCGGAGGGCCACCACCCGCTGGGGCCTACGCAGCAGGGCCCTGTTCCGGGCGGACAGCTTGTCCGCCCATATTGGGGCCCCATACAGGGCCATGCTCCTCGTGACGCCGGCGTATAGCCGCCGGCACAAGGAGCCCGGCCCTCCCACATTGGGCAGCAGCCGGCCCAGGGCCGACGCGGCGCCCACGATTCGGGGAGCAAGTCTCGCGAAATGCTCCCCGAAATCCCACCGACGGTCCAAAGTCAGCCCCAGATATTTGATATGGGGCTTTATCTGGACCGTCTCTCCCCCGATCGTGAGCGCCGCGCCCGCCGGCGGCCGCCACCCACGCCCCCCGAAGACTATCCCCTCGGTCTTCGAGAGGGCCACCTTCAGGCCGAGCTGCTCGATCCGGTGGATCGACAGCTCGGCCGCCACCTCCGCCCGCCTCATCACCTCCTCCATTTCGGTCCCACGCACGGCCACCATGGTATCATCTGCATAGCAAATGGTGGCCGTCCGTGGGAGCAATTCCCCCCTGATGGCCCAATCGTACCCCAGGTTCCATAGCAAGGGACCGAGCACGGAACCCTGGGGTACTCCACAGGCCATCTCCCGCTCCCCCCGACCGCCATCCCGCCCCTCGTAGAGCACTACCCTCTCGGTAAGGTAGTGCTCCACGACCCTCCGGAGGTAGAGAGGCACTTCGTGATACCGAAGTGCCTCTCTAATGACCCCATAGGGAAGGGTGCCAAATGCGTTGGCGATGTCCAGCGACACCGCCACGACACCCTCTCCCCTGCTCGACGCGTCCTCACAGAAGTCCCTCAAGGACTTCAGTGCGTCGAGCGTGGACCGCCCCTCCCGGAACCCGAACTGCCGGTCCGAGACGTTCGGGCCGGCGCCCTCCAGGTGCTGCAGGATTCTGGAGGCCAGGATCCTCTCCAACATTTTCCCGGCCTCGTCCAGCAGCACAATTGGGCGCCATGCCGAGGGGCAGTCAGGGGGTCGACCCTCTTTCCGGAGGAGGCAAAGCCTCCCCTCCTTCCATACCCTCGGGAACTTGCCCTCCCTCAGACAGTCGTCCATGATCTGTCTGAGGCGGTTCCCGAGGTGTTTAAGGGCAATGGGGAGGACTTTGCCGGGGACTCCGTCCGGGCCCGGGGCCTTTTTGCAGCCCCGGAGGCGGTCCAACACCCGGTCGAACTCGTCATCGCTAATGGGCGCGATGGCGAGTTCGACCTCCGGCTCCCCCGATGGCTCGGTCATCACCGGGGGAGTTATCGAGGGGCTCGGCGGGAATAGCCCCTCGATGACCGCCTGGAGGAGGGAGGGCTCCAGGGAATCCATGGGGGGGGCGGTGCGCATTTTGTTTCGCACCACCCTATACGGCCGCCCCCACGGGTCCCTGTCCAGGGTGGCCAAGAACGAGGCGTGCGCCTCGTCCTTGGCCTTGGCGATCGCCACCTGTAGGGCCCCCTTTGCCTCCTTGAGGGCCCTGTGGAGCCCCTCCTCCTCCTCGGCGGTGTGTTGCCGACGCCGACAGTGCTGGTACGCCGACCGAGCACTGTTACTGGTGGTTCGCAGGGCCGCAATCTCTGCGGACCACCAGTACACCCTCCTCCGGGCGAAAAGACGCTTCGCCCGGGGCATGGCCGCGTCGCACACCGCCTGCAGCGAGGAGCGGAACCGAGATGCCCGCTCCTCGACCCCGAGGTCGGCGGGTGGGGCAGCACACCATGCCTCCACCATCGCCGCCTCGTCCACCCTGTCCCTGTCCAGTTTGGACAGGGACCATTTGGGGAACCCTCCTCCTCTCCCAGCCCCCCTCCACCCCCCCCCGGGGACGGGCAGCGGCCGGGCCCTACCTATGGAGACCCTCATTCTGATATAAAGATGATCAGAGAGGGTCTCCACGTCCTCCAGGACGCGCCAGTCTGTAACGCGTGCGGCAATGGCGGGGGTCGCGAACGTGATGTCCACGATTGACCCCCCCTGGCGCCGCACGCAAGTGTTGGCGCTGCCCTGGTTCAGGACCGTAAGGCCCGTCGCCGCCACCCAGTCCCTGAGGGCCGCCCCGCGCGGGTCCGTAACGGGGGAACCCCATGCCGCGCTCTTGGCATTGAGGTCCCCCAGGACCAGCACTTGTTTCGGGGCTGCCCTCCTGACGACCCCCCCCAGGGTGCCCAGGAACAACTCAAATTCTCGCAGCGGCCTATTGGGGGAGAAGTACACCGCAACGATGACGGTGTCGTCTCCCCATTTGGCCGCCACGAATCCCGGGCCACCCTCCACCCTGGTCAGGGGGGGGAAGTCCCCCACCGCCGGCACCACCACGGCCACCCTCTCGTCCGCCGACCCTACCCAGTTGGGTAGGGGGGGGACGAAGTAGGGCTCCGCCACTACGGCAACGCCAATCGCCCACTCCGCCATGGTCTGCATGAGCAGGTCTTGAGCTCTGGCGGAGTGGTTGGCGTTCACCTGCAGGATGTCTAGATGCGGGTGTGCTGGCATCTAGACATCCATGCTTTCCTCCTGGGCCCCGGCGGCTGGCGCTGACGGGGGGTTCTGCTGGGGGGGACGGGGTCGTGGGGCCCTCGTGTCCCTACCTCTGGTTGGGGGGGGGAAGCAGTTCCTTCCCCCCATTCTGTGCCCCGCTGGGAGTTTGGAGTGGTGGCAGACCGCACACCACTCTTTCTCCCAGCATTCCCCCATTTTGTGCCCCTCCTTGCAGCACCGGAAGCACAGCGTGCTCCGGTCCACGCTAGAGGGGCACAGTTCCCTCGTGTGACCGACACCGTAGCACTTGAAGCAGCGCATCGGTGTCGGTCCCACGGCCGTGACCCTGGCGGAGGCCCAACCCACCAGGATCCGACCCGCCCTCTGCAGCGCGATCGCACAGGTCACGGGGCACTGGACGAGGACCGATCCAGTGCCGTCGTACAGCCTGCGGACGGCCCCAACCTTTACCTGGGCCGTCGCGCAGCCCCCCGCCTTGGCAACCGCCTCCGCCACCGACTCCCCGGTCGCCGACTCATCGAGCCCGGCGACCTGGAGGCCGGCCATCTTGACGGGGCGGCTAATGTTCGCCACGTCCCCGACTATTGTTTGCAGCCGTTCCGCCAGTTTATCGGCGGTCCGGCCGCTATCCCCCCCTGGGACCTCGATGACCCTGCCCCCGGTCGCCGAGGTCCGGACCCGCACATGTTGCAGGCCCACCTCCTGCAGGCTAAGGCCCTGAATGGCCTTAGCCATGGTGGCCTGCAACGTGGTGGTGGCGTCCTTCTTCAACGTCACCACCACCGCCGCCGTCTTGGGGGCAGACAGCGCCGCGGGCCTTGGCGCTGCCTTTCTGGCCTGGGTCTGTACAGCCGGGGGGGGGGAGGTCTTGGCCTTCCCCTTGCCCTTACCTTTCTTGACCACCTCCGACCATTGCGCGGGCGGAGGCGGTATTCGGCCTGAGGGGCCGGGTACGCCCTGCGAAGGCCGAGCGGCAGCCGGGGCTGCGGCAGGCCTGGGCGCCTTGGCCGCAGGGGCGTTGGGCTTTGCCTTGCGGGCGGGGGGTGCCGCCTTCTTGGCGGCCTTAGGCCTCCCATCCCCCAGTCTGGCCCTCGCCTCAGGCTCGGGCTGCGGCATGGGCGGCGGGGTAGGCCTCGTGGCCTTCGTCTTGGGGGGGGGCGGCGGGGGGGCAGACCCTGTGGCCCTTTTGTCCGCTGCCAGCGGGGGGCGGAGCGGGGGCTCCGGGGGAAGGCGGCGACTCACTTCCTCGATTCGGGCATTCACCATGTTGCCCAAACTGAGGAAGAGGTCCCTCTTCATACATTCTATTGCCTCCACCAGCTCCTCCGTAGAGAACTGCACTGGTGGAGGGGGGGGAGCCGGGGCCTGGCGCTCGGAGAAGGCGGTCCTGAGCGCCTTGGTCTCCGCGGTGAGCAGGGCGAGTTGCTCCCGCATCCTTTTATTGTCCGCTTTAAGGATGCGGATCTCCTCGCCCTCGGCCTTGGCGGCCTCCACCTCGTCCATAGCCGCCAAGATGGCTCTGCAGGACCTATTAAATAGGCCCCACACCTCCCCCTTCAGGTTGCCCGATTTTCGGGCCCCCTCTAGAATGTCCCTCGCCGATGTTCGGGCCACCTCTATGGGATCGGCATACTGCCGATCCACCTGGCCGCCCGACGGTGAGGGAGAGCCAGCACGGGAGGGCGACTGCGATCGCGACCGCTCCCCCCCGGCTTCTACCCCCCTTCCCCCCTTCCCCTCCTCACCCCTCCTCGAGCGGAGTGCGGGGAAGTCTCGCAGGTACCTGGCCGCGGCGGCGTCCTGCCTCTCCTCGAACCGGGGCTCGATTAGGGCGAGCTTCGCCTTCGCCGCGGACAGCCCCGAATATGCCCCCTTGGGCTTCCCCCTGCGCGCCGTGTTCACCTTAGGTAGGTGATCCGGCGCGAGGGCCCCCCCCTCATCCTCATGGGTCCTCTTCGAACCAGAGGGAACCGGCAGGTAGTCCTCCGGTTCCAAATAGTCATTCTCTGACTCCAGATCGGAGTCAGAGCCCCCCCCCTCCGAGGGGGGTCCCCCAAAACTTGAGGGCGTGGCCATGGTGGCCCCGGCCCCCCCTCCACCAAATTTGGTCGAGATCCGCTCACCCAGTCCGAAGTTAAGACCTAACCTAACTTAAAACGGTCAAGTGGGAGTCGGATCTCAACGACCTAATACTAAATTGCCTTCAGCGCCTGATGAAGGCAATTAGCAATTTCCCAAAACTTTCCCCCCGAATTTGGCCCACTTCCCGAGGTCGCAGCGTAAAAAGAAAAATGTCAAAAAATAGAGTAATTTTTACCCTATTTTTTGACACCCTTACTTTAATACCCCCTAATACAAAATAAAAAGAAAAAGGCCAAAAAACAAAAATGCAAAAATTTGAAAAAAATTAAAAACCAAAAAACTTCTCCCTCGCCACACCCGAAAATTTGCAACTTCTAAACGGGATGTTTAAAAGTTACAAATCCTTCAGGGTCGTGTAGAGGGTGAACTGCGCTACCTGTACTAATAACAACAAATTATTTAAACAACCACAACCCAGTGAAAATTTCACTTAAAAAGTGAAAAATGAAAATAATTTTTCAAGATTTTGGTCAAAAAACACAAAATTTTAAAAAATTAAAAACTATGGGTTCCGCAATCTGACGATTACGGGACCAACCCTATAATTTGCGGGACCGTTACCGCTATCCCCGCCCAAAAACTGAGCAAGGTGGGATATTGGCAACACCGACTAAATTAAAAAGTAAAAATGTAAACAAACCCTAAATTTCAAAGAAATTTAGGGTGTGAATTTACACTTTTTGAAAATTCGATATTTCCCGAAATAAAATTCCGAAAAATACCGAACCTTCCCTACGGTAAAGACGACTATTGCCGCTATGTGCTAGCCCTGAAAAGGGCTCAAAACAACAACGGCAACACCGACTTTTTTAAAACAGAAAAACGTAAACAAACCAAATAAAACCAATCAAGAGCAAAACACAAAATCCAAAATATCTAAGCCAAGTCACGTGATACAGCAGAATCAAAGTCAGAAATCAAGAGCCAAAAATTCGTTAGTAATTGTCTCCGAAAATCGCAATAATCCATACATAAACACCCAAAATTCAACCTCAACCTAACCTAACCTAACCTAACCTAACCTAACCTAACCTAACCTAACCTAACCTAACCTAACCTAACCTAACCTAACCTAACCTAACCTAACCTAACCTAACCTAACCTAACCTAACCTAACCTAACCTAACCTAACCTAACCTAACCTAACCTAACCTAACCTAACCTAACCTAACCTAACCTAACCTAACCTAACCTAACCTAACCTAACCTAACCTAACCTAACCTTTTTTTTTTTTTTTTTTTTTTTTTTTTTTTTTTTTTTTTTATCGAGGGGAAATGCTTTACGCATACCACCACACTTGGGCAGCATGGTGGTTATGTGGGACTCTCCTCCCACCCTCTTCCCCTAGCGGGAAAAGGGCAGGAGGCCTACCCACTAAAACCCCTCGGCGTTCCCTCTCTGGCCCTTGGTGATATGGACGCAATGGGATTCCTTACGGATTTCACCAAAACTGCGGCCATGGCCTCCCCGGTCAGGTGGTCGTACCGGAGAATTCCTCATTTTAGGGAGGGAGATGCCGTGAACGCTTTGCATCTCCCTCAGCGTCTGGTGGGGTGGTGTAAACCCCACTAGGGCAGGACGGTTCCGGCGAAATGCCGCCTCCTCCTTCCCCTCCTTCTGCGCCTTATGGCATCCGCGGACTCGTCTTCCTCGCGGATCCGCTCCGCTGCCTCCTTTTGTGAGATGACCTCCTCACAGAAGGAGGCAACGGCATCCCACGATCTGTCGCTATCCAGCATTGCTGTTAGCACGCTGGACAGGGAGAGATCGCCTCCAATCAACGCCCTTAACTCAGAGCGCTCCGTGTGCCACGCGATGCAGACCTCCAGGGTGTGCTGTGCCGTGTCCTCTTCCGCAGAGCACTCGTGGCATATTGGAGTTGTCTCCCGTCTTGCCACCTTGTGCAGGTATCGCCCGAAACATCCGTGTCCGGACAACACCTGCACAAGCCGGTATGTAAGGCGTCCATACCGCCTCTCCATCCATTTTTTGAGAAGTGGTCGGAGTGCCACAATGGTGCGAGCTCCGTACACAGGGTTCATGAGACCCTCCGACCACCTCTCCATCATTTGCTCCCGAGCATTCCTCTGTGCCCTCTCAACATCCTCTGAACCTGGACCCTCTCCTCTGGCCCTGCTCTCCGTGCGAGCCCGGTAGGTATCTGCGCGGAGTTTAGCCTCTAGCTCCCAGGGGGGCGTGCCAGCTAGGGCACAAGCAGCCGCATGGGAGACGGTACGGTACCCCCTAATCATTCTCAGCGCCATTATCCTCTGCGGTTGTCGCAAGAGGGCTTTGTTTCGGGCACTGAGAGAGCCCGACCATATAGGGGCGCCGTACATTGCCATGCTCTTGATGACCTCCGTGTATAGGCGTCGACACGTTGATTGAGGGCCTCCAACGTTTGGCAATAGCTTGCCTAGGGCTGAGGCAGTGCCCACAATTCGGGGAGCGAGGCGGCGAAAATGCTCCTCGAATTTCCACGAGCCGTCCAGGACAAGGCCCAGGTATTTTACATGGGCCTTAACCTGGATCCTCTCACCATGTATTTGGATGCTGAGGCCGGAGGGAACCCGCCATCTATGTCCCCGGAAGACAATAGCTTCCGTCTTCGAGAGGGCCACCTCCAGTCCCAGCATCCGGATGCGGTCAACCACAAGGGTAGAGCCCACCGTAGCCAACCGCATCGCCTCCTCACAGTTGTTGCCTCGGACAGCCACCATCGTGTCGTCCGCATAGCAGAAGACCGCCATCCGAGGCAAGAGCTGTCCTCTGATGGCCCAATCGTAGCCCAGGTTCCACAGCAGGGGTCCCAGCACAGACCCCTGGGGGACACCGCAGGACATACTTTGGGCCATCCGCTCTCCATCTCTGCTTTGATAGAGCACTACCCGGTCTGTCAGGTAGTGCTCTATTACCATCCTCAAGTACAGGGGCACTCGATGGTATTTAAGGGCCTCCTTGATCACTTCAAAGGGAAGGGATCCGAAAGCATTCGCAATGTCCAGCGAGACAGCAACTACTCCTTCTCCCCTCTCTTTGGCCTCCTCCGAGAAGCTCTTCAGGGCGGATAACGCGTCCAGTGTGGACAATCCTGCCCGAAATCCGAATTGCTTCTCGGAGATATCCGGGCCCTCGCCCGCTACGTGTTTCCTGATCCTTGCGGCCACTATCCTCTCAAAGACTTTGCTCACATCGTCCAAGAGGACGAGTGGCCGGTACCCGGAAGGAGAGTCAGGTGGACGACCCTCCTTTCTCAGCAGGCACAAGCGCCCTTCCTTCCAGCACTTGGGAACCTGTCCTGACTCCAGGCAGTCATCAAACAGCTGCCGGAGATGACACCCCAAGTGCTTGAGCGCCAAGAATAGAACCTTTCCTGGGACTCCATCTGGCCCTGGTGCTTTTCGCGACGATCTTAAGCGAGCTACTGCCTCCATCATCTCTTCGTCACTGATTCGAGGTATGTCAGTAGTGCCCTCGCTATCATCTATGGTGTTCATGATGGGTGGAATGAAAGCCTCCCGCTGCGGGAACAGGCCTGTCACAACCGCTGTGAGTAGAGCTGGCTCGAGGTTGTCCGTGGGGGATGCTTGCTGTAGTTTGTTCCGTACAGCGCGGTACGGGCGTCCCCACGGATCCCTGTTTAGTGTCTCAAGGTATTCCTCGTTTGAGGCGTCTTTGGCCTTAGCGATGGCGGTCTGGAGAGCGACCTTGGCTTCCTTGAGAACTCGGCGGTATCTCTCCTCCTCCTCAGCGGTGTGTGACCTTCGTCGTCGGCACCGGGTATACGCCCGGCGAGCGGCGTTACATGTGGTGCGGAGGGCTTCAATTTCTCGCGACCACCAGTAGACCTGTTTTCTCGCAGGATGTCGTCTGGTTCGCGGCATGGCAGCGTCACAGACTTCCGTGAGGGCAGCTCGGAAGCGGAGCGCTCGCTCCTCCACGCTCTCCACACCTGCCGCGTCTAGCCCCCAGGACTGTACTACCCCGGCCTCCTCCGCCAGTTCATGATCCAGACGGGATAAAGTCCATCGGGGAAATAGCTGCCCATCGCGCCTGGGAATCGCACCTGTCGTCGAAGGACCGAAGACCCGGAATCGGATATACAGATGGTCCGACAGGGTCTCCACCTCCTCTAGGACGCGCCACTCACCAGAGCGTGCAGCGACGGCAGGGGTCGCAAACGTCAAGTCTACGATGGACCCCCCCTGCCGTCTAACACAGGTGTTCGTGTTGCCCCGATTGAGCAGAACCAGACCTATCGCCACCGCCCAGTCCCTCAGTAGTGCACCTCTAGCGTCCGTGGTGGGAGAACCCCACGCTGTACACTTCGCATTGAAGTCTCCCATCACGAAGACTTGGGCAGGAGACGCCCGGCCTACCACCATCTCCAGCACATCAAGGTACCTCTCAAACTCGTCGAGTCTTCGGTTGGGGGAGAAGTAGACTCCAATAAGCACTACTTCACCCCAAGTGGCCGCCACGTATCCGGGCCCCTTCTCTTTGATCGAGAAGGGAGGGGAGTTTGCGGCTGCTGGCACCACGATGGCAACTAAGCCTTCCGTGTCCCCCACCCAGTGCGGTTGGGAGGGTACAAAATAGGGCTCGGCCAGTACGACTGCATCCAAGCTCCACTCCGCCATCATCTGCATAAGCAGATCCTGTGCACGGGCGGAGTGGTTAATGTTAGTCTGGAGGATGTCAAGATGTCGGTGTGCTGGCATTACGATTCCGACATGTCAACCTCCTCAGGCACCTGACCACTCGCCTCCACTTGTGGTGCAGCCTGGGTCCCGTGTGCTTCCGCTTTGCCTTTAACACTAGGCGGGGCGCATTTGCTGCTACCCATCACATGGCCCGTCGGCCTCTTCGCATGTGCGCATACAGCGCACCGCGGTTCCATTTTGCAGGAGGCTGATTTGTGGCCTTCTCTGCCGCACCTATAACAGAGGGCACCTCTATCAACCTCCGAAGGACACATAGGTCGCGTGTGTCCTAACCCCATGCATTTGAAGCATCGCAGGGGGCGGGGTTCCATCACTGTGACACGCGCAGCCGACCACCCAACCAACAGACGGCCCTTCCCCACCATGGATTTCGCCACTAACGCCGGACACTCAACTATAGCCGAGCCTCCATAGGGTCCTCTTCGTACCGCGCCGACCTTGACCTCTTCTTGAGTGCACCCTCCAGCCGCCGAAACAGCAGCTGCAATGTCCTCGCTCTCTATTGATTCGTCAAGGCCGGTCACTCTCACCGACGCCTTTTTGGTGGGCCTGGTAATTGAGGCCACACCATCGAGGACCACTTTCAACTTGTTCGCCAACGTGTCGGCCTTAGATCCGCTGGCAGCACCCGGGACGATAATAATCCGGGCTCCGTTGACTGTGTTCCGGACTTTTATATTGTTGTCCAGGCCCACTTCGTCCAATTTAAAGGCCCCCCTGGCCTTTTTGAGGGCGTCTTTATAAGTTACCCCCCTCTGCACCGCGTCCGGCTGCAGAGTAACTACTACCGCAGTAGATTTGGGGGTACTTATTTTCGGAACCCTTTTCCGTTTTTTTGGCGCAGACGCCGGGACGGAAGGCGATGTCGGGTGCGCAGATCGTCTCGAGGCAGGGGCAGCGGAAGCTGACGTCGGGAGTGGCTTTTGGCTCTTCCCTTTCCCTTTTCGCTTTCTCCTAACGACGTCGGTCCACTTCTCTTCCGGTTTCTCTGCCACACGCGAGTTGCCGGGCATCGGTTGCGAGACAGGGGCGGCAGAGGAGACGGCAACCTCAGCCCGGCGGTGTGCCACCGGCTTAGGCTTCGGGACTGTCACTCCGGTTTGGTGGCGCGGCGCAGCCGTCGGCTTCGTCCTTGGAGCCGGACCCGCTTTGTCAGCCGCTAACGGTGGCCTAAGCACCGGTGCGGGAGGAAGTCGAGCTTCGATCTCCCCTAAGCGCGCATTAATACGGGCATTGATCATCCCACCGAGGGATACTAGAAGATCTTGCCTAATATCCGCCCAGGTACTAGCAACCCCAGTTTGTACGTCCGGCTGTGGTTGTGGTTGCACGGGCGCTGCCACTCTCTCTGAGAACGCAGTGCGGAGGGCCTTCACCTCGGACCTAAGGATAGCTAGCTCGTGTTTGAGACGCACATTGTCGGCCCTAAGCCTGCGCGTCTCCACGTCCGCTGAGAACATCCCCAGGTCCTCCACTGCCTCAGTGATCGCTCTCATCCCGAGCTTAATTTTTTTCCTTATTGTGCCCTTAAGATTTGCGGACACCCGAGCGGCCTCGCATATCTCAGATACGCCCGCAAGCGCCTTCTGCACTAATTCATCCTTAGTGGCGGTTTCTCCTCTAGGGATTTCCGTGACTACGGGAGGTAATTCGTCATCTCTGATTTCGTCACTGAGGGAAACCACTTCACCTCTAGCTATGCTAGGTTTTGGTGCAGGATCTTCCGCCTCTTTTTCCAGCCTAAGAAGGTCTGCCCGCGCTTTGTCCAGCCCGATGGCATGTGCTGAACCACCACGACCTCGTCGCGCGGTGTTCATTTTTGCAGGAACAGACCTTACCGTCTCTGTCTCTGCATCTTCTCCCTCTGAGTGGTCGGAGTGACGCCTCTTGTCTCCGGGTAAATACGTGGAAGCAAAAGAGGAATTGGAGACGCGATCAGCCTGCGCATCCATTTCCTCCAGCTCCTCGGCTCTTTCGAGATCGGCTCTCTCGAGATTCCGTCTCGTTTCCATTTCGTCAAGGTTCAAATCGTGTATAGAATCGGTGTCCAGTGTGTGTTCGCTAATGTCGTGTTCACGAGAGTCGGCAGTTCGCCGACCCACGAAGCAGTTGTTGCCCCCCCCAGAGTACGAGGGGCTGCCTACGTCCGAAGACGCAGGGAGGGATTCCCCCTTGCGGGGACCCTCCTGGGGACCATTTTTACAAGCTGCTTTACTCATTGTTGACTTTTGAAGGGGAAGTCTCCCTCGTTTGCAGTTTTTACTGCCTGAAGATGCTGCCACTTACCATCAACAGGAGGCGCTCTTTCGGGGAGTATTTGGTTCCACCTGGACCGCGCTGGCCCAAGAAGTGGTTATACCGCCACTGGTTCGGTAGGATGGGGGTAAGGATAGGTAGTGGGAAGGATAGAGAAGGATATTAAGGAAAGGGAGCGGGAAGGTGGGAAAAAGGAAGGGGATTGTGCTGCTCTTAGTCTGGTCCCTCCCCCCTAGTCTGTCCGGTATGGGTAACCCTGTCCGGCATAGCGTCGGGGATCCTAGGAACGCGCAAGCCCCCCCACCACGGCAAGGTGGCAGCAAATCGGGGGGGAACCTAACCTAACCTAACCTAACCTAACCTAACCTAACCTAACCTAACCTAACCTTTTTTTTTTTTTTTTTTTTTTTTTTTGACAGGGTGGAAAATGCTTTATGCATTCCCCTCACCATGGGAGTGGCGAGGGGATATGTGGGACTCACTCCTCCCCCCCTCCCCAGAATGGGGAGAAAGGGAGGAGCGCAACCCACTAAAAACCACCCTGGCGTACCCTCCTGCCGGTTTCGGTAAGACGCCGTGGTTCCGCGTTAGCATTGCCACGACGCCTTCCGGCTGCCCCAGCCACTGCCGGGGCTCCCTGCGCCAAAGGGGAGAGAGGCCGAGCACGCCGGGCCTCTCCCCCAGACAACCAAGTGACGTTCCTACGGCAGGTGTGGGACTCCCATCCCCCACCTGCAGCCACTAAGGGTTGAGGCGGGCGGCAAAACGCCGCCGCCTCAACCCCCGCCGTCTGCGCCGGAGCGGATGCGCGAGAGGAGACTCCTCGCGCTCACGCTCCGCGGCCTCCTTCTGCGAGATAACGCTCTCGCAGAAGGAGGCCACCGCCTGCCAGGACCTCTCGCTGCACAGCATTGCAGAGACAACGCTGTGCAGGGAGAGGTCCCATTGCCCAATCGCTAGTGCCATGGTGGCGCGCTCCGAACTCCAGCGGCTGCACACCTCGAGGGTGTGCTGAGCCGTGTCGTCCGGATCGCCGCACTCATGGCACTGCGGGCCAGGCTCCCTCCCAATTTTGTGCAGGTAATGACCGAAGCACCCGTGTCCGGTCATTACCTGCACAAGCCTGTACGACAGAGCGCCGAATGCCCTATCCACCCAGGTGTCGAACGACGGGAGGATCGCCCCTATGGTACGGGTACCATAGGGTGAGTCCTCCAGGCCGCTCTTCCACCTGTCCCGCATTCGGCGCTCCGTCATACGGCGCGTCTCCTCCACCTCCTCAGGGTCCGGGCGTTCTCCCCTAGCCCGGGCCCTGGACCTAACCTTATAGGTCTCAGCCTGCACCTCTGCGTCCATTTCCCATGGCGGGGTGCAGGCGAGGAGGCAGGCCGCTGCGTGGGCCACCGTCATATAGGCCCTCACCATTCGGAGGGCCACCACCCGCTGGGGCCTACGCAGCAGGGCCCTGTTCCGGGCGGACAGCTTGTCCGCCCATATTGGGGCCCCATACAGGGCCATGCTCCTCGTGACGCCGGCGTATAGCCGCCGGCACAAGGAGCCCGGCCCTCCCACATTGGGCAGCAGCCGGCCCAGGGCCGACGCGGCGCCCACGATTCGGGGAGCAAGTCTCGCGAAATGCTCCCCGAAATCCCACCGACGGTCCAAAGTTAGCCCCAGATATTTGATATGGGGCTTTATCTGGACCGTCTCTCCCCCGATCGTGAGCGCCGCGCCCGCCGGCGGCCGCCACCCACGCCCCCCGAAGACTATCCCCTCAGTCTTCGAGAGGGCCACCTTCAGGCCGAGCTGCTCGATCCGGTGGATCGACAGCTCGGCCGCCACCTCCGCCCGCCTCATCACCTCCTCCATTTCGGTCCCACGCACGGCCACCATGGTATCATCTGCATAGCAAATGGTGGCCGTCCGTGGGAGCAATTCCCCCCTGATGGCCCAATCGTACCCCAGGTTCCATAGCAAGGGACCGAGCACGGAACCCTGGGGTACTCCACAGGCCATCTCCCGCTCCCCCCGACCGCCATCCCGCCCCTCGTAGAGCACTACCCTCTCGGTAAGGTAGTGCTCCACGACCCTCCGGAGGTAGAGAGGCACTTCGTGATACCGAAGTGCCTCTCTAATGACCCCATAGGGAAGGGTGCCAAATGCGTTGGCGATGTCCAACGACACCGCCACGACACCCTCTCCCCTGCTCGACGCGTCCTCACAGAAGTCCCTCAAGGACTTCAGTGCGTCGAGCGTGGACCGCCCCTCCCGGAACCCGAACTGCCGGTCCGAGACGTTCGGGCCGGCGCCCTCCAGGTGCTGCAGGATTCTGGAGGCCAGGATCCTCTCCAACATTTTCCCGGCCTCGTCCAGCAGCACAATTGGGCGCCATGCCGAGGGACAGTCAGGGGGTCGACCCTCTTTCCGGAGGAGGCAGAGCCTCCCCTCCTTCCACACCCTCGGGAATTTGCCTTCCCTCAGACAGTCGTCCATCAGCTGTCTGAGGCGGCCCCCGAGGTGCTTCAGTGCGATGGGGAGGACTTTGCCGGGGACTCCGTCCGGGCCCGGGGCCTTTTTGCAGCCCCGGAGGCGGTCCAACACCCGGTCGAACTCGTCATCGCTAATAGGCGCGATGGCGAGTTCGACCTCCGGCTCCCCCGATGGCTCGGTCATCACCGGGGGAGTTATCGAGGGGCTCGGCGGGAATAGCCCCTCGATGACCGCCTGGAGGAGGGAGGGCTCCAGGGAATCCATGGGGGGGGCGGTGCGCATTTTGTTTCGCACCACCCTATACGGCCGCCCCCACGGGTCCCTGTCCAGGGTGGCCAAGAACGAGGCGTGCGCCTCGTCCTTGGCCTTGGCGATCGCCACCTGTAGGGCCCCCTTTGCCTCCTTGAGGGCCCTGTGGAGCCCCTCCTCCTCCTCGGCGGTGTGTTGCCGACGCCGACAGTGCTGGTACGCCGACCGAGCACTGTTACTGGTGGTTCGCAGGGCCGCAATCTCTGCGGACCACCAGTACACCCTCCTCCGGGCGAAAAGACGCTTCGCCCGGGGCATGGCCGCGTCGCACACCGCCTGCAGCGAGGAGCGGAACCGAGATGCCCGCTCCTCGACCCCGAGGTCGGCGGGTGGGGCAGCACACCATGCCTCCACCATCGCCGCCTCGTCCACCCTGTCCCTGTCCAGTTTGGACAGGGACCATTTGGGGAACCCTCCTCCTCTCCCAGGCCCCCTCCGCCCCCCCCCGGGGACGGGCAGCGGCCGGGCCCTACCTGTGGAGACCCTCATTCTGATATAAAGATGATCAGAGAGGGTCTCCACGTCCTCCAGGACGCGCCAGTCTGTAACGCGTGCGGCAATGGCGGGGGTCGCGAACGTGATGTCCACGATTGACCCCCCCTGGCGCCGCACGCAAGTGTTGGCGCTGCCCTGGTTCAGGACCGTAAGGCCCGTCGCCGCCACCCAGTCCCTGAGGGCCGCCCCGCGCGGGTCCGTAACGGGGGAACCCCATGCCGCGCTCTTGGCATTGAGGTCCCCCAGGACCAGCACTTGCTTCGGGGCTGCCCTCCTGACGACCCCCCCCAGGGTGCCCAGGAACAACTCAAATTCTCGCAGCGGCCTATTGGGGGAGAAGTACACCGCAACGATGACGGTGTCGTCTCCCCACTTGGCCGCCACGAATCCCGGGCCACCCTCCACCCTGGTCAGGGGGGGGAAGTCCCCCACCGCCGGCACCACCACGGCCACCCTCTCGTCCGCCGACCCTACCCAGTTGGGTAGGGGGGGGACGAAGTAGGGCTCCGCCACTACGGCAACGCCAATCGCCCACTCCGCCATGGTCTGCATGAGCAGGTCTTGAGCTCTGGCGGAGTGGTTGGCGTTCACCTGCAGGATGTCTAGATGCGGGTGTGCTGGCATCTAGACATCCATGCTTTCCTCCTGGGCCCCGGCGGCTGGCGCTGATGGGGGGTTCTGCTGGGGGGGACGGGGGCGTGGGGCCCTCGTGTCCCTACCTCTGGTTGGGGGGGGGAAGCAGTTCCTTCCCCCCATTCTGTGCCCCGCTGGGAGTTTGGAGTGGTGGCAGACCGCACACCACTCTTTCTCCCAGCATTCCCCCATTTTGTGCCCCTCCTTGCAGCACCGGAAGCACAGCGTGCTCCGGTCCACGCTAGAGGGGCACAATTCCCTCGTGTGACCGACACCGTAGCACTTGAAGCAGCGCATCGGTGTCGGTCCCACGGCCGTGACCCTGGCGGAGGCCCAACCCACCAGGATCCGACCCGCCCTCTGCAGCGCGATCGCGCAGGTCACGGGGCACTGGACGAGGACCGATCCAGTGCCGTCGTACAGCCTGCGGACGGCCCCAACCTTTACCTGGGCCGTCGCGCAGCCCCCCGCCTTGGCAACCGCCTCCGCCACCGACTCCCCGGTCGCCGACTCATCGAGCCCGGCGACCTGGAGGCCGGCCATCTTGACGGGGCGGCTAATGTTCGCCACGTCCCCGACTATTGTTTGCAGCCGTTCCGCCAGTTTATCGGCGGTCCGGCCGCTATCCCCCCCTGGGACCTCGATGACCCTGCCCCCGGTCGCCGAGGTCCGGACCCGCACATGTTGCAGGCCCACCTCCTGCAGGCTAAGGCCCTGAATGGCCTTAGCCATGGTGGCCTGCAACGTGGTGGTGGCGTCCTTCTTTAACGTCACCACCACCGCCGCCGTCTTGGGGGCAGACAGCGCCGCGGGTCTTGGCGCTGCCTTTCTGACCGGGGGGGGGGAGGTCTTGGCCTTCCCCTTGCCTTTTCCCTTTTTTACCACCTCCGACCATTGCGCGGGCGGAGGCGGTATTCGGCCTGAGGGGCCGGGTACGCCCTGCGAAGGCCGAGCGGCAGCCGGGGCTGCGGCAGGCCTGGGCGCCTTGGCCGCAGGGGCGTTGGGCGCTGCCTTGCGGGCGGGGGGTGCCGCCTTCTTGGCGGCCTTAGGCCTCCCATCCCCCAGTCTGGCCCTCGCCTCAGGCTCGGGCTGCGGCATGGGCGGCGGGGTAGGCCTCGTGGCCTTCGTCTTGGGGGGGGGCGGCGGGGGGGCAGACCCTGTGGCCCTTTTGTCCGCTGCCAGCGGGGGGCGGAGCGGGGGCTCCGGGGGAAGGCGGCGACTCACTTCCTCGATTCGGGCATTCACCATGTTGCCCAAACTGAGGAAGAGGTCCCTCTTCATACATTCTATTGCCTCCACCAGCTCCTCCGTAGAGAACTGCACTGGTGGAGGGGGGGGAGCCGGGGCCTGGCGCTCGGAGAAGGCGGTCCTGAGCGCCTTGGTCTCCGCGGTGAGCAGGGCGAGTTGCTCCCGCATCCTTTTATTGTCCGCTTTAAGGATGCGGATCTCCTCGCCCTCGGCCTTGGCGGCCTCCACCTCGTCCATGGCCGCCAAGATGGCTCTGCAGGACCTATTAAATAGGCCCCACACCTCCCCCTTCAGGTTGCCCGATTTTCGGGCCCCCTCTAGAATGTCCCTCGCCGATGTTCGGGCCACCTCTATGGGATCGGCATACTGCCGATCCACCTGGCCGCCCGACGGTGAGGGAGAGCCAGCACGGGAGGGCGACTGCGATCGCGACCGCTCCCCCCCGGCTTCTACCCCCCTTCCCCCCTTCCCCTCCTCACCCCTCCTCGAGCGGAGTGCGGGGAAGTCTCGCAGGTACCTGGCCGCGGCGGCGTCCTGCCTCTCCTCGAACCGGGGCTCGATTAGGGCGAGCTTCGCCTTCGCCGCGGACAGCCCCGAATATGCCCCCTTGGGCTTCCCCCTGCGCGCCGTGTTCACCTTAGGTAGGTGATCCGGCGCGAGGGCCCCCCCCTCATCCTCATGGGTCCTCTTCGACCCAGAGGGAACCGGCAGGTAGTCCTCCGGTTCCAAATAGTCATTCTCTGACTCCAGATCGGAGTCAGAGCCCCCCCCCTCCGAGGGGGGTCCCCCAAAACTTGAGGGCGTGGCCATGGTGGCCCCGGCCCCCCCTCCACCAAATTTGGTCGAGATCCGCTCACCCAGTCCGAAGTTAAGACCTAACCTAACTTAAAACGGTCAAGTGGGAGTCGGATCTCAACGACCTAATACTAAATTGCCTTCAGCGCCTGATGAAGGCAATTAGCAATTTCCCAAAACTTTCCCCCCGAATTTGGCCCACTTCCCGAGGTCGCAGCGTAAAAAGAAAAATGTCAAAAAATAGAGTAATTTTTACCCTATTTTTTGACACCCTTACTTTAATACCCCCTAATACAAAATAAAAAGAAAAAGGCCAAAAAACAAAAATGCAAAAATTTGAAAAAATTAAAAACCAAAAAACTTCTCCCTCGCCACACCCGAAAATTTGCAACTTCTAAACGGGATGTTTAAAAGTTACAAATCCTTCAGGGTCGTGTAGAGGGTGAACTGCGCTACCTGTAATAATAACAACAAATTATTTAAACAACCACAACCCAGTGAAAATTTCACTTAAAAAGTGAAAAATGAAAATAATTTTTTAAGATTTTGGTCAAAAAACACAAAATTTTAAAAAATTAAAAACTATGGGTTCCGCAATCTGACGATTACGGGACCAACCCTATAATTTGCGGGACCGTTACCGCTATCCCCGCCCAAAAACTGAGCAAGGTGGGATATTGGCAACACCGACTAAATTAAAAAGTAAAAATGTAAACAAACCCTAAATTTCAAAGAAATTTAGGGTGTGAATTTACACTTTTTGAAAATTCGATATTTCCCGAAATAAAATTCCGAAAAATACCGAACCTTCCCTACGGTAAAGACGACTATTGCCGCTATGTGCTAGCCCTGAAAAGGGCTCAAAACAACAACGGCAACACCGACTTTTTTAAAACAGAAAAACGTAAACAAACCAAATAAAACCAATCAAGAGCAAAACACAAAATCCAAAATATCTAAGCCAAGTCACGTGATACAGAAGAATCAAAGTCAGAAATCAAGAGCCAAAAATTCGTTAGTAATTGTCTCCGAAAATCGCAATAATCCATACATAAACACCCAAAATTCAACCTCAACCTAACCTAACCTAACCTAACCTAACCTAACCTAACCTAACCTAACCTAAC
The DNA here is from genome assembly GCA_963241965.1 of Tortrix viridana. NCBI lineage: Eukaryota > Metazoa > Arthropoda > Insecta > Lepidoptera > Tortricidae > Tortrix > Tortrix viridana. Next base: position 47,091 of record OY725176.1, read on the forward strand.
CTAACCTAACCTAACCTAACCTAACCTAACCTAACCTAACCTAACCTAACCTAACCTAACCTAACCTAACCTAACCTAACCTAACCTAACCTAACCTAACCTAACCTAACCTAACCTAACCTAACCTAACCTAACCTAACCTAACCTAACCTAACCTAACCTAACCTAACCTAACCTAACCTAACCTAACCTAACCTAACCTAACCTAACCTAACCTAACCTAACCTAACCTAACCTAACCTAACCTAACCTTTTTTTTTTTTTTTTTTTTTTTTTTTTTTTTTTTTTTTTTTTTTTTTTTTTTTTTTTTTTTATCGAGGGGAAATGCTTTACGCATACCACCACACTTGGGCAGCATGGTGGTTATGTGGGACTCTCCTCCCACTCTCTTCCCCTAGCGGGAAAAGGGCAGGAGGCCTACCCACTAAAACCCCTCGGCGTTCCCTCTCTGGCCCTTGGTGATATGGACGCAATGGGATTCCTTACGGATTTCACCAAAACTGCGGCCATGGCCTCCCCGGTCAGGTGGTCGTACCGGAGATTTCCTCATTTTAGGGAGGGAGATGCCGTGAACGCTTTGCATCTCCCTCAGCGTCTGGTGGGGAGGTGTAAACCCCACTAGGGCAGGACGGTTCCGGCGAAATGCCGCCTCCTCCTTCCCCTCCTTCTGCGCCTTATGGCATCCGCGGACTCGTCTTCCTCGCGGATCCGCTCCGCTGCCTCCTTTTGTGAGATGACCTCCTCACAGAAGGAGGCAACGGCATCCCACGATCTGTCGCTATCCAGCATTGCTGTTAGCACGCTGGACAGGGAGAGATCGCCTCCAATCAGCGTCCTTAACTCAGATCGCTCCGTGTGCCACGCGATGCAGACCTCCAGGGTATGCTGTGCCGTGTCCTCTTCCGCAGAGCACTCGTGGCACACTGGAGTTGTCTCCCGTCTAGCCACCTTGTGCAGGTATCGCCCGAAACATCCGTGTCCGGACAACACCTGCACAAGCCGGTATGTAAGGCGTCCATACCGCCTCTCCATCCATTTTTTGAGAAGTGGTCGGAGTGCCACAATGGTGCGAGCTCCGTACACAGGGTTCATGAGACCCTCCGACCACCTCTCCATCATTTGCTCCCGAGCATTCCTCTGTGCCCTCTCGACATCCTCTGAACCTGGACCCTCTCCTCTGGCCCTGCTCTCCGTGCGAGCCCGGTAGGTATCTGCGCGGAGTTTAGCCTCTAGCTCCCAGGGGGGCGTGCCAGCCAGGGCACAAGCAGCCGCATGAGAGACGGTACGGTACCCCCTAATCATTCTCAGCGCCATTATCCTCTGCGGTTGTCGCAAGAGGGCTTTGTTTCGGGCACTGAGAGAGCCCGACCATATAGGGGCGCCGTACATTGCCATGCTCTTGATGACCTCCGTGTATAGGCGTCGACACGTTGATTGAGGGCCTCCAACGTTAGGCAATAGCTTGCCTAGGGCTGAGGCAGTGCCCACAATTCGGGGAGCGAGGCGGCGAAAATGCTCCTCGAATTTCCACGAGCCGTCCAGGACAAGGCCCAGGTATTTTACATGGGCCTTAACCTGGATCCTCTCACCATGTATTTGGATGCTGAGGCCGGAGGGAACCCGCCATCTAGGCCCCCGGAAGACAATGGCTTCCGTCTTCGAGAGGGCCACCTCCAGTCCCAGCATCCGGATGCGGTCAACCACAAGGGTAGAGCCCACCGTAGCCAACCGCATCGCCTCCTCACAGTTGTTGCCTCGGACAGCCACCATCGTGTCGTCCGCATAGCAGAAGACCGCCATCCGAGGCAAGAGCTGTCCTCTGATGGCCCAATCGTAGCCCAGGTTCCACAGCAGGGGTCCCAGCACAGACCCCTGGGGGACACCGCAGGACATACTTTGGGCCATCCGCTCTCCATCTCTGCTTTGATAGAGCACTACCCGGTCTGTCAGGTAGTGCTCTATTACCATCCTCAAGTACAGGGGCACTCGATGGTATTTAAGGGCCTCCTTGATCACCTCAAAGGGAAGGGATCCGAAAGCATTCGCAATGTCCAGCGAGACAGCAACTACTCCTTCTCCCCTCTCTTTGGCCTCCTCCGAGAAGCTCTTCAAGGCGGATAACGCGTCCAGTGTGGACAATCCTGCCCGAAATCCGAATTGCTTCTCGGAGATATCCGGGCCCTCGCCCGCTACGTGCCTGTTGATTCTTGCGGCCACTACCCTCTCGAAAACCTTGCTCACATCGTCCAAGAGGACGAGTGGCCGGTACCCAGAAGGAGAATCAGGTGGACGACCCTCCTTCCTCAACAGGCACAAACGCCCTTCCTTCCAGCACTTGGGAACCTGTCCTGACTCCAGGCAGTCATTAAACAGTTGCCGGAGATGACACCCCAAGTGCTTGAGCGCCAAGAAGAGCACTTTTCCAGGTACTCCATCCGGTCCCGGCGCCTTACGCGATGATCTGAGGCGGGCCACCGCCTCCAACATCTCTTCGTCACTGATAGGTGGGATATCAGTGGTGCCAGCGCTGCTTTCTGGGCTACTTATCACGGGAGGAGTGAAGGCTGCCTGCTGTGGGAACAAGCCCGTCACAACCGCTGTGAGGAGGGTCGGCTCAAGATTATCCGTTGGGGACGCTTTCTGTAGTTTGTTACGTACAGCACGGTATGGGCGTCCCCACGGATCTCTGTTGAGTGTCTCCAGGTACTCCTCATTTGAGGAGTCTTTGGCCTTGGCGATGGCGGTCTGGAGTGCGACCTTGGCTTCCTTGAGAACTCGGCGGTATCTCTCCTCCTCCTCAGCGGTGTGTGACCTTCGTCGTCGGCACCGGGTATACGCCCGGCGAGCGGCGTTACATGTGGTGCGGAGGGCTTCAATTTCTCGCGACCACCAGTAGACCTGTTTTCTCGCAGGAAGTCGTTTAGTTCTCGGCATAGCAGCATCACAGACTTCCGTGATGGCAGCTCGGAAGCGGACAGCTCGCTCCTCTACGCTCAGCGTACCTGCTGCATCTAGGCCCCAGGCCTGTACTATAGCGGCCTCCTCCGCCAGTTCAGGGTTCAAACGGGATAGCGTCCATCGAGGAAATATCTGCCCATCTCGTCTGGGAGTCACATCCGTCGCCGAGGGACCGGAGACCCGGAATCGAATATACAAATGATCCGACAGGGTCTCCACCTCCTCTAGGACGCGCCACTCACCAGAGCGTGCAGCGACGGCAGGGGTCGCAAACGTCAAGTCTACGATGGACCCCCCCTGCCGTCTAACACAGGTGTTCGTGTTGCCCCGATTGAGCAGAACCAGACCTATCGCCGCCGCCCAGTCCCTCAATAGTCCACCTCTCGCGTCCGTAATGGGAGAACCCCACGCTGTACACTTCGCGTTGAAGTCTCCCATCACGAAGACTTGAGATGGAGACGCCCGTCCTACCACCATCTCCAACACATCGAGGTACCTCTCAAACTCGTCGAGTCTTCGGTTGGGGGAGAAGTAGACTCCAATGAGCACTATTTCACCCCAAGTGGCCGCCACATATCCGGGCCCCTTCTCTTTGATCGAGAAGGGAGGGGAGTTTGTGGCTGCCGGTACCACGATGGCTACTAAGCCTTCAGTGTCCCCCGCCCAGTGTGGTTGGGAGGGTACATAATAGGGCTCAGCCAGGACGACTGCATCCAAGCTCCACTCCGCCATCATCTGCATAAGCAGATCCTGTGCACGGGCAGAGTGGTTGATGTTAGTCTGGAGGAGGTCAAGATGTCGGTGTGCTGGCATTACGATTCCGACATGTCAACCTCCTCAAGCACCTGGCTACTCGCCTCCACTTGTGGTGCAGCCTGGGTCCCGTGTGCTTCCGCTTTGCCTTTTACACTAGGCGGGGCGCATTTGCTGCTACCCATCACATGGCCCGTCGGCCTCTTCGCATGTGCGCATACAGCGCACCGTGGTTCCATCTTGCAGGAGGCTGATTTGTGGCCTTCTCTGCCGCACCTATAACAGAGGGCACCTCTATCAACCTCCGAAGGACACATAGGTCGCGTGTGTCCTAACCCCATGCATTTGAAGCATCGCAGGGGGCGGGGTTCCATCACTGTGACACGCGCAGCCGACCACCCAACCAACAGACGGCCCTTCCCCACCATTGATTTCGCCACTAACGCCGGACACTCAACGATAGCCGAGCCTCCATAGGGTCCTCTTCGTACCGCGCCGACCTTGACCTCTTCTTGAGTGCACCCTCCAGCCGCCGAAACAGCAGCTGCAATGTCCTCGCTCTCTATTGTTTCGTCAAGGCCGGTCACTCTCACCGACACCTTTTTGGTGGGCCTGGTAATTGAGGCCACACCATCGAGGACCACTTTCAGCTTGTTTGCCAACGTGTCGGCCTTAGATCCGCTGGCAGCACCCGGGACGATAATAATCCGGGCTCCGTTCACTGTGTTCCGGACTTTTATGTTGTTATCCAGGCCCACTTCATCCAATTTAAAGGCCCCCCTGGCCTTTGTGAGGGCGTCTTTATAAGTTACCCCCCTCTGCACCGCGTCCGGCTGCAGAGTAACTACTACCGCAGTAGATTTGGGGGTACTTATTTTCGGAACCCTTTTCCTTTTTTTTGGCGCAGACGCCGGGACGGGAGGCGATGTCGGGTGCGCAGATCGTCTCGAGGCAGGGGCAGCGGAAGCTGACGTCGGGAGTGGCTTTTGGCTCTTCCCTTTCCCTTTTCGCTTTCTCCTAACGACGTCGGTCCACTTCTCTTCCGGTTTCTCTGCCACACGGGAGTTGCTGGGCATCGGTTGCGAGACAGGGGCGGCAGCGGAGACGGCAACCTCAGCCCGGCGGTGTGCCACCGGCTTAGGCTTCGGGACTGTCACTCCGGTTTGGTGGCGCGGCGCAGCCGTCGGCTTCGTCCTTGGAGCCGGACCCGCTTTGTCAGCCGCTAACGGTGGCCTAAGCACCGGTGCGGGAGGAAGTCGAGCTTCGATCTCCCCTAAGCGCGCATTAATACGGGCATTGATCATCCCACCGAGGGATACTAGAAGATCTTGCCTAATATCCGCCCAGGTACTAGCAACCCCAGTTTGTACGTCCGGCTGTGGTTGTTGTTGCACGGGCGCTGCCACTCTCTCTGAGAACGCAGTGCGGAGGGCCTTCACCTCGGACCTAAGGATATCTAGCTCGTGTTTGAGACGCGCATTGTCGGCCCTAAGCCTGCGCGTCTCCACGTCCGCTGAGAACATCCCCAGGTCCTCCACTGCCTCAGTGATCGCTCTCATCCCGAGCTTAATTTTTTTCCTTATTGTGCCCTTAAGATTTGCGGACACCCGAGCGGCCTCGCATATCTCAGATACGCCCGCAAGCGCCTTCTGCACTAATTCATCCTTAGTGGCGGTTTCTCCTCTAGGGATTTCCGTGACTACGGGAGGTAATTCGTCATCTCTGATTTCGTCACTGAGGGAAACCACTTCACCTCTAGCTATGCTAGGTTTTGGTGCAGGCTCTAGCGCCTCTTTTTCCAGCCTAAGAAGGTCTGCCCGCGCTTTGTCCAGCCCGATGGCATGTGCTGGACCACCGCGACCTCGTCGCGCGGTGTTCACTTTTGCAGGGACAGACCTTACCGTCTCAGTCTCTGCATCTTCTCCCTCCGAGTGGTCGGAGTGACGCCTCTTGTCTCCGGGTAAATACGTAGAAGCAAAAGAGGAATTGGAGACGCGATCAGCCTGCGCATCCATTTCCTCCAGCTCCTCGGCTCTTTCGAGATCGGCTCTCTCGAGATTCCGTCTCGTTTCCATTTCGTCAAGGTTCAAATCGTGTATAGAATCGGTGTCCAGTGTGTGTTCGCTAATGTCGTGTTCACGAGAGTCGGCAGTTCGCCGACCCACGAAGCAGTTGTTGCCCCCCCCAGAGTACGAGGGGCTGCCTACGTCCGAAGACGCAGGGAGGGATTCCCCCTTGCGGGGACCCTCCTGGGGACCATTTTTACAAGCTGCTTTACTCATTGTTGACTTTTGAAGGGGAAGTCTCCCTCGTTTGCAGTTTTTACTGCCTGAAGATGCTGCCACTTACCATCAACAGGAGGCGCTCTTTCGGGGAGTATTTGGTTCCACCTGGACCGCGCTGGCCCAAGAAGTGGTTATACCGCCACTGGTTCGGTAGGATGGGGGAAAGGATAGGTAGTGGGAAGGATAGAGAAGGATATTAAGGAAAGGGAGCGGGAAGGTGGGAAAAAGGAAGGGGATTGTGCTGCTCTTAGTCTGGTCCCTCCCCCCTAGTCTGTCCGGTATGGGTAACCCTGTCCGGCATAGCGTCGGGGATCCTAGGAACGCGCAAGCCCCCCCACCACGGCAAGGTGGCAGCAAATCGGGGGGGAACCTAACCTAACCTAACCTAACCTTTTTTTTTTTTTTTTTTTTTTTTTTTGACAGGGTGGAAAATGCTTTATGCATTCCCCTCACCATGGGAGTGGCGAGGGGATATGTGGGACTCACTCCTCCCCCCCTCCCCAGAATGGGGAGAAAGGGAGGAGCGCAACCCACTAAAAACCACCCTGGCGTACCCTTCTGCCGGTTTCGGTAAGACGCCGTGGTTCCGCGTTAGCATTGCCACGACGCCTTCCGGCTGCCCCAGCCACTGCCGGGGCTCCCTGCGCCAAAGGGGAGAGAGGCCGAGCACGCCGGGCCTCTCCCCCAGACAACCAAGTGACGTTCCTACGGCAGGTGTGGGACTCCCATCCCCCACCTGCAGCCACTAAGGGTTGAGGCGGGCGGCAAACCGCCGCCGCCTCAACCCCCGCCGTCTGCGCCGGAGCGGATGCGCGAGAGGAGACTCCTCGCGCTCACGCTCCGCGGCCTCCTTCTGTGAGATAACGCTCTCGCAGAAGGAGGCCACCGCCTGCCAGGACCTCTCGCTGCACAGCATTGCAGAGACAACGCTGTGCAGGGAGAGGTCCCATTGCCCAATCGCTAGTGCCATGGTGGCGCGCTCCGAACTCCAGCGGCTGCACACCTCGAGGGTGTGCTGAGCCGTGTCGTCCGGATCGCCGCACTCATGGCACTGCGGGCCAGGCTCCCTCCCAATTTTGTGCAGGTAATGACCGAAGCACCCGTGTCCGGCCATTACCTGCACAAGCCTGTACGACAGAGCGCCGAATGCCCTATCCACCCAGGTGTCGAACGACGGGAGGATCGCCCCTATGGTACGGGTACCATAGGGTGAGTCCTCCAGGCCGTTCTTCCACCTGTCCCGCATTCGGCGCTCCGTCATACGGCGCGTCTCCTCCACCTCCTCAGGGTCCGGGCGTTCTCCCCTAGCCCGGGCCCTGGACCTAGCCTTGTAGGTCTCAGCCTGCACCTCTGCGTCCATTTCCCATGGCGGGGTGCAGGCGAGGAGGCAGGCCGCTGCGTGGGCCACCGTCATATAGGCCCTCACCATTCGGAGGGCCACCACCCGCTGGGGCCTACGCAGCAGGGCCCTGTTCCGGGCGGACAGCTTGTCCGCCCATATTGGGGCCCCATACAGGGCCATGCTCCTCGTGACGCCGGCGTATAGCCGCCGGCACAAGGAGCCCGGCCCTCCCACATTGGGCAGCAGCCGGCCCAGGGCCGACGCGGCGCCCACGATTCGGGGAGCAAGTCTCGCGAAATGCTCCCCGAAATCCCACCGACGGTCCAGAGTTAGCCCCAGATATTTGATATGGGGCTTTATCTGGACCGTCTCTCCCCCGATCGTGAGCGCCGCGCCCGCCGGCAGCCGCCACCCACGCCCCCCGAAGACTATCCCCTCGGTCTTCGAGAGGGCCACCTTCAGGCCGAGCTGCTCGATCCGGTGGATCGACAGCTCGGCCGCCACCTCCGCCCGCCTTACCACCTCCTCCATTTCGGTCCCACGCACGGCCACCATGGTATCATCCGCATAGCAAATGGTGGCCGTCCGTGGGAGCAATTCCCCCCTGATGGCCCAATCGTACCCCAGGTTCCATAGCAAGGGACCGAGCACGGAACCCTGGGGTACTCCACAGGCCATCTCCCGCTCCCCCCGACCGCCATCCCGCCCCTCGTAGAGCACTACCCTCTCGGTAAGGTAGTGCTCCACGACCCTCCGGAGGTAGAGAGGCACTTCGTGATACCGAAGTGCCTCTCTAATGACCCCATAGGGAAGGGTGCCAAATGCGTTGGCGATGTCCAGCGACACCGCCACGACACCCTCCCCCCTGCTCGACGCGTCCTCACAGAAGTCCCTCAGGGACTTCAGTGCGTCGAGCGTGGACCGCCCCTCCCGGAACCCGAACTGCCGGTCCGAGACGTTCGGGCCGGCGCCCTCCAGGTGCTGCAGGATTCTGGAGGCCAGGATCCTCTCCAACATTTTCCCGGCCTCGTCCAGCAGCACAATTGGGCGCCATGCCGAGGGACAGTCAGGGGGTCGACCCTCTTTCCGGAGGAGGCAGAGCCTCCCCTCCTTCCACACCCTCGGGAATTTGCCTTCCCTCAGACAGTCGTCCATCAGCTGTCTGAGGCGGCCCCCGAGGTGCTTCAGTGCAATAGGGAGGACTCTGCCGGGGACTCCGTCCGGGCCCGGGGCCTTTTTGCAGCCCCGGAGGCGGTCCAACACCCGGTCGAACTCGTCATCGCTAATAGGCGCGATGGCGAGTTCGACCTCCGGCTCCCCCGATGGCTCGGTCATCACCGGGGGAGTTATCGAGGGGCTCGGCGGGAATAGCCCCTCGATGACCGCCTGGAGGAGGGAGGGCTCCAGGGAATCCATGGGGGGGGCGGTGCGCATTTTGTTTCGCACCACCCTATACGGCCGCCCCCACGGATCCCTGTCCAGGGTGGCCAAGAACGAGGCGTGCGCCTCGTCCTTGGCCTTGGCGATCGCCACCTGTAGGGTCCCCTTTGCCTCCTTGAGGGCCCTGTGGAGCCCCTCCTCCTCCTCGGTGGTGTGTTGCCGACGCCGACAGTGCTGGTACGCCGACCGAGCACTGTTACTGGTGGTTCGCAGGGCCGAAATCTCTGCGGACCACCAGTACACCCTCCCCCGGGCGAAAAGACGCTTCGCCCGGGGCATGGCCGCGTCGCACACCGCCTGCAGCGAGGAGCGGAACCGAGATGCCCGCTCCTCGACCCCGAGGTCGGCGGGTGGGGCAGCACACCATGCCTCCACCATCGCCGCCTCGTCCACCCTGTCCCTGTCCAGTTTGGACAGGGACCATTTGGGGAACCCTCCTCCTCTCCCAGCCCCCCTCCGCCCCCCCCCGGGGACGGGCAGCGGCCGGACCCTACCTGTGGAGACCCTCATTCTGATATAAAGATGATCAGAGAGGGTCTCCACGTCCTCCAGGACGCGCCAGTCTGTAACGCGTGCGGCAATGGCGGGGGTCGCGAACGTGATGTCCACGATTGACCCCCCCTGGCGCCGCACGCAAGTGTTGGCGCTGCCCTGGTTCAGGACCGTAAGGCCCGTCGCCGCCACCCAGTCCCTGAGGGCCGCCCCGCGCGGGTCCGTAACGGGGGAACCCCATGCCGCGCTCTTGGCATTGAGGTCCCCCAGGACCAGCACTTGCTTCGGGGCTGCCCTCCTGACGACCCCCCCCAGGGTGCCCAGGAACAACTCAAATTCGCGCAGCGGCCTATTGGGGGAGAAGTACACCGCAACGATGACGGTGTCGTCTCCCCACTTGGCCGCCACGAATCCCGGGCCACCCTCCACCCTGGTCAGGGGGGGGAAGTCCCCCACCGCCGGCACCACCACGGCCACCCTCTCGTCCGCCGACCCTACCCAGTTGGGTAGGGGGGGGACGAAGTAGGGCTCCGCCACCACGGCAACGCCAATCGCCCACTCCGCCATGGTCTGCATGAGCAGGTCTTGAGCTCTGGCGGAGTGGTTGGCGTTCACCTGCAGGATGTCCAGATGCGGGTGTGCTGGCATCTAGACATCCATGCTTTCCTGCCTGGCCCCGGCGGCTGGCGCTGACGGGGGGTTCTGCTGGGGGGGACGGGGGCGTGGGGCCCTCGTGTCCCTACCTCTGGTTGGGGGGGGGAAGCAGTTCCTTCCCCCCATTCTGTGCCCCGCTGGGAGTTTGGAATGGTGGCAGACCGCACACCATTCCTTCTCCCAGCATTCCCCCATTTTGTGCCCCTCTTTGCAGCACCGGAAGCACAGCATGCTCCGGTCCACGCTAGAGGGGCACAATTCCCTCGTGTGACCGACACCGTAGCACTTGAAGCAGCGCATCGGCGTCGGTCCCACGGCCGTGACCCTGGCGGAGGCCCAACCCACCAGGATCCGACCCGCCCTCTGCAGCGCAATTGCACTGGTGACAGGGCACTGGACCAGGACTGATCCAGTGCCGTCATACAGTCTGCGGACGGCCCCAACCTTTACCTGGGCCGTCGCGCAACCCCCCGCCTTGGCGACCGCCTCCGCCACCGACTCCCCGGTCGCCGACTCATCGAGCCCGGCGACCTGGAGGCCGGCCATCTTGACGGGGCGGCTGATGTTGGCCACGTCCCCGACTATTGCCTGCAGCCGTTCCGCCAGTTTATCGGCGGTCCGGCCGCTATCACCCCCTGGGACCTCGATGACCCTGCCCCCAGTCGCCGAGGTCCGGACCCGCACATGTTGCAGGCCCACCTCCTGCAGGCTAAGACCCTGTATGGCCTTAGCCATGGTGGCCTGCAACGTGGTGGTGGCGTCCTTCTTTAAGGTCACCACCACCGCCGCCGTCTTGGGGGCAGACAGCGCCGCGGGCCTTGGCGCTGCCTTTCTGGCCGGGGTCTGTACAGCCGGGGGGGGGGAGGTCTTGGCTTTCCCCTTGCCCTTACCCTTCCTAACCACCTCCGACCATTGCGCGGGTGGAGGCGGTATTCGGCCTGAGGGGCCAGGTACGTCCTGTGAGGGCCGAGTGGCTCCCGGGACTGGGGTAGGCCTGGGCACCTTGGCCGTAGGGGCCTTGGGCGCTGCCTTGCGGGCGGGGCGTGCCGCCTTCTTGGCGGCCTTAGGCCTCCCATCCCCCAGTCTGGCCCTCGCCTCAGGCTCGGGCTGTGGCATGGGCGGCGGGGTAGGCCCTGTGGCCTTCGTCTTGGGGGGGGGCGGCGGGGGGGCAGACCCTGTGGCCCTTCTGTCCGCTGCCAGCGGAGGGCGGAGCGGGGGCTCCGGGGGAAGGCGGCGACTCACCTCCTCAATTCGGGCATTGACCATGTTGCCCAAACTGAGGAAGAGGTCCCTTTTCATGCATTCCACCGCCTCCACCAGCTCCTCCGTGGAGAACTGCACTGGTGGAGGGGGTGGAGCCGGGGCCTGGCGCTCGGAAAAGGCGGTCCTGAGCGCCTTGGTCTCTGCAGTCAGCAGAGCGAGTTGCTCCCGCATCCTTTTATTATCCGATTTAAGGATGCGGATCTCCTCGCTCTCGGCCTTGGCGGCCTCCACCTCGTCCATGGCCGCCAAGATGGCCCTGCAGGACCTATTAAAAAGGCCCCACACCTCCCCCTTTAAATTCTTGGATCTTTTAGCCCCCTCTAAAATTTCCCTCGCCGATGCTCGGGCCACCTCTATGGGATCGGCATACTGCCGATCCATCTGGTCGCCCGACGGCGAGGGAGAGCCCGCACGGGAGGGCAACTGCCCCTTCCCCTTCTCCCCCCCCCTTGAGCGGAGTGCGGGGAAGTCCCTCAAGTATCTGGCCGCGGCGGCGTCCTGCCTCTCTTCGAACCTTGGCTCGATGAAGCTGAGCTTCGCCCTCGCCGCGGCCATCCCCGCATATGCCCCTTTGGGTTTCCCCCTGCGTGCCGTGTTCACCTTAGGTAGGTGTTCCGGCGCCAGGGCCTCCCCTCCATCTTTATGGGCCCTTTTGGAGCCCGGTTGCACCACCGGGAGCTCCTCCACCTCCAGGCAGTCGTCGAGGTCCAGATCCGAGCCGTCATCAGGTTGTGGTCTCTTTCCGGACTTCGGAGCATCGGCGTCCAGCTCCTCCCGGTCCGAGACCACAATTACTGGTTTCGTTTGGGAGCCACCCATGGAGATGGCCGGAGATACTGGACGAGCATCCGCCTCTGTGCCCATCCTCTCCAACTCCACGAGTCGCTCCAACTCCACCAGATCCCGTCTCTTTTCTAGAATATCAAAATCCCTTTCATAGCTGTCGTCGTTGGTGTTGGCCCGCGCATTCAGGGCGCCCGCCTTCACCACCTGCTCAACATTTCTCCCTTCAGTGTGCCGTTCAGTGTCCAAAATTCGTTTGCCAAGGTCGTGTTCACGGAGGTCGGCTTTCGGCCGACCTACGAAGCAGTTCTTGCCCCCCCCAGAGTACGAGGGGCTGCCTGCGTCCGAGGACGCAGGGAGGGATTCCCCCTTGCGGGGACCCTCCTGGGGACCATTTTGAGAATCTGCTTGCTCCATTGTTGACTTTTGAAGGGGAAGTCTCCCTCGTTTGCAGTTTTTACTGCCTGAAGATGCTGCCACTTACCATCAACAGGAGGCGCTCTTTCGGGGAGTATTTGGTTCCACCTGGACCGCGCTGGCCCAAGAAGTGGTTATACCGCCACTGGTTCGGTAGGATGGGGGAAAGGATAGGTAGTGGGAAGGATAGAGAAGGATATTAAGGAAAGGGAGCGGGAAGGTGGGAAAAAGGAAGGGGATTGTGCTGCTCTTAGTCTGGTCCCTCCCCCCTAGTCTGTCCGGTATGGGTAACCCTGTCCGGCATAGCGTCGGGGATCCTAGGAACGCGCAAGCCCCCCCACCACGGCAATGTGGCAGCAAATCGGGGGGGAACCTAACCTAACCTAACCTAACCTAACCTAACCTAACCTAACCTAACCTAACCTAACCTAACCTAACCTAACCTAACCTAACCTAACCTAACCTAACCTAACCTAACCTAACCTAACCTAACCTAACCTAACCTAACCTAACCTAACCTAACCTAACCTAACCTAACCTAACCTAACCTAACCTAACCTAACCTAACCTAACCTAACCTAACCTACCGAAGGTAATAAGATAATGTTTGCTCCAACTTACAAGTATTCGGTAAAGCAAACGATTGCGCGAGTTAATCGACTGGTGGAGCCATCTATTGTTTTGTTTCGTAAATCAAAGGTAATAAATTAAGGAGAATGGGAAGGAGAAGGGGGGGAGGGGAATGGGGAGGAGGGGAAAGGAAGAAAGAGGGAAAAAAAAAAAAAAAAAAAAAAAAAAAAAAAAAAAAAAAACGGGGAGGGGAAGGGGATAGGGTTAAGAGGAAAAGGGTATTGGAAGGGGGATTGGGGAAGGGGAGCGGGGAAATGCGAAAGGGGAGATGGGAAAGGGGAAAAAATGGGAGGGGAGAGGGTAAAAGGCAAAAGGGAAAATGGGAAAATATATATATGCTTAGGGGTAAAGGGGAAAGAAGAGGGAAAAAAAAAAAAAAAAAAAAAAAAAAAAAAAAAAAAAAAAAAAAAAAAAAAAAGTGGATTGGGGAAGGGGAATAGGGAGGGGAAAGAAAGAATGGGGGAAAGGGGGAAAGGGGAAAGGGGAAAGGGGAAAGGGGAAGGGGAAGGGTAGGGAAAGGGGAATGGGGAGGAGGGGACGGGGAAGGGGAGGGGGAAGGGGAAGCGGAATGGGGAGGAGGGGAAAGGAAGAAAGAGGGAAAGGGGAAAGGGGTAAGGGGAAAAGGGGAAAAAGGGAAAAGGGGAAAAGGGGAAAAGGGGAAAAGGGGACAGGGGAAATGGGAAAAGGGAAAGGGGAAATGAAGAAAGGGGGAAAAGAGAAAAGGGGAAAAGGGAAGAGGGGTAAAAAAAGGGGAAAGGGGAAAGGAGGAAAGGGGGAAAAGAGAAAAGGGGAAATGGGAAAAGGGGTAAAAAAAAAAGGGGAAATGTGAAAGGGATAAATATTGTAAATTGACTACACGATAATACACTAAACCTTACCGGAAATAATAATAAAAAAAAAAAAAAAAAGTAATAAGTAACCTTGCTCTATTTTTTTTTTATGTGAAGTATTTATGATATATTTTACTTAGTGATAAATGTGATAATGGATGACTTTATAATTGCCACATGAAATCGTATAATTAAATAATGTGTGTACTAAAAAAAAAAAAAAAAAAAAAAAAAAAAAAAAAAAAAAAAAAAAAAGTCCACATTTTTAAATTTTTTGTTACTTTGCTACTTTTTAATTCTGGCAACGTTTTCGTTTTCGGATTCAATGCGGAGCTTCAGATATCAATTTTCAAAGCAATCGCTTCAGTAACATAAAGTTCAAAATTGAGGCTATTTTTTAAAATTCTAGCAACGGTTTCGTATTCGGAGTCAATGCAGAGCTTCAGATGATCAGAATTATCGATCTATTTACTAAAAAGTTCAGAATAGCGGCCACTTTTTTAATAATTTTTAATGGATTCGTATTTGGATTCCACACGAACCCTCAGATATCGATTTTCAAAGCAATCGGTTCTGTAACAAAAAACTTTAAAATGGCGGCTACTTTTTTTATTTTGATTCATCCACATCCGAATCACTTAACATATTTATTCCTAATGAAACACGGAAATCTTTTTATATTAAACTAGCGGCGCGCCCTGGCTTCGCCTGGGAGCACTTAATAAAAAATTACATACAGACCTTGTCCACAACACAACATAACAGAAAAAGAATTACCCAAATCGGTATGCGCGTACATGCATTCGGCAATTGATTTTTATTTACATAGATATTATCATATTGGTTCGATCAGAACCGACCATAGATAACAGAGTAGTCACGACATTTAAGCTCAAATCACACAGAACGCGGGCGCGGGTCGGGCGCCGAGCGGGTCAGAAGTTGGGCGGGTGTTTTAACATGGAGGTATATGGACGCCTTCACACAGGCGGCAGGCGCGGCTCCCACGCGGGCCCCGCGCATGTCCCCACATGCGCGGGATCCGCGCCTGCCGCCCGCCACTACAAACAGCGCGCGGGTGGCGCGGGTCGGGCGCCGAGCGGGTCAGAAGTTGGGCGGGTGTTGTAACATGGAGTTATATGGACGCCTTAACACAAGCTCCGTGTCAGACTCCGCGTTGCAGCAATTGCAACCTTATTACCCAGTAATGAGGTAGCAATTATTACAGTAGTTTTGTGTAAAATACTGCCTTTTACCTTAGCAGGGCAGCGCCGGCCTGCGATCACCCGCGTTCACCCGCGCGTGGCCCGCCGCGGTTCGGCGCTGTGTGTGAATACAACGACCGGCGCGGCTCACGCGATGAAAACGACATGCTCGGCGCCCGGCCCGCGCCCGCGTTCTGTGTGATTTGAGCTTTATTGCTGTCATTTAAGAGGTCAATTTTTTTTTAATTTAAGTGAATTTAATTTAGGCGTATTTCCGAATACCAATTGGCGCGTAACTTAAAATGGGTGTCCGGCCTTTTCGCCGCATTTTTTTTGTCTGAATTTCACTCGCCAACAAACTTGTCGCCGATGATTCACTTTGACAACTAACTATTGCCAACTTTTTGTATGACAACGTTTCATTTGGTCGAATTATTGTAAAGCAGATTATTATAATGCCTCAAAACTTTTGGGACATGTATCATTTGTCAAATCTTTCACTAGGCCAATCAACTATTAGACGAATAACGTTTCGTCAGTGTAACCGTTCCCTTTTCATACATTAGGTAAAATTTTAAGTACTGGTCTGGGCAGAAGCGACTCGGATAGGTTAGGTCAGAAGGCTAAGGCGCCTTGGTCTTCGGTGTTAGGTTCTTTTTTGTAACAGCCCAGAACATGTATAGCTATGTCCACACAAGTGCGCTTTCATTGTTCATCTTGCGTTTTCAACTTTCAATTCGTCTTGCGTGAAGCGCATGTAATACGAGGGTGACACAGAATCTTCAATGAAATCCAATGTTTTGACTTTATCTTCCGCCATTTTATTTGCAAAATGTTGCACGTCAACCCAACGGTGACGGATCAGCGTGCGCTACGGGCATGCGCTGCTGTCAAACCAGTTTGAGCGTATGCGTTATTGCATTCGCTGTGGTTACAGAGACATGCGTCAGAGGAAAACGCAAGATGAATTTGAAAGCGCACTGGTGTAGACATAGCTTATAAGTGAGCGGTGTGCTTACCCACGATGATAATAATATTACATAGTTACTAAACGAAATCCTAATTATTTATATTATTGGTAAACAATAAACAACTAAATGAATATTACGCTAACTAAAAGATTCTACTATTTGAAAGGAGGCATTTTAAAAAGTGGCATTATTTATATTTTAAAAAAAGATACCTTTTGATCATTCGGACACATGAACATTCGGCGAAATGTAATTCTGCAAATTGTTGGTTGGGAAGTGATAATCGGCAATTAAATTTTCTGCGATAAATAAGAGAACCCTTAAAATGACATAACCTAAATTTACAGATTCCTAACCTTAATTTGGTTACCTAATGATTCGCCGACAATTTTTACGCAGATTATTGATTGGCAGACAACGTTTCGCCGAGTAACGGTCCGCCGATGGATTTGTTCGTAGATGTATTGTTTCGCAGACTAACGTTTCGTAACTCAACCTTTAGCAACTATTTAGTTGGCGTATGAGTCAGTAAGCTGAACAACTATTGACAGAAATTCGTTTAGGCTATTAATCACTACACATTTTGAATGTTTGCTCGAACATCCTTTGGCTTTTAAACGGTTGAACTATTATTCAGTGCTCATATCAACTTTTCGCCGCCTTTTCGTTTTGCACTGTTCATCTGTTTCCTTTGTTTTTTATCGTATTAAATTTTTTCCTGATGTAATAAATGTATTTCTGATCATCATTTGTGTTCATTTTACTTATTGAAGTCAAAACAAACCAAGTCACGACGCTAGCAATTCGGTTCTGGCACTCGCCGGCCGCTACCGCGGCACGCTCGCTCGGCTCGTGCGTTGTTGGTCGCAGTTCTTCCTAACACTCCTACGCTGACGCTCGTCGTCGCACCTAACTACATTTTGATAATAGTATAGTCATTAAAATCAGTTAATTTTTGTTGGCAATATTATATTAAAGTATACAAATGCAACAGTTGTACGGTGTACTGAAACAATTCCGAAACAAAAATCGACTGAACCTTAATGATGCCATGTGATAACTCTGTTTGTCATGTTTCTACGAATAGGTGTTCGGTAAACTGTAACAATTACGAAACAAACAATCGACTAAACGTAATTCTGCGTATCGCTTTTCTTCCTACCGATTACTCGGCGAAAAAAATAATAAGCGTAACGAAATTATACCAAATGTTACTCGGCCAAAAGAAAGGTCTGCCAATAGTTGTCTGCGAAACAAAAATCTGCGTAATTAAACTTGGCAAAACGACAGGTCACCCCTAAATTTTAATTTAGAGGCCAGGCATCCGAATTGGACCCAATGTTTATGCTAGTGAAGGGTGTTTTGGTTTTAAGAAAAAAAATCCTTTATTTAATTAATCATTTACTTAAGAAAAAAAAAATTTACAAGTATTTATTACATGTTTAAACTCTAGCTGAAAGTTGTGAACTCTAGCTGAGCGAGATATACCCTAATATTGTATAGTGTGTATCTAAAAAGTTTGTTTGTAATCAATGGGTCTGTGCATTGTATGTAGAAGCGTCCAGATATTAATCTAAAACGAATTTATTTTTTAACACCTGTGAAATTAGGACAACTAACGCCATCTATGACTCCTTTACGCAACTAAAGTTTAAAGATTTAATTTCTGACTGCGTACTCGCTTAAAAAAAAAAACCTCACCCCAAAGTTGTCCCTGTATCACCCGATTGCACAAAGAAAAAAAAGGTAATAAATTTCAGTCTGTCATTCATCAGTATCTTAAATTATGTATGAATGGAGTAATGTGATTAAAAATCGGATGTTACACTCCTAAACAAATGGACCGATTTTAATAATTGTAGTATCATAAGGATTCATGAAAAACGTATAAGTGTCACGGATTAAATTAATAATTATAATAAGTGTTTATACTAACAGCAAAACGTAAGTAAATCCTAAGAAAATGCGTCACTAGATTTAACAAAAGATATATTATCGCACGGTTATAAAATATCTCTTTCCATGCAGAATTTTAAGTCTACGGAAAATATTATTCCAGTTTATTTCATTGCTAAGAAATCAGGACATCTAGCGCCATCTATAATTTTTTTGCAAAACTAAGTTTTATGGGCAAAAATCTTGACTTTAATTTGGAATCTACTTGTATTGTATTTTAAAACTTAAATGATGACAAAATAAATATGTAATAAATAATATCAGGGTATAATTATCCTAAAAGGTTAACTATCTTAAAAGGCAAGGCTTATTAAGTACATACTAGGGGTATCAAACAAGAATAACACACAAATAATTTCCATTACCGGGGACAGAGAGAAAGAAATGCTAATCTATGATTAACCGAGCTGAGCAGTCATTCCGGATAAGGCTAGGTAGATGAGTGAATGGGTGATTTTCCAGTTCGAGAATCACCTTTTTTTACGTATAATATGCTTTTGTGCACGAAAACAATGGATTTTGTAAAAAAATAAACACATTCTTGCCGAATTTTTTTTTAATATTAAATATACTACATCGATTTTGCAAACTAAAATAGGTATTTTGTGTTTTTGGGTCCTGTTGGAGGGTGGGGACGGAGCCCATACAAAATCCCCCAACGCGGTAAAAAAATATATATATATGAAGCACTAAATACCAGATTATTTTTTTATATCTTGAAATGAAAGATTGTGCGTGGTTGGCGCTGCCACCGATTGGAGTTATTTGTAACTAGTTGCTAACAAAATGTTTCATCTGACCGATAACAGATGTCGCTACTTTTCATACTATAAATGAAGAGAGAGCTCTCCTAAGTTGCCAGCCTCTTGACTTTAAAAGATGAGTGATGAGTAGGTATTATACGTAGGTACCGCTACCTAATGAAAGATAATACTTACTATAACATATTTGATTTGGAAAAGTTAAAAAGGAAGGCTAAATAAAGAAATAAATTTGCTTAGTAATGGTTTTAATTTTTGTAATGGCATCAATACATAGTACATTGACTTTAAAGACTCAATTTTTATTTTAATATAATAAGGCAAAGTATTATATTGTTTACAAAAATAAAAGCACGTCTACTACGAGTAGGTACATCATCATTCTCGTAAAATTTAGTGGAATAGAATTCTCTTAACTACCAGAACGACTATAATTAATTACAGAGAAAGAGGTAATTATTTTAAGTATTCATATACATATACTTATTCGTCTCATTTACAAAAATAATTGAGTCGTAGTGTTTGATATGAGTACAGCAGGAGGAAGCTTGGTTCTCACCGAGGAGGCGAGCGCCGCGCGGCGCACACACTCACGCACGCACACGCACGCGCACACGCACACGCACGCTATCAACAACGACCAGAGTGTCCACTCCGTTTCATAAAACAATCCTTGTCTTCCTTTACCCATTTTTGCACTTTCCTAGTCATCATTTCAGCCACTAGGGATGAACAGACATTTAAGAGATTAATGATACGGGCCATAAGGTAATATAGGTAAACAGGGTGATGGCACCAGTGTTGGACACTAAGCTGACCGGCACCAATAACGGACACTTAAACCTTAATTCAAAGGTCATACGGTTATAAATTTATTGTTGCAAAACAAATGAATAACCCTTATCTTCTTCAAAATGAGAATCAAGAGTCCATCTCGGTCCTTGTCCATCACATTACAATTGGCTATTTGACTAATTCTTCGAAAATAACACGGAAAAACTTTATAAAGGAACACTGAAAATTTGTGACGTCACATTTTACTATTTTTATACTAACTTCATACTACCGGATCGTATTGACGTTTCAATAAAAGTTGCTGATTTGACCAGTCAGTCAAATAGCCAATTATAGTAAGTAGATAGTGTCACAAGCACGTCACAAGGGATCAAAATGATATCAGGGGGCACGGCAGTGCCCCCGCCAAGTTGAGCAAAAAAAGGCGCGGCCGTACCATCCTTATTCCATCCAATCCATCCAACTTCGTTGTGAAAATAACTAGAAGCCAAAATTTTTAGTGACCAAAAGGGCATTACATAGCTAGATATATTTTCAAATTACATTAAATTTGAACCAGTAGTTTAAGAATTATTGCAAGTCAAAGTTCCTTAATTTTGTCACAGACTGACTCACCTGAGTCACCGATCATCAAAATTCTGAGGTACTTCTAGCAGACACACAAACCTAAAGCAGCTAGGTAGTGTTTAGCCCACGTAGAAAGGAAAAACTGAAACCTCCTGAAATTTCAGTCCCGTTTTCTTTGTGGTTGGTAAATTCACATCTTTATATAAAGTCTATGACAAATAATTTTACGAACTGCACAAGTAATTTCGTAATCGTATTTGTAAGACGTAGTGGATATAGGGAGGTACAGTCAGCCACAGTGAGATGTAAACAATCTGTCATAAAGGTGGACTACCTACAAAAAGAAATGAGATCCCATCAAAAACCTGGTAGATATCTGTACTTACATTAATTTTGATAACTGTGCTTACTGTTTTAGTATAGCGGAATAGTTTTTATAATATAGGAAACTATAGGTCTGTTTTAAAACAAATCTTAGCATAAGCTTAGACATAATATTAATTCATAAGACTGTTTGTACCTAAATAAATAAATAAAAAATAAAAAAATGTACAAAAATGTCAAGTCTGCTGCGCTGCTGCGTGTGATTGCCAAGTCACTATACTTATTATAGAAATAAAGATGTCTAATATGAATACATTCACGAAATGTAGGCTTGGCTTTATATGAGATCTCACAACTTTTTACGGTGGAGGCATTGCGAGACTTTTCATTTTTGTACATTTTATGTTTTCGATGGGATTGGTATCTATTTACCGCGAGGGCGCTTCACGGAGTCTAAAACGAAGCGAGGAATTCTAGAGTAGGTAAAGTAATGGGATTCTAAAAAAAACTATCAAGCTATCAACTATTTTGCTCAAGACGAAACCATCTTAGTTACCGAGTGACCCGCACCTATAGCGACTGCTCACTAGCTGTAAGAAAAATGCTTCGAAAATCATCAGGCAAATTTTATTGGCAACATATTTTCTATCACCAGAATTAATAACGTCACCAAAATGTGTCCCCTAATTATTATTATCTATTTCCAACATAATATATATTTTTGTTATCAAAATCAAATTAATCAGAACGATCTCCAAGTTTGAATCACCAAATTAATGTACATTTTTATCTCAAATAAAAGTTTGATCACCATTTTCTATGCTCTTTATAAAACATACAGAAACATGACGAGTCTGGTTTAAATACATTTGGCAGTCCTGCCGTCCACCAGCTGCAATGCCATTATTTATTACTCAACATTCATTTACATAGAAGATGGCGGGACCACAGCTCGAGGAGGCCGCGCGGGGCGTCATCGCATCAAACGTAAACATTACGGATCCCGATCCCGGGGTGACAGGTTTACCCTTGAATCATCGACACTCATTTCACAGAATGTTTTACTTCGCCGAATTTTCATTTCATCGACAGGCATTTCCAATAATTGTTTCATGAATCTGCCTCCACATTCAAGTCGACTTACTTTTTCTGGACACACGCCCTGACTTACATGCGCGGCGAGTGTTCGCGGGCGGCGGGGATCCGTCTCCCTCCACCAGGGACCAGAGCGGCTAGCACATCTTTTATTCTCTGGCGTCTCGCGTGTCGCTCAGTGCGACTTTATCGTTACACACAAGTTAGAAAGGGAAATCCGAGCGACCACCAGGTCGCGGTCCCGACAGCCTCCTCCAGCTTGAAAATAAATGACCTCCCGAGTGTCCGATCGCTAATCTCATAAATGTCTAGTTACAACGTTGTCACTGAAGAAACATCCCAATATTATTTTTACATTATCATTTTACTGCTTCGACCCAAAAATCGTCTTAGTTCCTTCCCTGGCCGCCTCGGCCTCGTTACTATCTCAGCATTATCTTGTCTTTCCACTAAATGGACACCCTGGACAGACAACATACATAATTATTAGGTACAATTTGTTCGTTTGGAATAATTTTAATTAAAACTATTAAACATTAATTCCATATTGTTCAATAAATATATAAAAACATGTGTGGTCAGCCCGCGGCGGCTGCAGCGGCCTTGGTAACTCGTGCGAAGCGTTGCAACATTTTTGGTAATAATTACTTCTATAGTAAAGTTCAGAATAAATCGCAGCGAGCCTTACACATGTATATAAAACATAGTGTTTTCAATCCGCCAGCACGCGCCCCGCCTCATACTCTGCGCACGTTCACCGCGCACGGGCGCGGGCGCGCCTCCGCGCGTCGGAAACACTACCTATACACTAACTTGTACTACAGAAAATAGTCCGTTGATGGAGGTCGATGGTTCGGGAAACTGCGCAGTCCGGCGCTGGTCCCGTCCACGATTCATAAAATAATAACAACGCGCCCTCGGGCGCCGTCCGAGCTGCGACACTAGTGCGGGCGCCGGCCAGGCCGCGGCGGGCCGGAGCGAGCCGGGCTACACCGGCTCCCCGTCACTAGCGCGCGGCGCGGCTCAGACCAGCTGGTCGCGCGGCAGCATGGGCTCCACGTCGGGGTCGGCCCAGTCCTGCTGCGCCGCGCCGCCGCCGCACAGCCGCAGCCCGAAGAAGTCGGCGCAGTTGCCCAGCGGCCCGCGCGAGAACGGCGAGCGGCCGCCGCGCGCCGTGAAGTGCCGGTAGCGGCCGCGGTTCAGCTGCTCGTTGGTCGTCATGCCGAGGCACACCACCTGCGGAGAGAGACGGCGGGTCAGCGGGCGGGGGCGCGGGGCGGGGCGGGGAGGGGCGCGCACTCACCAGGTACAGCTGGCAGCCGGTGAGGATGGACACCCAGAACAGGTGGAAGGCGGCGTTGCCGAGCACCCACATGACCCAGGCGTTGCACTGCGCCCAGCGCAGCAGCGCGTCGCCGGCGCCGCCGGGCGCGCCGGGCGCGGGGCACTCGGCGCGGTAGTACGTCACGCAGCCCCACACCATCCAGCTCGCCATGCCCACCAGGCTCAGCAGGAACCCGATGAAGTACCGGTGGTTGTTGGCGCCTGCCGACCGTTATTACACTTTATACGGGGTGTCCTACTTACGGGACACACGACAGACTTAAGGGGGAGACAGGTGGACGGGTCACCTACTAAATATAGAAAAATTACCTTAGTAAAAGTCTCACTACTTTCGAGATATTTAGATTTATCAGATTTTTTGAAAAATGTACGGCCGCCCTAAGTTTTTGAGTTGTGGTATTCGGAATTTATTACTATTTACCTGAATGCCCGTAGGAGGGTTATGTTTTTAGAGCGTATGTAGGTATGTCTATTTCTTTGTGAATGAATCTTTCTAATCTTTCCGAGCACGAGATTTATTCTGAAAAAATAGTTAGTGAAAGGTATGGTCGTCGGAGTCGGGAGCGGGGCTCACCGACGCAGTTGCCGATCCAGGGGCAGTGGTGGTCGAAGCGCGCCACGCAGCGGTTGCACACGGAGCAGTGCTTGGAGCGCAGCGGGCGGCGCACCAGGCAGGCAGAGCAGAAGCGCGCCGGGTCGAAGCCGCCGCCCGCGCCCTCGCCGCCCTCGCTCAGCTCGATGATGGTGCGGAACTTGTCGCGCGTCGACGCGCGGATCACGCCCGGGTCCGAGCGCCACAGCCGCAGGAAGAAGTGCCACAGCACGGCCGAGCTGAGCGCGAACAGCAGCGAGGCGCGCCAGCCGGCCGGGCCCAGCAGGAACACGGCCCACGTGACGTAGAACCAGGCCTTGGTGGCGCAGTACAGCGCCAGCGGCAGCAGGTTGCGCAGCGCGTCGTCCAGCAGCGCGGCGCCGGCCAGCTGCAGCGCGCCGGACAGCGCGAGGAGCAGCAGCGCCTTCAGCGCGTAGCGCGCGCGCGCCTCCAGCACCAGGCCCGCCAGGTAGAACGCCACGAACGGCGTCGCCGCCACCACCCACCACCGGAACTTCTGCAACCGCCCGACTGCTAACTCTACTCTACTCTACTCCACCCTCGCACATCACCGAGCTCATCGCAGCTGCATTATTGCAAATTGGGGTAAAACAAATACTATCCAAAAAGAATTGATCAAAATGTAATTGTGCTTAACGATATATCTGACGTCAGTCCAATATGTGGTTTGCCACCGTAAGGTTGGATTCGAGTAATAAGGCTCGCGGCCGGCCCTCCCCGCACCTTGTCGTAGAAGAGGCGGCGCAGCGGGTGCGCCTTGCCGCGCGCCAGCTCGTGGTCGCGCATGCGCGCCAGCACCTTGGCGCCGAGCCAGGGCGCGCCGCCCGCCGCCGCGGCCTGCAGCATGCCGAGCGGCGTGACGCCGCGCAGGTTCGGCGCGTCCAGCGGCGCGTCGCCCTGCGCACACCACCCCGCCCGCGTCACACACACACACACACACACACAACTACTACCAGTGCACTCAATCGTTTCTAGTTCGACATATCCAATTCATTTAAGGCTTGTAAAACAACTATCTATACTAGATATATAAGTCATTTGGTTTTTCTTAATAAATATGTATTCTGTGCACAAGTAGCATATAGTATTTTCAACAGCAACAAATAATAATCACCAAAATTAATATGGAAACCAGATTTAGAAAATGGATGCCAAATTAAATTGTATCAATAAACCAAATTTTGATAATGACAACCAAATCTTAGAGAGCAAATTTCTTTCAGAAGCTAGGGACAGGAGTAGATGTCGGCCCAATTTCCTAAGCAAAAAAGTCCATTGCTTTTTTGGGGGAGGTAAGGTAATTATGTAATTATTACCCGGCTATGAAAACACCGAACCCTGATGATGACAATATCTAATTACTAAAGACCTTCATCTCGAGAATTCTCTAAATTCTCCTTACAAAAAACACATTGTTCCTAAGAATTCTCAAAAATAAAAACTCTACCAATTACTCTACATTAATATAATAGGATAGCAAGATGTCTCGGGGTTTTAATTTTGGTGGACATTTACTATTTGTTGCAATAATATTGTATTTTTGTGTTATTTTAATATATTACCATATCTGGTGATCAGTTTCCAATCCCCGATGCAATTTTACATTTTATGGCATAACCATGCAATGTCAAATTGAGTGGAGGAATAATCTCTCATAGGTTGATAACACTACACATTTACTGTATTTGCTGACAGAATATGTTTTCTGGTGACAATATGTTGCCAAACATTTATATGGTTTCCCATTTTTAACTTGATTTCCTTCAATAGAGCTGTAAAGAAGTCATGGGGCAAGATTCTGCTGAACACAAGATACATCAACTTAATAACATAGGTTCTCACCATTATCTACCTTGCTACCGTGTTATAATTTCACTTTATCAAAACACAAGGCATTTGAATATTGTTAAAATCTTCATCATTCAGGCATGCTTTAATTTTATCTACCAGGCTAATCAATCAGTACTAAGTTTATCTTTCAACTGATTGATAAAACATATTAAGAAGTTATTATTGTATAGTGTGATGTCTGGCTAATCTGTTCCAGACAAAGTTGCCTCAAAAAAATGCACAGCAAGACTCACATAGAGCACAAGTGTGGAAACAGCGGTGGAGTTTCGTGCGAGGATGGCCCAGTGCAGGGCCGTGTTGCCGTGCGCCGCATCGGCGGGGCGGGGTGAGGCGCCCAGCGACAGCAGCAGGCGCGCAGGGTCAACGGCCGCGACGCGCCAAGCCGCCCACATCAGCGGCGTCATGCCGCCCGCATCGCCCGCGTCTGCCGCGCCCGCGCCGCCCGCCGCCACCAGGTACGCGCACACGGCCGTGTGCCCGAACTGCGCCGCCAGGTGCAGCGCCGCGCAGCCCTCGGCGTCGCGGAGCGCCAGGTCGGCGCCGGCGCGCACCAGCAGCACGGCCGCCTCCAGGTGCCCCTGGCGCGCCGCCCAGTGCAGCGGCGTGGCCCGCAGCTCGCCGCCCACTGCGTCTACGGCAGCGCCGCGCGCCAACAGGTAGGCGCAGATCTCGCGTCGGTTGTTGATCGCGGCCCAGTGCAGCAGCGTCACGGTCTCGTGATCGGGCTGATTCACGTCCCAGCCGGCCTCCACCAGCTCGCGCACGCGGTCAAAGGCTCCATACTGAGTTGCCTTTACGATGTCGAACCCGCTGTAATCTCGCGCCGCGGGCTCGGCGCGCAGAGGAGCCGCGGCGGCCGTGTCGCCGTCGCGCTGCGCCGTTCCGCACTGCCCGCTGGCCGCGGCGCCGCATGTGCTTTCGTACATGGTACTCACTCCACTCCGCTGTGACACAAACGCATTGTTTCCACTTGTAGAGAGCACGAAAGATATCGCAATGGATAACACCGACGCGCAGTCGTACGCGTTAAGACTAGTATGGTACTATCACAGCAGAAAGGAAACTTCAATTATTGACATTTCATTACGTACCACAGACTGCTGTAAAGATACAAAAACATGATAGACAAAATAGTAATCCTTGTTCAGTAATTCCGTGGAATTCTGACAGCTGTCACATTCTGACGTTTTAGGAGTAACAAACATTTTTTATTGTTGATGTTATTGACAGACTGACTAACGACGTTTTTGGTCTTCATTTCGACATTTGTTAACGTCTTTGTTCGGTTGGGGTGTCGATTTCATTTGAATTTGTGGCCGTTGGGGGTATTACATTATCAAAATTATCACGATATGTATGATAATATTGATAATGTAATAGCCCGTATCGCAGTATCCTGTATGGCGATCAATACAATATCGCGATACTAGGATCATGATAATATTGATAATCAAGGCTCGGAAAAACGCCCGTTTTTTGGAAACATAATCCTATTCCGTACAACAGAAACATCCTTATGATATTAATAATATTTTTACTGACGGATCGAATAACAGTTGACAACTGTCATCTAATATAATTTTTTCCAAAAATATTTTTACTGATGAAATATGATATGAAATATTTAGAATGTAAATACAAAACAACGATGATTAAATATAATCTAACTCCAAAGGTTTGTAATATATGGTAATGATCAGAATGATACCCACAACTATTTACTTTTTCCTCAGAAAAAAATATAACAAAATATTATATCTAAATTGTGCGATTTTAAATTAAAATAACTTTCTATTAATAAATGATACATTATTAAATTGTAAATTTAAATACCAAAATCATAGAAGATTTAAGGAATATTATGTAGTCTGGTAAGACCAAGAAACGTCAGAATTCACGCAATTACTGGGTCACTACTATGAACTTCGAAAATCGAATTTCGAATCGCCCCGTCACTTTCTCGCGAAGTAGTTACGCGTCGAGGGAAAAAGAGATAGCAATAGACTTAGTTCGTATTTCGAAGTTCATGGTGGTGCTCCTGAACGGGGATAGGTATAAAAAGGTATAATTTAGGTACTGACTTCTCTATCTACTCTATGGTTATAAGCATGTATAAGAAAGGAATTAAAAAAAATCTTTTCTCTCGGTCAGACATCGGAATCTCGGGGCAAAATGTAATGACGGGGCAAAATAATTTATTTTATTTTTTATTTTATTTATTTATTTACAAATATATTTACACGGCATTACAGTGAAAACCAATACACCGAGAAATCAGTTTCTTATAAAATAGAAGAACAATATAAGGGTTAACTAAACACCATAATAATCATTTTAAGCATACACACTAGATTGCCTGTCATCGATCATAACGCAGAATCTCAAACATTCCCGGCACACAGACGCCCATCGCCACGCAAACACGTCACATTCGGGCGCATTAAGCAGCGCTAGCGCGCGGGAGAGCGGTGAGCAGTGTGGGGCAAATCAACTAATTTCGTCAATCAATTGATCAATCATGACTAATTTAATCATAACTAATTTAGTCATGACTAATTTAATCATGACTGAAAATATTAGTCATAATCATGACTAAACCCACAAATCATCAATCATTAGTTTTAATCGTGACTAATGATTAAAGCTTCTAACAAATAAATGTGAAGCTTTGTTTTTTTGTCGTAATTACTTATCTTTTGATGTAGTTTATCTTTGTACTATCGCCTTTATCACAGTAGCGTAGTATCGCAGTAGCAAAAGCAGTAAAGAAACTACGAACAAACGTTTGAAACGTCGCACTCACACAGACGCACCGCGTCTCAAAGAGACCCCTTAAGCGGACATGGCAGTACTGTCAGTGGCGGGTGTCGCGTCGAGACGAATGGTTTCGTTTGTAATTTATTATTTCTTTCAAAAGATGCCTCGAGTGTATTGCATGGTATATGGGTACGGCTGTTTGAACTCGGCTTCTTCGGAACCGGAGTAGTGTAGCCGCCATCATATTTTTTTTAGTTATTCGACCGATTGCTTGCAATAACGATATCTGGGGATTTATATTGTCTCTGACAACGAATCCGTTGACAGAATTAGAAAAAGTAGTCGCCATCTTGAACTTTTTAGTTATTCGACCGATTGCTTCTAAATTTGATATCTGGGGATTTGTGTGGTCTTCGACTACTAATCCGTTGACTGAATAAGAAAAATTGCCGTCATCTTGAACTTTTTAGTTAATCGACCGATTGCTTCCAAAATAGATATCTGGGGATTTGTGTGGTCTCCGACAACGAATCCGTTAATAGAGTAAGAAAAACTAGCCGCCATATTGAACTATTTAGTTATTTGACCGATTGCTTCCAAAATCGATATCTGGGGATTTGTGTGGTCTTTGACAACGAATCCGTTGACAGAATCAGACAAAGTAGTCGCCATCTTGAACTTTTTAGTTATTCGACCGATTGCTTCCAAAATCGATATCTGGGGATCTGTGTGATCTCATACAAGGAATCCGTTGATAAAATGAGAAAAACTAGCCGCCATCTTGAACTTTTTAGTTATTTGACCGATTGCTTCCAAATCGATATCTGGGGATAAGTGTGGTCTCCGACAACGAATCCGTTGATAGATTGAGAGAGACAGTATATACAGAGACAATATATATCCCCAGATATCGATTTTTGAAGCAATCGGTGAAATAACTATAAAGTTCAAGATGGCGGCTAGTTTTTCACAATCTATCAACGGATTCGTTGTTGGAGACCACACTAATCCCCAGATATCGATTTTGGAAGCAATCGGTCAAATAACTAAAAGGTTCCAGATGGCGGCTAGTTTTTTCTCATTCTATCAACGGATTCCTTGTATGAGATCACACAGATCCCCAGATATCGATTTTGGAAGCAATCGGTCGAATAACTAAAAAGTTCAAGATGGCGACTACTTTATCTGATTCTGTCAACGGATTCGTTGTCAAAGACCACACAAATCCCCAGATATCGATTTTGGAAGCAATCGGTTGAATAACTAAAAAGTTCAAGATGGCGGCTACCAATTCTCATTCTGTCAACGGATTCGTTGTCGGAGACTACACTTATCCCCAGATTTCGATTTTGGAAGCAATCGGTCGAATAACTAAAAAGTTCAAGATGGCGACTACTTTTTCTGATTCTATCAACGGATTCGTTGTCAAAGACCACACAAATCCCCAGATATCGATTTTGGAAGCAATCGGTCCACTAATTAAAAAGTTCAAGATGGCGGCATATTTTTCTAATTCTGTCAACGGATTCGTTGTCAGAGACAATATAAATCCCCAGATATCGATTTTGGAAGCAATCGGTCAAATAACTAAAAAGTTCAAGATGGTGGCTAATTTTTCTCAATCTGTTAACGGATTCATTGTCGGAGACCACACAGATCTCCAGATATCGATTTTGAACTAACTAGCTGAGATACACTAAACAAAAACCTTTTTCAATTTTCAATCATAAACAATCAATCATGACTAATGACTAAAACTAATCAATCATTGGTCACCACGCCATGACTAAACTAACAAATCATTAGTCATCAATCATGATTGACGTAATTAGTCATTAGTCATCAATCATTAGTCAAACTAAATTTTGCCCAACACTGGCGGTGAGCTCCTCCGCGCGCGCGGCCGAAGGCTGATGCGGGGGACATCTGGCACGTATAGTCTAACCACTCGACCCACTAACTCGATGCAGTCCGACTCGCCGCGCAAAATGCGACAGACCGTGTCCAGCACATGGCAATTACGCCTTACTTCCAGAGAGTTAAAGCCGAGGGACCCGAGTAAGAATTTCGTCGGGTATAAATATGGGTAATAACCAAACATCTTTGACAAAAATGACATATACATTCAGTCAACAAAGTATCGGGAATGGATGATTTGTTTATGGTTCCAAATTCAAATTTTTGTTTTTTTTGTTGTTGTTAGATTGGCACAACTGTTTTCTATTTTGGCGCGGAGTTTGAGTTGCATCTGTTATTTATATTAAATACAGTGCTGTTTTTAGTTATATCATATCTAGTGTGTATTGCGAATTTCATAATGGACAAAAACATTGAACAAAGAGTTTGTCTTAAATTTTGCATCGCCAATGGAATTTCGTGTTCGGAGTCACTGAAAATGTTACAGAAGGCTTACGGTGATTCGACTTTATCAAAAACACGTGTTTATGAGTGGTACAAAGCGTTCAAAAGCGGTCGAGATGTGATGGAAGATTTGCCTCGCTCTGGTAGGCCATCAACGTCTGCAACTGAAGTTAACATAGCAAAAGTGAAGGAAATAGTGACTGAAAATCCTCATTCAACTTTGAGAGAGATAGCCGCCGAACTTTCTGCATCTCACGAGTCGATCCGTACTATTTTAACTAATCATTTGGGTATGAAACATGTTACCGCTCGGCTAGTCCCAAAAGACCTGAATTTTCTCCAAAAACTCAATCGCATGAGAGTCGCTGAGGACATGCTAGAACGAGTCAATTCCGACCCAACATTCATGAAACGCATTGTTACTGGTGACGAGACGTGGGTTTACGAGTTTGACATGCAAACTAGTCAACAAGCTTCGGAGTGGCGCCTTCCAACTGAACCGAAACCGAAGAAACCACGCCAAAGTCGATCAAAAGTCAAAGTCATGTTGACTGTTTTCTTTGACTATCGCGGTGTTGTGCACTCGGAATTCTTGCCGGAAGGTCAAACGGTAAATAAAGAATATTATTTGAGCGTTATGCGGCATTTAAGAGAGCAAATTCGACGAAAAAGGCCAGATTTGTGGAATGAAAATTCTTGGATTTTGCACCACGATAATGCGCCTTCGCACAAGGCCATCATTGTGAAAGAATTTTTGACCAAACACTCAACAAATACCATCGAGCAACCACCATATTCACCAGATATGGCTCCTGCCGACTTCTTTCTTTTTCCTAAACTCAAATTACCACTTCGTGGCACCCGTTTTCAATCGGTAGAAGACATAAAGGAGAATTCGCGCCGAGAACTGAATTCAATTCCGGAAACAGCGTTTAAAAAATGTTTTGATGATTGGATTATTCGTTGGCGTAAGTGTATCGTTTCTGAAGGAGCATACTTTGAAGGTGATAAAATAAATTTGGATGATTAACAAACAGTTTGTGTATTATTGATCTTTTCCCGGTACTTTCTTGACAGAGTAGTATATCGATATATGTCATTTTATTTTGCCCCGAAAATTCCGATGTCTGCCTCGGTATTCAAAATTCGCCGAATCCCAAAATGTTCATTTTGACACCAACGCGCTGGTGCCATTTTGTCGCGCCGTAGGCCCGGTCCTTATACCCCTTCTATACGGTCGGGCGGTTGGGCCAACCGAGAAGGACGCAGCTATCTGTCAGAATGAGATAGTAATATTTACATCTCGTTCCTACAAATAGCTGCATCCCTCTCGGTTGGCCCAACCACCCGACCGTATAGAAGGGGTATTCGCTAGTAATATATAAGTCAATGTTTGGAGGTCACGCCGCAGACGACGCCGCCGCCGCCGACACCAGAAAGTCGGCGCGCCGTCGCGGACTTTCCACCCATCGGCACTCATGTCTACTAGGTATAGTGTCACTCCAGGGTCGGCTATAGATATTGAATTGTAGAGTTGGGGGTGGGTGGATGGCGGTTGGATCTTAAAATCAAATCAGTCGCCTTGTAGTCACAGATTATAAGGGTCCTAAATCATTTAAGATGATTTAGGATCCTAATTCAAGAAGGTGCAATAGCATTTAGCAAGTAACACTTATTATTACACCTTCATAAATTTAGCCACTAACGAGAGGGACGCCGCAATACATTGAACGAGATGGAGATATCTCCATACGTATCTAACGTATTATGCTGCGTCCCTTTCGTTACGTGCCTAACAAATTGAATGGGTAGAGGCTAGACAGAGATCGCCCAAATGCGCAATAAAGAGAGTCGATCCATAGAGTAATACTCAGCTAATGCTACTTAAGTGCTTAAATATTAAACTAACGAAACCGAATGAACTTGGTAAGCTCTATGGAAGGGGTTAAATTCAAATGGGTTTCCCTAACGTTAAGGTGACACAATCATAGGGTAACCACATCAATTGGGTAACCAAATGATATGTTACCCTATCAATAGCGTTAATCAATTGAAGGGGGTTTCCGGTCCTTGTATCTGGGGCATTAACTATGAACTTCGAATTTTTATCGCCCCGTCACTGTTTTGTGAATTTTATTTATTTATTTATTTGGAGCGGAAAGGTTCTAGAGTGGCGACCGCGAACCGGAAGACGAAGTGTCGGTAGGCCTTCCACAAGGTGGACCGATGATCTGATAAAGATCGCGGGAAACCGCTGGATGACAGCAGCAGAGGACCGATCGTTGTGGAAAACCTTGGGGAAGGCCTTTGTCCAGCAGGGGACGTCTTGCGGCTGATAATGATGATGATGATGATTTATTTCCACATTTCAATAATCATTACAGGTTAGTAATAGTTATAATAGTTACGCGTCGAGAGCAATAGAAGAAGTTCAATTATTTTTTTTATTAAATATGGCATCTGTCCAAGTATGCGGGCAATTTTGCCAATGTCGGTGTAAGTTTGCCGATGTTCGGTTCTTTAGGTATTGTTTGGTATTTGCGGAGAACTGTTGCGAGTGTCAATCGCCTCACGCTCCGACCACTCCGCCGCGCTTCACTTCTCTAGAGAGAAGCCCACGATGGCGGCCGGTTCAGCAGAAACGATCGACACGTGCAGCAACCAACACCACCACAGGACTCCATAGACGATTATCGATCGAAGTTCAGAGTATGCTCCTGTCATTTGTCAAAAAACACTACTTAAAATGGCTGCCGTGCGTTTGGTTTCACGTAATATTCAATTAAATCAATTAAAATGAACAAATATAAAAACTTATTTCCGGCGGCTAAATTTGCTTTTAGTCATTTAAAAACAACCCGAACGACCCTCGTCGTTAATTATCCTCAAACAAGGCGACTGATTTTAACTACCTTATACCTATTTTTTTTTTGAAAAATCAAGTACAACACTTTTGAAGAGTTGGGAGGGGGGGAAGGGGGTTTACCTCCTACATCCCCCCGCAGTAACCATACGACTATCACATTACCTCATTTTACTATGTAATAAAAATTTTCACGTCAACGAATCAAAGGTCCAATACATTATGTAGAACATTGAAAAAAAAACAACAATTAAGGCTTTCATTTAATTAGTTAAACAAATATCACTTTTATTTACAACCAAAGCAATCACAAATAATAGTATAACTAATTATAATCACCTAAAACTACTTAACAGATTGAAATATTTACAATAGAATTAACAATTCTTTAACTTACAGAACGTTTACACGTGTCAACTATTCAATCGATTCGCGAAAGGCATTTACAATTTAAGTACCCGCCGGCGGTGCGGCCGGGGTCAGGTGGCGGCGCCCGCGCCGGCGGGGCTAGGTGTCGGGCGCGGCCGGGGCCAGGCGGCGGCGCCGGCGCCGGCGGGGCTAGGTGGCGGCGCCGGCGCCGGCGGGCGCGGCCGGCGGTCACGCCGTGGCCAGCGGCTGCGTGACGACCGGCGAGCGCCGCCGCGGCGACGCCTCGCCCCCCGCGCCGCCCGCGCCCCCCGCGCCCCCCGCGCCCGCCGGCTCCGTCAGCCGCAGCGCCACCTCCAGGTCCCGCAGCACCTGCGCCAACACACAAGCCACATGCATTATCGCCAATGAGAGGGAATACTAACAGCGAACGAACGCCCATGCAAACAAAATGGCCAAATTATATATCATTGTCTTAGATTTTGGTTTAAAAGGTGTTAAGACACCGGCTTTTTTTGAGTCGGATGGATCTCATAATTCTTAATAACATTTACTTTGTTAAAATCTTAAATAGAATAATAATAACACATAGAATGATTGTTCCCAACAGCCAACCCGTCAAAAGTGAATCACAAAATGGATTCATGTAGGCGTAATCGACGTGTACCTACGCACGACAACACGCACACAAGTAAACAAATAATGTAGCTAGTGGGTTGCATTTCCCCAGAAAACATAGGTATTACACTTATCAATAATGTTTGTTAAAATATAGCATTTCATCGTCAACTAGGGTACATTATATTCTGTAGCGTACCATAATATTCTCTTACTAATCCATTATTTAAATTAAGGGCGCCTATGTAATTTAAAATAATTATAATATATGCAAATTGTACATTAGATTTAGTACATACTGCCCGGTAATTCAAATAGTCCATATAAAAATGTCAATCGTACCTACAGAAAATTGGACAGAAATCGGAAGTTGTTTAAAAATGTTTTGGCAAAAATGCGAAGTTAAATAAATTACCCAAGTGATTGAAGTTAGAATTCAGGGGAAAATATTCCGTTATACAGGCAACATTGCCCTGTATGGGCGTTTGTAAAAAATATGATATTTATAACGACAAGTCAAATGAAGTGCTTTCGAGTGGAATACGATTTTACCATGTTTATTTAATTTATGAGAAGCATCGTCGCACCTATTTATTGCGCAAACCGTCATTTTGAATTAAAATCCGGAAACAGTTGACGCTGTGTGACGTGATTGCGACTGACAGGGCCGGTCGCCGAGTATACCAAAATGGTTTAGTTTATGGGTGCCTCTCCACCAGACATGTGCTATGCAGCTATGCTGCGGGGATGTGAGAGCTACGCTACGAAACTATGTGACCGTTTCCACTAATGCTAAGCTACATAGCCGTTCGAGGAAGATGCGCTATGAAGATGCGCAGCCTCGAGGTAGCTGTGCGAGGAAGATGCGCAGCTCGAGCTACACCACTCGCGTCCATCCATAGCACGCATCCAGAACACGCATCTTTCCATATAAAAAAACATAGCTTAGTTGAACCCGTTTCCACCAGTGCTACGCTATGTGGACCAATGAATACGATTGGTCGGTAAAGTGATCGTCCACTGATATGGCAAAGTGATCCGATAACGGTTCTGTACCTTTTGAGGTACGGAACTCTAATTACTCTTACTCTCTCTATTACTATTATGTGAAAAATAAATTTGGCATTGTGCGAATCTGGCAGTCTGCGAATCTGGCATTCTGTGAATCTGGTACTATGCGAGTCTGGCATTCTGCGAATCTGAAATCTGGCATCGTGCGAATCTGGCATTCTGCGAATCTGGTATACTGCGAATCTGAAAATCTGGCACTATGCGAATCTGGCGTTCTGCGAATCTGGCGTTCCGCGAATCTGGCGTTTTTCGAATCTGGCACAAAGCGTCAAAACCGTAACCAATCATGAGAAAGTTGTTTTTGTAGTACTTCATAGAGCGTAAGCGTAAAGACGCACAAATTTTTAAAAGTGGCGCCACCGGTTCTCGATTGAATTTGCGCTCATGGCGTATCTCCTTCTTTCTATGATCTGTGGTCGTGACGTTCACTAACTATTCTTTAACTGGACATGTATATACAGCTACCAAAGTAATAAATGAACATAATACAAAAAAAAGTACCTTTTTAACTTTTTTAACACACATATTAGCTTTACTTCATCACTTGTAGCTATTAACTAACAAACAATGTAATCAAAATCTTAGAAGTCGATTTTAACCTACTTCTAATTATCGGATCGATATGGAAATTTTGCATACTTATGTAATTCCGATGAGAATAGAATAATATGGTACCGTCGAGCTGGCGCGATGATGGAGACGGAAGGTGGCCAGAGGAACTCCTCAATGGCTAGTTTCCGTCGAGTTTGGACTCGTTTTACTTGACTTTTTATAACGAGTTTATAATCAATGGTAGAAATACAGTCGGCAACATAAGTCACTTTTTTTCTTTTAAAACAGGCCACTTTTTTCCATACATTTATATGAATAAGAGATTTACAGATTTTGAAATAACTTCTTTTTTTCTCTAATATCTGGTCATAGCATTTTCATGCCCCTCGAATATTTTTATATGTATATTCATTCCGTAATGAACGAGTACATTTAAGCAACCTCTTGTTGACCCCTCCCCAAAACGGAGAAGGCAAAACGATTTGTAAAGGGTTGCCTTGTCATTAGTCGCGTTGATGAATTTATTGACTTCACCATTTGGATGCATGCATTGCATTGGTCATATTTATGACATATATATAAAGCATATTATAAAGCAAATTCCCCCGTCGCGTCTGTCTATATGAACGCGATAAACTCAAACACTACAGAACGGATTTTCATACGGTTTTCACCGAAGAACGGAGGTTTAGATGCGCACATGCCCTGCTACCCGTGCGAAGTAGGGGCGGGTCGCTAGTTCAAACATATAAAAGTATCTTCAGTGAAATTTTAAAATCATGAAACTTTAAGGAAGACCGTGCTCGGACCGTAGAAATTTGCATTTTCTAAATATTTACAACGCTTCTGAAAGTGCTTCCGAGGAGATGCCGCACGTCAAGCACGCTTGGAATGCGAGCCACAATACGTGGCTCACTCGGAACGAGTCCGGCGGCCTGGCTCACACGGGCGCTCACCTCGGTCTCCTTGTGGTCGAGCAGGCGGAAGCGCGCGTCCAGCGCCGTGAGGTGCGCGAAGGTGAGGTGCAGGTGCGCGTGCAGGCGCAGCAGCGCCAGCTCGCGGAAGTGCGCGGCGTACAGGTGCGCCAACGTGGCTACGTGTTCACAGCACGCTCACTCGGAACGAGTCCGGCGGCCTGGCTCACACGGGCGCTCACCTCGGTCTCCTTGTGGTCGAGCAGGCGGAAGCGCGCGTCCAGCGCCGTGAGGTGCGCGAAGGTGAGGTGCAGGTGCGCGTGCAGGCGCAGCAGCGCCAGCTCGCGGAAGTGCGCGGCGTACAGGTGCGCCAACGTGGCTACGTGTTCACAGCACGCTCACTCGGAACGAGTCCGGCGGCCTGGCTCACACGGGCGCTCACCTCGGTCTCCTTGTGGTCGAGCAGGCGGAAGCGCGCGTCCAGCGCCGTGAGGTGCGCGAAGGTGAGGTGCAGGTGCGCGTGCAGGCGCAGCAGCGCCAGCTCGCGGAAGTGCGCGGCGTACAGGTGCGCCAACGTGGCTACGTGTTCACAGCACGCTCACTCGGAACGAGTCCGGCGGCCTGGCTCACACGGGCGCTCACCTCGGTCTCCTTGTGGTCGAGCAGGCGGAAGCGCGCGTCCAGCGCCGTGAGGTGCGCGAAGGTGAGGTGCAGGTGCGCGTGCAGGCGCAGCAGCGCCAGCTCGCGGAAGTGCGCGGCGTACAGGTGCGCCAACGTGGCTACGTGTTCACAGCACGCTCACTCGGAACGAGTCCGGCGGCCTGGCTCACACGGGCGCTCACCTCGGTCTCCTTGTGGTCGAGCAGGCGGAAGCGCGCGTCCAGCGCCGTGAGGTGCGCGAAGGTGAGGTGCAGGTGCGCGTGCAGGCGCAGCAGCGCCAGCTCGCGGAAGTGCGCGGCGTACAGGTGCGCCAACGTGGCTACGTGTTCACAGCACGCTCACTCGGAACAAGTCCGGCGGCCTGGCTCACACGGGCGCTCACCTCGGTCTCCTTGTGGTCGAGCAGGCGGAAGCGCGCGTCCAGCGCCGTGAGGTGCGCGAAGGTGAGGTGCAGGTGCGCGTGCAGGCGCAGCAGCGCCAGCTCGCGGAAGTGCGCGGCGTACAGGTGCGCCAACGTGGCTACGTGTTCACAGCACGCTCACTCGGAACAAGTCCGGCGGCCTGGCTCACACGGGCGCTCACCTCGGTCTCCTTGTGGTCGAGCAGGCGGAAGCGCGCGTCCAGCGCCGTGAGGTGCGCGAAGGTGAGGTGCAGGTGCGCGTGCAGGCGCAGCAGCGCCAGCTCGCGGAAGTGCGCGGCGTACAGGTGCGCCAACGTGGCTACGTGTTCACAGCACGCTCACTCGGAACAAGTCCGGCGGCCTGGCTCACACGGGCGCTCACCTCGGTCTCCTTGTGGTCGAGCAGGCGGAAGCGCGCGTCCAGCGCCGTGAGGTGCGTGAAGGTGAGGTGCAGGTGCGCGTGCAGGCGCAGCAGCGCCAGCTCGCGGAAGTGCGCGGCGTACAGGTGCGCCAACGTGGCTACGTGTTCACAGCACGCTCACTCGGAACAAGTCCGGCGGCCTGGCTCACACGGGCGCTCACCTCGGTCTCCTTGTGGTCGAGCAGGCGGAAGCGCGCGTCCAGCGCCGTGAGGTGCGCGAAGGTGAGGTGCAGGTGCGCGTGCAGGCGCAGCAGCGCCAGCTCGCGGAAGTGCGCGGCGTACAGGTGCGCCAACGTGGCTACGTGTTCACAGCACGCTCACTCGGAACAAGTCCGGCGGCCTGGCTCACACGGGCGCTCACCTCGGTCTCCTTGTGGTCGAGCAGGCGGAAGCGCGCGTCCAGCGCCGTGAGGTGCGCGAAGGTGAGGTGCAGGTGCGCGTGCAGGCGCAGCAGCGCCAGCTCGCGGAAGTGCGCGGCGTACAGGTGCGCCAACGTGGCTACGTGTTCACAGCACGCTCACTCGGAACAAGTCCGGCGGCCTGGCTCACACGGGCGCTCACCTCGGTCTCCTTGTGGTCGAGCAGGCGGAAGCGCGCGTCCAGCGCCGTGAGGTGCGCGAAGGTGAGGTGCAGGTGCGCGTGCAGGCGCAGCAGCGCCAGCTCGCGGAAGTGCGCGGCGTACAGGTGCGCCAACGTGGCTACGTGTTCACAGCACGCTCACTCGGAACAAGTCCGGCGGCCTGGCTCACACGGGCGCTCACCTCGGTCTCCTTGTGGTCGAGCAGGCGGAAGCGCGCGTCCAGCGCCGTGAGGTGCGCGAAGGTGAGGTGCAGGTGCGCGTGCAGGCGCAGCAGCGCCAGCTCGCGGAAGTGCGCGGCGTACAGGTGCGCCAACGTGGCTACGTGTTCACAGCACGCTCACTCGGAACAAGTCCGGCGGCCTGGCTCACACGGGCGCTCACCTCGGTCTCCTTGTGGTCGAGCAGGCGGAAGCGCGCGTCCAGCGCCGTGAGGTGCGCGAAGGTGAGGTGCAGGTGCGCGTGCAGGCGCAGCAGCGCCAGCTCGCGGAAGTGCGCGGCGTACAGGTGCGCCAACGTGGCTACGTGTTCACAGCACGCTCACTCGGAACAAGTCCGGCGGCCTGGCTCACACGGGCGCTCACCTCGGTCTCCTTGTGGTCGAGCAGGCGGAAGCGCGCGTCCAGCGCCGTGAGGTGCGCGAAGGTGAGGTGCAGGTGCGCGTGCAGGCGCAGCAGCGCCAGCTCGCGGAAGTGCGCGGCGTACAGGTGCGCCAACGTGGCTACGTGTTCACAGCACGCTCACTCGGAACAAGTCCGGCGGCCTGGCTCACACGGGCGCTCACCTCGGTCTCCTTGTGGTCGAGCAGGCGGAAGCGCGCGTCCAGCGCCGTGAGGTGCGCGAAGGTGAGGTGCAGGTGCGCGTGCAGGCGCAGCAGCGCCAGCTCGCGGAAGTGCGCGGCGTACAGGTGCGCCAACGTGGCTACGTGTTCACAGCACGCTCACTCGGAACAAGTCCGGCGGCCTGGCTCACACGGGCGCTCACCTCGGTCTCCTTGTGGTCGAGCAGGCGGAAGCGCGCGTCCAGCGCCGTGAGGTGCGCGAAGGTGAGGTGCAGGTGCGCGTGCAGGCGCAGCAGCGCCAGCTCGCGGAAGTGCGCGGCGTACAGGTGCGCCAACGTGGCTACGTGTTC
Source organism: Tortrix viridana (assembly GCA_963241965.1). Taxonomy (NCBI): domain Eukaryota; kingdom Metazoa; phylum Arthropoda; class Insecta; order Lepidoptera; family Tortricidae; genus Tortrix; species Tortrix viridana. The sequence continues at coordinate 87,111 of OY725176.1, forward strand.
ACAGCACGCTCACTCGGAACAAGTCCGGCGGCCTGGCTCACACGGGCGCTCACCTCGGTCTCCTTGTGGTCGAGCAGGCGGAAGCGCGCGTCCAGCGCCGTGAGGTGCGCGAAGGTGAGGTGCAGGTGCGCGTGCAGGCGCAGCAGCGCCAGCTCGCGGAAGTGCGCGGCGTACAGGTGCGCCAACGTGGCTACGTGTTCACAGCACGCTCACTCGGAACAAGTCCGGCGGCCTGGCTCACACGGGCGCTCACCTCGGTCTCCTTGTGGTCGAGCAGGCGGAAGCGCGCGTCCAGCGCCGTGAGGTGCGCGAAGGTGAGGTGCAGGTGCGCGTGCAGGCGCAGCAGCGCCAGCTCGCGGAAGTGCGCGGCGTACAGGTGCGCCAACGTGGCTACGTGTTCACAGCACGCTCACTCGGAACAAGTCCGGCGGCCTGGCTCACACGGGCGCTCACCTCGGTCTCCTTGTGGTCGAGCAGGCGGAAGCGCGCGTCCAGCGCCGTGAGGTGCGCGAAGGTGAGGTGCAGGTGCGCGTGCAGGCGCAGCAGCGCCAGCTCGCGGAAGTGCGCGGCGTACAGGTGCGCCAACGTGGCTACGTGTTCACAGCACGCTCACTCGGAACAAGTCCGGCGGCCTGGCTCACACGGGCGCTCACCTCGGTCTCCTTGTGGTCGAGCAGGCGGAAGCGCGCGTCCAGCGCCGTGAGGTGCGCGAAGGTGAGGTGCAGGTGCGCGTGCAGGCGCAGCAGCGCCAGCTCGCGGAAGTGCGCGGCGTACAGGTGCGCCAACGTGGCTACGTGTTCACAGCACGCTCACTCGGAACAAGTCCGGCGGCCTGGCTCACACGGGCGCTCACCTCGGTCTCCTTGTGGTCGAGCAGGCGGAAGCGCGCGTCCAGCGCCGTGAGGTGCGCGAAGGTGAGGTGCAGGTGCGCGTGCAGGCGCAGCAGCGCCAGCTCGCGGAAGTGCGCGGCGTACAGGTGCGCCAACGTGGCTACGTGTTCACAGCACGCTCACTCGGAACGAGTCCGGCGGCCTGGCTCACACGGGCGCTCACCTCGGTCTCCTTGTGGTCGAGCAGGCGGAAGCGCGCGTCCAGCGCCGTGAGGTGCGCGAAGGTGAGGTGCAGGTGCGCGTGCAGGCGCAGCAGCGCCAGCTCGCGGAAGTGCGCGGCGTACAGGTGCGCCACCACGTGGAACAGCAGCCGCACCACGCGCCGCACCACGCCCTCGAACAGCGCCGGGAACTCGTTCGCTGCAACATAATAACAAAAGTATTTTTATATTTTGACTTTCTCTGTTTCGCTTTCCAAACCAATATACAGTTGGGTGCAAAAGCGAGTCAATAATAGCAAATTAGAAGAACGTGAATAAGTTAATGACAATCAAAGGTATTTTAAATCCTTAATACAGAATGGTACTCCTTGTTTGCTACAAATCCGCCGGTCAAATAATTTACCTGTCATTTACAGTTTTTCAGTCAATTTTTAATAATTTACAGTTTTTCAGTCAATTTCTAATACATTGTTTTTTCTGTGGCATCCCCAAATAAGGACCTGACAAAATTAAGGAAATCTAGCATTAAACAAACTGGTTGTTCGTTCACTATTGCAGCGGACTGAAATTCAGCAGTAACTACTAGTTTCCTTATTTGTTGCCATAGAGAAAACTATAATGATTAGAAAAATAAATAAAGTATAATTTTACAGTTTTTGGGTCAAAATGAATAATAAACTATAATGTCAAACAGTAGTAGTAGTAGTAGTAGTTCGCCGGGCCGCTGCGGAGCGCGCTTCAAGGAGGACTATTCTCTATTGAGCATGTGAAAATACCTTTTAGTGTAACCAATTTATTAACATTCTACTAAGGTGCTAATATTAACTCAGTTTTGCACCTAACTGTATTTATTACTATTATATTTATTACATTATACAATAGGGATGATGAATTGGTAAAAAAAACGAAATTATATTTAGTCCGGTAGTTAGATTATCAAAAAAAAGTGGACAAGTTTTTTTTCTTTTGTCAATCAAACAAAAATTACATAGATAAAGCGCGTATAAGTTCGGTACGAGCCCCCACGTGACGTCACTTCTGTGTAAAAATTTTATTGAGACGTGACGTCATGCGACATTTCAACTCAATATATTTCCGTAATTTTTTGATTATGTGAAAAAAAATATACGTGTCCAATAGTTTTTGATAATCTACCTCGACTAATCGACATTGACAATCGACACCTAATCGACAAAGAAAAATACTTAGTCATCATCTCTATTGCCTAAGCATCACGATCTACACGCGCTGCACGAAGACGCTAGCTGTCCTGCTTGTTAAGGCAAGTCTGCTGTAGACGAGCCATGGCGTCTGCAGCGTTTTCGCTGAAGTTGTTTCCTGATGACATGAACATGAATTTGAACATGAGTTTAAGTTACTTTTGCCGTTTTGTGGAATAAAGTTATGAAATTATCACATACAATTTAAATTATATAAAAGCTTGTCGCGAGATTTCCCCCGCGACGAGCTTTCGAATGGGGTATTTTGGGAGACAGTCCTAAAGGTATGTATAAAGGGACTTTCTTTTGCTGTAATATTTACGTCAAGTTCTGGGACATCCTGTATAAGTAATTAAAACGGGTACATATCAAGTACCACAAGAGTCCCACAGACAATGAAGGAGACTACAATCGATCGATTACCATAATAAACGACGTAACCTTGTAGAGATAAAGTAAAAAATCAATGTTATTTTATTACTGATTATAATAAAAATGGTATTCATGTTTACATTATCTACTAATAGTTTATTAACACATTACGTAGTAAACTAAACTACTATACTATACTAAGTAAACTACTATGTTAATGTTCTGCTAATATTCCATATATTTACTTATAAGACATCTCTTAGACCTTGTCCGCATCGGGCGGAAGATTACCACCGAACTAGGGACCGGAAAACCCCAATCATTTGAAACAGAAACAGAAACATTTATACGACGATCACAAGGCAAAAAAGAACAAAACAAAGAATGGCAACATAGCAACATAGTTACCAAAATTACTCGTAATTAGTAACGGTGCAGTTACACGGGCAACTTTTCGAGCAATAATTGCCCGTCAACCATAGCTTCTCAGTTTGGTTACCCAATCGATGTGGTTACCCTATGATTGTGTGTGTTACCTTAACGTTAGGGGAACTAGTTAACCGCTTCCATAGAGCTTACCAAGTTCATTAGGGTTACGGTAGTTTAATATTTAAGCACATAGCATTAGCTGGGTATGACCCTATTGATCGCCTCTCTCTTTTTTGCGCATTCATGCGATCTCTGCCTAGCCGCTACCCATGTAATTGTTAAAAAGTTTAAAAAGGGTAACAGATAATAGGGTATTGGGATTGGGTCAACGCTTAGTCGAATTAGCTGTATCGTTTTGTTGCCCTTTCATTGGACTAAGTCGGCGATAGGCTTAGCGCATCTTTGGGCTTTGTAAAAACAAGTCTATCAAATACCCTATTGAAAACCCCTTTAATGGTAAGCGGTTCCGGTCCCTGCACCGAACCCGGAATTCACAGGCACGCGACGTGATGATTGAATCCAGGAGGCAGTGTATGAAGAGAGGTGTGATGAGTAGGTACGTACCATACTTAGTGGGGAAGAGCGCCTCGTCGTTGACGGTGTTCTGCGTGAGCGTCATGACGTAGTCGACGTACTGCGGCGCCGCGACGCGCGCCTTCTTGCCGCGCTCGTCGACCCACGCGTACACGCGCCCGCCCGGGCCCGCCATGTCGGGGCAGCTGGCGGCCGTGCAGAACTCCGACACGGCACCGTACACCAGGTTCACGTGCTCGAACAGCGCCACCGCTGCAACACGCAACACGCCCCTAATTTAATTGACTCAAATCGACTTTGCCATTCTTACTACAAATAGGAAAACTGTGAACCTTTTAAAAGCAATGTCAAATAAAAAAGTCGACATCCACTCGCAACAATTGACATTCTTTTTTAGAGTTCTGTACCAAAACCGTAAAAATGAACCCTTATGGGGAGACTTCAGCGTATGTATGACACCACGGTTTTTCTCAGCAACTACAGAGGCAATCAAATTGAAAATTTTCAATGGTGGTATAATAACTTTTTGAAATGTTGGTTTTTAATGATTGTGCAATAATGTGTAATAAATAATACATCATAAGTGCCGACTTGTGCCAAAATTGTAATAATGTGCAATAATTCAGAATAAGGATAATTAAGTAACGGCTAACGCCTGAGAGCATGTTGCTGTGCCCTTGCAGGGCGTCACATGCATACCTTTAGCCCGTTGTTCCATCTGTTGTAAATGAAATGTGATACGCAATAAATGATTTTGAATTTGAATTTGAAACTTGCTTGCCCCATGAAAAAGGTTTCTAAATCGGGAGGGGGGGGGGGGGGGTTTAAATATGAAAGTGACTTTATTATACCGATCACATGTAACCTCAAACTTTGACATTGGCAGAATTGTCTCCATGGACAGACGCCATTTTAACAAAAAAATTGAATTGACTTTATTATAACGAACTATCTTTCCGCCCTGGCTTCGCTTCCGTAAAGTTAAAAAATATAGCCCGTGTTACTTCTGGAGAATGTAGCTTTCTAATGGTGAAAGAGTTATTCAAATCGGTTCAGTAGTTTCAGAGTTTATCAATTACAAAAAAACGGTTATTGTGCCTTAGCTATAATACTCGTAGTTAGACGTATAACCTAACCTCGCGGATTTATTTGTGTTTAATTATAAACAAGTCCTATAAACATATAGGTTCCTAGTACATTATTTTACGTATCATCAATAGCTTTCGCAGCGCACGCCAAATAATGACTTTTAGAGGCAAGTTTTTGATACCTTGGGTTACAATATTGTAATTTTCGTAGGGATCACGATTTTTTTTTTCGAAAATAAAATATTGTACTCGCTTATCGCTTTAAAATCAGTTCAGTAGTTTTGAGATCCATTACAAACTAACAAACAAAAAATCAAATGGCCCAAAACCACGAAGGTGGTGAATTTGCTTTGGCAGCTCATAAAAAAATAAATCTGTATGAATTTTAGTAAATAAGCATTTGAAACTATTGTAATTAGTCGGATATACCTATACTTTAAAAAATATACTTCAAAAATAACTAATTGTCAATAATTTAACAAAAAACAAGGTCAAAAAGTCATTTCGGGAACGCGTCCCTAAGTAGTAATCCATGGACAACCATAGCTAAAACACACAATAAAAAAAATATTCATTGTTTTAAAGGTATTAGTTAATCTAGTTTATTTAATTATAAAATGATATTATAACTTCCCAAATTGATACAAAATTATTTCGTCTGAAAATTTAGTGCAAAGTTTGTCCGCCAATTTATGCGTCATTTCCGGTAACGCAGACATATTTCAATGTATTAATTTTCAGCGAAACACAAAAATAACGCTAGTTGGTAATCATATGGAACACTTAAGTGCAAACAGTTGCCCAGCGTGTTTTTTGTAAATATGTGAAAAATTTAAGAGATAAGCATTATTTAGTTTGAACTTTTGGCAGCGTACTTCTATTCAGCGTCATCCCGGGCACGCTAATATGTATAGGAAAAAAATAAGCAAAAGGCTTTTAACACAATATCCCTCAAAGATTGATGTGACCTGCTTTGTTTTAAATTAAAAATCCGTTTAAAATGGCCAATACTCATTTTACACTCATCTTTATCTAGAAACGTCATTTCAGGAACGATCATTTGGAGTCATTTCGGGAACACTACAGTTATTACATGCGTTCCCAGAATGATTCTGAAGTATTTTAAACTCTATAAATCGTCTGCTATTGAACGTACTGAGTTGTCTTCAAGATCTTTTTTGTTAAGAATTTGATGCCCAACAAAACTGTTATAATAATTTTTCTCGAAAAACAAAAAATCAAGTCGAAATTAAAAAATTATATATATTCATGTTATTTATATAGAAAATCAATTTTTTCGATGAGTTAAGCTCTCCAATTCACTCAAAAATGCCTTCCAACGAAAATACCTTCCTTTAGATAAATTATTACTTAGTAATTATTTAATTGAGTACATTTTGTCATTCCGGTAACGCTTGGTCATGCCCGAGAACACTACTAAAAACCAATTAACGACCAAAGACAATATTTTTTTTACCAAATCCATTTATGAATCGCAATAATAAAGTTATTTTGTGGTCTCAATAGTAAATTAAATGTGAAATATTATATAAATACTATTTTAAAAGAAACTACAACAATAAAAAAACGTTAATTATTGTTTCTTATGACTTTTTTCTTAATAAACTTTAAGCACACTTTATATTTGACATGTTTATCATTTTAAAATGTTGAGGACATATCTCAACTACGTGTCTACCATAATAAATAAATCATTTTCCGTATTAATAAATTAGCAATTATTACTTTTTCAAGCGCTCTCGGAATGACGGTATCTCATGACTAGTTTTCTATAAATATCTTTAATTCACGTAATTTTCAATTTTAAGCTTGCCCCGTTTAGGTAGGTATCAATAGAAGATTAGTTGGTCAATGATAAGGACTGATTTCCAGAATAAAAACAACGAAAAAAATATAATGAAATTTGCCACCTCTGTGATTTTGACCCAAATCTTTCCTCTTGATAATATTAGTATATGAGGATAATTATCATAATGAAAGGGCTCATCCGCATATTCCAAAGCGATTTTTTTCTGAAGTTTATGAGCCGGAATATCTCAAATAAATCCAGCACAATGCGGACACGCAGTACAAATAACGCGTTATTGAATTCTTGTGCGCTAGTGTGCGCACGAAGACGTCTGCACACGCGTAAATGTGTGTGTTAGGCTCGGACTATATGCATCCGGAATCGGTCCGGTCCGGAAAGCTAAAAAATAAAAAAAATTGAGCATTTCCCCTCTAGTTTATTGAGCCTTGTGTTTGTGAGTTCTGTTCCGAGCGCGGCGGGCGTGCGGCGGCCGCAGGTGCACTTGCTTCCCGCGTGGCAGCCCTCACAGGCTCGTACTGATAGCACCTATACTCGTAGGCATAGGATATGACTGCTGTGAGTCACAGCAGTCATATCCTATACCTATACTATCAATACGAGCAATATTTCTAAACCTACATCATATATTTGTAATCGTGTTTTCAGAAACGATTTTAATAACAAACCGCGGTATAAAGGGTCAAGGTGTCATCTTCGGAAGCGACGCTCGGTCATAATAGTTTGTTCAACTGGACAGCGTAACGGTTGGACCCCGAGACAATTTTAAACTAGCGGTAACAAATCACACTAGTGGCTCTGTGACAAACAACTTTGCCGTTGGATATCTGTTATGCCGGTACATCGACATAGATCGCGGTCATTTTGTACGAATTTCGATTTTGAGCCAATAATCAAAAAACGCGCAAGATTAAAGGAAGAATAATTGTGTTAGTTGAGGCAGAAGGAGCGCGGGCGGCGCGGGCGGCAGCTGGCAGCGCGGCGAGAGCGAGAGTGCGCGAGGGCTCGCCGCCGCTAATCGCCGATACAATTAAAGCAAACGGGTTTCAGAACGCGGGTGAGAATCGAATATGTATGTATATTCTTGGCGTCTCGGAACAGGTTTTTTATTATTATACTTAATAGTACTAGCAGCAAAATTCATTTGTGAATATTGCACGCTTTCGACAGTGAAACTTTACGACCGAAAATTAGTGGAAAGCGATCAGGCGCTAACGGCGCGCGGCGGCAGGTAGATACAGAGCGCCTCCGGCCTCGGCCGCAAGCAACTCCGCGGTCGGAGACCCGGGAGATACTGATTAGGATGGTTACTATGAAGTAGGTACTAAATCGAAGCTTCGGATGCCCCGCCCCATTCACCTGTCATTCGTGACTAAATCGAGAGAAACGGATGGAGCTAACGTGACCTTGAATTTTGATTTTCAAAGTAGAGCCCTCGGTGTAGGCTTGCCCAACCGTTGTACTAGGTATTGTGTGTAACCGATACTTCATGAATGTAAGAACCTATCTATTCCTATACCATAGACGTTTAGAGAATAGCAGTCATGTGAAGCGACAATACACAGGGTGTCCCAGGAAGTAGCGTCAAGCGGGAGTCCAGAGGTAGAACACCTCAACGGGTATCCAAATCACCATGTAGGTATGTTCCGCGTTTTTTTTTCGTTTCCGAGTTATTGGGAATTTTGATTAAAATCTTGTGAAATTTTATTGAAAACCAGATTTTTAACTAAATTCTACGATTGTATCACAATTCTTGTACGGAATTGTAGTTTTTATGACAAGGACAGTACATGCTGAAATAAAAATTAATAAGTCATGATTCATTTGTGCTAGTAGTACGTCAAAGACGTAGAGTCAAGTATTTCTGATTGTTATAGTTTTACTTTGAATTTGGAATGGTTTTGTTAGCCGGCTTCTTCGCCCGACGACGAGGGCGGAGATGAGTTTTGTTCGGAGGATGACTGATTGTTGATAATTACCGAGGATATGTATAAAAACTATACTCAAAAAGAAGGAAGATGGCTTACGAGCTAACAAGGGTTGTGGTGACATTGATGATTGAAGAAGTTGCAAATATGAATACAGTATTGTGTTGAGAACCTAACGTGTTTAATTGGATTTACCGGGATCGATCAATCAGAGGAGTTTTAACAAATTATTTTTCAAAACTGAATTTCTTACCGAAATCTTTTTTATTAAAAAATCACCTAACTTTTTATTTTAAAATCTACCTTGCATAACCCTGACAAGAGCCATGAGAACGTGCCATGTTTTATCATAATGCAATAATTCGCCGAAGCAAACATTTATCGATCTCAGCAAAGATTGGTCACGTCGCGCCGGCGACAGCGGAAGCGGCCGTCACGGCCGGGCCCGTTGTGTTCGTCACCACCAAATAAAATGGCAACTTACTTATACATATTTTTACCGGACTGCGGCGAAACCCAAGAGGGGGTTATTAACTCGGTAGTTACCATCCGTCTGCCTGTTCATAACGACTTTATGTATAATTACTTGATTTTTTTATTAAAATTTATCAAAATGATCAGAATTTTTTTGACAAGAGGTGTAATTGGCATGGCAGAAGACGTAGCGATCGTATAGTTGCAGAGTACAGTTCCCGGTCAGCAGAGTGGTGTGCAGGGACCGGACAACCCTTTCATCGGGAAAAGCCTTTCAAAGGGCTTCCCATTGAAACAGCTAGCCCAGTGGATTTGCTCACCCATTCCAATTGGCAACCCATTCGATTGACTTTCCCTTATCGAATGAAGAACCTAACGATAAGGGTAGCCCTTTGAAATTGGTAACCGGTAACTGATTCACATTGATATCCCTATGTAAGGGTTTCCCTGACGTTTAAGCGCTTATTATAAAGCTTTCCCTTTTGTGGAAGGTATGTACGAGCCAATCACAAACGTTTGCCATAGAAAATCGAACCGTATTAGATCTTTTGCCGCTCCGCGCGGTAACTTCAAACGATACGCCGTCGGTAACGTATAATAAGGGATTTATAAGGGTATTGGGTTAGCGCTTAGTTGAATGGGCTGTCATTTACTTGCTTCGAACGGGACGCAAGGTAACGTGTGTTTTATGAAGTCTAAAAAAGGTCTTAAATTGCGTATATACTAGTAACCTTTTTTAAACGGTTTAATAAGGGTATTGGTTAGCGCTTAATATAATGGGCTATCGTTTGGAAATAGCGCTTTAAAAGCACATTTAAAGGGTTTTGACGGGCAGAGGCTTTGGTAAGTAAATCCTTACGAAAAACCCATACAAAACCCATTGAAAGGGATAGCGGGCCGGTCCCTGGTGGTGTGGTGTGAGCGGTGCGGGTGGGTACTCACTGTGCGAGGCGAGCCACTCGTTGTAGTCGAGGTGGAGCGGCAGGTCGACGAGCTGGCGCATGTCCAGCTCGGGCAGCTTGCGCTCGAGCAGCGCCTCCTGCAGGTACAGCTTGGGGTCGCCCGCCGCCTCGCCCTCGCGCTCCTTGCGCCGCGCCTTCCTGCAACGCACCAAACACTACCATTACTCCGACGTTCTCCTTCTTTCGATATCATATTCCGGTATTTCCGGTCAGCCTAAAATGTTGTTAGGCAAAAATATTTTCGACCAAACGATACATTAGGTCAAACAATTGTATGCGTGTCAACCGGTCACCATCACAAATTATATGTGGAACCATGGAAAAATCATGTGGCTGGTAAAAAGGAAACTTAAAGGGCAACACAGATATACAGTGATAAACCGTCCGCCGCAGTCCCGACTGTCCCACGTCTGTCGAGCGACCTACCGGCCTAAATCTATAAAGAAAACGTATGAAATCCTACGAGCTGTCCGTGTTCTAATCTAATACGATGAACTATAGGCCAATATTAGTCTGTGTTGCCCTTTAGAATAAAAAAACCGGTCAAATGCAAGTTAGACTCGCGCTGACGCCGTCCGCACCAGCGCACGATATGAACGCTAATTAAATTAATACTACGTAACTCGTTAAAAAAAATGCCTACTAGCAAAATTTTGCAACCGCAAGAGGAGAGCAAAACAGTACGGGTGACCGCTCACAAACATCATACTGATCAGTTTATTTCCGTTATTTAACAAACAAGCATTAACTATTAACTTAATTCGGCACCTAAATAAGCCGCCGTTTTAAAAATAGACAACCTGTCAATTAGAGAGACCACCTAAATCTAAACAAATCATATTTCAAGTTAATCATAGTTAGCTATTCTCAGCCTTAAGCACACTGTCAAATACTATACAGATAGAAATACGCCTATTTATGCCTGTTTTTTGGACCTGACGAAAGCCTTTGACCTCGTGTCACACGACATTTTATGGGAAAAATTGCAAGGGTCTGGGCTACCGCTAGAAATAATCCATCTTCTCAGGTACTGGTTTCTAAACCAGGAGAGCCGTGCGAGGTGGGCGGGTGAGGCTACGGAACCTTACAAGCAGGAGTACGGCGTGCGACAGGGTGGCTTGAGCTCGCCTCTGCTATTTTGTCTATATGTGGACGCGCTTGTCGAGCAGCTCGGCTGTCATGTCGAGGGCGTGCGCCTAAACCACATCAGTTATGCGGACGACACGGTGCTGCTGGCTCCCTCGATCGGTGCTCTCCGTAAGCTTATAGCTGTATGTGAGTCCAACGCCTCCTCACACGGTTTGCTTTATAACGGGAGAAAGAGTGAGCTATTTTTAAGGTTAGAAACAAATGCCCCATAATGGTACCCCGTCCAACTAAACGGCATCGCCCTCGCGAGTCACCCGTTTTAAGTACCTCGGGCACTTCATTCAAATCAAACGGCCGCACTCAGAGACGTCAATTAGGTTTTAAGTTTCATTAAAGTAGCTGCTGTCACTTTCTTTGCTATAGCAATAGAATAAGACGCAGCAACTTTAATGAAACTTAAAACTTAATTGACGTCTCTGAATGCGGCAGAAAATCAAAAAACCAGACTGCTTTAAAAAATATCTACTGAAAAGCTAAAAACAAAACCCTATAATCTTTTTTAGAAAAGGAATTGCAGGCGAGGACAAGCATATTTTGTGGTAAAAATTTAAATAGGTATTTTCACTTACAGAGCTCCACTTGGACGTGCCCCCGGATTTTTGATTTTTTTTTTTTGTTTGTTTCTAGGTAATATTCTTTCACAATAGAAAGTTATCCCTGAGTTCCCTGACAGACATAGGCTACATATATTTTAACTTATTTTACCGGAGCGAAGCGAGGGCGGGTCGCTAGTTTACACTAATATTATAAAGAGGAAAGATTTGTATTTTTGTATATTTGTAACGAGTAAACTAAAAAACTACCTACTGGACTGATTTCAAAAAATATTTTACCAACATTTAGAATGAATTTTCAGGGTGGATAGGTTATACTTTAACTTGCGAAAGTACTGACTCTCCGCAGGCGAAGTCGCTGGCAGAAGGCTAGTATCTACCTATCCTATTCTATATTTTACTAAAAAAACAATATTCTGAAACGCAAGCAAGAAATTAAGGAATCGGCCCTAACATGTCTTTGTCAGAAGTCAAAAACCAGGGAAACCAAAATCAAGGTTCCTGAGACGAAGTGTAGACATCTGCAATGCGTAAACAATTTGAAAATGTTTATAAAACTGTCTCTATAATATTCCAATAATTTACCCGCTTACGTAAAGTAAAACGGTTAGACCTGATAACTTTATCAACAAAGTCGATTGAAGTTCCGCGACTTACATACTCGAACATATACAGATAAGTATGTGGGTATGTAAACACGATCGCGCGAGGCTGGTGACGTCACGCCCGCGAGGGCCGGCCTCCTCGAGGTCGCCGCGGTGACCAGATAGCTACTTTTGCAACAAACAGTTGCGTTTTTATGGTAAAAGGAACTAATAAAATGGAATCGTTCCACCGCCGACGTGCTCAGTCAAGTTAGTTGGCGCCGACTACAGCCGCAACGCGTCGAATCAAGCCGCATTGAATAGAGTCGCATTTTTACCCGACTGCCCGAAGGAGGGTTATGTTTCTCGAGCGTATGTATGTATGTCTATTTCTTTGTGTCTGCTGCAGCCTAAACGGCTTGACGGATTTTAACATTTATGAGGTGTCATTCGATTCGTCTTAACTGACTTGTCCCCGCGCCTGCGATACCTTTTCCAACATTTCAGTTAGGTAGGTAGGTATATTCTTTAGATTATAGGGCTTGTTTTTAGCTTTTCAGTTGATAGGTATGTTTTAAAGCAGTCGGGATTTTGATTTTTTAAATTAATTCATTTTCCGTGTGGGTCCATCGCACACAAATCGAAGGGAATAAGGTCAGTAATCGCAGTATCGAAGCGAGTAGGTCAGTAATCGCAGTGATCATGGAAAGTTCGGACGATTAAATGTTCCTGATTCAAATTCTTTATGAAGAGCGCGAGAAAAATAATTACCTATCCCGTTATTTCTTAGGTACGTTTATGAATAAGGGCTAATGTTTAACACCGATATTTATAAAGAGAACTCGTGTGACCAGCTGAAATAGATTTGTCGTATTTATAGTAGCAGAGTCACGTAATAACCTAAACTTACCTCAAAAACTAAAACCCGACTGGCAACTAGTATGACGCGCCCTTAAGGTCTCTGCCCACTACACCGGATCATACCATGACGGTAATAGGAATGTGTCAGACAAGAAAATATTCTTTGTATTGAACACTTTCTATAGCAGTGAGCGTTCGTGCCTGGTCGTTCATAGTACGGTCATGGGATGATACGGCGTAGTGGGCAGAGCTTTATAATTTGTATATAGCCTACGACACCCGCACGGTTTTGATGAATCATATGACACCCCATTTATTAAAACCGGTCCAATAGTTTAGGATCTAGAGTGGAACATCCGATTTTCGTACACATACATACATAGACTGTGCACACATTGATCGATCGCGCGCGACTTATAGGCCTACCACACGCACAAGCTTCACCACAGTTTTGCCTGCGCAGGCCGGTTTGCACACGGAACACGGAGCGTGTGGTTGGTAAAACTCTATAGACACGAAGTGTTCAGTTTTGGCTTGCGCAGGTAAAACTGTGGTGAAGCTTGCGCGTGTGGTAGGCCCATTAGGTGAAGAAGACAGTTCTGTTGTGGTGAAGTGTACTAACTTGCCGAGATCGGCGTCGCCGCGCGCCGAGAGCCAGCGCACGAGCAGCGCGAGGCAGTCCATCGCGCGGCCCCTGCCCTGGCCCTCGCTCACCCGGCTCACCCGCGGCGGCGGGCGAGGCAGCGCGACCGATCACAGCGCCTGCTGCTCCTCATGATTCATCGGGCGACCATTTTCGTCGAGAAAGCGGTCGAATAAAGTAAGCAGGTCCCATAGTGCGTTTGATGTTATTTTATACGGTCCGTTAAGCTTCCGCTATGAATTAATTATTGAACGGTTCAACTTTTATCCGGGTTGTAGGTACAAGTCGATCGTATTTACAAAGAGTCAAATGGATCAGACGCGCGCGCAACAACACAATGTACACAACAGCCGACACGGAACGGAGACGGAGCAGTGGAGCGGGTCGCGTGGTCACGCCGCCGCGCCGCGGGCGCCTCACGGCTCACCTGAAGGGCACGGCCGAGTACAGGTACGAGGGCAGCGAGAGCAGCACGCCGAGCACCACCGCGTGGCACATCTCGGCGACGACTGCCGCGCCGCGCCGCCGACAGAGACCGCCGCCGCCCTCTCTATCGCGCACCACAGCGTGCGCGCACTATATTTAAGCGCGTCACACACGGAACTATAATATATATTTTGGTATATTAATATATATATTATAGCAAGGCATCTTACGACATATTTTCGTATTTCAGTGACCAAGAGTGCCTACTTTATCTAGCTGTACCCCTAAATTACTTACTATTTCTACTTATGGTTTACCAGATATCGCCAGTCGACTTCTGTAATTTTGTTACTGACACACTGACCGATCAGCAAAATTCTAAGATTCAGCAAACTTCTAGCCGACGACACAAACTTCAAATTTTGCATTCAGGTAGCGTTTAGCCAGTCTAATGGAGAGCGGAGGTAGTCTATCGCTCTACGCTCGCTTACGCGGTAAAGGAAGACTATCTCGAGTCTAAGCAAAATGTCCAAAGCACAAATTTTTTTTCGAACTCCCAGCCGTCTTAGTGGCGCCCTTTTAGTTGGTTCATTAGGATTTTCTATTAATGTAGATATTACAGATGTATACGGTCAATTCATTGGTGATGTGGTGTCGTCATTGCCACAGCGCACGCGGGCGCGGCGCAGCGACTCGGCGCGCGAGTCGACGCAGAGTTGGCCCGCGCCGCGACGCCCACGCCGACCTCGTTTTTATTTTTTAGGCATCGTCGGGGTACAATTTGTGAAAGTGATACTGTCCTGTACGCCATAACAATATTCCACTTTATTAGGCCTGAACTGTGTGGACAAACGTCATCACTGTCGCCGTCGCGCGCCGCTTGGTGCAGCGACTCGTTTACTTGTTTATTTATAACTAGCGACCCGGCCCCGCTTCGCTCCGGGCTCTATATTATATGTATACATAAAACCTTCCCTGAAAAATTATCTAATTGATGGTGAAAACTGCATTAAATCCGTTGCGTAGTTTGAAAGATCTAAGCGTACGTACATACAAAGGGACAGACGGCCGGAAGCGACTTTGTTTTATACTATATGTAGTGTAGGGTTAATATTAGGGTTAATACTTGACTGTCCTTTTATCCGACACTGCTGTGACAGACATGTGGCAGTGGCAGTGCCAGGAAGGATATATTGACATTTTTAAGAATTTTCAATTTAACTTTATTTTATTTTTACTATTTTATATTTTGATTATTTAACTGTTTGTGTAATATGGATCTTGTGTTATCCGAAATAAATAAATAAATAAATAAATAAATAAATAAATAAATATTTCCGAGCAGTGTTGAGAAAAATAATTTATCCTGTAAATGAGCGTAAAATCTACCGCTCATATAATCGACAGTCTTTGTCAAGTATACATTACAACTCCGCGGCCTCCGCGACAACGACCCAATGACGCCGAGTAACCCGCGCGCACGCAGCGTGCTCCACAAAAAGCGCACTTTCTCCAGGCGCGTGATGCGGAGGCAGCGCGCTACGCACCTCATTGTTGCATCTATACAATACACCGCATTTAACTAGTTATTCTATCTACTTAAGTCCGTCTTATTTCGAGACAGAATAACGTTGCTTAAATAGGCTAGTGTCCTGAAAAATTCGACTTACATTATCAAAATAGTACATTTCGATGCTAGTGCGGAAAGTATGTCATTACTTCACGAGTACCGAGATATCTTGCCACGAGCCGTAGGCAAGTGGCAAGACTCGGGACGAGTGAAGAATGACATTTCCGCACGTGTATCGAACGACGTTTTTTAACACAGTTGCGAAAAAATAAATCAATTTCAAACTCTGATTCACTCATTTTATAAGAAACTTTTTGAAAACTTAAGATTGTGGTAAACAAATTCGTTGTAAGTTCGATCATTCGCAGTGAACATTTTTGACATTATGACGAGGTGTTTTTTTAGCTTTTATTCGACTAGAATGGATTTTGTTATTTTATTATTGAACCCACTTCAATGAAAGTTTTTTTTTTCAAATGCATGTTCTATAAGACATAAACAATTGTAAAAAAAAACATTGTACTATTATTACCTAAATATTGCTATTTACGATTATTTGTGTATCGTATATTTAAAAAAACAATATCGAATGTTGTCTTTGGAAACTTAAAAAATGCTTGCAGTAAGAAAAAATGCATGGCTTAAAGGACTTAGCATCCAGGCCATAATCATTAAAAAAAAAAACGCCTCTTCTTAATGTCAAATGTTTGACAGGCGTTTCGTTCGGCAGCTATTCCATTCCATTCAGACAACTTATTAAGAACGGTTTTTCAATATTAAATATAAAAAAATAAACGTGTTATGCTGAGTCAGACCCTTTTCATCCACACACTGCTGGCTCCTAACCTGTCTTTCTGTATGTGTTCGAATTTTATTATTATGTTTTGTATTTTAGTAGCACTTTATTTGTATATACGTTGTTTGAGCTGTGTGTGTGCTGAATAAATTGTTTTTCTTTCTTTCTTCTTTCTTTCTGTTATAATGATGAAGAGGTAAGTATTAAAATATGAAATATGTATATTTTTCGTATTCTTACATTAACAGTAGGTTTTTATGTTGATTACGATGTTTAAAGGAAACTAATATTAACACTCATCAATAAGTAGTCAAGAATTGGAACAAGTATAAATTTAAAAAAATTGGAAAAGTAAAAAGCACTAGTTCGCGAAAACCAACTTTCCGCACGATATACAGCTACGAAAAGTACCACTTTTTGAGCAACTGTGTTAAAAAATATTAAAACACTTTTTTTGACAATTAAACAAAAAATTACCTACGAAGATATAGTGCGTTGAAGTTCCGCGTGACGTCACGCCGTGGCACACTTTTTACCACACGTTGTGACGTCACGAGCCCCCACTCCCGAACTTTGATGCGCGTTATCTTTGTTATTTTTGATTGATTTGATAAAAGCAAAAAATACGCGTTGAATATTTCTATCATTGTAACTGACGGACTAAATAGAATTGCAATTTTTTAACCCAAGACGCATCCCTCGCGTTTAGCATGTTGAATATTTAATGTCAAAAGTCAGTAAATAAAAAAGTCAAAAAGTAAAATAATAATAAGTGGGGTCCCCGTACAAGAAACGTTTTTTTTCAACGTTTTTAGCTCAGTTTAACGGCTGCGCGAAGCAATAAGGAGGACAATATGGTTAACAGTTTATGTATGTATGTGACCGAAAATCGGATGTTCCACTCTAGCTCCTAAACTATTGAACCTCACTCTCTCTACCTACTCTCTATTATTAATCCCACATGGTGGTGGTGGGTGGGTCCTTTATTTTAGTTCTTCCCTTCGCCCTATCCCTGACATCGTCTTCGGATGCCGGACACTCATTCTTTCACCATTAACAACACATAACATAGGCTATATTTTTTAACTTTACGGAAGCGAAGCCAGGGCGGAAAGCTAGTAGGCTAAATAAAAATTATAAGTGCGTCTTACAGAGATTGTGACTAGATGCATACATTACGGGATTTAAGTTTATCTAGGAGTGTTTCAGAGCCTTTCGGTGAAATTAAAGTTGTTTCAAGAATACTAGGTACGGAGTGGTACGGGTCAAGCTGAGCTTGCTCGGCTGGGCGGAGCAGAGTTAAAGAGCCGCATGCGATGCTGGTGAGAACAAAACGCGATTTGCGAATGACGCATTGTATTACATCTTACGAGGTGATCACCGCCATGGGCAAGTGGAGCAAAGCAAAGCATAATATAAATAAACGTGAGAGGCGGCCCTCTCCCTCGCAGAGGGGTGCAGGGGCGCGGCGTGGGCGGCGCGGGCGGCGCGGGCGAAGGTCAAGGCTGCGCTGCGGGCAGCGCGCACTGACGACATTCGCGTTTATTAAACTGCGGATAATACGCATTAGCACTTCTCCTTTTCCACGGTATAGTCTAACACGTGGCACGTGGCGCGGGTGTAAATGAGCAAATCTACGTTTAGAACAGGCCTCTCGGCGAGAAAAGCGAGACAATCGCGCCGCCGCCGAGTCGCCTGCTCCAGCGAACGCCTACCTACACTTACTGTCACCGCATTGCAGTTATAGCCCGATCGATTTCAGAAATAACATATTGCGAAAAATTCCTTCCTCTGCCTAACTTGAGTAAACTCCATGATTAGGTACATATACGAGTATCATCCATCATGGATCCCATCGTCTTTGATTTAAACGGGTGGCGTACCCTGTTAGTTAAAAACAGGGCAAGAGCATGTCGGGCCAAGCTCAGTGTAGGGTTCCGTTGCCATTACATTACTGCAAATACAAAAAACAATCTGGAAAAAGGGCAAAAGAGCGTATCCTCATTCATGGCACTTACGAACTTTTGTTGAGAAGCGCAGTTTTTCAGCAATAACACAAAAACGGTATATTCGATCATGTTGAATATAATTTTGGTTGAAAGTATAAACGTTACCTTTGTAATTTTTTTCATATTTTTTGGACATACAGTTTAAAAGATAAAGCGGGGGGACAATTTATCCAACTTTCAGAGCGATTATTTCCAAAAATATTCACTTAATTAAATAAATTGCTTACTGCCGCACTCAGAGACGTCAATTAATTTTCAAGTTTCATTAAAGTTTCTGCGTCTTATTCTATTCATATAGCAAAGAAAGTGACAGCAGCAACATCAATGAAACTTAAAAAATAATTGACGTCTCTGAGTGCGGCAGTTAGAAACCTTAGTGTTTTTAAAAGAACTGTCGAAATATGTGCCACACGTTGATGTTTGCTGAAAAAAATTCCAGCTTCTGTTACAGGGTTTTGCTTTTGTTAGTTCATACATTTTAACAGCGATTAACACTCTAATCGTCTGTTAGGTGGTTGGTGAAATCCGACATGAGTAGCGGCTTATACAAGACACCTATACTCCAAATTTCATCAATATACCTACATCTTGTAGTTTTTGAGTAAAATGCCTGCGACACACGGACGGACGGACGGACGGACATGACAAAACTACAAGGGTTCCGATTTTGCCATTTTTGGCTACGGAACCCTAAAAGTTTTCATAACCCAGTTATGCATCAGAACATACAAAAAAAACCGGGCAAGCGCGAGTCGGACTCGTGCACCGTTCACCGTGTTACGTCCTTTAATATAGAAAACTAAAATCGGGTTAAAAAAAATGCTTAAGTTTTTATAAACCTTCTTTCATATGCAATAATGTTCATTTTAACTTTCCTAAATCTCAAGACGAACTTAAGTTTTTTATAATTTCGCACTACCCCGTGCAAAACTGGGGTGGGTCGCCAGTATAACAGAAATGAGAGGGAAATTAAATAAAAGCTTTACGAATGTTTTCATCCTAAAAGCTGTAGTTGATTCGACTTGTTGCAAAATAATGTTTGAGAAGGCTGTTCATCCTGCAAATGGTCTGCCAAGTTGGTCCCAGCTACGCCACACGTCCGCGTCGGCACAATCAGTCGACAAATTCGTTTTTCGTCTAATAGACTATTGACGTCGACGTCCACGAGCACTGCTAGACTTGCCAGTACTGAATAAACATCTTTATAAAGAGTGGTCCAGAAAAAAAGGAGCAAGAACCTTTTTTGAATTTTGATCAATTCACGAAAAATTTAAAAACTGTTTGTTTCACATCTATCACGTAACATACCGAGAAGTTATTTTATGGTAGCAATTATTCGATTTATTTAAAAATAAAAAAAATGTCGCCATTTGAAGTTACTCGTCGTAAGTTAATTATATAGGAACACCTACCTAGAAAACGCCGGCTGGAGTCAAGTTCAGGTCGCCAAACATTTAACTATACCCAGATCCACAGTAGGTAAGATTTTGCGGACTTACAGACAGAGGTCAACTGTTGATAAAAAAGCAGGCTCCGGTCTGGGAAAAGGGTTTCAGGACAAAAAACTAGCAAATAAGATCAAAGCTGCATACAGGACCAACCCTAACTTGTTCGAATGAAAGCTCGCCAATAAGTATGGGTTGTAGCAAGTCTACGGTCCATCGGATTAAAGAGAGTGCTGGACTGAAGTCATACAAGGTTCAAAAAGTATCAGACAGAACCCCAGAAAAACAAAAAACAACTGTTGTACTTTCATTAATATACACACTAATATGACGTGCTACTTTTTTTCTGGACCACTTCTTATTTTACGGTGAGCACGCTGCTGCAGCGGCCAGTTCGGCAGGCAGCAACTCCAATCGGTTGCGATCTATATGGCGCAACAGGTACAACGACATGTAAAGAGTCAGATAGTAGACAGGTACAGCTAGTTTTTAAAAGAGGACGACAACGCTGAAACCGTTGTGATTCCGCAAACACATTAGCTAGAGTAGGTATATCACCAGCCAGAGACGAGCGCAGCGAGTCGTATAACCGAGGTCACGGAGGGCGCCAATGTGGGGCGGTGACGTCACACGGGGGTGCCACCTGTTGCGGCTGAGGTGGGCGGGAAGGGGGCGCGTGACGTCACGTGTTCGCGTAATTATAACGTAACGCCGCAATGGGCATCGGCGATCCGCAATAATGCTGTATGATGTGGCACTAGGGAATCCAATCCCGCATCAAAATCGCGATCCCGCACGCCTGCGGCGCCTGCGCCTGCGCCTGCTCCGCTGATTGAGGTCATCAATCAGCGGATCCCCGGGTTTTGAAGGATTTAGATTTTTTTAATATTTTTTGGTTTTAAGTAGTAATTTTAAATTACACAATAATAATTAGAATAAGTAGTATCATTGTCATAAGTTTTGAGATAAGACAAAGCACTTTTGTCCAAGCTGCCATCTTATGGACTCCCTGAGAGATTTTGCAAATGGGCAGCCAGTTTTCTTTCGGGGCGAAGCATCAAAGTAACCGTCTCGATGGCTCATGCTCAAAACTCATGCCCGTGAATGCTGGTGTACCGCAAGGCTGTGTGTTGTCCCCTACTCTATTTCTTCTGCATATCAATGATATGTTGCAAATTAGTAACATTCACTATGCTATGCAGACGATAGCACGGGACACACCCATTACTCTGGCCGTAGCAATCTCTCTCGAGTTGACACCGAAGAGTGCCGAGCAAAACTTTTGTCTGAAACTGATCATAGCTGGAGGCGGTGTCAGAATGGGGCAGACTAAATATGGTCCAATTTAACCCTGCCAAGACACAAGTGTGCGTGTTTTCAGCCAAAAATCCCCCTTTGTCACAACACCGCAGTTCGAAGGCACATCCCTTGTCATCAAGCCCAACATCGGAATCCTGGGTCTTGACACTCTTGACATATCGCACGAATTTCAGTTCCGTGGTAATTTGTAATATAAAGCCAAATTGGCTTCCAAGAAGCTTGGCGTAGCGTGGCTGCAACTCTATAGGGCTCAGGTTTGGCCGCATATGGAGAACTGTTCTCATCTCTGGGCTGGGGCACCCCAATATCTTCTTCCATTTGACTGACTATACAACGTAGAGCTGCTCGAATCGTCAATGATCCCCTCTCTATCCGAGACGTCAGTTCGCTTTGCGTGCTGTATAGGATTTATTATGGGAGGTGTTCTCAAGAATTGCACGAATTATTACCGGCCGCAGAATTCCACCATCGCACTTCTCGTCGAAAGTCCAAGTTCCATCAACATCACCTTGATGAATGGCGTTCTTCTACCATGCGTTTCACCAAGCACTTTTTGCCTCGTACGGTGAAACTGTGGAACCAACTTCCTTCTGCGGTGTTTCCGGCCAGTTGTGACATGGGGGCCTTCAAGATAAGAGCGTTCATCTCCCTAAAAGGCCGGCAACGTACGGACAAATCTTCTTGAGTTGTCGGTGTTCATGGGCGGTGGTGATTACTTCCCATCAGGTAACCCGCATGCTCGTTTGCCTCCCTCTTATATATATTTTTTTAAGTTTAAATACGAAAACCCCGACGTAGAGTCCAAATTTAGGAAAATCCAAGATATTGGCAGCAGGCATCACCTGTGAGTGAAACTCCATCCATTGCGACCGTCATCCTGTCTGCTAGGAAGCTATTCAAAATATTGTTCGTAGTCAAAGGCCAGGAATTATTATAGCAACGTGCATCGCAGTTTGGCCTTTTTGCTGGCCTATTTTCCTTATGAAAACTGCAGGATCTCGGACAGATGCAGGCACTGTTCTCTTAATCTTAAACTGATGATAGGCCAAAATATAAAAAAAATTACCGTCTTAAAATTTCAATTTGGTAATAATGATAATATAATAACTAATTAATTAAAGCGTATCAAACCTAAATTGTATTTAGGTGTATTTATGCCGATATTGTACAAGAGCAAATTTAGTGGTGGGCGCATCTTCGTGGATTGAGAACACTAGAGCATTCTACTGGCAATACCACATTTCTCGAGTTCTAAGGTAAATATATTTGTTGCGAAATTTATATAAATAAAAAATAAAATACATATGTACTTAAATACATGATTGGTCTCGTGGTATATGTAATTGGGTGTTATATGTATTTTCGCAAATAGACCCATCGAACCGCAGACGGAACCCAGCAGCGTCCTGCGGGCGCGGCACGTGTCGCAACTGGGCTAACCTGGCCGCCGTGTTGTACGTGGCGCAACCCGCCGCTAAACTAAATTCATTTAGATTTTAGGGCTTTCGTCAATTAATTACGTTATCTATCATTATCTCATTTCGTACTGCAGGGGCCCGTTTATCAAAAGCTTGTAGCTTGTATTACAAGTGGAAGTCTCTTCCCAACAATATGCAATAAAAAGAGACTTCCACTTGTAACACAAGCTACAAGCTTTTGATAAACGGGCCCCAGGCCGTTTTGATCACAATGCCTACGCCGCAAAACGACTTTGGAGTATTACGCCTAAAACGCTATATGACTAAGAAGCAAAATAACTAACGTTTAATACGGCTATAAAGCAAAATGCCTCAAATTAAAACGACTTATCATTACTGTGCCTCTACTGTAAAAGAACTCTTGCTTACTTAGTATTGTGATTTTTCGACCAATTTCTCGCGCCGAACGGTTGTCAAGGTTTATGATTGTAGTGGAAACAAGGGCACCAATGGCACAATCTATTTGCTTTGTGTGCGAAGGACGGACGTTGTGCGGCGAGCCGCGAGCGGCGCGGAGGTCGCGTCTCGGAGCGCGCCGGCAGCCCTCGGCCCGCCCGTGACATTACAACCGAGTTAAAACACGTCATGTATTGTGATATTGGTTTTATTTAAAGTTACTTACCCGACTGCTTAAAAAAGGAGAGTAATGATTTTCAGATTTATATTTGTATGCGGGTCTCTGCGGTTTAGGCGAAATATTTTTTCCCAAATTTTCGTTAAAAGGTATTTCGCGCCACAGCAGTTCGCTTTTTATTGTAGTCACAGGTATAACCTAACCTAACGGTTGTAAATAGCGGTTTAGGTATCAGGAGATTAAATTAAAAATAATATAATGACTTTTCAGAACAAAACAACCCATAACCGAAATCCGAATGATAAAATAAAAAAATACATTGTTGTCAAGACATCACGTCACTGATATATGTATTATGTTTATGTACCTATGTCACGGCACACGAGCTGGTACTTTGTTAGCTAGCCAGTAAACCTAACCAAACGATCCGAGTGCGGCATGAATACTTCATCTGCGTTCATCTAATGGGCCTACCACACGCGCAAGCTTCACCACAGTTTTACCTGCGCAAGCCAAAACTGAACACTTCGTGTCTATAGAGTTTTACCAACCACACGCTCCGTGTTCCGTGTACAAACCGGCCTGCGCAGGCAAAACTGTGGTGAAGCTTGTGCGTGTGGTAGGCCTATAACATAGTGGTCATAACCCGCCAGTAACCGACAACCGTGCCGCGATTGGAGACTGACCGTACCACTCGTACCAGTGTCATTGCGTGAAAATGCAAGTGGAAGGGTGGGTGCAGCGCTGACAGACCAGGCTCGCCGGCGCGGGCGCCGGCCGAATGAATATTGAGATTGAGGGACCGGGTAATTAGTATGACCAGCGCGTGGATGAGTCGGTGACTCGCGCGCGGTCATTCCACTTTGCTCAGTCTCTTTGATATATGACACGTCCTGCCTCTATTTGCACTTCGCGGGATAATTCAGTGGTACTATCTGTACGTGTGTCAAATTTCATCCAAATTATTAGCTGGGTTCGAAAAATTCAGTGTTTCAGTGTTTTGGAAAAACTTGGCAGTTTTTAAAAATTGGTTTTATAACCGAAATTTTATCAGGAAAGATTCCCTGTATAAATGTCAAGTTAATTATGTGGGTTAGCACAGCTTTTGGTGGTCACAAGTCTCACCTAACCTAACCTACGTAACCCATGCTTAAGATAACCTGAAAACAATAAGGTTTCAGCAGCAATTAGCTTTCGATGAAATTAAATTCGGTGAAACGACACGTTTGATCAAATGAGTGTCTGTCTGCAAAACAAGGGCACACCATAAATAAACAAATAATTCGGGGCGTGAATGAACGCAATCATCATTCTGACAATGAAACCAGTTTGTAACTTGTTTCCAGCCAGAATCGGCGATTGATGACATTTCGCGCACAGCCACTCGAGTGGACTACGCCGGCTGAACAGAAGAGATTTATAGATAGTTCACGTTGCGTCATGCAGGCGAGTCGCGACTGTTGCGAGTGGCGCTCGCGCGAACCGCGGCCGGCGCTGACTTCAGTCAACCAGTTCACCAATTGAATTATCTAGTTACGGTCGGACACTGAATCTCACAACAACACACTGATTCAATTACTTACATGTATACCGGCAGGAGTAACAGTACCTAGCTCCAATGTAACCAAAGTTTAATAATAACTGCTTATGCACAATGCATATCTATAAAAGAGAAGTAGTCTCTTGTTAGTATGCTGTTTGCACCGACAAAGTAGGTGCGATTGGTGAGTTAACCCTACTTTGAGAACCTCCCTATACATTATTTACAGTTCACTATTTTAATCAAATATCCTTGGAGTTCTATGACCATTCCAATTTCATTAAAAAACCGGTAGAGCTGTTACACCATGAAACCGAAACAGAGAGACAAATGTGTGTGTACATTTAGCACGAGAGACATCGGCGATAGTGCTCCGAATAACAACAAGCCGCACGCGCGCTGTACGCTGCGCTCGACGTGGTATTAATACACGATGAAGAACGTTCGGCCAATAACCGTTGACCTATACCTACTCGAGGTGCTGCCGCAAGTATGTAGTGTTCGTACAGCAAACAAGTGGAGCACCGAGCACCGAGCACCGCGCTCGGCAGCCGGCGTGTTGCAACCCGCGCGCGCGCAACCGCCGCGAGCTCGTATGTGCGCTGCGGTGTTGGGAAACGTACCTAATGCTTACTGCGTGTAAACAATTTCGTATGGGTAATCTCAAAGGCAATGAAACTTCAAACCGCAGAAAGAAGTAAAATTATCATTAAATAAATATATCGCTGATTTTAATAACTCGAAACTGACAGTATATTTATGTTACATAATAGATAGAGTCAACACGAGCGGTGGTTTCTCACGCTTCTGGCTGGAGCCGGCGACCGGCCGATAGCAACGCGTGGGTCTCCGTGAGTCGACATTTAGCGCGGATGTGGAGCACGCTGATAACACACAAACGTGTTACCCACTGAACCATTCAATTACAATTGATATTCCTAGAACAAACAAAAACTTTGACTAGATCGACAACATTCAGTTCTTCCGCTGAAGGGAGTCGTATTTCGAGTGGACTCGAGCCAACCCGCCTGGTGATATACCTATACATTAGATCGCTCGCGCGGTTCAGCGGGCACTTTCACTGGCCGCCGCCGGCACAGGGTAGGTCACGACCTCACGACACCCGTTGATGCGCACTGAACTTTACGTACCTACCTAATAATAATACTTACCTACTAACTATAACAACATTAAATCATTAATATGTTACTCAATGAAAATTCAATGATAGCTGTAGCTGTACGTACGGGTGGTGGCGAGAATGAATTGTCTTACATATGTGCAAAAAGCAACGTGCAGAGTGGGGCGATAAAGTGAAGGACAGTCCCAAAACAATAACACGTGTGTTATGCGGTAAGCAGGTGTTGAGCAAGTGTTGCGGAATCGAGGCCAATTTACGCCAATTAACGATCGCGAAGTGGGTCTAGCGCGGACGGCGGCCTTCGGAGGCGCCGGCGGCTCCCGGGCTCTCCCTCCCGCGCCACCGCGGCCGCGTTTATACTCGTATTCCTGATCAACCGCTAAACACAGCCGCGGTGCTTGCGACGCACCTCCTCCACCTGGTTATGTCTTTAAGAACGCCGAAGTCCGGATAATCAGCTAAGCGCAATTTACCTCTTCTTACACCATTTTGGTCATCAGAGCATGCATTAGATTATCATCAACGATGAAAAAGAGAGAGGGCGCCGAGCGACCGCGGCGGAGCAGTACCGGGTGGGGTGGATTCCGCAATAGATACGAGTAACGTATTTACCTACAGGTACGTACACGTACACGACCTGTACAGACAGCATTCATACTTGTCCTAATAAATGTCTTTCTTTATCCTATTATCTGGATTACTCAGTTGGGAAGCAGCAACAGGAGATTTTTAGTTAATGCGATTGATACCGACTTTTTTTTAAATGAAAAGTTCATCTAATCCGGATTTTAACAAATCTTATCTCTTTCAATAAGAATTGCAAAAACCTAAAGCGGTAACTAAATTGTAATTAATTACAAATGCTGGTATTAAATAGCAAAATGTTATCGAAAAGCTATATTTTATGAAGAAGTCGTCGGTGAGTGAACGAGGCGAGGGATGACAATGCGCAACTAAGTAGGCGACAGTGCGCGGCGCGGCGCGTATCGGGGCCGGCGTCCCGTTAGCGCAACTGTACCGCCGCGCCGGCGCACGCGCGGGCCCGATACGGGTCACGGATTCAGGCTGCTCCATTACACCAGGGAAATACAGGACCGATATATCTATCTCACGCACTCCTGATGACAGGACCGTCATAGTATATTTTTAGCAAGCCGCCGAACGATTTGCTCTTATTAGCTTTTATATTCAATGAGCGTTGAGTGTCGCTCTCTTATTTCTAGTAGTATCTTATATTTTCCAGGCAATTTACTGAAGTTGGCGAATTTGTTGCTCAATTAATTGTTACAGATGTTTGTGATTTAGAATAAATAGACGACGGGTTTAATCTCAATTTAATTTTATGAATGATTTTTGATAACTCTTCTCGTGTGTACCTACAGTGTACACTTGGCTTATTATGGCAAATAAAAGATTGTCTTGATTTCCCAATTTCGCATCAGGACGGCGAGTAGGTACAAGTTGTCCGCGCCTTCTTCATCGCTCGGATCTGCCGTTCTGTTCTAACTAATCCATAACGATAGAGACGCACTGCACTGAGCGACAATCTAGGAAATAGCTCAAAATTTAATACAAGATGAGCTAACCGCTCAGGTTTACCCCCGCATGATCGTTTGCTTCGTTCGATTAAAAAAAATCTGGATTGCTGTGCGCGAGGACGCGAGGTTTACTCCACGATGCAGATAATATAAATGCTTCAGAGTTGTGCTGAAAGACGACACGCTGCTAGCACGCCGCTGACGCGCCGCAACCCGGGCCCGGCGCAGGCGCCGGCGCCGGAGAAAACCGCGAGCACGTAACATCCGTGTTTCTTCTCCGCGCTTGCTGCACCGGTGGCATGCATTCGCTCCATTTCGCAATAAATATCCCTAACGTAATAAATATAGTCGACACGGCTGGAATTAGGTACGCTACGTTCACACGGCGTAGTACGTACCGCACGCCACTTCCATATAAATCTTACCGTACACTAATCGGTTACGATAAGATTTATATCAAAACACCGTGCGGTACCTATACGGGAAAAATGTCGCCGTGTGAACGTAGCGTTTGACGTGTTATTTACGGAGATTGATTTATGTAAATCAGTGAGTGAGGGGACCGATCTCCGGTTATTGATTTTACGACTGACTTGGTAACGATAAGCCCTAAGTCTGCCCAATTCTCCTGGATAATTATGTCAAAACAATATACAGGACATACCTATCAGACAAAATACGAATAACAAACACAAATATAACCCAACGAATAAGAACAGCTGCTCGCACAACCAGTGCTGCCCCCCACTGCCAAGATATGACACATTTGTTTTGTCTCTGGTTCAAGAATCTGAGGCATATTTTCGAATCGAATTGAAGTAGCACCTACAGGAGCGGAACTTCTGACAGCAAGAAGAGTTTTGCCTGTGGGTGGTTCTTACTGCCAGATAATTAAAAAACCTAACAGCATAAACAATATCCCATTGTTAATCTTTGCTTAACAATATAAATGTTTCGGTTTTCATATTTGGTGCGTTGTTGTAAGGGGTATAGGAAAAGGGACGCAAAGGAAAAATAACCTAACCTAACCGACTTCTAAGTCCTGCGTCCCCTAACCGCATTGTACTGTAACAATTGCAACCTCATTCCTGGCTAATAAGGTTGCATTTGCTACAGTAGTTTTGTGTAAAAAACTGCCTTTTACCTTAGCAGGGCAGTATGCTGCGGTTTCACACACACTTAAAACGTGTGTGAAACCGCCGTTATTTTAAAACCAGCTATTTGTGTGCTACTTGCACTGTATTGGCAAGATAATCCTCGTGAAAACATGTAAAATGCAATTCCTGATATTGAATGAACGACATCTATCCGCAATCTGGGTGTAAGTAAAGTCTAAGTACACTAACCATCCATCAGAAGAAAAAATATTTTTGGACAAGATAAAAACGAGATGGCAGACAGATCTAGCAGAAATCCCAACGCAAAACCGGCAGTGAAGACCAATACAATTTGACTCACGCAACGAGGCCGCCGAGGAAGGCGACTGGCCCGCCGCCGATCAGCCTGATCTTGCGGTGGCAGGAGTCGAAGAGCGAGAGCCGCGCGTGCGGCGGCGGCAGCCCCAGCATGCCGCCCGCGCCGGGCCCCGCCGCCGCGCCGCCCGCGCCCCGGAGCATGCCCGCGCCGCCTCACATGCACCCCACTGCACACCACACCACTCGCGCGGCTCCGACCACAACACAACCACCAACCTAAAACCCACTTCGACAATAACCGACCAGCCCCGACGAGCTGAGCGACCGATACCGTTTCTAGCCTAGCGCGAGCGCGAGCACGCGAGTTTGACAGTTAGCGGCAACAGCTGATGTCGCGCGGATACTACGAAACACGACAACACGTGCGATTCGCGCTGCGGCGTGCGCGGTACTGCCGCCCGCCGCCGCGCGCCCCCTCGCTGCCCCACTCCCTATCTGCATCGTCAGATATGACTTTGAACAAGCGTCCTATTGATTCCAGACTTCTGACTAATTCTTTTCTGTCAGCCACTGTCAACTTTTTCTTTCATCATATTTTAATTAAAATATATCTAACGTTTCATTTAATGAACGGGATGTCATAAATTGAATACACTAGTGAGCTAAATATGTACATATACTTAGAGGTAAAAATCATCGTTTTTTTTAGGAAACGACTCTAAAAATTTTGACAAAAATAAGGGATTAGGTGGTTTAGGGGTCAGAAATCGATTTGTTATGTTGTGACAACTTGTGTTCTTCGCGAAAACTCGGTTTCATTCAACCTGACCGATGCCCGGTCTCCCAGGCTCTGTGTAATTACATATTTAGATTACAGTCCGATCGGCAGTGTAATGCTCGCTGCCCGCGCCGCGGTTCCTAAGGTTTTCTTGTCCCCTTAATGCCGGTAGCACACCTCCGCCGCGAAACCGCGAAACTGTGGCGGAATCGTGATATTTAATACGAAATTGAACTTTATTTTGTTGCCAGTTTCGCTACTACAGTTCCGTAGCGGAGGTGTGCTACCGGCGTAAAGGCCGGGCGTTCTCTGACCGCACGCCGCGGGCGACGGTCGACGGACGTGCGCGTATTGCCGTTACATTGCGCGCTCTGTGAGAAGGCCTATAGCTATCGGAGAATGCGTGTATTACGACCACTGCAAAACCCTCGCGTTCGTCGCTCGCCGCCCGCGGCGGGTGGTCAGATTCGAGAACCCGCCTAAGCGAAGACCCATATAATAATCCAATTAATAATAACTCCTCCACAATGTTGTTACTTGCAGATAATGGTATACAACTTTGAAATGTGGTTCAACAACAATGGGGGCCATGAAGAAGTCGATCAGGTAGAGCGGTTTCGTTGCGGCACCCGCGGCGAAGCGAACAGCTGATCGACCGACGGGCGGAAGGGGCGCGAGGCACGGCGAAGGACGGGGGACTGCCGGCACGTCACCATCATCTACCCACGCAGAACATTCAGCGAATTAAGTTGCCTGACATAAGTATTTATACCACCTTAGCAATTTATTTTCGCTGAAAATAAATCATATTTGCCTTCGTACTATTATTTACTCGACCTGAAATTACCCAATTACGGGTAGCAATCAACCTCGCCACTGATATGGTAATTGAGTGTGCCTGAGAAACGAAAGAGATTTAGTAACACAATGCAACGGTGGCGGCGATTAGGGTTGCGTCATACGCCTTGCATTTGTGCAACAGTCCGCGCTGCGCTGCCACGGACGACGGACAGTTCCTCAGCCGCGACTGCGTGGTTACCAACTAACCAACAAAATTAAGCCTTTCTTGCCAGAGGCAAACAAGCCAGCGGGTCACCTGATTTAAACTGACACAACCGCCTCCATTAACATCTGCTGCACACGGAGAGGAGTCGCAGACGCGTTACCCGCGGCCTTTGAGAAAAGAGTATGCTCGTACTCGTATTTTGACATCCACACTTATACTAGTAACGACGCTCGAACTTGGTCCGGACCGGACAACGGATTTGGTTCGCTCCGAACCAGATCCGGCCGTGTGTACCTAGAGCAATCTGCGGACCATATCCGCCGACATGGTCCGCGGACTGCTCTACACACGGCCGGATCTGGTTCGGGGCGAACCAAATCCGTTGTCCGGTCCGGACCAAGTTCTACCGTCTGTTACAACTATTAGGCAGGGCTTTTAGACCTCCCATCATCTATACATATCACTACATAGTATGAAACAAAGTCGCTTCCC
This sequence comes from Tortrix viridana, assembly GCA_963241965.1. NCBI lineage: Eukaryota > Metazoa > Arthropoda > Insecta > Lepidoptera > Tortricidae > Tortrix > Tortrix viridana. The sequence goes on from OY725176.1 coordinate 118,316, forward strand.
GCCGTCTGTCCCTTTGTATGTATGTATGTACGCTTAGATCTTTCAAACTACGCAACGGATTTTAGTGCGGTTTTCACCATCAGATACCTAGATATTTTTTCACGGAAGGTTTATGTATATAATAATAAATAGTTCCCGGAGCGAAGTGAGGGCGGGTCACTAGTATCTAGTAAATAACATAACTAAATTGTTTATTTCTGTATACCTGGAGTGCGATTCAGAAAAGTTTAACTTTTCAGCAAAGTATTAGATCGACTTGTATTGGCAAACTGAGTAGTAATAGATAGCTGATTTCATAGATACTAGAGATGAATGTGTGAGTGTGACCCAGTGTTAAAGATATTAATCTAAGAGTTAATAATAAATATCTCATACTTGATCAACAAAATGAAAACCCTTGGTTAAGGTTTAAAATGTCTAGATTTAGTCAGTCGACGTTGACTCATCCATCGCATGGTGTCAAATTTAATTAATCTAAAGATATATCGCATAAAACGTTTGTTAGGAATAATGTACAGTCAAGGTCATAAATATGTATGTATACACTTTAGCACCTTGTCACTTTAATCGCTGTGGCATTCATATATGGCAGTTTAAACATGACATTAAATAGACAAGGTACTAAAGTGTATACATATTTATGACCTTGACTGTAGGTAACCACTAAAGTCAAAACCATAATTTGACAGATACTTTGACAGATAAGACAAAGGGTTACTTACCATAGGGTTAACTTCACAGCAATAAATCACTAGTAATTTACTAACGTGAAGTGAGGAATTAGTTGTCAAAGTTGTCTCTCGAATTATGGTTTCGACTTTAGGCCGGTAGCACGGCTGGCCGCTGCGCAATGACGTAGGAACCCAAGGTCTACTCGACCGAAGTGATTGTCCGCTCGTTCATTCATCGCCTTATTGTCGAATTCGCGCAGCACGTCACGTCAGAACAAAAACGTTAACCGAACGCCGCCGATCGAAGCAGGTTAAGCGCAAAGAATAATAATATGTGTACATTTTACACAATGCTATGGATCCCAATCATCCTCGCAACTGGTCAACAATAGCGTCGTTTGGCCGCAGGACATACTATTACTCCGTAGGTAACAAAAGCTGTAGCGTAATTTTAGTTGTAGTGTCATGTCGTGATAGAGAGCATGCAGGAGGGCCGCCGGGGGGCCGGGGGGCCGGGGGGCGGGCAGACTCACCAGAGGCAGTCCAGCATGGCTCGCGCACTCACCTGCAACAACACACACACCGTTACAGCGCAAGCCTATATCTAACCTTGCACCACACACCAACGCGCAACGCCCCGCGCCATCTGGGAGCCGTTTAAACTTTATAAATAAACTTTGCATCAATATTTTTACGAAACAAAATACAGCGCAACGGCACGTGCCAAAAACAACACTGGATTTAACAAGATTTGTCGGATTCGCCGCCGGATGAAACATCAGATGACCAAGCGTCTGACTTATTATTATTTTTAATAGAGCTTAAAAGCAGCGTAAACTTTTTCTTACTAATTTACTGTAGGTACAATATCAAATAGATAGGAGAAGAGAAAGTGCACAAATAATCCAAATAACCCACACACACACACACATTATCGCATTTTATAAATTACATTAATAAAATCACATGTAGTTTCACCCTTATTCGTTTGCGCACTTTGTCGCGGGACACCCTGTATTTGGATTTTGGCCATTTTGGCTGCTCCTATCTATTTGATGCCTACCTACCTACTACTTTACATGTAGCCATAAAATGGATCATGTGATCTGTCGGAAACATCTAAGGGCAGATGGGGAGTTTATAAAAATGTGAATGATTTTTTTTCTTCTCATTAGTTCATTACAGAAAAATTTACTTCCTACCGATTTTGGACAATAAAAAATAAACCAGTCAAGTGCGAGTCGGACTCGTGCACCGAACTTTCTCTATTTAAAATAGAAAAAACTGGCCAAAATAAATTAAAAAAAAAATCTTCAAAAACCCACTGAAAATTATATAATGACCAGTCTCCTAGGAATTGCCTATTTGGTGCCTAGTAGGTACGTGAAATGTATCGAGCTTTTTTTAACACCTTTTTTACCATTTTGGTAGGGATCCCTAAAAAAGTTATGGTCGAACCAAATCCGTTGTCCGGCCCCGGACCAACTTCGAGCGTCTGTTACGGGTGTTCTGGAAACCCCGCGCCTTAGTGGTTATACATTATCCTTGGCTATAATTGCATCGATTATTGAATGAGATTTACTTCGTCGTCGACATGTTCTTTTATCTCAGCAGCCGCGGAGGACGGGCGGGAAGCGCGCTCCGCTAACATCGAGGAAAACTAAAAAAAACGCGCCACCCTTCTTTATAGGCCTACTTTTTAATTTACAAGTCGTTATAGAAGTACTTTCGTAGTCGTTTTCGGGCAGCCTTCATACTAATGCTAGTTATTCCCCAGAGGGGTCGCGCCGCGCACGCCAGGCTCGTGCCTCTCCCACCTGGCCATCGGCGCGGCAACAGCTGCGGAGCTGCGGGGCTGTCGCCGCGGAGCACACGAGACCGACCGGGGAGACGAGGTAGAATTTTCCATCACATATCTGACCGCATCTATTAGCCGCAAACCTATCGGCGATGGAGCTAAGTGGCGATAATGGCGCGCACCAACAACAGCCGAGCGTCCTCGTCGGCGCGTCATCGGCTCTTCGCACGTCTCTAACTAATTAACACAATAGTTCACCTATCGACAGATCCTGCTAGGCCAGGCCGTTTACTTATGAAAGTAATAAGATTCTGCATCGCCTTAATTTGACGGTTATAATAATGCTTTCTTTCTTGAAATTTTGAGGAGTTATCAAAGTCGAGAAAGTGAACAGCATTGTTTTTACGTTTCATTGAATTACAGCAGCCTGCGCATACATACATAATAATTATATTCCATTACATCCACTCTCGTAGTCTCGTAAAATCATTAATGGCACCTTATATTGTCATGAGGAGTTCCGCGCTGTCTACCAGAAGCAGGAACCGAGCTCGCCACGGCGGCGGTGCGGCGTGGTGCGGCGCTAAGCCGGTCCACCACACGGCCGAGCGAGCTCGGGCATCTAATCTTTAATCTGACCTCCGATTAATCAATTATTATATTTTCGTTCAATCGACAACTCCAACGTAGCTTTTAGCATTGACATTTACATGGATTAAAATTAGTCAATATTAATCAGGGGGCTGACCGACTTATATAATAATGAAAACTTGTCTCGTGTAGTCCGTCGCTGCGCACATGAGCACATGCAGTCAAGCGACTCCTGGAATCACAGCTGGTAACTTTGCAGGTCTTTAAAATATCGATGAACGTTAAAAGTTGGGCCCTAATAATGCGTAGATAGGTAATCGTTTTAGAGTTGCGGCTGCAGCGTGGGCGCGGCGGCGAGGCTCTGCGCCGCTGCAGCGGGTCAAGGCCGCGGCGGGGGGAGGGGGGAGGGGGGGAGGCTTTTTAATAAACACTGTTCCAGATGCAAAACACCGCGCTCATATTTAATAAGCGATGCATTCTCTAGAAATGTACCGAAATCGGCTCTGATGATTTGTTTATTTATGTTCATCTTCATAACAAAGTGTACAGTCAAACAGTCAATAAATATGTGTACACGTTTAGTACCTTGTCACTTTAAACGCTGTGACATTTATATATGGCAGTTTAAAGATGACATTAAATAGACAAGGTACTAAAATGTACATGACCTTGAATAGTGTTGATGTACAACACTAAGTAAGTAGGACACTACCTAAGTATAACTACTACACTAAGTAAGTATAAATCATGTGCACCCTAACATTAATATGAATCAGTAAGGCGTTGGGAGTGGACGAGATGTCGTGCCGCGTGCACGCGGAGCTGTTGCTCCGCTTTCTTGGCAATTTCTCGAGTGGCGTGCGGGCGCGCTCCGCTGCCGGCGGTTGCGCTGGCTGAGCTGGCAGCGCGCGCGGGTCGCCGTGAGGCCGTGACTCATTCATGGTGCAACACGGCTCATGTTCGCTACGCAAGACGCATTGTTCACGATATTTGCATGCAAAGCGTTATAAGTCGCAGCGCCAAAACGTATACATACGAACACTTCATCATTATAGAAGCTGTCAACGTATTCATAAGAGATTTTAGAAGATGTTGGATAATAATTTCCCAAGTGAGAGTATTAAACAAATTGTCCAAGTTGGAATTGTGAAGCCCGCTCAAGGCTGTCACGTCATCATAGTATCTACAGATCCTACTAAGTAAATAAATATTACAATGTAAGTAATAGGAGAAAAAACGTTACGTAGGAAATACCAAATAAGCATAATCGTATGATGAAATTGGGACTCAAGCGGTTTGAGTAGGTAATCTCACACGGTGGCGTTAATTAAGGTGACTTCATGTGCGGAATACGCGTATAGCACATAATGGCATTATGGTTCGACCAGCAGCCCGTGGGCCCGGCCCGGGGTGACGCACCGCGGTCCGCGGTAGTGTTTGCTGGCGCGAGGCGGCGCTCGGCGACTGTGAGGCCAGAACCTTCCCTCCCCGCGCGAGCGGTCGCAACCGCTATTGTAGCTACAACACGGGTTGCCGCAGCGACTTGTGCTTATGGGCCTACCACACGCACAAGCTTCACCACAGTTTTGCCTGCGCAGGCCGGTTTGTACACGGAACACGGAGCGTGTGGTTGGTAAAACTCTATAGACACGAAGTGTTCAGTTTTGGCTTGCGCAGGTAAAACTGTGGTGAAGCTTGCGCGTGTGGTAGGCCCATTAGTAACTGCATTTTGTCACATCTGCCTAGGGTGACCAGATGTCCCGTATTTTACGGGTAGTCGCGTATTTCAGGCATGCATTTTTCCTTGTCCCCTAATTTGGCGAAACCAATACAGGACAGTATTATTGTCCACTAATTTTACGATTCAATGGCAGTGGGAATGATGACACCGCGCGATCCGATTGATTATTCCACAATTTCTTTTCCAAATACTTACAAATTGTTGTATATTTAAATATTTAATAGTGTTTGTAAGGTAATTCATACAGAAAGTTAGACATTGTATAGGTTATTTAATTGATTATTCCATATTTTGGTAATTTAAAAAAAAAAAAAAAAAAAAAAAAAACGGCCTGTCCCGTATTTTAACCTCGAATCCTGTATTACGGTAGCGAAGCTATCGGGCGGACCTGCGCGAGGCCTACAGCCGCCGTCGTGGGGCGTCGCATTGGTCCCGCGAGCGGTGCGAGACGTGTTACAATTACCAGTTTTTTAATCGTAACGGTGTCGCACTCGTACGTACGGCGCCGGAATAATTCCCGCGCGCACGCACTCCTGCGCTCCGCCCGGGCGCCCGCCGTCGCACGCCTTGCCGTGGAGACACGTTCCATGATCAATGTTCATCGTTCGCTCTCGACAACTGCACAGATCATTTTCATCTGACCCAGCTGTTCTACAAGGTATATTATATTTATATAACAATACGCATATATAAATATATAATATAAAGTCGGGTAAGTTACACCATTTATATAACTCAAGAACGGCTCGACTGATTTTTATGAAATTTGGGACACAGATAGTTTATTACTTGGATTAACATAAAAATACTTTTTATCCCGGAAAATTTGATAGTTCCCGAGGAATAAGCGCCGCCGGCCGGTCAGCTACTTAAGAGGATTGCGAGTTAGTGGCTTTCCATATAAACGGCGCTGCGATAACGTTTTCCACCCCTAAATGTTTTTTTTTTATTATATACCTACTACGATGGTGGCAAACAAGCGTACGGCCCGCCTGATGGTAAGCGATTACCGTAGCCTATGGACGCCTGCAACACCAGAAGTATCACATGCGCGTTGCCGACCCTTTAAAAACCTATTTACTCCCCTCTTGAAGAACTCTTGAAAATGTTAACCTATTTCGACCAATTTTTGATATGTGGTCAGTCGGAACAAAAACTATGTCCACTTGATGAAATGATATGATACCTCACTCGATGTTAAGTACGAGGGGCGTTCAATAAGTTTTGATAATCGGCATTAAATATGTAAATGGTCATATTTTAATGGGAATATGCACACATTTTATATTTGCAAACTTTCATTAACGTCATTTATTGTTTTATTTTAACCCTATAAAAATAATTTTACTTTTGGAGATCTTTTGTACATTCACGTGCCTTTACTGAGTCATTATCAGCTCGTGATTTCTATGTAGATATTTTTGAACATTAGTGTTAATAAACTCATAATGTTTTTAACATCTATTTATTAGCAAAACTCAATTATAATATGGAAAATACACAAGCTCGCGCAAAAGACCAGAGAGAAGAGAGTATAGGTTATATGTCAAACACGATAGGGATGCGGTCCGGAATTAGTGATGTTCCCAATCGGTCAATTTTCAGTCGAAAGTTAGGGCTAAATAAAATTGGGAGCGGTTATTAGTTCAGAACTTTGGTCGGAGAGCAGCACCCTACTGAATTAGAAGGCTCTGCAGCACAATTCCTGCCGCAAATTCGTAATTTTATTCCAGCTAGTTTTCCATAACTATGACAGAATAATGTTATATAACTCTCATAGATTATTTGAGCTCAATCGCTAAAAGCTAATGTCAAAGTATTTATTTGTAGGCCTCAATAAACTTGGAAATGGCCGAAAAAACCACCCTAAATTTCGGTGACAGAGCTGGAGATAAAAAAATCCACTGCAAAATAACGTGTTTATCCTTTAAATCATAACGAGAAACCAAGGTTTCATTTTCAATTACAATATTTTTTATTAGTGCATCAGTAGGTACTTCCTCCACAACGCTCCAAATGATTAAAAACTAACTCTTATTTTTGCCGTCTTGTAAAATTGTCCATACAGATGTTTTTGTTTAGCTATCACAGAAAAACATATGAAAAATTAATATAAAAAAAATCTAATATAAGGTTGACTAGTGCCACATTGAAAGAATATCATTATGAGGATGGTTCAAACCGATTGTCAAAACTTATTGAACACCCCTCATAGGTAGGTAGGTAAGTGAGGTAAGATGGAGTAGTCAAATCATGCTCAGTGCAGCGTTCCGTCGCCATTACTACAAACCACACGGAGAAAAAAATCTAGTTTCCTGTAACAGAATATTGTAAAATCTACTTGATTTTATTGTATTATAGTGACAACTATACGTTTTTTACACATTAATAGAAAATTCTACTTCTGTACAACATAATTTCTAGTACCCGTTACCTAGTATCGTAGGAAACAAAACCTGTTGTATGCTAAATGCATATTTTACTCTGTAGGTAACTATTAGATGGTAACCACAACAATATCAAAGTTTTCGTGTACTAGAATATTTAATACTAGAATATTCTAGTATGAACAATAATATGACATGTTGTCATAAAATGACATCTGAAATCTGAAATCTGTTTTCCTACACCAGAATCATAACTACAATACAATCTGGTAATATTGTAAAATGTTTTTTTCTCCGTGTACAAACACAAAAGCCTATCTCCAAAAACCATAACTATAGCTAATTTCAAATCTACTAACTAACTACTACTAATTGGAAGTCAAGAACTAATAGCTCCTAAAAAACAATAAACTATGTGATTGTAAATATTAAGATTTCCGTACAGGGAATATTGATTGAACTGAAAGTTTTAGCTAATCTTGCGCGTGTCCTACAGCCAAAACTACAAATACAAAAATCAGAAAAATATTTTTTTATGAACGCTCTTGTCGAATTTAAAAGGAAAACTATCATGACTAAATATGTAGACGTTCTCGAGTTAGCGCCGGCTAAAAGGTTTACTTACATAAGTATACAAGTTACCTAGACTGCTAATCATCTAACGTGACAAAACAAATAATAACTTTTAAATAGAAAATTAGCTAATAGTTATGGTTTTTGAAGATGCAAACGAAACTCTTCCAAATGATACTCAATTTGAACTAATAGCCCCACTTTGAAATTTCAGCATCTCTTACAAAGAAAATAAAGATTTTTCTATATGCGCAATAATTTCATCATTAACAACGGCACTAAATACTTTTAGCACTTTAGCGGAACTTTTCTTACAAAATCCGTGGCTGCGCCGTTTCTTTTGTTCTCACACCGCGGGACAAACGGACGCGAGGCGACGGCGGCCGGCGTGGGACTCGATTTATAGGTTTTTGGAGATGCCGATTTCTAAAATGAGGTCAATTTTGTATTTTGATTTGATTTGGATTTCTTGCGCGAAAATAATTTAACCATTCAAGAGCTGATTTAATTTAATTAATAAAAAGTATTTTTGGCACCTCTCTCGAACTTCTCTCGCAGTTGAAAAAAACCGGGCAAGCGCATGCGCCGGCCCATGCTCAGTGTAGGGCTCCGTCGCCATTATTACAAATACAAATAAAGTGCACCGGCAAAAGAGCATGGCACTTACGTCCTTTTGTTGAGAAAGCGCAGTTTTTTAGCAATAACTCAAAAACGGTATATCCGATCATGTTGAAATTAATTTTGGTTGAAAATATTTATTACCTAACCTAACCTTTGTAGCTTTTTTCATATTATTTGGATATACCGTTTAGAAGATAAAGGGAGGGACACAATTTATGCAACTTTCGGAGCGATTATTTTCGAAAATATTTACCTAATCAAAAAAAAACTGTTTTAAAAGAAATATGTGCCACACGTTGATGTTTGCTGAAAAAAAAATCAGCTGCTGTTACATGTATGGAGTGCCCCCCCTAGAATTATTTATTTTTGTTATTTAACTACCAAACTAAGTAGAGGCTTATACAAGGTGGGCCAAAAGAAGTCATCCGATGTTGTTTGACTCTCTTTTTTTTTCTAAATGAAAAACTTGGATTCTGTTTTTTTATTATATTAATTTAAACCTTTAGAATTTTATTGGTCAAGTCGAGAAGATTATATCGGCCAAATGGGCGCCGTCACAATTGATTGTCATACGGGCTCGTTTTATGGCATTTTTCATCACTTTGGCGAGAACTTCGGGCGACAGATTCTCGCACTCGTGTCGAATGTTGTCCTTGAGGGCTTCCAGAGTCTCGGGCTTGTTCACGTAAACACGGGACTTCAAAAAACCCCACAAAAAAAAGTCTGGAACGCTTAAATCGGGTGATCTTGCGGGCCAGTGCAAATCGCCAAAACGAGAGATGAGGCGACCCGGGAACGCCGCCTTCAGAATATCGGTTGTGGCTCGCGCAGTGTGTGCCGTTGCTCCGTCCTGTTGGAACCACATGTCGTTCGGTCCTAATTCGTCCAATTGCGGCAGAAAAAACTCGGTCAACATGGCCCTATAGCGCGCACCGTCCACTGTTGTCGTATGGCCAGCGGCATTCTCGAAAAAAAATGGCCCAATGACTCCTCCAGCGTGAACAGCGCACCATGCAGTCACTTTGAGCGGGTGTAATGGCTCCTCGTGCATCACTCGTGGATTTTCGGTGCCCCAGAAGCGATAGTTTTGCTTGTTCACGTACCCGCTGAGGTGGAAATGAGCCTCATCGCTCATTATGATTTTGGTCGAAAAATCGTCCACTTCTTCCTCGAGATTGAGAATGGCTTGGGCGTAGGTTACGCGCGTTTGGCGGTCGGCAGGCAGCTGCTGATGCACGGACTGGACTTTGTATGGGAACATGCGCAGGTCTTTGACCAAAATTCGCCTTAGGGACGTCCGTCTGATGGCTAATTGCGTGGCACGGCGTCTGGTTGATGTTTCCGCCGACAGCTCGACATCCTCGGCAACAGCGGCGATATTCTCGGCAGAACGGGCGCTCCGGGGCCGGCCACTCTTGGCAACGTCTCGTGTGGTCCCATACTCTTCAAGGTTGGTGGCCAAACGGCGCAGTGTTTGCGCAGTCGGTGTCTGACGGCCGGGGAATCGGCGACGGAATTCGCGCTGCGCCAACACCACAGACGAATTGTTACGCAAAAAAATAGACACGATTATTCCGCGTTCTTGGGGAGTGTATCGCTCCATGGCTTGTTCACTTGTATTTTGCATCTGTCAAGTCCACAAATGTCAAAACAGATTTGACATTGGCGACCATTTGCAAAAATGAGAGCATCTTCCAATAGGGTGATTTCTTTTGGCCCACCTTGTACAAGACACCTATACTCCAAATTTCATCAATATACATCTTGTAGTTTTTGAGTAAAATGCCTGTGACACACGGACGGACGGACATGACAAAACTACATATAAAGGGTTCCGTTTTTGCAATTTTGGCTACGGAACCCTAAAAAGCAGATTATGAACCTCGCATTAAGTAATTTATTTATCTTTCTGCTTGGTGCAACAATCTACTATTATTTCATTTGCAATAAGGTTGCGACTCTTGCGATACCATAAAACCCAGGGTCCACGAGTTGACGATAAAAATTCAAATCTAGATATGGCTAGACCGCTCCGAAACACCCTCATGTCATGTATGCTCAGCAATTTTCATTTGTTTCGAAGTTATTGGGAATTTTGTCAATTTCAGGGAAAATCAGATTTTTTACTGAATTCCGCGATTGTAGGTACCAAAACGGGATCTTTTGTATGGCATTATAGTTTTGTCGAACATGCTAAATTTTTTCAAGAAAAATATAAAACCGTCTTCAAAAACCCACTTCAAGCCGGTGACCAATAGGTATCCACAATAGCGATGCCACATCATGATTCTTGGCACCGACTTCGATATATTTCATGTACCTATTAGGCACTAAATAGGCATTTCCTAGGAGGCCGGTCGATCTTTATTTAACCCTTTTCAGTGGGTTTTTGAAATCGGTTTTATTTTTTGGTTAAAATGTGTTTTTTCGCTTTTTAGTGATGCACCTATTATTATTGCAGCCGGGCAACTGGGGCCGCGCGCCCTGTCCCGGCGCGGCTAGCGGCGCCGGTTTAGAAACCGGAGCTGTTCGAAGACGGGCAAATACTTTTTCGTGACCCGAAAGGTGAATAACATTTAACAATGTTCATGTTTTGGGAAAGCGAGTCGTTCGTGACGGTTAGTCAGTCGCGCTGCGGCTTACGCGTCACGTACGCGGTGCAACTTTCCGTGGTCGTGTCCTTTCCTAAGTCATCATCATAAACACTGTGTGGCGAACCGTCGGGAGCGTCAACGACTGGCTCGGGAACAATGTGGAGTTCCACACTGGCAACCTGGCAATGACACATATCGGCCGTGCCGTGCTAGTCAGAATTCTGTATTTTTTTTAGACTTGCATCGAGGAGTTCTGTGGCGGAAGTGTTGGTTGCTGCACGTGTCGATCGTTTTTGCTGAGCCGGACGCCATCTTGGACTTCCCTGTTGAGAAGTGAAGCGCGGCGGAGCGGTCGGAGCGTGTCGCGATTAACACTCGCTACAGATCTCCCGTTTATAAAGACAAGTAATTACCGAACAATATTGTATCTCAAACACTGACATAGACAAAATTGTCCGCATATATGGACAGATGACATTTTAAAAAAGTTCAATTTTATTGAATTGACTTGCATCGAATTTTCTTATTCTGAATCTTCGTGGATACGCGTGACGTAGCCAGCGCGCGGCGACCCGCTTGTGACGCGTGCGCGCGCGGCGCGGCAGTCTACTCATGTTAAGTTTGGTTGAATGTGTTGTGAATAGAATTGCGCGCGTTGCGGATTGTATTCGTAAAATTATAAAAAATGACGAAACATTATTGTGCTGTTGATGGATGTGCAAATATAAGAAAATATAAAAAAACTTTTTCACTCGGAGAAGTGGAAATACGGGTAGGTACTCTACAAGCTCTACATAATCTAGAAATACGGGTAGGTACTCTACAAGCTCTACATAATCTAGAAATACGGGTAGGTACTCTACAAGCTCTACCTAGAAATACGGGTAGGTACTCTACAAGCTCTACATAATCTAGAAATACGGGTAGGTATTCTACAAGCTCTACATAATCTAGAAATACGGGTAGGTACTCTACAAGCTCTACCTAGAAATACGGGTAGGTACTCTACAAGCTCTACATAATCTAGAAATATTTTTTCCGATTTTGATAATCACGAATTACAAAATTCCGATTCTAAAAACTCCGAGTCATCGCCATTCCGAATTTCAGTTTCACGAAGTATCACAATTTTGATTGTTTATTTCCGAATAAGAACAACGTCCGAATTATTTAAAATCCGAAAAATATTTTCCCGAATTTCATAAATCAGACGAGATGAAATACCGAATTTTGTTATTTCCGAATATTCCTATCCCGAATTCCGAAACAGTGTAATTATAAAATGAATTAACAGGGCAGATATTAGAAATTGGTGGGCTCTCGCCAGAACTCTCGCACAAGGACCGGTCATCAAATATGTATGAATCAAATACATACATACATACATATAAATGTGAGTTAAATAAAAGCTTATAACAAATGGGTGGAGTATGTGTGTGTGTCTGCGTGTATTGTTTGACAGTTGCAGTCATATAGTAAGTACGAACTGTGCAAGCAACGCCGCGGTACTCGTCGTGGCATCTGTGTGAGAAGTGAGGGGGTGGAGGGGGGTGGAGGGGGGCGCGGGGGGCGGGCGGGGCACTTACGTGCGGAGGCGAGCGAGCGTGCGACTCACCTGCAACAAACAAACGGACCGTTCTTTAATAAAGTCACTGACATTCGTTCATAAGTGTTCACATATTAATCCAAACAAAATGTACGGAGTCATCCTTATCAATCCAGTCAAATAGGCTGAAAAAAGGGGTCAACCTCGGAATGAAACGGAATAAGCTGAATATTTGTATAAACCTTTATTTTATATGCAATTCAGACTTCAAGGTAAGTAATGTCTATTTTTGACCACCGAAAATTTGACTATTTCTACAACCTTTTACTTTTTTCTCCCGTGCAGGCACAGACCAAGGAAATACTATAGACGCGGTGAATTAATCCCAACTCTACAGAATTCTATTACAGATTCCCGGCTCTACAGGTTACCAATTCTACAGATTTTTAAGCGGCGTGGCGATCTGTAGAATTGGGAATCTGTAGGGCTGAGAATCTGTAGAATTGGGAATCTGTTGAGCTGGTAAAAATCGGACGCGGTAAGGGGCGTGGCGCGTGTTACCGCGCTTATGATCAGACGCTCATGTTATTGTCAAACGCAGCTCAGTTGTAGTACAGACGTGGTCGACGAATTAAGTGACTTCAAAAATAGTAAAATGCCGTGTTGTGCAGATTTATCGTGTCAAATAAGGGGCTAAGATCTTAAAGGTACCCCAGGAGTGATTACATTATACCTGTAAGCACTAATTTACTGTATTTATTAATATTTCGAGAAAACCCAGTAATATATTATGGTATTATGGTATTTACGTATAATGCGTTAGTACGACAGTAACTGCTTACATTGCTAGCTAACCATTGCTGACGTTCTTGGAACAACGCGCGTATTGCGCAATGTATTGCGCGGCTTTAATTACGCTCGTTACGCGCTAAGTCTTTATCGTCCGGGTGACACTTCACCGGTTCGCGCCGGTGCGGCCGGCCAGCGGCTATTATTTCGTAGTCCTTAAAGCGCTATACATAGGAACTACTATCTTAGCGCCATCTAGCGCTGAATAGCAAGGCTATTACTCGTCGCTAGATGGCAGCTGCGAACTGGTAAACACTATCTAACGTCGAGTAACTGAACTGCGATGGACAAAAAACGACCTTTCAGCATTTTTCGACCTTGCTAAATGAACAGAAAGCTTAATTTTGTGTTACTAACAAAATTTTGTTATGGCGTTTTTAGTTCGTAAGCTGTAACCAATTATGAAAAAGTTGTTTTTGTAGTAGTTCATAGAGCGTAAGCGTAAAGACGCACACATTTTAAAAAGTGGCGACACCGGTTCTCGATTGAATTTGCGCTCAAGGCGTATCTCCTTCTTTATATGATCTGTGCGTGCAGGCTATGATTTGTAAGGAACATACAGGCATATCAGTGACATAAAGGCATATCTTTCCGGTCTGCACATATTCTCTTATATTTGCTGAACTACTGGATATAAAAAAATATACTTTTGGAATCCTGGCGCTTAATTACTCAAATGGTTTTTTTTGGATTTAGCATCAGTTTCAATTTTGAAATGTTGTCAATTACAGCTCAGAGTGGACAGGGGCTCATCTTCTTCGGTCCCTAAGCTCTAACAATATCTTCACAAACACTCCTAAGGCCACCGCTCGTAGGCATCCCGGCAGAACAAGTCCTAGGTGTAGGTTTGACCGTGGCTGAAATAGTTTCGGAATGCAGAGCTACATTAAGATTGACTGTTGAGTAACTCAACACTAAACTGTAACGAGGATCAAGCGTTGTGGCTAAGAAATAATATTTCTTCATTTTCCAAATCATCAAATCTTTCTTTTAGAACCAATACCAAGTCAGCCGCAAATTTTTGCGACGGCGTGTCATTCTCCCTTTCTATTGAACGAATTCCCATGTTTTCTAACAAGTTTCGAAGACTGTTAACTAACAGAATGGCGTCAGTAGCAGTGGCTTTGCTAAAGGGACTGTACATAACTGCCGGAAACGCGTGTCTTTCTCAATTGTTAGTAAATTACATATTTGGTAAAGAAGTCCGCTGGCCTGAAAATAGTATTTATTTATTTATTTATTTATTAAGGATTTCCAACAGATAATACATCTTACTAATGCTTAAATCTAGTTTACAGTCTTGGTCGATGCTTATCCAATTATAGGAAACCACAGCTTACGCCAGTATTTTTAAACTACGACATGCTTTTCAACAACTTAAGTATGAAAAATATATATAAAAAAGAAAAAATGTATAAAGATATATATGTACCTACTATGCTTTAACCACGACCAAAATGAAAGTGATTACAGCAACTGAGGTCACAGCATGTTTTAAAATTGTACAATTAATACTAAAAGTAAAATTTCACATTTATTTTCACCTATCTATCTTTATAATGATGACTATCTAGTATCGATAGGATCCTAGATTATTTATGACGTATAATACCTAGAATAGCTGGTATTGTAGATGGTTCGCTAATTCAAATGGATGCGCCTCGCCAGAATGAATCAGCATTTGTAGATAGAGATGGAAATAATTCGATGAATATTATGGTGGCATGTGGACCTAATTTAGATTTTATATGCAAGTGCATAGGTGGCCCGGCTCTGTCCACGATGCTCCAAATACAAATACAAATCTCCTGGTCTTGGTCGACATCATCTCTGAGTGTCTTGACAGGGGTATCCAGGTTGATGTTGTCTACTTTGATTTCAGGAAAGCTTTCGATAGGGTAGATAACGACATCCTGTTGGACAAGCTCAATGACGTAGGATTCTCTCCTAGGCTTCTTAAGTTGTTTGCAAGCTATCTGCGTGATCGTCAGCAGTATGTACAGCATGGACACTTTGTTTCGAAGCCATATCATACCCGATCAGGTGTCAGCCAGGGATCCATATTGGGCCCCCTCTTGTTTGGACTATTGGTTAATGACCTTGAAACAGCTGTCAAGCATGCAAGGTGTCTGTTGTACGCTGATGATCTTAAGCTGGTTTATGGCGTGGAGCATCAGGCGGACTGCAATGCCTTGCAGGAGGATATTGCCTCGGTTTCTGACTGGAGCATTCAAAACAAACTGCTTTTTAACACAGATAAGTGTTTTGTTTGCACATTTAGTCGCGCTCTTGCGCCCATACATGCGCAATATTTTCTCGGGGGGAAAGTCATTAACCGCGTTTCTTCAGTGAAGGATCTCGGAGTCGTGTTCGACACACGCCTTACCTACCATGATCACATAAGAACGCTTGCCAGTAGTTGTTTTAAGAGATTAGGATTCGTACTTCGTAACGTTAGAGACTTTCATGACCTTGGAACCATAAAAGTTTTATTTTACGCTCTTGTGCGTAGTAAACTGGAAGCGTCGTCCCTCATATGGAATCCACACGAGTCTACTTACGCCTTACTTCTAGAGAAGATACAGAAAGCCTTTCTCAGGTTTATGTATAAAAAAGCCTATGGATATTACCCTTACTTATATCCCACGAAGTTCTTACTCGGGTCTCTAGGGTTTAATTCTCTCGAGGTAAGGCGTAACAACAAGTTACTGACGACTATTTGTGGCATTTTGCGCGGTAAGTCCGATTGTCCTGAGCTGGTAGGGCGGGTAGTGAGGCTGTACGTGCCGCAAGTTTCTAATATATGTCTTCGGCCCCGGTCGCGGCCGCTGCTGGCGGTCCCGGCGGCGCGCACCGCGGCCCGCAGGAACGCGCCGCTGCTCCGAGCGTTGACGCTCCTTAACGTGCTCCTGGCATCGGCACCTGAATGCGACTTGTTCGATTGGAGATGGACTGATGTGTGCCGTGAATGTTTGCGATTCTGTGAGAAGATGGATGATCGAGAATCGAGTGTACCGATATAAGATTTTATCACTTTTATTTTTAGTGTAAGAAAATTTCGTTAGGCCTTTTCTATCGCATTAGGTACCTATACCTGTAATGATAGAATAAGTTAATGAAATAAATAAATAAATAAAAATGCTAGAGAAATGAGGTGTTCTCCCTTAGCACAAGAATGGTGAAATGGATGGAGACCTTTTCCCAATGCAATAATAATGGGAGATAGCGGCTAAGATCTAAAAAAGTGGCTAATGAATGACGCCTTAAATTCCAACACAGATACCAAGAACTTTAGCACTGGAACGATACTTGCGTTCTTTTAAATCAACAAGGAGATTGGTTGAAAATGCATTGAAGATCTTAAAAGAAAAATTTCCGTGTCTCAACTATCTCGGAGTGCAGTCAATCATTGCAAGTAAAATTATATTATCTTGCATGACTTGACACAATATCGAAAAGCGTTTAGGCTCGGAACATTATCATACCTACTCAGGGCAACAGGATAATATAACACTAGTTTCAAATGATGACGACAAGGAGGAAGTATTGCGGTCATTAATACAACGCTTTGAATGATAAACTTTTTATTACTTATTTGACTTGACTTAACTATTATTAATTGCCTCCTGTAAAATGTCGACTTTAATTTGATAATTTGTATCAGACAATGTTATAATAACATTTTGTAAATAAAACGGTAATTGCCTTTTCTCAAACATGCTCTGAAAGGATGGCATTTCTTTTGAAAAACGAAGACGCGAAGGGCCTCATTTTCTTCCTAGGAGTAAAATAAACGTATGAAAACCCATTTTTGTCCGCTGAGATATTTTTTTTAAAGTGCTGTCAAATGCATACAGAATAGAAAGGACCAAGAAATAAATCTCATACAGCCAAGACAACTGCTCGTTTTCGTAGCAAAGTGCGTGTGTTTTCTTCTTTTTAAATTTCTTTAAAATTGTCTATGGTTAGAAAAAAAAATTAAAAACAAAAACTTATCAAAATTTAAACGTATAAATTACTGTTATTGTGTAAAAGCTACAAACATCAAGTCCTCGGCACTTCACGGTATTAAATTTGAATTCTATTGCTGTCAATATTATGTCAAATTCTACAAGTGTGAAATGGTTGAATTGGATCCTTTTCCCTAAGTTACGTCCATTTGTCTACCACAAGCCCTGAAATATCAACATTCTCAAATTCAACAGACAAACATAAATGTTCCTGGAAAACCCATAACAATTTCGTTTACAAATTGTCCTAATATGATTAACATCACTTTTAATATTAATTTTACTTTTTACAAATATATTTGTATCATTTCCTCACATGTTTGAGAAAAGCATTATATATGCCTCGGCGGAAACGGGGGGATTGCCTGACTCGTATTTTAGCAGGCCTCGCTATTGCTCGGCCTGCTAACCACCTCGTCAGGCAATCCCTTACTTTCCGCGCCTAGGCAATAATGTGTTTTGTAAATGTTTTTTGTATGGTGAACAATAGTGTTTTTTATATTAGATTAAATCCCCATATTAATGTAAAATTATAAACAAAAATTGTACAACTTACTATCCGGATATCCTTCTCAAAGCAAATAACTCCAAACGAATCATTGTTTAACCCTAAAATAGTAAATGAGCGCCAATAATTCATCATCAAATATATAAAACTCACTGACGTGACTGACTGATATATCAACGCACAGCTTAAACCGCTAAGTCTGAGGTTCCAAATTTAGCACGTATGTTCCTCATGAGGTCTGGGGGTGCACTAAGAAAAGATTTTTCATAGTTCACCCTTTAAGGGGGTGAAAGGAGGGTTGTAAATTTGTATGAAAGTCATCAACTTTTGAAGATAGAAACGTGGAAGTTGGTAAATTGGTATGGCTACTATTTAAAAAAGAAAAATACTACTTTCAGCGATTTTGGATAAACTACCCCTAAGTGGTTGAAATGGGGGGTTAAAGTTTGTATGGGAGTTTGGTAATTTTTGAAGTTAGGAACGTGAAAATTGGCAAATATACTACTGGTATCAAATAAATAAAAAAAACTACTTCCGGCGATTTTGGATAAACTACTACCCCTAAGGGAATGAAATGGGGGTGATAGTTTGCATGGGAAGTTGGTCCTTTTTGAAGTTAGAAACATGGAAATTTGTGTATAGGCTACTGTAAACAAATAAAAAATACTACTTTAGGCGATTTTGATAAATGGGGATGAAATAGGGGGTGGTGGTTTGTATGAGATTTCAGTCAATTTTGAAATCATAAACGTGGAAATTCTTATATAGGCTACTGTTAACGAATAAAAAAAAAATCTGGCAATTTTGGAAAAACTACCCCTAAGGGGATGAAACGGGGGAGTGAAAGTTTGTATGGGGGTTTGGTCCATTTTGAAGTAAGAAACGTGGAAATAGGTATATAGGCTACTGTTAACAAATAAAAAAATACCATTTTCGGTGATTTTGGATAACTATAGGGTCGAGCGAGGACTATCTAACGGACAAAATGCTTGGCCTAAACTAGAGAATTAACTAATACCATTACTACCTCATGAATAACTCATAATAATCGTGTAAACGCTGTATCTTGTCTAGGTGACACGGTTTATGTAGGAAAACATATCGAAACTCTTTTATGTGGTTACACGTATAATACGTGTAGATATATATATATATATATATCCCCTACCCTCTGGTCATGTGTACCCTACCCCTAGTCGCCCATGCGAGTGTAGGGTCGAAGCGACAGTTCTGACGAGAGCTCACCAATTTCTAATATCTGCCCTGTTGATTCATTTTAAAATTTGGGTTGATCAACTTTTTCTTGTACCTCGTTGTCATGGTTACGTCCGCTGGACAACTCTTTAACACCATGATTCTCTATACGTTTTCTATGGTTATAGTTCATAAAACGAACATTTTTGTCGTAGTTATAAGCCCATTATTTTATGGACTATTTCCTAAGCATATTAGTAGCATATATTATAACAGTTTTCTTTGAGAAACTCGGTCACTGTTGTCTCTTGGACAACGGGACAGAATAACAAACAAGAAAAAGTTGATTGACCAATGTACACTATTTCGGAATAATAAAATTCGGAATTCAGATCAGAATACGAATATTCGGAAATGACAAAATTCGGTTTTTATCTAGTCGGGTTTATGAAATTCGGGAAAATATTTTTCGGAATTTAAATACCTAATTCGGACGTTGGGCTTGTTCAGAATTAATCAATCGGAATTCTAATATTTGTAATACTTCGTGAAACTGAAATTCGGAATGGAAATGATTCGGAATTTTCAGAAAATATAATAAATAAATAAATATCAGGGGACAATCTCACACAAATTGACCTAGTCCCAAACTAAGCTCTAGGCTTGTACTATGGGTACTAGACAACGATAAACATACTTATATAGAGAAATACATACTTAAATATATAGAAAACATCCATGACTCAGGAACAAATACAACTAATTATTAATATAACAATATGTAGTGTATCCAAATGAAATGGTGTGATCTTGTGGAGCCGCGCATCAATCGGGCTCACACAGGCTCCTATGCAGACAATAGTCGACAAATCCCTTACTGGTGCGTGGAAAAACCGTCGTCGTCCTAAAACGAACCTCACCGACTGACTCATCGTCATCGCGGGAATTCTAATTTCATATCTTGTTTATCGGAAGCGCACTCTTCTGATAAACACTAACGCGTGTGTAGCAATCGTAAAGCCTGCTGCGAGCACTACACACGACCCAATTGGGGCCGATAGCACACACGATACAAGCATCGAACCGCCAGTGCCGCGGGGCGCGGGGTGCAAGCGCACGGAAGCACCAAGGAGTGTAAAGTGTCTGCGTCAGGGAGAGTCGGTGGCGAGCGGCAATCAGCGCGGTCAAGTGGAGGCAATCAGCGCCGCCGCGACCTTCAGCTGCCAATTCAATTACCAGCGCATCTCAACTCAAATGTCTCACTACTACTGAAAATCAAGACGCGGAAAACCCAGCTGCGCTCTTTACCTTCTCAGACCTAACAGTATAACTGTTTCGCAAATATTAATACGTAACGTACGTACGTACTGTAACTAAAGTTATTTTAGGACTAAGCTGTTTAGGGACTTGATAGAAAACAAAATGGGTTAAGAAACGTTTGTACAATGGGGTAAAGTATAAAAATCTTATTGCATATGTAAATAAGTAATGCGTAAGTACTGAACGTGACAACAGCTGTAGAAACGACGACCTTCAACCTAGTTAGACGCGCGGCGAGCGCCGGCGACGTTCTGCTAACAGGAAATTAAACACAATCAAACTGCACTTCATCTACAAAAAACCCATTTACGCGGGCACTTTGATGCCAAACTAAAACGCTTATTACACCTTCACTAACGAGAGGGACGCCGCAATATGTTAGATACGTATGGAGATATCTCCATCTCATTCAATGTATTGCGGTGTTCCTCTCGTTAGTGACTTAATTTAGGATGGTAGGTAATAGTTAAGCATTTTAATCCCACTCGAGACATAATAACATCTGCAATACATATCCATTAAGGGAAGCGTCACCGACCTGTCAGCTCTGCCATTTACCTCACCGGGACAAGTGAGACAACAACAAAATTATGTTATGTTACCTCTATTCCTATCAAGGAAAAAATAATAATTATATTCGTAATAACGGTCATTGTATCTTTGCGTAGTACCCAAAACACATAGTTTGCTTGGCATTTTTAACACTATTTGCTAGATCCTGGGTAGCGAATGTGTTAAAATAAACAGCTGCGAAATACGTACAATTTCACAACGTACTATGTACTTAGCAATTGCAAAAGACAAAGGACACGGCGCGATAACAATGGCATTGCTTGTGTAGTGAGTGTGTAGGCAAGTGAGGCGGCGGCGGCGCGGCCGGAGAACAATGCTTATCACAGATGTCGCAACGTGCCGGCGTGACGTCGCACAGGTGGAGCGTGATAACGCGCCGCGCCGGGGGGAGGGCCGGGGGCCGGGAGCGTACCTGCAGAAGCAGGAGACGGTGTCTTCCAGGTCAAGCGGCAGCGCGGGCGGCGGCGACACGCTACGGTACTTGACGTGCAGTACGCGACGCGCCACGCGCGCGCCGCTGCGCCGCAGGATGCCCGCGGGCCAGCGCGCAGGCGCCGGCGGCCGGCCCTCGTCGCTGCCCGAGCTCATGCTGCGCTGCACCATGCGCTCTCTGCGGCTCTCGCGGTCGCGGACGCGCTCGACACAGGCGACTCTCACTCGTGCGCGCGGAGCACGACTGGCGGCACGGCGCCCGCGCGGTGACATCACGGCTTATCAGCGCACCTGAGCGCGCCCCGCGCGCCGCCGGCGCCCGCGCGCAGCCGCCACCTGAAGCGTCAGCCTTCAGAATTCACAAGTAGAAGCTTCGACATCCTGCTCGATCTGCCATCTTAGGCCCCACCAGGCATCATCTCCCGTGCTTTCAATTTACTTATAAATACCATGTCAGTAGCTTTATATGTGATACCCACTGAAACGATAAGAAACCAATCTGCCAATTAAAAGAAACTAACGCGACCGCCTTAGTCCGCATGAAATTGGAACCATCACATTGCAATCGATAGTCCATTCGCATTATAACAGCGTTTGTGTTTGTGTACGAAAAAAAGACTTGTCGGCCTCTGACATTCACCACCGGCCTGCCATCAGTCGTATCCAAGTAAGAATTTCACCTAGGACCTTCAGTGATAGATGACCGACGGTATTATCGCTGAAGCAGCAGCCGGCGCGATACACCGCACTCGTGCGGCACCTCTTCAACCACGGCCCAGACCTGGGTCCGGCCCCTGCGCCGCACGCTCCGGCTGCGCGAGTTGCGCGACACACTTTCTGTCTGAATCCATTGAAAGAAAAACCGGGCAAGAGCATGTCGGGCCACGCTCAGTGCAGGGTTCCGTTGCCATTACTAGAAATACAAAAACAATCTGGAAAAAGTGCACCAGCAAAAGAGCGTATCTTCGAGGCACTTACTTCCTTTTGTTGAGAAACGCAGTTTTTCGGCAATAACTCAAAATTGGTATCATCCGTATCGGCAATCATGTTGAAAATAATTTTCGTTGACAGTATTGATTAAGCATTATGCAGTTTGTTTTTTTTTTCATATTTTTTGGAATACGGTTTAAATGATAAAGGGGGAGGGGACACAATTTATGCAAGTTAGCAATTAATTCCGAAAATATTCAGTTATTAAAAAAATTCCTTAGGAACTTAACTGTTTTTAAAAGAACTTGCGAAATATGTGCCAGATGTTGATGTTTGGAGTAATATTTAACCGACTTCAAAAGGTTCTATGCTCTACTGTTCGTATTTTTTTTATGTATGCTCACCGATTTCTCTGTCAATTGTGGACCGATTTTGAAAATTATTTTTTTGTTTGAGAGGGTATACTTCCGAGGTGGTCCCATTATCACGAAATCAGAATCTGATGTTGGGATCCATGAGGATTCGAGGGAACTCCTCAAAAGTTATAGGCACACATACAGCGATTTTGGTATTTCCTGTAAGAGGTTAAGAATTTGCATTCCAAAAGCACCTCTTGGTGAAGAGAAACTGATGATGAAGACCAGAGATGACCACCGGAACTCCTTAGTCGTAAGTGATTGACGCCGGCAATGAGATCTCTTTATTAAGAATATGAAGCTACTTTTATACTCATTATAATTAATTAATGTGGTGAAGTGGAACTGATGGTACTGAAGTACCGAGAGAACTCCTGTGCTATGTGATATTAGGTGCATCACTAAAAAGCGAAAAAAATAACACCGTCTTCAAAAACCCACTGAAAAGGGTTAAATAAAGACAGAGATATAACTTCAAAATCAATTTATGTATTTTCAATTTTAAACGTAAATGCGTACAGTCAAGGGCATTAATATCTATACAGCAATCGCGTCAAATATATGTATACATGGACCTTATTTCCAGTAGCATAAAGGTGTATAGATATTTTTGAGATCTTGGGAACGTATATATATTTATGCCCTTGACTGTACGTGCAACTCGCGGCCATTGCCGGTAAGGAAGAGAACTGTCCCTTTCTCGCTCGCACACTCATTCCGTCCCTCTCATACGTTCCGTTTCAGGCTTTCATCATACTGCCATTCTACATATATGTACTTTAATTCGTATGCAATAAGGTCTATTTTGAGTTGTCTCAATTTAAAACGAATTTTCAAAGTTTTTTTGTCAATTTCTCGAAAACTATAAAATTTGAACACTTCGTTTCATTTTTCCCGTAAAATATAAGCAATTATCTATAAGTTAGGAATTTTTCAGATTTTTCGGTTCAATAAGCTATTGTTATTTTAGTATACTTTTTTTTTGTTTTGTTTGATATCTTTTTTGCGTAGGTGTGTAGTGCAAGTGCGTGGCACTTAAGAGTTTAATTTAACTTGATATTCTTACTTTGTTGTTATACGTGAAATCCTGTAATTGGTTTTTTGTTTCATATACTTTTTTTACGTTGATGTTATAACTGTTGGGTTTCCTAAATATAATAAATAAATAAACTTCGGAGATCACCCCTTACGGGGGAAAGGTAATTTTTTGAACATTTTTGGTTATAAATCAAAAAGTACGTCACGGAAAATTATAAAAAAAAATATTTTGAAATGTGCAGATTGAGCCCTTTAATATGACACCCCATTAGCTATAATCAAATCACTTTCATTTTTCAACCCCCCATTCTAGACCCCTTTTTCATTATTTATAAAATTAATTTTATATTTTTTTACTAAAAACAGATGCGGCAAGCAGCAAGTTATACAACTACGTCAAATTTCAAGTTGATAGCTTGTGTAGTTGCTGAGAAAAACTGATGTGACGTACAGACAGACAGACAGACAACGAAGTCTCCACATAAGGGTTCCTTTTTTACCATTTTGGTACAGAACCCTAAAAACATACATACAGCCGAACATAGAACCTCCACCTTTTTTGAAGTCGGTTACAGAAATTGTCATCATGCCTATTTGAACACGTTATGGTATTTAATTTTTGTAAATATTTTTATGGTTCACTGTGTTACCTACTCATTTCAAAGATATTGAACTTTTTGCAAGGCCCGTGAAGATGTTATTAGTACAGGTAAAGTAAGCTAAATAGCCGGTCAAGTAGATATACATATCTACAAGTTTGTGCGGAACCCTCGGATGAAACATGATTTTTAGGCCGAAATCGGCCGAAACCGAAACTTCGGTCGGACACTACTTTTTTCCTTTTGAGATACGGAACCCTAAAAATTACAGTTTGGCGGCAAAATACGTAACATCAATGAAAATTCGTTTATAACTTTATCTTGGCTCTTGGCATTAGAAGTGAGGATCTGCGGAGTCCTAGCAAAATTTGGAGGTCCTAGGGTATGGGCAGGAGGGTAATTTAAAAAAATGCACATTTTACAAACTAGGCCAGTGAAGTGTCGGTGGCAGGTATTTTTTCCAAATTTTAGGCCCAGTAGTTTCGAAGATAGGGAATGGTAAATTTTCTCCTATTTTATAAATAAATAATAAATAACTTCAAAACTATTTATCTTAAAATGATATAAAAAATGAGATTCTCACAAAGAGCCCTTTCATTTGATATGTCACACGGTATAGTTTGCAATACTTTTTTTTTTCAATTTTCTAAGCCATTTGCTTGAAAACTACTGAACCGATTGAGTTGAAATTTAGTACACACATATGTAAGTCGGTGACCCAAACACGGACATGTTACGTAAATAGATGAATTTTAAACATGGGGGCACTTATAGGGGGTGAATATATATCTCAAATGAGAATTAATTCTTAGGTTATCTGTCAAAGCAAATAATTTCGCCCACTGAGAAAAAATGTTTTGTGCCTTCATGAAGTTCTTCATGAACTTTTAGTGCCTCTATGCGAATTGATCTCTTGTTATCAGACAATGAGCCAAGAAATCCGCTAACTGAGGAAGATTATATACCTATTATAAGCTAGGTTTAAGCATTAAAATAAAGCAATAAAAGTTAAACCTGTTTTTTAATCATTAACCTTTATCCGTCATAAGCCAAACAATATCTTTAAAAAAGAAAAGAAACGTTATTATTTCCGTCTCTTTTGCTCTCATGCAATGGACTCATGGACAAAAAGGCCAGGTACAAAATTAAATATCGTAGCGTACACCATCATTTTTACAATAAATAGCATCGACGGCTTCGGGGTTCCTAGTATTTATTTACTTTAACTAGGGCGTTGAAATGGTCTACTTTATTGTATTAAGATATCATCATCAGCGGGCCTAATATGGCCGTGTTTATCGCGTGACAAAGCGTGGATAAAGCATCCGTCACTCTCGCGCTTATATACGTGTCAGAAAGTGACGGATGCTTTATCCACGTTTTGTCACGCGATAAACGCGACCATATTAGGCCCGCTGGGATCGGATATTCGGTAAGATATTTACCTAAAGTTGGCAAAAACCCGGCAAAAGTTAGGCAAATATAGAGGCGGCTTTTTAATTAAATTATTTTAATAATATATGTTCCGGGGATTCCGGGTTTGCATAAAACGATACGAGAAGATAAAAATACACAAATATGTTTAGCTTACGCCGGTAGCACATCTCCGCCGCGAAACTGTAGTACCGAAACTTTAGCGAAAAGTTTCGCGGTTTCGCGGCGGAGGTGTGCTACCGGTCTTATGGCTATTTATGACTATTTTTGTAAGTACATCATAACATAAGTTGTTAATGTCAGAGTTTAGTTAGTAGTGACCCTGCCTACAAAGCTAACGGTCCCAGGTTCGAATCCGGGTATGGGCAAATATTTATGTGTTAATAGCGAGTATTTAAGTACCTATGTATTTCTCTGTAACTCACTCATGTTTTACAAATAAATTATCTCTTATCTATATTATCGACGTGTAAAAGAGCCCGTATGTGACCAATTTACTGAATAAATATTTTGATTTTGATTCTATATAAGTATCCAAATCCGTAGCAATGTATAGAATTTAAATGCAGTATTAATTCCGCAATGCGCACGCTTCTATGTAGTTTAATAGTTAACATAGGTATTTTGCGGAAAAAATCCCACGAATTTTTACTGCAGTGCGCGATAGGCCTTAGCCTGCCTTTCCATAGAAGCGGAGACGAGCGGTGCGGAGAGGAGCTGTGTAGGAATCGACCAATCACATTGGTTGTAATCCACATCTCGTCTCCGCTTGACCGTTTCCATTGAAGCGGAGCGGAGCGGAGTGGATTACAACCAATGTGTTTGGTCGATTCCTACACAGTTCGTCTCCGCTTCTATGGAAAGGCAGCCTTAATATCAAATACTCAGGTCTGCAATCACTTAGTGCTGTGAAAAAATCAAACTTCTATGTCAACGCAATCAAAAGATACGGCCGTTTATGCCGCATATTTTGGCATTCACAAGGGAATCAAAACCTATAGGGTACTCTCCCCGTTGACTTAGAATCATGAAATTTGGCAAGAAGCAATGTCTTATAATATAACAGAAGTAAAGGGAAAAATCCGAAAACCATAAATTTGTAGTGACATATTTTTTTTTGCAGTTATTAACTTACCTACTTATTTGTATTTGTAGTAATGGCGACGGAGCCCTACACTGAGCAGGCCCGACATGCTCTTGCCTGGTTTTTTTTCTTATACTTGGAACCAATGATAGTACCATACCAAAATAAAATGATAACTTTTACAAGAAAAGATACTGCAAGAATCATTGTAATGCAAATAGATATTATTGTTTATTAGGGCAGGTCAGTGTGAATATGAATAAGCCAAGCAGTTGCCCTCACAATGGTGATGGCTGACAGGTAGATATTGGTTATTTGGGAAATGTCTTTCTAAGTGGTATAAGTACAGTACACCTCATTTAGTATTAGAGATATTTACGAATAACCACAATAATGTCACCTTTTTAGACCTCTCCTGACTTTTAGTATGTTATTTATTTATTTATTTATTTATTTACTTCCAACAAAGAACACGTAACATTACAGGTTTAATACCTAATTCATTACCGGTTCACATACACACACAACAACATAACTAATAAATTTCAAATGTCAGTACAGTATTGTACCTGGGGGCCACCTAGGCTCGGACGGGCTTGTAGGCCTAGGTGGGAATCCGGCACTGGGGTCCACAACCACAACCACAAGAAACATTAATCAAGACTACACACAATTTATTGCATTTATTTGCCATTATAGGGTGGTCATTGACTAGGTTATAAAGTGTTGGTATATCAATAAATATTTTTTTTTTTATTTACCAAGACAAGCAATAGGTAGGTACATTAGGTAAGACAGTGCAAAGAAAAAGTTTTATAATATAGGAAGGTCCATAGTAAGATGGATAAGAGAATCGGCAACACTGCTGGTTTTCAGACCTAAAACTAACTTGACAGGGGCAGGTCTCTGCCACGATGGCAACCAAACAGCAGAGATACCTACTTTTGAACCAGGTGACGATTTGATAAAGTTATAAAGTTTTAATGAAGTTAAGTACCTATATGACATCTAATCTACTACTGTTAAAATGACTCAAACTTCCTCTTTTACTAGCAAATTAGTAAAAAGTGAAGGATATTGCAAATAATAAAACAGTACTAATTAAGAAACAAAGTTCATTGAACTTTAGAAAATAAAAAATAAATAAATAAATGGTTTTAAATTCTTTTTTTTTAGGAATGTTGTTTATAAGGAATGCACTAAATTACCTATTTTAATGCCAATAATTACATTTAGATTACATACATTAGATTAGATACATTAGATTTTAATGAACATATAAATATAATCGTTTCTACAGCTGCTAATTGGTTTTATAATGCGTAGTTCAACTTGCTTTTCACGTCCAAAGACTTTAAAAATCTTATATTGTGCTTACGTGAGGAGCCGGTTGGAATATGCGTCGCCGGTCTGGAAGCCTCAATATCAGATTTATATAGATAGGATTGAGCGTTTGCAAATTAAATTTATTAAATTGCTATGCTACCTATAAGCTGAAATCAAAGTATAATTCTGCTGATTATTTTAGATTGTGTAAACAGCATCATCTGCTACCACTCGTAAAGCGACGTGGAGTAGCCGATTTAGTTTACTTATTACATATTGTCAAAGGTGATGTTGACTGCCCTGATTTGTTGGGTAGAGTTTATTTTAATGTTCCCAACAAGAGTGTGCGGCATTTTCGTCATATGTCGGTTCCTCGAGCTTAAACTAATTATAGGAAAAATAGCAAGAATCTGAATAATGTGTTAATGAATTTAGACTTTGACATATTTGCAAGTAGTATTAATTCGATTAGGAATAAAATAGTTCAATACTTTATGAGCAATCTTAATGTAAGATAACTTCTATTGGGTGCAGGCGGGTTTGGGTGCTGGGTGGACTCGGTATTTAATGTCTACTATTATTTGGTGGCCTATTTATTGTTAATTACTGGCCCTGTGTAATTGTCGTAAGTTAGGCTTTTTTATTTTTATTTACTTGGTATCTAAATGTGAGAACCTGTAACTGGCTATTTGTGGTTAGCTAAGTTTTCTAAATTTGTGTTAAGCTGTTGGTTTTTCATGGACTAATAAATAAATAAATAAGCTCTAACTTTTCATTGAAAAGGTATGCATTGATTTACCAGTCAATTCTGTGACTGAGTGGGAATCTACCACGACAACTTAACATATGTCTAGAGAGTGTACCTCATCTTCAGCAAATCCACAAAAGGAATGCCTATACTGTAAGGTTTTATTTTTGTCCAGAACCATCTTTTTTACTCACCATCTCTCCACAACAAGCTATGACCGTACAGTGACAGCATACTATCAGGACAACACATGGGAATTCACTCACAACACCAAAGGTGCAACCAGCCAAACTGATCTCAGCCCAGCAGAGTTCTTGAGGATGAATACCTACTTCACACACCCTCAAATTTAGTAGGAGATAACAAAAACAAACATGCAAACAATGAATATTCATAATCAATGATTAGTTTGAAAGATAAACACAATACAAAGCAAGGAAAGGTCATTGCTCTGTTATTATAATAGGTAAATAGTCAGCAGCTGTAAGTCCTGTGGAAGCTCAATGTAATACACATGGGGTCCAGAAGTAGGGCGCTCGTAGCGCCTAGCAGGTGTGTGTGTGTGTGTGCTCAGAGGCTGCATGAGCACGCTGTTGCCGTGGTCGCGCGCGGGCACTCACCCCATGAACCAATCGACGGTGTCGCGCAGGTACTCGGGTAGTCGCTCCAGCTTGACGACGGTGGCTCGCTCGCAACGAGAAACACTGCGCTCAGCGCTCTTTCCGGTGCTGCTGCAGACGACCCGCTGCGACCCGAACCCTAGCGTCGCGCCAGCATCACACTCCGCGGAGCCCGACGCGCGCTGCCAACTATACGCACCGCTCCTACCACGACGCGCCGACCGAACGCGTTTAAAATCTTTCGAGCTAACTAGAGCGTGTCACAGTCGCTAAGTTATTATTGAAATTTTCATTACAGCAGCTGAGCTGGATTCGCCATGTTGCGCAATTCGAGCAATTATTTATAGAAAATACGATCTCCGCGACGTCCGTTGCGACTAACGAAATATTTCCGATACACCAACGCGTAAAATTAAACCATAACATTCATAAACAGAAGTTTATGAACATTTTACTGTTTTCTGGAAAGAGCTCAACACAAAAATTCACGATAACTTATTTACACTGTAGCAACACCAAACTCTACTGTCAAAGGCATTATCATGTTCTAGTGTTCAATCATGTTGGTTGATCATAATGATCATGATCGATTTCCCTAACGCTTTATATCTGGTACTTAATTTATAATTAATTATTTTGAACGTATTTTAATATATACGTGTATTAATGTTTTACAATATAATATAATATTTTTTGTGACTGTTAAAATAATAGTAGATTGTGCAACAAGTGCATAAAACGCACCATTTTACGCGAGACGTTTATCCATCCAAGCGAGCTTGCGGCGAGCGAGGGAGGATGGATATAAAGTCGAGTGTTAAATGGGTTTTATGGACGAGTTTTACACTCTACTTTTCACTTCGATTGCGAGGAAATGAAACAGCAACATGATAATAATAATAAATGCGACGAAATAAAAATTATAAGTTTTTATTTTTTAATGTATATTCCGGCCTATAAGTTTATTTCATGAAGCTTTATTGTGTACTTTGGCTGTTGGTATCCTTGCCTTGGTCTTAGAATAATAACTGGGCGGATTTCAGAAAGATTGTCGCAGTTAAAAACCTGATTTAAGAAACGCTAACTTTTTCCATTACGTCACCAAAATTAACCATGTAAGTGTATGACTAAATTTCTTTACGTAATGGAATAAAGTTAGCGTTTTTTAATTAGGTTCTTAACTGCGACAATCTTTCTGAAATCCGCCCAACTAACCGAAATGAAATAAAGAGGTTATTCTATGAAGTTAAAGTTGTTCGTGTGGCTGTTGGACCGATTGCCTAGGTCTTCAACGAAGATTTTACTTTATGCACTAGAGCATAAGAAGCGACTTTATGTCGCCTACGCACGACATAAAGACGAACTTTTGGAGCATGAGAAGTGAAAAAATAATTTCATTTTCATTTCATTTCATATTGAAATGTTAAAGAAGTTTTTGAGCGCTTGCTAAAGCTTCAGGGAGTAATTATTC
The DNA here is from genome assembly GCA_963241965.1 of Tortrix viridana. Classification (NCBI taxonomy): domain Eukaryota; kingdom Metazoa; phylum Arthropoda; class Insecta; order Lepidoptera; family Tortricidae; genus Tortrix; species Tortrix viridana. Next base: position 149,390 of record OY725176.1, read on the forward strand.
ACGAGGTTTTGATTGCGATATCCGCCTTAAGCCATCAATCTCATGGACATTTCATTCAACTTTTGTTTAAAAATCATAAGTAAACGCAAATGAGCAATTTTATTATAGTGTCTATTTATAACCTTGCTTAACATATCCTAATCAAGTTAAAACGCCCCCGACAAAACCGGGACTCCTACTTTCAGAGCTCATACATACCAGTCATACAATTTAAATTGGTCAACAGATTTTCATCAAGCCAAGCTAAGAACTCTCTCGATTAAGTCACGTTTAGGAGCTAAGACACCAAAGACAGATACACTGATACAACACGTGTTAAACATATAACATATTTTTGCGTCGCCGTCGGGTGTTAAAAATGCACCGCTCTGCTATATGGACGGACCAAAATGAATTAAAAATTATAAGACTTCCGTCAATGCTAAGCTACAAAACCCTTAAAATATGGCACACAGATGTAGTCCGTGTAACATGACCTTAACTACTGTACATCTGACGATGCCCGGTTCTTTTTTTATTTGATCAACGAATAGAGAAAGTAACTCCAAATTAATATTTGACTTTTTGTATGTGGCATATGTCAAATTTAACTCAAAGTCACCATAACTAGGTTTCGTTCGGTCCATAGAATTTGTCCTTATTTATCTGAGGAACGGACCTAACCTATAACTATTGTCACATTGTATGAAAGACTATTCATTAGGCCGGCCTTATACAGTATGAATTTTAAGAATCTGAATTCATAATCTGAATCCAGAGTGTGTGTGCTCGTCCATAGATAATGTATGGAAAGAGGTGCGTTCTGTCAGATCAATCTGAGAAATACATAATCTGAAAAAATCTGATTGTGTGTGGAAAATAGTTACGTTGTATGCAATTCCGTGCTTTCTGAATTAATAATATGAATTCAGATTCTTAATTCAGACTGTGTAATGGGCCTACCACACGCGCAAGCTTCACCACAGTTTTACCTGCGCAAGCCAAAACTGAACACTTCGTGTCTATAAGCTATGTCCACACCTGTGCGCTTTCATGTTCAACTTGCGCTTTCAAATTTCGATTCGTCTTGCGTAAAGCGCATACTATATTGATTGCTTTAAGACGCATGCAGCTTATTGTCTACACCTGTGCGCTTGACGAATGCAGCGTACGTACGTATCAACCCAACGGTGACGGACCAGCGTGCGCTACGGGCATGCGCTACTGTCAAACCTGTTTGAGCGCATGCGTTATTGCATGCGCTGTGGTTGCAGAGGCATGCGTCAGAGAAAAGCGCAAGTTGAACATGAAAGCGCACAGGTGTAGACATAGCTATAGAGTTTTACCAACCACACGCTCCGTGTTCGGTGTACAAACCGGCCTGCGCAGGCAAAACTGTGGTGAAGCTTGTGCGTGTGGTAGGCCGGCCGTAGACATCACAGATATACTCTTACAATCTGTGGTATCAAGTGACAAGTTGTTAAAAAAGGCCATAAAATCCAAAAAAAAAAAAAAAATTTGTTAAAAAAAAAGTAGTTGTCATATCGGTGGCAAGGTGATTCTGCTTCCTGTGGGTGCTTCTTTCACTTGTCTTGTCTCGTCGTACAAGGGCGCAAAATTCCAAGTTGGATTGATTGCCGTCGATCGACGTCTAATTAATTTAAAATATCAATATGTTCCGTTTACCTCTTGGCGAAAGGGTCGATCCCATGGAGGAAAAGCGTCAAGCCAGAGAAAACACAATAAACAGTGTTATAACATTTTGTGTTCTCTGCGCTGTGATCAGGGTTGGTACGTGAATAACTTTAATACTTATTGTCTTTATTTAATACTTCGGAATAACCAGGACAGTCGCTCTAATGCTATTCATTTACCTTTAGTGCATTTCGGTGTCTGGGCTGTAAATGTTATAACGGCTACAAAGCCATGCTGTGAATAATAATTAATAAGATCAAACTCAAAAGGTAAACTATTATTACTATTTGAAAGTAGTCTGTGATGATATGACTACATTGACTGACTACTCTTGATGAGGCCAATAATGTTACTTAAGAGTTTATATAGTTTTTGATCTATCCTATTACCTATCGTCGCCTTTATCAAGGTGCCGATCGCCACTATCATAAAGATTGGAATTTATCAAGGTGGATAGATGTGGGTAAAATATCCATCCCTCTCGCACCATTTGTCATGAATATGTTTGTCATACAAGGTGAAATCATATTCAGTGTCCAGATTTTGGGGGTTAAATCAGTAAGTCATACTGACCGACCTTTACTATGGGACCAAACCAGAAGTCGCAAAAAAAATCGACCCTCCCATACAAAACATCATCAGCTGACTATCCAAAATGTATTGTGATTTCGGGGTTGGTCCCATAGTGAAAGTTGGTCAGTATGACTTAGGTACTGATTTAACCCCCAAAATTTGGATACAGAATTTAATTTCACCCTGTATTTCAGCATTGCTTGTTTTATTGTGCTGTAGCTACTTTGTATGATTTCATTTCATTGCCCTTGTCACCCAGGGATGGAATATATAAAAACATTAAAATCATGTATGATAGACAAAACACCACACCATATTTATACATCAGTCACAAGGCCGTCAATAACTCTCTCAGGTCTCGAGCCTTGAATCCTGAGCATAACGAGGGATTTTTGAATTTTAGAATTCTTCACTGGCTCGGGATCAATACTGGCTCTCGCCCCAAATAACAACTTTGCAGCCTTGCATAACAAATTACTATTTTATAGCCATTAAAAGCAAATGACCCACCCAGCCCATCATTACAATAATTCATACCTGACATTTGTCAGTAAAACAACTTTTTAATAATAATTGTGATAATGTGATTACATTTTTTTTTCTATATTATAACAAAGGGAAAAGGGGAAAGAAATAGGTCCATAATGTGGTTACATAAATTTAACTTGACATGTCCTTAAATATCAATAGTTCCACAGGTGAAATTTTGATACAAAGAGCACTTTCCATAATGTGGCAACAATTTGTGCATTTTTAGTTGTCAAACGGGTTAATTAAAAACTCAAGATAGAACGATTACATATTAGACTGTGCGAAATGGAATTGTGGATGCTTAGTGTGAATGTTTTTTGCAGCACCTCTAGTCCTGGAGCAGAGTGGCCTGTGAGGCGGGCGCGGGCGCCGCGGCGCGCGCTAGTGATGCATCACCTCATCCAATCTACCTAAATTTAAGAAGTTGTATAAAATAAAATTGTTGTAGACTATTGATTATTATTTTTTTAAACTCCTAGGTAGTTAACATCTTAGTAACAAGTAAATAATTGCAGTTTTTATTCTGTCAAACATTTACATTAAAATGTTTGATATTATTTTATTATATTCTTCATCATCAGCCCACTTCCGTCCACTGCTGGACGTAGGCCTCTCCCATGGCCCGCCACTGAGCTCGGTCTTGAGTTTTTTGTTTCCAACCGCTCCCAGCCACCTTACGTATGTCATCGCTCCACCTAGCTGGAGGGCATTTACCTACACTACGTTTGCCGAGCTGTGGTCTCCACTCCAGAACATCAACCCCAAGCCCCAACAGTCGTCGGTCCTGCAACAGATGCGACCGGCCCCCTGCCACTTCAGCTTGCTAATCTTTTGGGCTATATCTATAACTTTGGACTTTGGTTCTTTATCTTAATAAATTAAAGTTATGAAGCTAGCGTTCTCGGGTTTGAATCTCGGTATGGGCAACTATTTGTGATAAGCGCGATTATTTTTACCTGAGTCATGGATGTTTTCTATATATTTAAGTATGTATTTATCTATATAAGTATGTATATCGTTTCCTGGTACCCATAGTACAAGCCTGGAGCTTAGTTTGGGACTATGCCAATTTGTGTGTTTGTCCCCTGATATGTATTTTATTTATTTTCAACAGACAAAAAAACAGTCAAGTGCGAGTCAGACTCGCGCACCGAGGGTTCCGTATTTAGTATGGTTAGCAACAAAACCATTTCCCAATTTTGTGTGTTTAGCAATATACAAAAATATAATTATTAATATTTCGACGCGACAAGTCGGGGCCAAGGTCATTATTAAAATAAAAATAAGTAAATCAGTCTCCTGCTACTCAAACGCGCCGGTTGATAACAGTCTGTGTAACGATTATTTATATAATTGAATCTGCTTTTTACGCCAACTCCCAACCTTCCCATATCGGAACAACCTAGTTTCTGAACGCGTTGCAGAGGTTAGATAAAACGTTACTAAAGTGACACTTAAATGCCGCCTTTATGTGCACTTATTTTGAGAAACTTGTACTATGACACGTGAAAGGAATAGGGCATCCGAAGTTTCGAATTCAGTAACCGCCGCCCTGGAGGCCCGCGAGGTAGACCGGCCACGACAGCTTCAGCGGCGGGCCGGCACCGCGCACGACGACCAAACGCGAGGTAAAGGGAAGCAATGAAAGGAAACACACTTTAGTTTTTGTAATAAATTACACTGAAGTTTATTTCTCCCGTGAACACGGCGACCTGTGCGGTCCTGGACTGACTCGCATCACTTCACAACTTTATTACAACTCACGCAACATACATTTCTTACGCCCGAGGGAATCTTTTGCTTTTTTTTTGTTTTTTATTTAGCTACTAGTTATAAAATCCTAAAATTTGATAATACAATGAAATTTAAGCATTCTTACAGTTTACCACTAAGTCCATTTAGCAATGAAATAAACGATCATGATGTTATTAAAAATTGATTTAAGTTCTTCATTTATATAGATACATATATATTTATATATATAGGATATACATATATATATTACAATTGAAACTAAAACACGCTCGCTGCGGGAGGGGCGGTCTGGGTGCAACCATACGTCCAAACGAACACTATACATTGTATACATTTGTAAAAAGTATCAAAATTGAGTAAAAGGCCTACAAAAAATTATCTCGAGATACTAATATTCCTTTACGTCGTATAACCTAAAAATTGACCTATTTAACACCAGAGTCGCCGAGGCGAGTCGAGCGCTAATGGGTAACGAACGTAGGTATTAACTATTTGGCTTAATCATATTCATATTATGTATGAGATGAGCGCGAAACAGAAGCGTGCGGCCGGGTGCGGGGCGAGGCCGGGCGGGGCCGGGCGAGGCCGGGGCCGGGGCCGGGCGAGGCCGGGGCCGGGGCCGGGCGGAGCTAGTCCTCCGCCTCCTCGTCCTCCGACTCCTGCTGCTGCAGCCACGTCAGCCACGTGTTCACCTGCGGGCGGACCGACCAGTACTACACGATACTGACAGATGTACTGAATAATGTTTTGCCATCGTTTTTGTCGGATAAGCTCGTACTCGTCTTGCTTTCTCAACTAGCATATTGACGGGTGCTGAAGCTAATTGAGAAAGCAGGATAAATACGAATTATCCGACAAAAAACGATGGCAAAACATTATTCACTACTGTACTACAGTTACATTTTCTAAAGGTAATTTATGGGGTTTTCGTCTATTCGACGAAAACGACGTATAGCAATCATATAATTTGAAGCAGGTCAGATAGTGGGGGGGGCGCCACGAGCCGCAGCGGCGGCGGTACCTGGAACAGCGCCTCGCCCTTGCCGGGGTAGGCGTCGGTCACGTCCTCGCGCCAGCGCAGGAACGCGTCCTCCTCGCACACCTCCAGGTTGTACAGGTACATGAACCAGCGCAGCAGCATGCCTGCACACGACGCACACTTTACGCACAACCAACTAACTAATACATCCTATAACTGAACACTGCCTTGCTTCTAACAGCAACGCACAAGCTTTTATACACTCAACAGCATTAGTTTCCAACATCCAAGTCTAATATTCACCACGTGTTTAGCTTAGGACTGTTCCTAGACATCAGGGGCAGGGCTTCAACCGGTGATAAGTAAACCGGTATTTATTGGTTAAACTGGTTTGTTATTTAGGTTTCGTTCGAACGAATTGATTTGAAACCGTAATTTCGAAGCGTCCCCTAACCGGTAGCTCGGTGTTTGGATTCGGGATCATGTACGATGTCGCGCCGGGCGCTGCCAATCAAATCCTGCAAACCAATCCTGTATCCTTAAGGGAACCTGTATTCTTAAGCGAGCGACGACGACTTACGACTTGATCTCATTTTGCCCTTTTACCAATACGTCTTACGGCCGCACTCGATGAATTTTAAAAAAGTAAAAATTTGCATTGCTGCTTTTAAATGTGGAGGGGATAATTATTTTAGAAGCAATATTATTATCACAATGCTGTTACAAGAATATTATAATTAATAACATTTCGTGCGCTGATTATCAAACTGTTACAAAACAATATGCTCCTGAAGTGAGTTGACAGCCAGGGTTGTGGCGCGCTACACGTCCTTTATACAGTCTGTACCAATCAACTTGTCTTATTTGGTAAACAACTTTCTAACCTCAAAATGCAATTCTTTTGGCTGAAACAGCTATTTTAAATAAAATAAAGTAATCCCAGACGATACATTGGCCGAGTGATCCCCAAAATGTTTTCTTAGTTTACATTATTTACGATAAAAGAGCCGTTTCGGCCAAAAAAGTTGTATTTTGAGGTTAGAAAGTAGTTTACCAAATAAGACAAGTTGATTGGTACAGACTGTAAGTGTGACAAAAGTATCAAGCCGCATTCGCATGTGTCTGATGTGTTGTCGTGATGCTCTCTGACGTGATGGCGAGCGTGCACATTTTGTGTTTTGTGACGTCACCTGTCGATATCATGAACGGCGGGCGGCGGCCATGGTTGTGTGCGTGTGTGTGTGTATGCGCAGGCGCACCTTTAGGGTACCGGTGGTGGTGCGCGTGTAGCTGCACGGCGTAGACGGCGGCCAGCTGGTTGTCGGGGCGCGCCTGCAACAGCGCCGTGAGCAGCGGCGCGTAGGCCTCCGCCAGCGCCTTCTCGCGCTCCAGCGCCGCCTTGTCGCCGTCGTGCGAGCCCGCCGCCGCCGTCACGTGCCCCGCGATCAGCGCCACCAGCGTGGACACGAAGGCGTCGTTGTGCCGCACGGCGGGCTCCACGTTGGCCTTGATCCAGCGGTACAGCGCGGCCGGCGCCGGCTCGGCGGCCAGCGCGCGCGCCAGTTGCGCCTGCACGCGCAGCTGCGGGACCAGCGCCGCCAGCCCGCGCGCCTCCAGCGCGTCCAGCGCGTCCAGCGCGCCCGCCTCCGCGCCCGGCCCCGCGCCCGCGCCGCCGCCCGCGCCCGCGCAGCCCTCCGACACGAACGCGCACAGGTTGATCTGCAACATTCGATACTCCGGTAAAGGCATATGTTGGTAGCCAACTGCACGCAGCAGCAGCAGACGACGTGTCGACACTACTGGTTTCTATGTGTACCAACTGACATGATGATTGTCGCATTCGGAGACGACAATTAATTTTTGGTTTGAATAAAGTTGCTGCGTGTTATTGTATCGGTATAACAAAGTCGCACGGGGCTTGTACCTTGCTCTCGGCGTAGAGGTGCGCGAGCGCGTCGAGCCCCGCCAGGTCCTTGAGCGCGGTGAGCGCGTCGAGCAGCAGCGCGCGCAGCGGCGGCGGCTCGCACCAGGCGGCCAGCTCGGCCAGCGGCAGCAGGCGCGCGCGCACGGCGGCGGCCAGCAGCGCGGGCAGGCGGGCGGCGCGCGCCGGCAGCAGCGCGCGCAGCTCCCCCGCGCCCGCGCGCCGCACGCCGCGCACCAGCGCGCACGCCGCGCCCGCCAGCCGCGCCCACTCGCCCGCGCCGCCCTCCGCGCCCGCCGCCACCACGTGCTCTGCCACACACCGCACACGTTACACACCACGCACCGCACCCTGCCTATGCAGCCCCTCTAACCCTCCATAACGCGTCCGATACCTCTACTGTAGCGCCAATTAATCGTCTACAATGGATGAATAATAAAAGCATGATAAGAATTTGATTGAAGAGCTACCTTTTATTTTTCCTACTGTTATGGATAAAATACGCGTGTAATACCTCCGACATACTAACTAAAATATGATTTCAGAATTTTATCACGAAATATTACTAGCAAAATAAGGGAAATGAATAACTAACTTATATCCTTTTGAGTATTAAAACAGCATTTAGATGGAGTTCAAAAAGTTGGGCATGCAATTAAATTTTCTATGAAACTTTCCGTTATGCGACCAAATCTGCTATAAAATACGCTGTGTCCTGAAAAATTCTATTTAGTCCGTTATTTACATTATTACAAAAAATATTGAACACGTGTTTTTTCTTTTGTCAATTAAACAAAATATTACGAAGATATAGTGCGTTGAAGTTCCGCGTGACGTCACACTTTTTACCACATGACGTCACGAGTCCCCCACTCCTGAACTTTGATACGCGTTAGCTTTGTGAATTTTGACTGATTCGATAAAACAAAAAATACAATGTGTTCAATATTTATTAATAATCTAACTGACTGACTAAATATTTTTTTTTACCCAGGACACATCCCTATTGTAAGGGTACACACAACAGAACGTTGTCGCCTCCGTTGTTTCTATGGTTAACTACGCTTAACTATTGGCTAATTATGTCCAACTTTTTGAAATTCATAGAAGTCAGAAGCTACGATAAGAGCATTAACACAATTAGAATAGAGCTTTAGCCTAGGTTCACATGAACGCGCGGTCGAGATCCTAACGAAGCGGAGTGATCGTATGGATGAGGCGCGTGCTCGTGAGCGTAGAGTAAAGATGAACAGTAGAGCGGTACAGCGCACTGACCGAAGAGCGCCTGGATGGCGCGGCGCAGCAGCTTGTCGGGCAGCGCGGCGTCGCGGATGCGCGCGGCGGCCGCGGCCAGCGCGGGCTCGTCGTCGGGCGGCGCGGCGCCGACGCCGGCCTCCGCGCCCAGCGCGCGCGCCGCCTCCACCAGCAGCCGGCACGCCTCCTCCTTGCTCAGCCCCTGCGCCCGGAACGCCCCGATTTATTGCAAAAAATATTTTCTCTCGCGGTGGTTCGTGAATCCCTCGCTAAGCTCAAAATTACGTTTTAAATCCCTCCCTGCATTTGTTCCCACCTAACGCGACCCACTATAAAGTCCAAGATGAAATGGAACGATCATAAAAAAATATATGCACAAGAGTTGTCAGAAACCACGTTTTACAATTCATACATTATGTAAATGATTGCGGTCAACACGACACCGACCTCTGGCCTCTCGAGCCTTTACCTATACCTGTTCGCGATTCAATCAAGCTTCAATCACAATCGTAAGAATGTCAAATTCATTGTTAAATTAACTACAACATTTGGACTTTTTTATACATAAATACCTAAATATTAGTGTCATTCCAATCAAACTTGGTAAGTACAACTTGTAGCTATCGAACTCAATTTTTTCAAATTAGTATATTAATTTTCAAATTAATATATATTTCTTACAACCCACTGTAAAATGCACATGCGCACCATCTGTTCCCTTCCTACACAATAGAGAGAGAGAGAGCCTAGCGTGAAGGAGTGGGGGTGCCGGTTACCTTGTCCTTCTTGGGCTTGTCCTTCTTGTCGGGCGCCGGCTTGATGGTGATGGCCGGCTCCTTGAGCAGCGCCGCGCCCGCCAGCCCCGCGCCCAGCGTCTCTGCGCACACACACACTTCATTCATCTTTTCTATAGGTCGAGGGTATCTCAAAAGGAGGAGCAGACTAATGCCTGAAGTTGCGAAACACTTGTGGTTGATGTTAGGCACTATAAACGGATCGTGTACCTACAGACTAGTATCATGGACCCGTTACGACAAGGACCCGTGAGAGCATCTCGTATTTAATATGTGTATCACAGATGATGTCGCCTAGAACCCGGGGCGGCCTCCCTCAGTGTAGCGGGCACAGCTTCCACAGTCGAGTCGGTATCACGCCGGGCAACACGCAGCGGAGTAGTCTCGCTTGATTAAACTTATTTAGTCCGCTCAGTTAGGCGCGCGAAATCTTGAGTTTGGATTATATTGCGTGGAACGCGTGATGTTGCAATAAGGCGTTTTAGAAAGATTGGGCGGCATCAATGTGATGATTGGAGAAGTGCCGAACTTGCGGTAGGTAATAATGTACAGAGAAAGCGGTCGGAAACTTGTACGACGCATATTTAAACATTAAAAAATCGATAAAGTTGCACAAAATACGGGTTTCTTTAATATATCGTCGCTGTCCTTGCCAAAATGGTGTATGTGCATTCATACATATTTTCAGTAGAGCAAAAAAACTGTATTGACTGCAATCTAACCTATAGTACTCTTGTTGCAACGGGCTGAGGAATAAATACTGAATATACAGGGCGTATGGCAGATCGTGCGCCAGAAGACGGGTGGGTAGGTAGGGCCATATGCAACATAGTTTGCCTTAATTAACACTTACCACGCCCATGGATTTTTTTTAATATATATATTTTTCATTTTTTTTTGATTTTCTGAAAGTTTGCAAATTTGTTTACCAATTTTTTTTTCAAGCATGTGATTGAGCTCACAATTAATATTTAATGTGTATCTATTCCATTTAAAAGTTATTTTTATCCAGACACTGAAAAATAAAATAATTACGAGCCGACCAAGTGTCGGGGACAGGGGAAACACGTTGTCAGTTCAATTTTATGACACTATGAAAAAAGCATTGCGCGCTTCTTTTCAAGTTGGTTTTGGAAAAAGTAGGTGATGTGAATGTGAATAGAAGTTTCAGAGAGTACCCCTTTTATTAACCAACTAACTGAGAGTATTGTGCCATTAGAATAATAAGGAATCGGAGATGTTTGAGGATATCTGAAGAGCCGGAACTTTTTAGGTAAGTGTTAATTAGGGCAAACTATGTCGCACATGGCCCACCCCGGTCTTCGGGCACCCGATCTGCCGTACACTTCGTGCGCACGTCAGATTTGGCGCCAATAGCAATTGCAATTACAATTTGAAAGTCCCACGGTTATCATCCGTCCTATGCAGTGTTAAAATATTTGAAAAAGCTTTTGATCTTCACTTTTATTTAGTGTTTCACTAATTTTAACAATATAACCTCAACAGTGCTCGTCACTTCTGCCAAGTGGACGGATAAAATGTTTAAAATGTTGACGTGTGCCAACCAAACCAGATATGTGTAATAGATGGCTACTATTAAAATTTAACATGGGCTTACAAAACCTGATATGTTTTAATTGTCGTTTTTTTTGTTTTGTGTTGCACTTGTCACTTTTTCAGACCAGTCATCGTGGAGATCCTTCGGGAAGGCCTATGCCCAGCACCTTAGTGGACGTGTTTCGGCTGATATGATGTCACACTTTTTAAAATGGCCGCAGCACATAAGACTTTGTATATCGGTTTGTGTCAGGAATTTCTACATAACAGTTTATGCGACAGATGCGGCCGCAAAAATTAATGATAAATCGTTGATAAAAAAAACAGTTTAAAAAAATTCACATATCAGGTTTAACCAGCGCAACGACTATACCAATATCGCAGGGTGGCCACTTTTTACAACATTTGAATTTCCCTGACTTTTCCCGGTTTTCCAGGCACTTTTCGGTTTTTTCCCTGATCAACCAAGCAAAAATAAAAAAAATGTCAAATAACTTTTTATATTCAATATAAAAGTACACCGCACGGTAAGTATGGATTTTTTTCTCCATACATTTTTCTATGAAAACGAAATCTAGAGATTTTTTACATAATATTTTTTTCTATATAGGATTTTGACGCCCTTCGAGGATTTTTACATTTTAATCAAGACTCATAACATATATATATATTTTTACTCATATATTTTTTTATTAAAACTCACTGAATGTTTTTATTTTTTATTTAGTAAATTGAAATTAATTTATAGATTTTCGCAGTTTAGAATTAGTAGATGTTACAACGATAACTCATATCATAGTTGTTATTACACCGATTTTTGATATTTGTCATATGGGATGTTTTTTTTAATAAAGTGTACTTAGTGAGTTTTTTCCTCTCAATAGACGAAATGCAAGTTATAGTTTTAGTAAGTAATGTATTTTTCCCTAATCTTTTGCAAATTTCCCTGACACTTCCCTGAATTTTCCCTGACAAGCGAATATCCCTGACTTTTCTCGGTTTTCCAGAAAGTGGCCACCCTGATATCGACACATACTGTTAGCGGGAACTCAAGTGCATTCAGGTGCTGCCATCATTTTATTTTTTTGTCCCTACCACGTCGGTCGCCGGCGATTGTTATATATGCCAAAGTGTCCGTCTGTTGCGCTTTCAAAGCTAAATTGCTAAACAGATTGAGATAAAATGTAGTATGTATATGTGAAGGGGGTGTGGTCGGTAGCGTGGTACTCACTCTGCGGCGCGGGCTGCTGCAGTAGCAGCGGCGGCGGCGCGGCGAGCGGCTTGGGCAGGCGGTTGGCGGAGGCCGTGAAGACCAGCGAGTAGGCGGCCGGGCGCATCTGCACGTCCTCCAGCGCGCCGCCGGGCGCCAGGCGCGCCGCGCGCCGCCCCGCGTCCTTGCCGCCGCCCGCCGCGTCGCGTGCCGCGTGCTTGGCGCCGTAGTGGTTGTTGGGCCGCGCGTGCCCGTAGTACGAGCCGGCCGGCGCCGAGCGCTGGCGGAAGGCGTCGCGCGCGCCGAACCCGTTGCCGAACAGCTTGTCGGGCGGCGGCACGAGCGCGCCCGCCGGCTGCAGCGCCAGCCCGGCCAGCACGTCGTCCAGCGGGCGCGCGCGCAGCCCGCCGCGGAACAGCGAGTCGCGGTCGCGGTCGCGGTCCCGGTCCCGCTCGCGCTCGCGGCGCGGCGGCTCGTCGTCCTGGCGCAGCTGCTGGATGGGCACGGGCCCCTCGGCGCTGACGGCGGCGCGCGGCACCCAGCCGCCGCGGCGCAGCTCGACCACGTCGCGCAGCATGAAGCGGATGCGCGGCGCCAGCTCGCGCGACGAGCTCAGCGTCTCGATGCGCGCGAAGTACTGGTCCATGAGCCCGCGGCCGCGCTCCGAGTCCAGCACGCGACCGCATGTGCGCACGAGCTGCGCCAGGCACTCCAGGTCCTCGTGGTGGTCGGCGGCTGCGCGGCGCGCCAACAGGTTCTGGATGCAGCGGTGCAGGATGGACTCGGCTAGGATTTCCAGCTTGCCGAGCTCGCCGATGAACTTGATGTTGCCCAGCATCTTGCACTTGGCCAGGTGGCGGCGCTCCTCCTCCTCGGGCGCCAGCGCGCGCTCCTCGAAGGCGGCGAAGGCCTGCGCGCGGTTTTCGAACTCGGCGCGGCACTTGTTGAGCAGCAGCAGGCGGAAGGTGCAGGGCTGCCCGGGCGGCTCCAGGTTGGGCGCCTCCTCGGACAGCCGCTTGCACAGCTGCGCGTACATCGACGAGTACTTGGGCTCGTCGAGCGCCTTCTCGAAGATCAGCAGGATCACGCCCTTCAGCACCTTGTCCGAGTCCAGCTCCAGCGCCAGCAAGTCATCGCTCAGCTTTTGGAACTTTTCCGGTGTGAGCTTGTTGAGGATACCGCGCACCTGCAACCGTCAGGACACGGACGTGAGCGGAATTCTTAAACGATTCGATACTTTCAGGAAGGAAGACCGAGCCGCCTTATCGGGCGAGCTGTCGCCCGATTACAGTGACCTAGCGCGCCGTCAGATGCAGATAAGAGCCTGTATCGACACAATGAATGCGAAAATGCCGCGACACAGATATTAGCGGAAAGGGAGGAGTCGGTTACCTTTCGGAATATGTTGTCGTATTTGGCATCTCCGTCGGACACATCGTGTTCCCGGAGAGAGGAGGGCGGGACCCAGCGGCGCCTGTGAGGGGGGACGGGCGTCCTCCCCGAGGCTCGCAGCACGGGCCCCGGCTGCCGCGCGCCGTCCGTCGTGTCGGCCGTGTGTCCGCGCGCTCCGCCGCCGCACCCGCCGCCCGCACCCACCAGCGCTCCGTTCGTGCGACCCAGGTCGCCTCCGCTTCACAGCCTGCCCGACACACACCTCACTTACAATCACGCGATCTAACACGACGACTCAGGGCCGCATTAATAAACTGATCCTGGCTGTGATGCCCGTCACAAGATGGACTATGGACTGACGTTTACTTTGACGTATATTGAGACGGACATCACAGTCGAGAAAAGTTTATTAGTACGGTCCTTACAGGAGCAGTTCGTTGTAGGGATCGAACACTTTCTTTCTGTCAGAATTCGCCACGAGGACGCCCCCGAAGCGAGCCCTTAAAGAGTCTAGTAGTCACCAGCTTTAATAACAAACATCGGGTATAAAACATCTGACACATCTATTACTTAGAGGCTATAAGAGCGAGTCAAACTTTTTGCAATGTTGCATATCTAATATATTTTTGCTGGCGAGTGTACCTTAGATTGGGAAACTGCGTCGGACGGAGCTCCTTTTCTCCAGATATCTACGTAAATTACACGTACATGCGAGTTGTTTTGCCGAGTGGAAGCCGGTACCGGGCCCTGATTTCACAACTATTTGCGATCGTTTACTTATACCCTCATTTACCTACGTAGTCAATATTATCAATTCACAGCTGAAATAACAAAACACAAAAGGACAAAAGACTGATAGAAATACCCTTTTACACAAAGACCGCCGTTTCTGTGCGCAGATACAATAGCAAGCACCTACAAGTGTTTAAGTTTCTATCTCTACTTATTACGTTCTCGTTTTTATCTGACACCGCCCCGCTGACGTCTTTATGCTATTCGGACAGAGCAGGTTTGAAGTCTCCGATCACCTTCTGCATCTGAACATTTCAACAGACCTACAAACTGTGATTGCCTAGGTTTAACATGAGCTCAGGACATGTAATATATTGTGCAAATCTCTAAAAAGTAGACACCACATGCTTTAAAAGTAAACGTGGTAGGTAAATAGTCAACGCGGCGCTCCGGGCGGCGGCGGCGGCGGCGGCCTGCGCCCTGCAGTCTTGTTTACCTGATAACTATCGGCGCAACGACCCAGCGCTCGGCCAATCAGCAAAACAATTAATCAACAAAATAAATCGCATCATAATAAACACAACATTAACTTACGCAAGAATACTTTTAGCAATTCTTACTAAATATAACGCTGAAGCGTCATCACATCATGCTCTAGTTTTGGCACGGATTTCAAATTTTTTATAAAGTCTACGCAAACTAGCACGAAGTGTGTACGCCTACAGAGAGCGCTCTCGCCCAACTGTTCAGTTCAGACTTCATTACCCAACATAGAATCCGTAAAGGGCAATTCGCAAAAGTTAAGCTAGCGTCAGCTCCGACCGGTGGCCTCCCGACGCCCGGCGGTACGCGAACAAGTTCGGCTAAGACACGGCGGCGGCCGGCCGCCGGCCCGGCAGGTGCCCGCGGTCGACGCCCGCGCCGCGCAGCTGGCCGCCCGCGCTCACCTTCTATCAGCCAGAAGCCAAACCCTACACCTGAAATCGTATCGGCATCTGACCGCAATAATAAAATCCGAATAATTAGGCGCACTTAGTATAGACCATAACGCTGCGGCTGGCAGCCGGCGCTACGTGGAGGTGCGTATAGATGCGGCCGCGCGCCATTATTCGGGCGCGGCGGTCGATGTGTCGCGGGGTCGTCGCCCGCGGGACCTTGGCGCGGCCGCTGCAAGGTCGCCGCGGCCTCCACCCGGCCCCGGTCGTCATCTCAATCCGCTGATGATTGTTTAAACATGTGCTCCTGTCGAACCGTGAGCTATGGCGGTCGCGCCGGGGCCGGCTCGAGCCGAGCGCGAGGGTATCGACACGCGGAGTCAGCGACCTCGCTTGCGGCGGAGCACCCCTGCGAGGGTCGCCGCGCGGCACTAGTGCGGCCCGAGGCATCCCGCCGCGGTCGTCGACCCCGGCCGCCCCCGCCCCGCCGCGCAGCCCCCTGCGCGATTTTCGTTAATCGCTCATCGCCCTGTCGAGACTGCTTTTTGTGTAAAGTATTCTAAAGACAACCGTTTACCGCGGCAATTGTAAGTCGGACGATCTAAAATTCAATATCTTTACCCTACATTAGGTCGGGAGGCACAGATGCAAACAACACATGGCGGCTCTGAACGCACAGACCTAGGCTAATTGGCACTGAGTAAGGACACCGATATGAAAGCGGCGTAATTATCTGTGTCAAGTAGGTATGTACCTATAGAGTGCGAGTATATGTTTCTGACAAGGTTAAGCAGTAACATTGTTTTCAGAGAGCGCGGGCTTCGCGCTTTTACTGAGGCACCTCGCACACATTGTGAAATTGTGTGTAAGCAGAAACTCTTCTCTCTTTCGAACTTAGCTTTGTCTCCGTTGCGGATTAGTAACGAGTAGTTCAAGCAGGAACAAAATGTTGCCGGAGTTAAATAATAAGACTGTAACAGGATTATTTGCGACAAAATAGATAGTTAAATAGGTACCTAATCGACGGAGCGAACGAAGCGCTTTGCATCATCCTTCATGATGCGTACTTACCTACCTACTGCAAAAGAGCGGAATGCGCTTCCGGCGTCTGCATTTTCCCGAGTGCATACCTAGGTACAATCCGAACCTAGGTATGTAAAGCTAGGGTGACTAGGCTTCTTTCTGGGTGAGCCCGCTTCATCTTCGACTAAACCTTCGTCCTCCAAGGGCAAGGCAAGTGTTAGTCAAGAGCAAACACATTATTTATACATAAAAGGTCTTTGCCGCGGTCATCTGTCCGGTTTAACTACCTCATGTCGTCTTATCTATCGCGTTTGCCTTGATACAATTTTGGGTGTTTTTGGAATTCATTATAGTCGTATGATTTGTAATGTTAACAAAGTGAAAACCAGAATGTTGAGTAGAATCCTGAAGTGGCAAGTAAGAAACCCTAAAGCAAAAAAATTAATTAAATTTGCCGAACCCGTTTAGCGTCCCTGCTGATTGACCCGAGTGTCGACACCGTGTCATTGTAAGCGCACTCGCCCGGCTGCCGCCGGCGGCCCGGCCGGGCGGGCCCGGGCCGGCGCGCCGCCGGTCGCCGGCCCGGCGCACACCGCGCGGGTGCAATCAACTCCGGCTCCACGCCTATTTATAGTGAGGAGGAGCTCTTGTTTCTTTTATCACGAATATTGAAAGGCTACCTTTTAATGCGTCGATACTCGCTTCGAATCGAATAATACCTATCGCCGAGCCGAGCCGAGTCGCGGATAGGACTCATTATTTACAAAAGTTATGATAGTTAGGTATATGATACCTACTTAGTACCTACCTATTACTAGCAAAAAGTGCGGTAGGAATCGGGGTAACTAATGAGACTGATCGCGGCGGCCTTGACGTCACCACGCGGCGCGAGTGGGAGCCTGCGCGAGTGGGAGCCTGCGCCAGGTTGACTCGTGTCGCGAAGGATAAGGGGCAGAATTTATCAACCGAGCAAGGGGAAACATCGCTATAATATTCTAGCTCTGTGCCCTTTCCAGAGGGTCACGGAGGTCAAACGGCAAACCCGCCCGAGTGTACCTATCTTCTATCAAAGATAGGGAGGTATCTACCTACCTATACACCGTTTGACCGTACGGCAAACGCATTAGGGGCTTATTAACTTTTAACAAACTAACCACGTAATCAAATCTTGCAAATTGATTTTACAAACTTCTAACTGTCCTACTGTTATGTAGGTACCTACATCTGATGACAATAATATGGTACAATCGAGCTGGTCTGATGATGGAGACGGGAGGTGGTCATAGGAACTCCTCAATGGCTAATAGTAGATTCGTCAGTCTGGCCTCGTGTGACTCGTCTTTTTATTGCGAGTTTTAGGAGTACAGTTGGCCACATAACTGTGTTAGGTACTAAAAATGAAATGACTATAATAGCAGTAGCACTAAAGAGTACTCGGTCGGTGTAACAAAGTGACGTTCGCAGATTTGATGGTAATCATTGGGAGGTTTAATGAGTCGCCGAGACAAAGACAAGCGGGGCAGAACATAAGCGCGCGCCCGCCGCCCGGCCCGCGCCCGCGCGGCTCCGCACCGCCTAACCTAACAAACTCCCTCTTGACCGTGACTGGTTCCCGAAAAGTAGGTGACGGGACATGGAGCTATAGATACCATACTGATGTTAATAAACAAATGTCTAAATCATGGTTAGGGAGGCACTTACTACGAGACAAATACCGACCGAGGGTGTGAAAAATCTACTACTATCGCCGGGCAGCAGCGGGTCTGGCGCAGTGCGTCGTGCAGAAAAAGGTACTTATAATGTACCAATCAAATCAATGTTAACAATATATTGAATATTATTAAGTACCTAGATATTGTATCAGAACCCGCAGCGGGAGGCCGGCGCGGAGCGGACGTCGAGTGGACCTGAATAAGTAAGCGCTGGTGGCGCGGCGGCAGGCCGGCAGGCGCGCGACCTACTTGCGGCGGCTCGATGCACCATTGACCCACATCGGCACCTGCCCGCCCGCCCTGCCCCACTGCCGCTCCGCGCGGCGCGCCGGCGGAGGCGAGGCCGCCGTCGTCGACATAGTTTTAGGAAACCTTATCATGAGGAATCGTTATAAAGAGATCATAAACCATATTTAAAATAAAATATGTATCTATAGCGACCCACTTGCCTTGCGTTTTATGTGGACGGACAAGGGTGATTATAAAAAATTTTTAGTTAGGGTTTTACTTTAATTAAGAAACGTTAATGTTATTCCATTGTGTTAACTTTCGACACACAATGGAAGAAATCAAGAAAATTCAAGTTTCTTAATTAAGGCCTTAACTACGTGAAAATTCTTTGATCATCACCAACAAACTATCGGACCTTATATAGGTAAATACCTATCATGAAGGAACCCAGCTATTCATTGTAAATGTATTTAGTCAGCGTTTGTAATCCCCACCCAGGTTGTTTTTCTCAAATATCATGTAGGTACAGATCTTTTCTCTCTACTGTTTTATTATATCTATAAAAGAACAGATATATATCGTTTACTTTAAAAAATTAAAAGTAGTACCTATGTACCCATGTATGTAGTAGTGTGTTTACAACAAACTGCCAAACGAGTTCAAGGACGCCAACTCGGATACAATTTTTATTCCCAGAGTTAGGAAAATGCTCCTTCAAAAGGGCTACTACTCCGTAAATGAGTTCCTTGATGAGTAAAAAAAAACTTGTGTGCATGTGTGTTCATAATTAAAATTTTAAAACAGATTTAAGATAATGTAATTAGTTTAAATTATTAGCCCTTAATGCAAATTTAACTTTTAATTTTATTTATCGACTTGTATACTGCAAATCTTTTAAAATTTAAATTGACATAATAATATAACCATACCATAGTTTATACCTATGTATAAACTGTAGAATGAACTACTTAAGAAGTACAAATATCTGACTATGTATGTTTAATACAATAAATATTATGAATATGAATATAGGTAAATAATGAAAAAGAAATAACTCTCTTGGATAATGTTACAGCATTTACATTGGAAATTAATAGGATGAGAAAATGCTGACATTGTCTTCTGCAGAGGGCGTAATTGTGTTCACATTGAATTTGAGGCCATTTAACAGGGTCACACTTTCTAATTAATTATTTGCTCATGTACTGAAGCAGTCATTGCAAAAATTAGATTTATCATTCTATGTAAATGTTTTTACAGGATTTAAATACCAATCCAGACAGAAAATTACACCACTAGGGCTTCCTTATGGTGATAAGGAGTACATCTGACAACCGCCTGTTGTACATAAATATATGCTATTTCTGGTTTTGTCAGCTGCTTGCTACAAAGTTTGTATTTACATTTCATCCTAAGTGTAGGAGTAAAAAAAAACATTTTTGAGAAGCTTTTGTTATGTCGACTGCAATTTTTTTGCATAGACATTATCTGCTTATCAAATATACCTAGGTATCAAAACTTGCAAGATTTGAACTTGACACTAACACACAAACATGCAAAGTTAATCAAATTGAGAATAAATAATCCAGTTGTTGCTCACCAATATGTTATCTATTGCATTTTATTAAAAAGTTACAATAAGATGTTGCAACCTGCCACACTCTTATATTGAAGGTGTCTCCAAAGTGTTTTGAATACTTTTTCAACACCCACACCCATATCCATACAAAACCTTGTGCGGGTTTTAGTCATTTAGTGTTTGACTCATTAAATTCTGGGTTCCGGAGTTGATACTTTCTTTTATTTGTATGTTTCAAAATTGTAATAGCTGTGGCCATTTATATATTATACAAACAAAATACCCAATTTGCTATTTGGTTTATCACAGTTAGGTGAAAACAGATTTACCCTTAGTAATTTGTTGTAGTACATAGTCAGTAAAAATTGCAATGGAATTGTTAGACCATGCATAATTGTAAAATTATGTAGAAAACGCACAATAACTGTGAATAATCTTAGCCCACAAAATGTAGGCCATCTAAAGTGAAATGAATACACATGCAGGCAAATGTCCTACGCCTCGCCGGCGGCGGCGGCGGTCGCGGCGTGTCGCCGGGCACGGCTCAATGCTGAGCTACTTAGCATCAGCTGACTACAAACAAGAACACAACTTAAAACTTGAAAATAAAACTGAATTTGATCGATTACGGTATTATAAAGCATTTGACATGTCGATGAATAACCCATGCGACCTAGACCTAAATAAGTTAGAATGGAACTACCCACCACACTTGACCTGTTTGCATATGCTTGGAATAAATTGAATTCTACAATAAGTGTGGAGGCAAATCGCATTTAGTACAAAGAATAGCGACGGATACAATACGAGGAAGACCCGCGACCAATCACAGGAGCCGCCGCCGCCGACGCCTGCCTTGGCGAAATCACTTCCTCCCTACGATACGCTACTCGGACGAGGTTAGAATGCACAAACAGCGCCAGCTCGCGCCTCACCTTCTACCGCTCCTTACCAGGATTCGTGACCTTAGCTTTGTTCACGAGATGCTATAAGATTCTAGAATAATAATACGGAACTCGCGAAATGGCACACAAAGGTGACGCATCGACACGATCCGATCGAATGATCACGGCGAATTCTGAGATTCCGATTCACATTCCTCGCCACCTCTTGAACACACAATGTTGCTTGATTCTTAAGGACACTAAATACACAACAACATATTAAATTCACAAACTTACGAGGCGATGAAAGTCAAATTGTAGAAAGCACACGCACCGCAACGCGACAAGCGAGTTCTGTTGCACGCACACTACTGAGAGACTTGACACCCACACAGAGACAAAAGCTTGACTTTGTCTAAAAATGTATCAACTCACGAACTTACAGACCAAAAACCACACTCACAATAACAAAATTACCAAAATAAAATGTTTTATTATTTATAGAATCCAAGAAAGTACTTAATTTTAACTTATTTTGTGTATTTTATTTTGTGTATTTATCAAGCACAGAGTATCCGGTCCGTTAAGAGCGTCCTCTACTGACTGGCAGGTGACAACAGTTATTGTTTTAATCAACTTAGACCATGGTACGTAGGCATTATGCCACGATGAATTGAGAAAATATTTATTATGGGCGTTTGAGTCGCTTACATCACACATTATAAGGGCTTACATTCTAAAATAAATGGTGTTTGGCAAAAAAGAGTCAAACGTGGTGCCAGGTGGAACAACAATATTCTTAAATAAGGCCGGCCTTACACAGTCTGAATCAGATTATGAGTTCATAATATGAATACATAATCTGAATCCAGAGTGTGTGTGCTCGTCCATAGACAATGTATGGAAAGAGGTGCGTTCTGTCAGATCAATCTGAGAAATTCATAATCTGAAAAAATCTGATTGTATGTGGATAATAGTTACATTGTATGCAATTCCGTGCTTTCTGAATTAATAATATGAATTCAAATTATGAATTCAGATTCTTAATTCAGACTGTGTAAGGCCGGCCTAAATGGCATCTACCACATTGAACAGCAATTTTTATATAAAAATTAAATCTACAAATGAACTAAGAAGTACGATTCAAAAGTTCATAATGTTCATATTGAAATTGACAATATTCGCGCGAAGCTAACAGAAGGGTAATTATTTTAAAAATATTTAACCGTATATGTATGCATGTATGTGACCAAAAATAGGATGTTCCACTCAATAGCTCGTAAACTATTGGACGGTGTTAAAAGTTGTCATATAATTTGTCTAAAATATCAAAAACGTGCTGTTTCAGGGTCAGTTCACACCACGACACGACGCGACAAGGCGCGTACTTTTTAAAATAGCGTTACAATATATAGGGTGATAGGATATTCGATAAAATCCTTTTAAGGAGGCATAGTAGAGCTCATTTGGAGCAAATTAGGTCATGACCCTGGCCGAAAATTATTAGTTTCTGAGATACCTATTTGAACATTTAGTTTTTTTTCGAAATTGCGGAACATGTTCGAAAAAAAAGATATAAAAAAATAATTTGCTTTTTTTAATGCACTTGAATGTATTTCCTGAAAGCTAAAATGTCAGCGATTTCATGTAATGACAAAAACCTAATCACATAATGCTAGTTATTTTTTGCAATAATATCGGCCATAATTGAAGTATGCATCTGAAGATAAATACTGATTTATGAAGAGTTCATACCAGTTCATAAGAGTTCATACTAAATGTGTTAGGTTCGTTTTGCCTAATGTTAAACCGGTAAATTCTAGTATTTTTCTTAATGGCGAGTGTTTAGAAATGGTAGATAAGGCACTTTTCTTAGGCATAACTATAGACATTAATTTGCAATGGAGTCCCCATATAGTTCTAGCAGGCAAATTAAGTAAGGCCGCTTACGCCGTTAGGAAAATTAGACAACTTACCAATGTTGAGACAGCTCGCTTAGTTTATCATAGTTATTTTCATAGTGTTATGTCATACGGTATTCTGGTTTGGGGAAAAGCAGCTGACATACAAACTATATTTGTGTTACAAAAAAGGGCCATTCGCTTTATATATAACTTAAATTCCCGTGATTCATTAAGAGAACTTTTTAAACAAATTAATATTTTAACAGTAGCATCCCAATATATTTATGAAAATATTATGTATGTTATTAAGAACCTAGACTCTTTCGTTAAAAATTCTGATATACATAATATAAATACCAGGAATAAAAATAAAATTGCCATGAAAAAGTTTCATGTCCGTAAAGTATATAAATCATTTGTAGGTCAATGCATTCATTTTTATAATAAATTACCCGACGTAGTTTTAGAGTTACCCCTTCCAGCACTTAAAAATTACTTGAAAAAGTCGTTGATGTCAAAGGCGTACTATAGGGTCGAGGACTATCTAACGGACAAAAATGCTTGGCCTAAACCAGAAAATTAACTAATGTTTAATGTTCAATAGCTTACCTACTACTCGTACATACCTCATAAAAATCATGTAAACGCTGTATCTTGTCTAGGGGACACGGTTTATGTAGGAAGACATGTCAAAACTGTTTTGTGTGATATATATATATATAAATTTTCTCGTAGTCATTCTGACATGTTTTCCTGCAAAACTACGCAGATATTTAATATTATTTTTACAGTTTTATATAATGCTAGAATAAGTATATTTTTATTAAAAAAATGACTAACTGTTGAGTTTCTTGCGGCGCTTCTTCTCAGCAGTGGTCTCCTCTTGGGAAGCGCTGGTAGATTTTGACGTGTAAAAGTGCCCGTGCGGTCTACTTACTGAATAAATATCTTTTATCTTTTTTATCAGGTACAAGAGTAATGGAAGTGCATAAAAAATATACTACTTAGTTTTAATTAGTACATACTTGCTTATTAAATATTTAATATTTTTTGGTAAGTATTGTACCTCATTAGATAGCTAGTAAACCAAGGAAGTTTTTCTAGCAATTTGTACGCTGCATGTCATACATTTAATTATAAAAAAAACACTGTCTTTTAATGAAGTAATTACTGTTTTATTAAATAACATGACATGTAGCATTATGTGATTAGGTTTTGGTCATTACATGAAATCGCTGACATTTTAGCTTTCAGAAAATACATTAAAGTGCATTAAAAAAGGCAATTTATTTTTTTATATCTTTTTTTTCGAACATGTTCCGCAATTTCGAAAAAAAACTATAATCTCAAATATCCCATAAACTAATAATTTTCGGCCAGGGTACTACATGACCTAATTTGGTCCTAATGAGCTCTACTATGCCTCCTACTATCGAATATCCTGTCACTCTGTATAACCTTATTTACCTACTACACAAATAGGTACACATTTCATTGAGAGAATTTGAAAATGCCCCACGGCGTTGCGCTGCGTGTCGAGACGCCTCGCAGCGTAGCGCGACGCAGCGGTATCGCTGACAGCAAATTTTACGTAGCTTCACGATGCGTCTCGCGGCGTCGTGCATCGTGGATCAACTGGGGGGTTAGCTAAAATGACAACGTTCATCCATTTCTGTGTAAACTGACCCTAAGGCTATATACAATTTATAAGGCTGCGTTATACTTACTAATCGCCAGTTGGCTTTTAATTTTGACACCGACTCTACATAAGATGTCCTCCCTGTCATACCCGACAACGGCGACCCCCGCCCCGCTAGGGGATGTTATTTCTGTCGTGTGCCCGAATATGGCTCGCAGAGCCAAATTTCGTTTTAAATGTCCGATTGCAAAGAGTACAAAAAGGTTGCCCGGTGCTGTGATAACTGATAAGTGTAATTGTAGGATGTCTTGGGTTGGGCTTGCGTTTTTCTCGTCTGCTAAGCTGTCTCGGTCCTCACGGCGAGCCACCTCTAAACTATCCCCGGCCGTTCGGACAGCTCCACGCCTCTCATTCTTTGTTTCAGCTAAATTCTCCCAGCCATTCACTGGACTACTGCAGGTAGGTACCTACCTAAGTATAAAGCGTGTGCTAGACGGTTTCAAACCGTCTAGCACACGCTCAAGTCAACGCACGTAAAAAGAACTTTCTGAAGTTGCTGCATTCGCTACTGCGCAGTACATAGGTAGTAAAATATCGGTATCACCGGAAAGAAGGGGGGTAGGGGCTGGGGGCTTTGCAGCCAATTTCAGAAAGTTATTTTTACGTGCGTTGACTTTGGCCGGCCTTACAAAGTATGAATTTTAAGAATCTGAATTCATAATCTGAATCCAGAGTGTGTGTGCTCGTCCATAGATAATGTATGGAAAGAGGTGCGTTCTGTCAGATCAATCTGAGAAATACATAATCTGAAAAAAATCTGATTGTGTGTGGATGATAGTTAAATTGTATGCAATTCCGTGCTTTCTGAATTAATAATATGAATTCAGATTCTTAAAATTCATACTGTGTAAGGCCGGCCTTATACCTAGTCAAGTTTCGTTTCAGCACGCCCTTGTAACGCAGATGCTGCCCTCCAGATTTTCGTTTTCCGCAACAACGCTAGGAATACAAAATGTTTTTGGGGAGTCTTACTACTTAGGTACTTACTTCAGACAAGGGTATTGTCACATCTCATTGACTGCCAATAGTTAGGTACTTAAAGCTTTCGGCACACCAAACGCGTGTCAGGCGCGACGCGCTTCGAAGGCGGGCCCGCGCGTGTTGTAATACAACAAAGAAAATTGAACCCAGCACACCAAAAAGTAACGCGTGCGCGACGGGCACGCGTTCGAACTGCTTCGCGTACGCGACGTGCCGCAGTCGCCGCAGACAACTCGGGCAGCGCGGCGCGTGGCGTGCGCGAAGCAGGCGCGTCGCGCGCGCTGGCACGCGAAGTTGTATTAAATTTGGCCGCCATGTTTACCGGCACACCGGGGCGGGGCGAACGCGTGTCGCGTCGACGCGGCTACTAGTCGTTGTATTTTTTTACAAACGCGTGATGGATGTACGCGCGCGCCGCGCAGCGTGTCACACCGAACTCAGCCGCGAAGCGTGCGCAACACTGGCACGCGTTGAAGCTGCCGCCTGCCTGCGGTGTGCCGGGTGCCGCGTCGCTCACGCCACGCTTACAACACGCGTTTGGTGTGCCGAAAGCTTAAAACTACAAGGTGGGCCAAAAGAAGTCATCCGATGTTGTTTGACTCTCTTTTTTTTTCTAAATGAAAAACTTGGATTCTGTTTTTTTATTATATTAATTTAAACCTTTAGAATTTTATTGGTCAAGTCGAGAAGATTATATCGGCCAAATGGGCGCCGTCACAATTGATTGTCATACGGGCTCGTTTTATGGCATTTTTCATCACTTCGGCGAGAACTTCGGGCGACAGATTCTCGCACTCGTGTCGAATGTTGTCCTTGAGGGCTTCCAGAGTCTCGGGCTTGTTCACGTAAACACGGGACTTCAAAAAACCCCACAAAAAAAAGTCTGGAACGCTTAAATCGGGTGATCTTGCGGGCCAGTGCAAATCGCCAAAACGAGAGATGAGGCGACCCGGGAACGCCGCCTTCAGAATATCGGTTGTGGCTCGCGCAGTGTGTGCCGTTGCTCCGTCCTGTTGGAACCACATGTCGTTCGGTCCTAATTCGTCCAATTGCGGCAGAAAAAACTCGGTCAACATGGCCCTATAGCGCGCACCGTCCACTGTTGTCGTATGGCCAGCGGCATTCTCGAAAAAAAATGGCCCAATGACTCCTCCAGCGTGAACAGCGCACCATGCAGTCACTTTGAGCGGGTGTAATGGCTCCTCGTGCATCACTCGTGGATTTTCGGTGCCCCAGAAGCGATAGTTTTGCTTGTTCACGTACCCGCTGAGGTGGAAATGAGCCTCATCGCTCATTATGATTTTGGTCGAAAAATCGTCCACTTCTTCCTCGAGATTGAGAATGGCTTGGGCGTAGGTTACGCGCGTTTGGCGGTCGGCAGGCAGCTGCTGATGCACGGACTGGACTTTGTATGGGAACATGCGCAGGTCTTTGACCAAAATTCGCCTTAGGGACGTCCGTCTGATGGCTAATTGCGTGGCACGGCGTCTGGTTGATGTTTCCGCCGACAGCTCGACATCCTCGGCAACAGCGGCGATATTCTCGGCAGAACGGGCGCTCCGGGGCCGGCCACTCTTGGCAACGTCTCGTGTGGTCCCATACTCTTCAAGGTTGGTGGCCAAACGGCGCAGTGTTTGCGCAGTCGGTGTCTGACGGCCGGGGAATCGGCGACGGAATTCGCGCTGCGCCAACACCACAGACGAATTGTTACGCAAAAAAATAGACACGATTATTCCGCGTTCTTGGGGAGTGTATCGCTCCATGGCTTGTTCACTTGTATTTTGCATCTGTCAAGTCCACAAATGTCAAAACAGATTTGACATTGGCGACCATTTGCAAAAATGAGAGCATCTTCCAATAGGGTGATTTCTTTTGGCCCACCTTGTAGATACTTCCTCTAGAGCAGCACCTTAAAAGAGTATCTTGGCCTCTGGTCGCCTGTTTAAGAACCTGGATTTTGGAGATGCTGATTACTAACCCAATCCTAGAGCAAGACTCTTCTAATAGTCTAACGTGTTCATGGAGGGAGAAGATATACTGTCAGCCATCAGACAAACATCGTTATCATACGAAACGTGAAAACTATAATGCATATTTGCGTCTTTTGATGGCCAATTTAACTTCCGCTATAAAATGCTTGGTTTATTATGGGTTTCCACTTGACATCGACGCTTAGAATGGTGAACGCATGGTGGAAGTAGGTACCTAAAGCTTGGCAATAAAGAGTTGATATGGTATAATTCCCGGCACGTAACTAGAACCTGCGCACCCCGCCCGCACCTCGATTGACAACGAGAAAACGACTTCTGCGCAGAGACGGCCCTATTTACGTGCCGGCGAATACAACAGGTGGGGCTTTAATATTCTCAAGTAGCAACCACCACATAAACCATCAGATTTGGTGTAGAAGTCTGATCATGTCGCTAATTTCACTTTGAAGAGCGCCATAATCTTTACCAGACTGCGCGAAGCAAAAAGAAGGTTAATGCGTTTAGCAGTCTACGTAAGAACGAGTTGTGATTGTGACCAACAACCGGATGTTCCGCTCCAGCTGCTAAACTATTGAACCGACTTTAAATGGGGTGTCATATGAACATGCGAGTGTCATACGGCCGCACTCAGAGACGTCAATTAACTTTTAAATTTGATTAAACTTGCTGCTGTCACTTTCTTTGCTACAGCAATATAACAAGACGCAGCAACTTTAATCAAACTTAAAAATTAATTGACGTCTCCGAGTGCGGCCGACAGACTATATAACAATCGTACTAGTCGCCAGTCGAGTTTTAATTTTTCAGGTTAGATTTTACTTGCTATATGATAACGAAAAGAGAGGGTTAGCTTCCTAGGCTTCGCTTTGGCTTCGCTGCTGGGATGCGGAGCGGCCGTACACAGCTTCCACCAGGAACCACGCTGGCGCCTCTCTCAAACTCCCTCCAGACATCTAAGGGACTAAACGTACGCGCGTGCTTGTATTGATCATCCAGCGCTGCAGCCCACGGAGGATCCGAGTTGATTTATTAAATAATATTTGTACCTAATTTATCTACCGCATGCTTCTCGGTGACGAAAAACATGACGAGGAAACCTGCGCGCTGCGGAGCTGCTGAAGCCGACAAGGGTTGATGGGGTGTAATCGACGTTTCGATATAAGTATTATTGACTGTTTGTTCGGTTTTCTAGTCGTTTTACATCCTTTATATATTAAATACTTCTATCTTCGTTTTTCAGAGTGCGCGGGATAGGGGGGAAGAGACAGTGGGGAGGGGGTAGTCAGGTGTAGCGGGGCGGGGCGGGGCGGGGCGGTGGCACATGTCATTACCTAGGGGCGGCGGCGGGGTGGGCGTACACAATAATCAAATCACTACAAAGTATAAAAATAAGTGTATTTCATTACACAACGCTTAACGTAAATTAATTTTAATACAATGTTAGTGAGCAGAACCGTGTTAGACACAGAACGCGGTGCATTCAGAATGCGTCGTTCCTAACGTATTAGTCGTTAGTCAATTAGATAAATATTGGAATTGCATGGACGGCGGAGCGCGCCGGCTTAATCGATAAACTTTAAGTACAAATTTGAGATGCCTTCGGTTTCCATTTAACAAAATACATAACATCGTAAAAGTCAACGTTTAAAACAATACTCCGGCGACCCTTAGAGACAAATACTATCTACCTATATACAATCATTAAATAATTGGTCCATTTGATTCCACGTACGTCTTAAAGTAATTGAATACAAAAGTTAACGCTATACAGAGGCGAGCTTACATCGAGGCGAGGCGAATACGAGCGCGCTCACATGCCCGACTCCGCGATGCCCTCGTCGTCTGAAACACGAACAACAATGTTAACACACGAAACAGTTTCCCGCTGTTCATTTACGAACATAACACACACACCGAGCACATGCGCATGCTTCTCACACACGGATTAACGAGACACACTCAGAACGAGCTTCCATATCGTACGTTAGCGAGTCAAAAAGCTGCAAACACAAACTCAAACTGACGCGCGGTTCGGTAACCAGCCGCGCGCGTGTTCTAAGAAATGAATGTATTCAATTATCATAGCTTTCAGTCGGACAAAGCTATGGTACTCTCCCCGGAGCGACACACGCAGCCGTTCGGTTCCTTCCTAGGCCCCTCGATTCGACGGCGAGCGAGAAACACAGTCGGTTAAATGGCGATCGGGAGAAGACGCAAGAGCGGTGTAGGAAGCATGGCGCGGGCGCGGGCGCGGGCGCGCAGGCTCAGCCGCCGCCACCTGCGCGGGACGCGTCCGTCAGCCACACCCACCCAATGCGATCATTACATTTTTTTTTAAATAATAAAGGGACCTTCTACTTTCTGTATAGCTTAAAAATATTTGGAAAATGATAGCGCCGTGAAGTTGCTGTGTGTTACTTAAAAATATTGTAGTTCTTTTCGTCTGCCACCACGCGCCACGGCACTCTTTTAGCCGAGCATGCGTCGGGTCGACTGGGAGCATCGACAAGTTTCCCGCCCGCAGCGCGCCTGCGCGACCGCTGAACGATCCGCCCGAGTTGTCCTTCGTAGGGCGCGCGAAGCTCGAGCGAGTTTGTCTGTTCTAACGCGGTAATTGAACTTTGGCGCTCTCTCTGCCGCGCGCTGATCCGCTAATCTGCTCCTCGTTCATTTCGCCATTTTCATTGTTTCGCGTTTTGTAGCCAAAATAATTTAAGATATTGTTAAATTTATAAATATACTTATGTATTTTAGTCAGTAAGGTATTTATCTATCGGCCTAGTAGCCTGGAAATAAATTAATTTGAATTTAGTTTCGCGCGCGATCTGTCGCAGTCGACAAGTTTCGGACGCAAAACGTGTTTTTATCGAAATGTCAGTCGAATTGACAGAAAAACTAATTGAAGAGGTCCGTAATAGACCAATAATATATTTGTTAAGTTATCCGGATTACAAAAATTACACAAACAAATTACAAGTATCTTTTCATTAATTCCATGCACCCAGATTCTTCGCCTTTTCAAAGTTGAAATGATCAGAGTAAAATCTCTTCTGAAGATGTCGACATTTTACTAAGCTTGCCGCTCGCGCACTGGCGGCTCCGCTCACGGTGGCCGCGGCGCGTGGGCAGGTTTCGCTGCGGAACTCGGGCCGCGGTTTCGCGTTGTTAGTTTCGCGGCGGAGGATGCTATAGGCGTCATACCATACATAATGATTTCATAACGCGTCGGGAACAATATCGTTCGCCTATAGATTCTTCCTCTAGATGGCGGCGTCGTGCGCGCTCGTTCTTGTTGCGTACTGACTTCGTACAGATGGTGAGCGTCTTTGGAAGGCTAGGCGTATTGCAAGTTCGGTTAGGTTCAATTTAAGGTTCAAGGTTAACACGACGCGCGATCAACGCGTGCCATCTGAACGTAGTTTATATTGTGCCCGAGTAAGTAATTCACTAAACGTTAAAAAAACCCGTGACTCATCATGCTAAACAATCAGACAACCAGTTCAATAAAGAAAATCTTTTGAATTCGTGGTGTTGATCGGCTATCACAATGAGTCAGAGCGAGTCGATTGCATTAGTTGTATCTGGATCCATGTACGACGATCGCTGTGACAGCTCATACAAACACGTATCGCGCATGTTTCCTTTTCTTTTCATAAATACTACATTGATACAAACCTCGCGGCGAAGTTCAGTAATTTAAATGATCGATCGTTTATTTTTATACATGCGAAGCTTGCGAGTATAGGTTTAGAGATGTCCGGGAGATGATGTAGAGCGAGCGGGTGAAGCAGCGACTCACCCTCGAAGGCCTGGTTGTGGTTGTGGTTGTGGAGGTGGTTGTGGTGCGGCGGCGCCAGGTCGGCGCCGTCCAGCGCGGCCACGACGCACTGGTGGATGCAGATGTACTGCTGCTCGGTCTGCACCATCCACACGCGCTCGCGCCGCATGCCGTGCACCATGCCGAAGATGTCGAGCTGGTCGCGGTGCGCCGCCAGCTGCTGCAGCGCGCGGTCCAGCGTGATGAAGGTGCCGGAGCGGCCCACGCCGGCGCTGCAGTGCACCACCACGGGCCGCGCGTCCGGCGGGCAGCGCTCGCGGAACGCGCGCACGAAGCGCGCCAGCGTCGTCGGCGGGTCCGGCACGCCGAAGTCCGGCCACGTCGTGAAGTGGAAGTGCTTCACGACGCGCTGCTCCGCGCCGCGCGACGCTAGCAGCTCGGTGATCGTCCAGTCGGGGAACCGCGACTCGTTGAGCGCGGTGACGGCGATGTCCCCGTAGTACACGGGGCGCGTGTCGTACGGCCAGTAGCGGTCGCACTTCTCGCGGCCCTTCTCGACGCAGCGCGTGAGCATGACGATGGCGCGCGACCCGGACTCCCACACCATGCGCCAGAAGTCGTCGCGCGTGCTGTGCAGCGGGCCCTGGGAAATTACCGAATAACACGAGATCAAAATAAGCTAGCTTGTAAAACTCTGTGCACAAACTGTGTGTGTGTGTGTGTACCTGCGTGACGATGAACTCGCGCGGGCTGCTGTGGCCGGGCACGTAGTTGGCGTTGATGTAGTCGGAGCCCTCCTCGTCGTCGACGGGCTGCAGCTTGTAGCGCGAGTGGTCGTACGGCAGGATGTTGGTGAACCGGTTCTTGGGCCGGTTCACGGGCAGGTCGGCCGCCGTCGTCGGCTGCTCGCGCCCCACGTGCTTTAGCTCTTCGAACTCTTCACTGAACCTGCGAGTCACATTGCCACGAGACACTGCTGATGTATTTTTAAACAATTAAGAAGGAACACTAGGCCACTCATATCTTACAAACAAAATCCCTAAATACGCAAAACGCGATCTGAAGCTGAATTTTTGGTATGTTATTTGGCCGCCTTGGGAAAGAGTGAAACTACATTTTGCAAGCACAAAAGGTTGTCCTGCCTCCGTAATACGTGAAAAGTGCAAAATTAAAAGAAATAGTTTTTGCAGTTATTTTAATAATCTACTAGTAAGGGTTTTTTGACATTAGTTGTTATTGTCATTTTGAAAGTATATCAAATTTAGGACAATTTAAGCTCCGTATGTCTAATAATTTTTAAGGTATGATACCTTGAAAAAAATTTTCTTTCAAAAATATTGATACTTTAAGTTTCGCCTTTGTTTTCAGCGAAATATCGGCACAACCTCTGATGCTAAGAGAATAAGTTTCTGTCAAATATTTCCTTTTTTGGGACAAGCTTTTTTTGCCGACTATAATGACAAATCCATACGAGCCGAGTAGTTCCTATGGCGACCTTCGAATGCATCATCAGACCAGCTCCATGGCACCATATTATTGCATTGTCGCCAAAGTCACGTAGTCAATTTCAGGTCAGTCGGACTAAAGCTCTGGTGTCGTAAATAGTGTGGGGTCACCTGAAGTCGGAGTCGGCGGACATGAGGCGGTAGTGGTCGCGGAAGTCGGCGACGGGCACGGGGCGCGAGGCGCGCGGCGCGGGCGCGGGGGGCGCGGGCTGCGCGCGGGGCCGGCGCCGGCGCAGCGCCGCCCACGCCGCGCCCGCCGCGCCCAGCGCCGCCGCGCCCGCGCACAGCCCGATGATCCACGCCGTGTTGTCCACCTCTGCACACACACCGAGTACATGCTGCGGTCCCCATACGGGATGCGAATCGCAACAAACAAATGCTGACCGAAAAGTCGTGCAGTTTTAGAAGCTACGTAGTTCTAGATGACGGTCGTGAAGTGGTTGTTTAGAAAGCTGCACTTGCTAAAATTGCCTTTTAATTGTGCCAAAAAATAATAAACATGACAAATCTACAGCTGTGAGTAGCAGCAGTGATAAGTTTCGCCATCTCAGGTGTACTTCTGGTGAGAATTCGACGAGACAGGGTCAGTTTTAGCTGCTAAATTGCGTCATCATCAATGATAGAGTCGTCAATTATTATATACTACTCTGTCAAGAAAGTACCGGGAAAAGATCAATAATACACAAACTGTTTGTTAATCATCCAAATTTATTTTATCACCTTCAAAGTATGCTCCTTCAGAAACGATACACTTACGCCAACGAATAATCCAATCATCAAAACATTTTTTAAACGCTGTTTCCGGAATTGAATTCAGTTCTCGGCGCGAATTCTCCTTTATGTCTTCTACCGATTGAAAACGGGTGCCACGAAGCGCCACTCCGAAGCTTGTTGACTAGTTTGCATGTCAAACTCGTAAACCCACGTCTCGTCACCAGTAACAATGCGTTTCATGAATGTTGGGTCGGAATTGACTCGTTCTAGCATGTCCTCAGCGACTCTCATGCGATTGAGTTTTTGGAGAAAATTCAGGTCTTTTGGGACTAGCCGAGCGGTAACATGTTTCATACCCAAATGATTAGTTAAAATAGTACGGATCGACTCGTGAGATACAGAAAGTTCGGCGGCTATCTCTCTCAAAGTTGAATGAGGATTTTCAGTCACTATTTCCTTCACTTTTGCGATGTTAACTTCAGTTGCAGACGTTGATGGCCTACCAGAGCGAGGCAAATCTTCCATCACATCTCGACCGCTTTTGAACGCTTTGTACCACTCATAAACACGTGTTTTTGATAAAGTCGAATCACCGTAAGCCTTCTGTAACATTTTCAGTGACTCCGAACACGAAATTCCATTGGCGATGCAAAATTTAAGACAAACTCTTTGTTCAATGTTTTTGTCCATTATGAAATTCGCAATACACACTAGATATGATATAACTAAAAACAGCACTGTATTTAATATAAATAACAGATGCAACTCAAACTCCGCGCCAAAATAGAAAACAGTTGTGCCAATCTAACAACAACAAAAAAAAACAAAAATTTGAATTTGGAACCATAAACAAATCATCCATTCCCGATACTTTGTTGACTGAATGTATATGTACAACCTTGCATCTGACAGTAAGTCTATTTTATATATAATAAGTAACCAATTCTCTATCGCTTTAAGATGCATTTATACTCGCATGTGACGTACATTTGTCAAGCGTTTGTTAGAAACACGAGCGAGCCGGTAACTGCTAATAAGTTAGTTACACATACTGTACGTACGAGGAATAATGTTCTGCATTCCCCGATATCATTTACGTGAATTATTTTATATATTACTTATATTATGTTATGACTTATGATAGATATTAATGATGTTAAGTAATGTGTTGCATTATGCTGCAGTTCTATTCTATTCATGAGAGACAATAACAATAAAGCATGATAACAAAATGGCAAGTACTGTACACGCAAAGCTACATAGGTGCATGCACTAAGCTCTTGTCACTACACACTACAGGCACTCGGCACGCCGGCATTCAGTGCCCAACGCGAAAAGAGAAAAGGAAGATGAAGTACAGACTCACCGAACACGCCCTAAGCCCTTACGATAGTGCGCAATACTGTACTCGACATATCTCGATATGACGCAGAACATTTCATTATGCAGTGATTTATGTAAACACCCATAAAGACGCGCGAATATTAAAACTAGTGACATATTTAGCCATAAGTAAACAAACAAAATAAGAATATATCAAAACGCAAGTCCCGGAAAATCGATCTTTCGTTTTGTAAAATTAATTCGCTTGTCATCAGTGCGTACACTCCCGCGGCCGCGGCCGGCGGCGTCAGCTATAACTCTAGCAATGACTTTGTATTCAATCACCGAGCCATAAAATCATCGGATTACGATCGTTAAGCGACTCACCTTGCTATTTTAGCGCGTACTATGCTCAACAACGACTGTCCCTGTAGACATACGACACGATACACGGAGCACAAGTAAATGTGCTGAAGACGAATGAAGGTTTGAATTATTTATAAGTCCGAGGAGCGAGTGCTGGTTCATCGAAGTCCCCTGTAACCCGAGCCCCCTTTGCAGGGCTTCGCCGAGCGCCGCACGTAATCTATACTTCTACTTTACACTCTACAGGTATATACAACCAGCGGTCCGTGAAATTTTAAACATTCTATACTTAATAAAACTAACATCGACTAACATCTAACACACTGGATACAAACTCGTGGGTCCAGAAGAATGCTCAGGAGTTTCTTATATACAGCAGCGGGCTTAACATGCATGTGCGAGATAAAATTTGACAGGTGCTAGGGAAATGAATGCCTCTATTCCATATTCTAACGTAAGACTTAACGCTTAACCTTAAGGTTTAAAATAAAAGTGTCTCATCCTGACTTTTACCTTTTATTACTAAGCGACTACAGCGATTTTCACATTTTTATAGCGATTTTATCAAGACGGGACACTTTTATTTACGGGACACCTTAAGCTAGCACTTGTCAATTTTATCTCCTGCATGCATGCTGAGCCTGTAGGGGAGAGCCGAGATAGAATTTTTGAAAATCTTCCTCTAATGGAGAAGAAAGTTTGTATGAGAGTTCAAATTGAAAAGTCGGAGGTACCTGAGACGCTGGCGAGGGGCGATCCCGCCGGCACACGGCTAGTTTACCACAAACAGTGCGCAGCAAAATGAAATGAACAAATAAAACAGTACAATTAACACCTACTTATTTACAGTGGTGACATAGACAAACAAACACGAATGTGAACTGCAGCTTATTCGTTTAGTTGATCTAGTTGCACATGGTGGCCAGCGCTCGCGCCTGCAGTGTAGCCACGGTG
Organism: Tortrix viridana; assembly: GCA_963241965.1. Classification (NCBI taxonomy): domain Eukaryota; kingdom Metazoa; phylum Arthropoda; class Insecta; order Lepidoptera; family Tortricidae; genus Tortrix; species Tortrix viridana. Next base: position 185,341 of record OY725176.1, read on the forward strand.
ACGGCGGCGGATGACGCGCCGCGCCGCGCGCCCGGCGCGCATTACCGCGCTATCAGATAACCAGATAGCGGCTATCGCGCGCCGCCGATACCGGACCCCGCTGCCGCCGGCGCTCAGCTTCGTTACACGTCTAACAACTTGCTACCATTCAGTTTTACTAAAGTCCGAGCCTTGGGGGTTTGGAACATAACGAGCAAGTTATCTAATGTTCGAAAACGACATTGATATGGTAGTTTCACATACTGATATTTTATGACACTTGACACGTAAAATAAAATAAGCTTACGACCTGGTAAGTCGCATGGCCGCGATGAGCAATAAAAAAAAACAAAGAAATACCTATGAGACATTTAACTGAACAGTTCTCCTACTATCTTTCTAAAACATGCATGAACAAAAAAAATAGAAAAGGAAAAAGTGCCACCACTTTATTAAAAAAATGTTACATACAGAATAAACATACATTTTAAATGGTTATATCATGCACACAAAAGCAAAAGCATCATAGGATCATACACACAAAAATTCAATGGATACCTTTAGTAGGTAACAAAAATTAGTTGCGTATTAGAGGTTGGAGACCAAGTAATACAAGAAAGGAAGTCAGACCCGAGTGTCTCGCGCTAGTTAAATAGATATGATACAACCACATTTTACAACAGCTTTTTGGCAAACGTTTGTATTCACCAAAAAATATAGAACAATTAAAACGTGAGTGTGTATGACCCTACGACCATTGGTATGGCACCAGGGTGGCGCGAGCGGGCGCGGGCGAGCGAGTGGTGCGAGCGCGTACCGTGCCGCCGGCGCCGGCGCCGCGCGGGCGCCCCGCCGCACCTCGAAGAGAGCCGTCACCCGTTAGTCGAGCAGAGCGGGAATGCGCTACCGGCGTTAGTACAGGAACTATCACTTTCATTAGTCAGTGCTTCAAAACGGAAGGTGCTGTTATAGGTTTTTGTCGCTGGCGCTTTACAAAAGGGACGAGTTCACTGGCGTAGCTACCGAAGGGCCAGGCGGGGCAGTGCCCCCGAGCTCGGGGCCCCCAAAACCTGATTAGCAAACTTCTTATTGAACCAGCGAATAATTCTCCCGCCTTCGGAATCTAAATAAAGGAGCCCCAGTTTTTTTTGCCGCCGTTGGTCACCTAGCTGCGCCACTGGACGAGTTGTTATTGCACTTAAGCAAAATACAGATTTAGTCTAACGGCCGCACTCAGAGACGTCAATTAATTTGTAAGTTTCATTTAATGTTGCTGCTGTCAATTTCTTTGCTATAGCAATAGAATAAGACGCAGCAACTTAAATCAAACTTAAAAATTAATTGACGTCTCCGAGTGCGGCAGGAAAACTATTTTTAAAGTCAATATCATATATATTAATTCTCAACGCTTACACAATAATGTGATTGGGTTACTCTCTTGTCTCTTTTGTAAAACGCCAACACCGCGCTATCTGTGTCCCATAATTTACAATTTGGTGGGTAATGGATATATTGTTTAGTTCGCTCACGATCTCACGTCATTGCAGTAGCGCTACAAACGAGTTATAGCCATATTGTACTAAAGAGCTAGATTACTGTTGTCTCACTAGTTTAGGCCTCATCTAACAGAGACAGCACTAATCCAGCGCTCAGCAAAATGTATAGTATAATTTGGCTTTCAGTGGGGCCCGAATAATTTGGCTTTCAGTGGGTAGCGCTGCGAACTAACGGGACCACAGGAGCGCTACAGACTAGCTTCTTAGCGGTAGATCTACGGATTAATATTGCCACAGCACCACTATAGCCGGATTACTGGATCCAGTCGTTGAATGTAGCGGTGCCAGGATCTGGGTAGACTCGACATACCATGCTGGGCGTCGGTCGCGGTCGGCAACATCGGAATTGTCCCTTTACCCACACGACACACTGCCGACTTTTCTTGGGCCAATATACGGTTGTCCTTATCCATTTTTACAAAGTTTGTGGAGATAAAACACAATCAACCGATTAAATAGTCTGCAATCTGCGGGGAGGCTTAGGGAAATTCGTAAATATGTGACCACTAGATTCATCCACGGCCCGGATTCAGTAATCGCTTTGTACCACAGCAACATGTTAAGGTCGGGTTAGTGTAGGGCAGGGCGGGGTACGGACCGGTGTAGACGACGGCGTAGGCGGTGTCGGTGAACTTGTCGGGCGCGGTGAAGGCGCGCAGCTTGACGTAGTAGGCGGCGCCGGGGCGCAGCGGGCCGTTGCAGTACGCGCTCCCGACGCCCTCGCAGCGATCCGAGCCGATCGTGAACTCCTCCACCGCGCCGCCGTGGAACGGGTAGTACGGCTCCGTGACCTGCCCACACACACTGCTGTCACACGGTCCACAAGCACGCGCACGCGCACGCGCACAGCGCCGGCACTGACCTGGTAGGGCGGCCACACGGGCAGGCGCTGCACGTCGCGCCAGCCGGGCAGGCGCGGCAGCGAGTCGTTGCGCGGCTCCTGCGCCACCACCAGCGCGTACGCCGTCACGTTGCCGTTGGCCGAGCTGCGGACACACACACACGCGCACGTTACACACGCGGAACACACGGATTATACGAATCTGATAAGTAGACTTTGAAGTCCACGGACATAGTATACAATCGCAATATGACAAAGACGTTACCGACTCTGGAGAGTGAGATAGAAATCGAGGATGCTAGTAATTTTAACGGCTGGGGGCAAACCACGCCGAAACACAAACTGTGAATAGTGCTACATGGCGACGGGTTGGCAAGTGAATGTGCATTCACGCTACATCGCCTGGGCAGGAAAATGGTTGCAGCAGAAACAAGGCGTCACCTGAAGTAGTCCTGGCGGAAGCGCACGGCGACGGTGGTGGGCGTGGCGCGCACGGCGGCGGGCAGCGCGTGCGGCGGCGGGCGCGGCGGCGCGGCGATGGCGAGGTGCTGCGTCCAGCGCGCCGCGGCGCCCGGCCCGGCGCCCGTCACGGCCCACAGCCGGAACGCGTACGTGGCGCCCGGCGTCAGCCCCGACACCACGCCGCTGCGCGCTGCAACACGCGTCACACCGGTTTGGACGTTGGACCGATAGAGATGCTAGTCTTCACTAGCTACAGCGAAATTATACCTCAGACTTGGCCCATCCCTTGGCCCGCTCGATTACCCGACTTGACCCCCTTGGATTTTTGTTTACTGATTCATGTTTTTTTTAATATTCTGACCCTTGCACGATTAGTGCTTTTGGCCCGGATGTCAATTCAGTCAATCTAAAGAAGGACTAGTGCAGCACAGCAGGAGAGGCAAAGTGCCTACGAATGTATTTTGATCATGTTAAAAAAGTTTTTTTAGTTAATTAGAAAATCTGAGGCAATAAATATTTTTATGGTGATCCTTAAAAATAAACATTAACTGCCGCACTCAGAAACGTCAATTAACTTTCAAGTTTGATTAAAGTGGCTGCTGTCACTTTCTTTGCTATAGCAATAGAATAAGACGCAGCAACTTTAATCAAACTTAAAAAATAATTGACGTATCCGAGAGCGGCAGTTAAAGTTGACACACTTTATTAGAATCTCCATTTTAAGCTTTAAAAATTAGTTTTGAATTCAACGGTACATAATACGCCTCGTATTCTAAATTCTCCGCTCGTATCCCAAGTGATTTAACAAAACTACGAATGCCTCTAGTTTTCATTAAAATCAAATTAAATTTTCCTTTTTATTTTTCCTTTTTTTATTTAATATACATCCCATATTCGATCGGTGTCGGCTTTAATCTAAGATGGCGACATAGCGTTTGGAAATAATAAAATACTGACCGTCGGGCGGGAAGGTGAGGGTGGTGTTGTTGTCCGGCTGGCCCTGCGGCGCGTACTCGATGGCGAAGTGGTCGAGCTCGCCGTTGGCGTCCTGCGGCGGCAGGTCCCAGGCGAAGGCCAGCTCGCTGGGGCGCGCGTCGGTGGGGTGGAAGGCGCGCGGCGCGGGCGGCGGCGCCTGGCGCGTGCGCACCTCCAGCGACAGCCCGGCCGAGCGCGTCAGGATCGTGGCCGGCGTGCCCGCGCGCACCTGCGCGCCATGCCGTTACACACACGAGCACTCACGAATAACCCTAAATAGGTAGGCTAACAAATGCTACGTGACAGAATGTAGTCCACATGTAGAGCTGTGGCCTTGATTCAATTTCGTTTTTAAATACACTTGGCGTCAAAAATATCGCACCTTCACGAAAAATTGTTTCAAGAAACCATTATTTTTTGTTTAAATTAAACATTGTCGGTGTTATTACAAATTAATAAGGTAGCACAATTTTGCTAAGGGCTAGATTAGCTTTGAAAAGTTAAAGTTGACTGATATGTTAGGTCATTTCAATATAAATAAACTGCTAACAATAATCAGTTCGGCTTCACCAAGGGACGATCCACAACTGATGCAGCATCTGTACTTATTAAATATATATATAACATTTGGGAGACATCTTGTAATGCAGTAGGAATATTTTGTGACCTTTCCAAAGCTTTTGATTGCGATGATCGTGCGACCCTTATTTTATTATTAGAACATTATGGTCTATCAAATAATGCTCTAAGACTTGTCTTCTTACCGCAGCGATAGAACACACACACGGTCATTGTATACAATATGCAGTCTGTTGGCGCTGCAGTTAAATTAGGTGTGCCTCAGGGCTCTATATTAGGTCCTTTCTTATTTTTGGTTTATATAAACGACTACCACCCATAGTAGATAAACTTTCTGATATTGTGCTAATTGGTGATGATTCATCATGTTCATATCTTTATCTAATCTTCGACGAGGTGCGATATTTTGAGGCCGAGTGTATTTACCGGCATCGACAATAGACATATAATGAGGTACAGTCGGAGTCGCCGGCGCGGGTTACCTCGATGGTGAAGGTGTAGGCGGTGTAGGGGCGCAGGCCGTCGACGGCGAGCTTGAGCGCGGGCGTGGCGCGCGCCTCCAGCGTGTCGGCGGCGGCCAGGTACTGCAGCTCGAAGTCCGTGTAGTCGCCGGCCGGCCGCGCCCACGCCAGCGCCACGCCGCGCGCGCCCACCTCCGTCGCCGTCAGCCACGCCACGGGCAGCGGCGCCAGCCGCGTCTGCGCACACAACCCGCCGTCAGCCGCCGTCGCCAGTGTGTGTGTGTGTGTGTGTGTGTGCGCGTGGGACCTGGCGCTGCACGGGGTGCGAGGTCACGTTGCTGGAGACGGTCCACATGGTCAGGTTGTAGAGGCGGCCCGGCGTGAGCGCCGCGAACAGCAGGCGCTGCGGCGGCGCGTTGGCCGGCCGCGTCTCCTCGCGCGCCGGCTCCGACCCGCCGTCCAGCCGGAACCGGTACGAGTCAAACCGCGACGCCGTCGCCGGCGTCAGTGTGTACAGCACCTGGCAAATACAGTATTATAGGCACCGAGATATACCATCTATTTTATAGTACTTAATATTATAAAGTGGAAAGCTTTGTTTGTTGAAACTCAATCGGAAGATTTTATTTTCAGAGGTAATGATCAGCGTTGCCGACCGCGCGGCCCTAAGTCCTCACCAGTATAGCGGGCTCGGTGTTGTTGCCCCCGTCCCCCTCGGGCTCGTTCACGATCGTCATCTCCGACTGGATCAAAGGCCCTGCGCATCACATTATGCCTCAGTTACATTCAGCCGAAGTGAGCAGGGAAGTGGGCAGCACGAGTGTGTGAACACGTCACTCGCGCTGTCACTACATACACTCCCACTTCTGCTGCCCACCTCCCTGCCCTAATGGGCTGAATGTAAACGAAGTATTACACTTCACACTCACCATGTTCATTCATACATTAAATATTTACAGTAAAATCAGTCATGATTATGTTCTCTATCTCGCAAGTTACTGGAAGGAAACTGTTTATTTAATAAGTCAAATATTACATCATCTTCCTCCTAGTGCATTTTCGCGTTTTTTTTTCGATTCTTAGTCAAATATTACATACAATTAAAATATGATTTCCTAATCCACCGGGCCCCGACGCCATCATCAGTACGACTTCAAACCGCGGCCAACTCATGAACTTTTCAGATCTGTAATCGCCGTAATCGGGTAGATCGCTGCGTCATACGCCTCGCCCGTCTCCCGACAAGGAGAATAGTATCGGCGGGGTACTGACGCGTGCGCGTGGTCATGGTGAACAGGTCGCTGGTGAGGTTGTAGGAGTGCGCGGCGATGGAGACGGCGTAGGCCTGGCCGGGCTGCAGCGCGTCGAGCAGCGCGCGCACGGTGCGCGCCGCGCCCGCCGCCGTGAGGTTGCGCGCGCCGCCCTCGGCCTGCGCGCCCGGCCCGGCCTCCGCCGCCGGCCCGCCGCCGCCCGCGTCGCCCGCGTCGCCCGCGTCGCCCGCGTCGCGCGGCCACCAGCGCAGCTCGTACCACTCCACGCGCCCCTTGGGCCGCGGCCACTCCAGCGTCATGTTGCGCGTGTCCACCAGCGCCGCCACGTTCGATACCGGGTTGGGACCTGGGAAGACGACACGTCAACTTTTAACTCACACCTATCATCAACAATAATACAACAAGTTTAAAGGTTGGTGTAAAAATTACATGAATTAAGAAACTAGAGAGATAGAAAAAGCTTTATATTACAATTTTTTTATTAATAAAAAAAAGTTAAAACTGAAAGTGTTCTACGCAAAAAAATTAAAACAGGCTCTACTACAATTTTTACTTGAAACAGTTTACAATCGGCTATGTGATTACATGTTACTCACTCACACGGGAAGAAACCTTTTACATGCGATGTTTGTAAGAAACAGTTTAGTCTCTCTGTTTCAATTTATTTGTTTTCACCATGCTCAGCGATAGAAAATACCGGTTCAATGATGACGAACTCTCTCATCTGCATGCAACGGTATCAAGTCTGGAGACAGAGGTGGCCATAAAATAGGTCCATAGTCACCCGATGTTTGCAAATATGATTGCTTAATTACACACTACAGTAAGAGGCGGTAACCTATCGCAATCGCGAATCTCCTTTAATCGAAAACGTTTCGTTTTTTCCCGTTTGTCCGATGACAGGATTCGTCAATTTTTTATTTCACTATTCGACATTAAGTAAACATATTTTTAGTCCGAGCAACTTTTCTCCTTGTAGTCACTTGCCCCATGTATAGTTGCGTATTTTTTTCAAAGCCCATTTTTCATTTAACCAATGCTACAACCACCCCAGGGATCGTTACGTATTTTGTTTCTTAACCCATTTTTCACTTCATCAATGCTACATATAGATTTCGCTACGTTACGTGAAATATTCATTTCAGTCCAGAAAATCTTGCTTGTAATTTGTTTTAACAATCCAGAAAAGGCAACGAGCAAGACGAATCAGGGCAGAACCGAATCGGATAGGTTAGGTTAGAAAGCCAAGGGGTGAACTTTGCTCCCGCCTTGGCCTTCGAGGTTATTTTTTTATCTGCCCAGAAAATCTTGCTTGTAATTTGTATTAACTACTCGTACCCAGAAAATGCAATGAGAAAGACGAATCAGGGTAACATATTAAATTATTAAATTATTAAAGTTCCAGTACAAATTATAACCTCAAATCTATAAATAGGTTATTAAATGTACTGCGATGACAGGTGTCAGGATTGCCTTCTTATCTGTTTTTTAATTGTAGTAAGCGTAATAAATTTAGCATTTTTAAAACCAAGCGATTAATATTATATAATCGACTCAAAACAAAACACGCTTTAACATAAACTTGTTTTTTTTTTACAATTTAAAGTTTCCTGAAACATAATGTAAGATGTAACAGGCTGGACAAACAAGAAGCACGACAAGCCAGGACTCACGGACGGTGTGCTCGGCGCGCAGCGGGTGGCCGCTGTCCACGCTGTCGCCGGCCGCGGGCTCGCTCAGCGTGTCCAGCCGGATCTCGTAGCGCTCGCCGTGCGTCATGTCCACCACCTACACACGCACACGTACACACAACACGGAACTACATACACATATGAACTTGAAACAATTATGCATCACATAACAAGGGCTGCCTCTAGTCGCGTCACCAGATAGTCTTTACTGTTAATAGTAGATGCTAACATTAAACATAGGATTATGATTGATGTAATGATATCTATTACTACTGCTGATATCTGTTCCTACAAGCAAAGAGAGCCGGTACCGAATCAGACAGAATAGTGGCAACCGTGAGCGCTGTGCCATCAACAATTCAGTATCAAGAGTCGCCACCAGCCCGTGCCGACAGCGGCCGGGCCGGCCCCGCGCCTCGGACTGACCTCGGCCTCGGTGATGTTGGGCGGCAGCGGCGGCAGCCGCGTCCACTTGGGCTCGTCGCGCGTGCGGTACTGCAGCTGGAAGGCGGCCAGCACGCCGGCCGCGCCGGGCCCGCGCCAGCGCACCACCACGGAGTTGGACGTGGCGCGCTCCACGCCGAGCCATTCTGCCGGCAGCGGGCCTGCGGAACACATACACGCATGTTACAAGAATGGCGGCTTCAGAAGGAGAGCTTCGGGAGCGATTCCTTTCCCCCCCCCCCAATCCTGAAAATATGTTCAATAGGATACCTAAATTGAGGCTGGTTTACAATGTATATTGGATCGTATGAAATGCCCACTAAGTGAAATTCTCGAGTCGTCATTGTGTTAGAACCGGGCAAGAAGATTATTCCATCCACACCGTGACCAGCGATGCGAATGAAACACATATCCCATCCATCGAGGGAGTCACGATACTCACGCACGGGCTTGAGCACGGCGTGCGGCTCGGAGTGCAGCCCGTGGCTGATGGCCTCCACCTGGATCTCGTACACCGCGCCGGGGAACAGGTTCTCCAGCGTCACGTTCGTGTCCGTCGTCGTGATCTGCAACGTTCAACATTTACACTATATATTTAAAAAGATCTTCAAATTCCCCTCCACTACTGAAGGCTGGCAGTCAGCTCTGCATACAACTGTCTATCTCTAGCCAAACGGAACATTTTTTCAGTCGCGGCGACGCTTGTCCAGTTACGAATCGTTAGATTCGTTCCACGCTCTGCTTCATTGCAAGGATTTAGTGGAATGTCAGCCCTAACACATTCACCGCCGCCAAACTTCCAAACTTATGTAATTTTGACACACCGAATGTGTTAATGAACCTCTAGGTAGGTAAACCCTAGTAGTAGGTAATATATAGTAGTAGGTAAGTGAAAGGTAAGTAGGCTGGCACTGTAGACTGACCTCAAGGAAGTCGTGCGCGGGCTCGGCGCGGCGGCGGTAGCGCAGGCGGTAGAGGTCCTGGCGCGAGTTGACGTCGGAGCGCCAGGTGAGGCGCTGCGCCGCCGCCGAGCCGCTCCACGACAGCACCACGGGCGCCAGCGGCGGCGTCAGCGCCGAGCGCCGCGCCGCCGCGCCCTCCACGCCGCGCGACACCGCCGTCACCTGCGCACGGGGGAGCAGTGTGTGAGCGCAGCACCCGTACCCTACTCGCAAGCATCTGACTACTGATCCGACTATAAATTAGACTATCAATATCTTATTAAGCCGGCATGAAAGAAATAACCTGTTTAAATATTTATAGAATTTAATATTTCTCATTACCAGGTGAATTTGTGCAAGATTATTCCCTCCTTTGTATGAATGTTGTTGTTACCAGACTCGAAATACTTATTTATTTATTCCATATTTGCACTCATGTTACATGAAATAGTACATAAGACCCTGTTAAAGGGTATCGCAAAAAATAAGTAACGTGTAAGTTTACCAATTTAAAACTAGATTATTGGTTGCTTCGTCTTGAGCTTTTAACATATTCAAACAATTCTATGTTCTCATTCACAAATATTGCAGCTTCCAAAATATATGTATAGACGGAGGGTGAGTAATTTTAATCTAGTGAAACGTGGTCGGCAGCTCTCCGTCTAATGTATTATAATCTGGATGATGCGCAGGCATTTGTTTTGCAAAATGAAAAGATCATTAGCGTCGGGGCTGCGGCCCCGGCGCGGGGGGCCGCAGCGCAGACCGGCGCGGGAGCAGGGAGCAGGGCGGAGGGAGCAGGGCGGAGGGGGCGGAGGCACTCACGGAGATGGTGTAGTTCCGGCCCGGCAGCAGCGCGGCGCCGGACGCGTCCAGCAGCAGGCTGGTGGCCGGCGTGCGCAGCCCGGCGCGGGAGCAGGGAGCAGGGCGGAGGGAGCAGGGCGGAGGGGGCGGAGGCACTCACGGAGATGGTGTAGTTCCGGCCCGGCAGCAGCGCGGCGCCGGACGCGTCCAGCAGCAGGCTGGTGGCCGGCGTGCGCAGCCCGGCGCGGGAGCAGGGAGCAGGGCGGAGGGAGCAGGGCGGAGGGGGCGGAGGCACTCACGGAGATGGTGTAGTTCCGGCCCGGCAGCAGCGCGGCGCCGGACGCGTCCAGCAGCAGGCTGGTGGCCGGCGTGCGCAGCCCGGCGCGGGAGCAGGGAGCAGGGCGGAGGGAGCAGGGCGGAGGGGGCGGAGGCACTCACGGAGATGGTGTAGTTCCGGCCCGGCAGCAGCGCGGCGCCGGACGCGTCCAGCAGCAGGCTGGTGGCCGGCGTGCGCAGCCCGGCGCGGGAGCAGGGAGCAGGGCGGAGGGAGCAGGGCGGAGGGGGCGGAGGCACTCACGGAGATGGTGTAGTTCCGGCCCGGCAGCAGCGCGGCGCCGGACGCGTCCAGCAGCAGGCTGGTGGCCGGCGTGCGCAGCCCGGCGCGGGAGCAGGGAGCAGGGCGGAGGGAGCAGGGCGGAGGGGGCGGAGGCACTCACGGAGATGGTGTAGTTCCGGCCCGGCAGCAGCGCGGCGCCGGACGCGTCCAGCAGCAGGCTGGTGGCCGGCGTGCGCAGCCCGGCGCGGGAGCAGGGAGCAGGGCGGAGGGAGCAGGGCGGAGGGGGCGGAGGCACTCACGGAGATGGTGTAGTTCCGGCCCGGCAGCAGCGCGGCGCCGGACGCGTCCAGCAGCAGGCTGGTGGCCGGCGTGCGCAGCCCGGCGCGGGAGCAGGGAGCAGGGCGGAGGGAGCAGGGCGGAGGGGGCGGAGGCACTCACGGAGATGGTGTAGTTCCGGCCCGGCAGCAGCGCGGCGCCGGACGCGTCCAGCAGCAGGCTGGTGGCCGGCGTGCGCAGCCCGGCGCGGGAGCAGGGAGCAGGGCGGAGGGAGCAGGGCGGAGGGGGCGGAGGCACTCACGGAGATGGTGTAGTTCCGGCCCGGCAGCAGCGCGGCGCCGGACGCGTCCAGCAGCAGGCTGGTGGCCGGCGTGCGCAGCCCGGCGCGGGAGCAGGGAGCAGGGAGCAGGGCGGAGGGAGCAGGGCGGAGGGGGCGGAGGCACTCACGGAGATGGTGTAGTTCCGGCCCGGCAGCAGCGCGGCGCCGGACGCGTCCAGCAGCAGGCTGGTGGCCGGCGTGCGCAGCCCGGCGCGGGAGCAGGGAGGAGGGAGCAGGGCGGAGGGGGCGGAGGCACTCACGGAGATGGTGTAGTTCCGGCCCGGCAGCAGCGCGGCGCCGGACGCGTCCAGCAGCAGGCTGGTGGCCGGCGTGCGCAGCCCGGCGCGGGAGCAGGGAGCAGGGAGCAGGGCGGAGGGAGCAGGGCGGAGGGGGCGGAGGCACTCACGGAGATGGTGTAGTTCCGGCCCGGCAGCAGCGCGGCGCCGGACGCGTCCAGCAGCAGGCTGGTGGCCGGCGTGCGCAGCCCGGCGCGGGAGCAGGGAGCAGGGAGCAGGGCGGAGGGAGCAGGGCGGAGGGGGCGGAGGCACTCACGGAGATGGTGTAGTTCCGGCCCGGCAGCAGCGCGGCGCCGGACGCGTCCAGCAGCAGGCTGGTGGCCGGCGTGCGCAGCCCGGCGCGGGAGCAGGGAGCAGGGAGCAGGGCGGAGGGAGCAGGGCGGAGGGGGCGGAGGCACTCACGGAGATGGTGTAGTTCCGGCCCGGCAGCAGCGCGGCGCCGGACGCGTCCAGCAGCAGGCTGGTGGCCGGCGTGCGCAGCCCGGCGCGGGAGCAGGGAGCAGGGAGCAGGGCGGAGGGAGCAGGGCGGAGGGGGCGGAGGCACTCACGGAGATGGTGTAGTTCCGGCCCGGCAGCAGCGCGGCGCCGGACGCGTCCAGCAGCAGGCTGGTGGCCGGCGTGCGCAGCCCGGCGCGGGAGCAGGGAGCAGGGAGCAGGGCGGAGGGAGCAGGGCGGAGGGGGCGGAGGCACTCACGGAGATGGTGTAGTTCCGGCCCGGCAGCAGCGCGGCGCCGGACGCGTCCAGCAGCAGGCTGGTGGCCGGCGTGCGCAGCCCGGCGCGGGAGCAGGGAGCAGGGCGGAGGGAGCAGGGCGGAGGGGGCGGAGGCACTCACGGAGATGGTGTAGTTCCGGCCCGGCAGCAGCGCGGCGCCGGACGCGTCCAGCAGCAGGCTGGTGGCCGGCGTGCGCAGCCCGGCGCGGGAGCAGGGAGCAGGGCGGAGGGAGCAGGGCGGAGGGGGCGGAGGCACTCACGGAGATGGTGTAGTTCCGGCCCGGCAGCAGCGCGGCGCCGGACGCGTCCAGCAGCAGGCTGGTGGCCGGCGTGCGCAGCCCGGCGCGGGAGCAGGGCGGAGGGAGCAGGGCGGAGGGAGCAGGGCGGAGGGGGCGGAGGCACTCACGGAGATGGTGTAGTTCCGGCCCGGCAGCAGCGCGGCGCCGGACGCGTCCAGCAGCAGGCTGGTGGCCGGCGTGCGCAGCGCCGCGCCCACGTCCGCGCCGCCCGCCTCGTGGTACGCCACCTGCGCACACACCTTACCCGTCACTTGCGCTGCATGACTGCCTGCCATGCGCTAACTCACTCACTTCCTACCGAAACATGACAACTAATTCCTCATCGCATTGTTCATTTACAATGCAGTTGCTTTCGTTAGTACAAATATCATAAGAACAGAACTTGCGTCTGCATCTTACAGACTGTCTTCTATAATATTCCAGCCAGATAAACGATATCCATGAAGCTTCAGGTTAGTTTAAAATAAACGAATTATTGTGATACTCAAATTAAAAAAAAAAAAAAATTCTTCACTGAATTTATTTGGGGTTTAAATCGCAGACACTCATTTCACACGTCCTCTCATCTTTTCAGTCGTGAGTCGTCTCTTGTTTTGCAGTCATCATCTCTCTCGCACACGCATCGTTCCCAGCCAGTCTCACTGACACCTGTCAAACCTACATCCATGGATATGTTGAGTGTAGTTAGGTATACGAGGTACAAATAAAAATCACTAGGTATTTCCTCGTAAGGGAATAGTGGCAACCCCTTAATAAAAATGAAGCGCACCTTGTACTCGTCCTGCGTGCTGCCGTCGGCCGGGCGCCACGCCACGCGCATGCCGCCGCCCTCGGCCTCCGCGCGCAGCTGGCACTGCAGCTCGCGCACCGGCAGGGGCTCTGCAATTACAAAAAAAAACTTCATTCATGATTTACATCACAGGCATGTACACTATTTTTAAAAGTTCCTACGGGGTTAAGTCTGGAGACTGCGGGGCCTACCGATGGTCCTCCGCGTCCTATCTATGGAATTTCCACCTAGAAATTTATGGTTAAAAAAGTGCACAATAAACGTGTGCAATGGCATGGGCGAGCATTATTTTGGAAAACCATCGCTTGCAACATAATTTAAGAGTTTGAAAAGTTGAAAGTGCTAATCCAAATTAAGTCTGAATAGCGACCTAAATACGGTACGATTTTACAGTGGAGGAATACGTAACAGCTAATACTGCTAAAATCATTCCTCAGACACGAAGTGTATGAGCCAGAACGCCACCTGCTTAAGAAAATATGATAATTCAAAATGCACACACAAATTAAAATATACTGTGAGGTCGATAAGGTAGGGTGTACTGACTGAGCGTGATCTCGGCGGGCGCGGGCCAGGAGGTGACCTTGCCGGACATGGTCTTGACGGTGACGGTGTAGTGCGCGCCGGGCTCGAGCCCGTCGAAGTCGGCGACGGGCGTCTCGTTGCGCGCGCGCACCACGGGCGCCAGGCGCCGCGCCGCGCCGCCGCCGCCGCCCGACACCGACACCTGGTACTTCTCGAACTCGCTGCGGGACCACACAATACTACATCAAAATACATTCATGGGCATGTGTGAAAATCTTGTTAATTTAAAACAATCACACAATAGTAGATTTTTGATCAAGGGATGAAAGTGATCAATTGCATCCTGAGGTAGAGAGAGAGGCTGCACGAGCGCTAGTGAGTGCGCCTATAGTTCGAAGATATCAATCGCACCTTCGAACTATAGGTACACTTTAATGCGAGTAAAACACTCTTTCTTTTTTTTCCCATCCCTACTTTTCAAACAGGAGAGATACATAATAAATAAATAAATAAAAGCCAGTCTAAACATTGTAGAAAAATGTTGGCCCTTCGAACCGGATTTTACAAAGACTTGTAGTTCAAACCTTGATTGGGCTCTTAACGCTCCGGAGAGTGGACGTACCTCTCCTCCTTGGGCGGCAGCCAGGTGACGCGGAAGGAGGTGGCGGTGAGGAGCGCGGGCGGCAGCGCCACGTCGCGCGGGCGCAGCGGCACGGTGCGGTACTGCGCCGTGGTGGGCGCGCTGATCTCGGGCTCGCTGACCGTCTGCACGGAGATGTTGTACGCGCGCCCCGGCACCAGCCCCTTGAACGCCGCCTGCGCCGGCCCGGGCGGCTCGCCCTCCTTCTCCACGTACAGCTCCGACTCGCGCGCGTCCGGCGGCACGATCGACACCTGCGCAGACGCACTCATCACACTCATGCATGGAACAGGTTTCACCGAGCTATGGCGACACGCAAAAGCTCCTTTTTAGGATATCGTACCCAAAAGGTGCCTAACGGGGCCCTATTACTAAGCCTACGCCATCCGTCCGTCCGTCCTAACTTAAAAGAACTGTATCTTTTGAACCGTAAAAGATAGCCCGCTGATTTTTTTTGCAGAATATGTGACATAACGGCGGATTTCCTAACAAATAATAAAAAAAGTCAAAAAGTAAAATAATAAGGGGAGACCCCATACGAGAAACGTTTTTTTTTTTTTGTAGATGTTCTATAGTAAAAACGGTAATACATACAAACGTCTTTGGTATGGTTATACCCTATAGTTTACGGAACCTTCAGTGCACGAGTCGGACTCGCACTTGACCATTTTTTTTCTTTCAAAAGGACACACACACTCGCACACAGGCATACACACTCTCACATAAACCGAACAAAATGAAATATATACCCGGGCTTATAAATAAATTAAATAAATAACACAACGTAAATAAGATACTGATATTCTGCCATGAACTAAATGAGGTTAAAACTAACTTACCTGGACCAGTGGAACCGAATGAAGGATCGAGAGAAGGGAGGGATACATCTTGTTGTCCACATACATTTTACAGATATGTCTTGCTAAGGGATACTCGGTTGCAACGCAAGATAACGCATTTTAACTTAATTTTAATTTCGCCTTAATAAATCTAATAAGTGGAGGCACATCATCGTCACTTTTACCGAAATACAAATGAAACATAAGCGCGAGTGGACGCGGCAGATGCTCATAAATTGTGTGGAGCTAGAGGAGGTACTCCCGGATAAAATATATTTGTATCAGCTACGGGAAACCCGCATTAATCGAGCGGTTATTAGCTAACTGTACGCCCTGCCACCACTAACACTACTTTATTATTAAATACGCGCCTGTGTTTTGATGTTTGTAGGTAACTTTTTATACTAATAACGAAACACATGACGCCTACGACGCTCCTTGAATAAAGACCAATCCAACGACACACACAGGACGTCACAAAGAAGCAGACGCAGTACTCCCTCCCTCTTGGGTATTCGGGGGAAAAACAACAGGATTGTCATCCACGTATTCCGTCAAACCAGACTCGTGACGTGTAAACCGACAGGTTGACATCTCATCGATCGAAAGAGAAGTAAGGAGGGCTCAGGACCACAAAACAGACTTTCCCTAAAACTGCACGTTCTCAAAAGGAGCACTTCTTCAACAGGAGCTCTTTCTCAGAAAGTAAACCTCTCAATATGTACACTTTCTCAAAAGGAGCACTTTTTCAGAAGGTATATTTTATCTGAATGTGCATTTTCTCATAAAATGAAATTTCCCAAAAGTATGTCTCAAGTAAAAATATGTCTCAAGAGTTAAAATGTCCAAAGTTTATATGTTCTGGCCCCTAGAAATGACTTTGTCAGTGACGTATGTCTGCTGAAAATTCCACAAATTAATATCAAATGATTGACAAGTAACGGTGAGAAGTAAATATGTCAAGGGTCGTTTTGCGAAAGTGTACATTCCGACAGTGTCGGTTTGGAAAAGTGTCCACATTGGAAAACTGATTGTTGTGGCAAAGTGTATTTAATGGGGAATGTATACATTATGAGAAAGTGCTCTAATTGGGAAAATGTTAGTTTTGGGTATATACTTTTTGGGAAAGTGAGCTTTTTGAGAATGTGCACTTTTAGGGAAAGTGTGTTTTATGAACCTGAGCCGTAAGGAGCATACCTTGTAATGCGTGTAGGCGCCTGGCGGGTAGGGCGGCTGCCACAGGACCAGCAGCGTGGTCTCGTTGCGGAACCACACGATGAACTTGCCCGGCGTGTTCGGCTCTGCAACACGAGCGACGGTCAGTGAACGATCAACGAGTCGATGTGACCACCCGGCATTTAGCACTGAGTCTGCTCTGTCAGGGTCAACATTTTGCTAAATCTATAGTATATACTTGTAAAACTAATCCGTTTCTGATAGACACAAAAACTCAAATCTTAAAATATGTTCTACTATAGTAACATAGACATGCACTAAGAGCTGCAATAATAATCTGATCATTTCAAGATGCTTCAGTAACGACAATTTTCTATAACTTGTCATTGGACTTGTCATTTGTTGGGCTTCTTACTCAAGATCAGATTAATACAGCTCTCGAAGGATTTATAATAGGGAATAGCGGAAAGCGAGCTCTACGCGTGTGTATGAAGTAGCAGTGCAGTTACGATAACGACGGTGTCGTCGCCGACGTTCCTGCACACTTTTATGAGCACCTTTGTAGAGCTTGTAGCGGTAATCAATGCTTTTGTGCAACTTTTGGTTCTTGACGAGAGTTTATTATCGCTTGCAGCAGTTTGGGAGGTTGTAGTCAATGCTTACTTCTTATTTAGATCTTATACTTGTAAGATTCACTTAAAGCTATAATACAAGATTCTTTGCCCATATTATAGTGCTAAAAATTGCTGCTCTACGTCTTTAACCTTTAAGCTCACCCTGTTATCGCCCTTATAAATCTGTGGTATAGCTCTAAGTGATTAATTATATTTTGCTTGTCCACGCGTTTTTATCGGCAAAAGTTGTAAGTGCTGCTGCTGTAGTGCTATTATATCTCGTTAAGTTCTAAACAAGCTCTAGTTGACGCAAATGTTGGTTGGGTGTGCAGCGCGGATGTCCGCGAGGCCCGCGGGAGCCACAGATATACAAACATTACATGCTATGTGCACCAATTTGTGCAAGCAAGTTTTATTTGTAATATAATGTGAGTAGTGCTAATTCAATCCGGGAATCACTAGCGCCGAGCGTCCTGTCGCCAAACGAAAGTTGTCGATCGTGATTGCGATTGTTTCCGAAAAACCAAGCACAGGGCTGATGACATTAAATTATTTATTTGTTTATCGTATGGCTTTATTAATATAATAATAATTGAATAATATCCAGTACACGAAGTAAGCGATAGTAAAAATGTCTCTTAGTTCCAGTCTATGCAAAACAGCCTTTATTTTAAATTAACAAACGATAGTAACTTTGGACCCAATACAAGGTACAACAAAATTATGCTTCATTTTTTTTGTCTGAGCAATGTTTTACAAACGTAACAAATACAATAAATCTCGCAGTATATCCCTGTAGACCTTATATATTTGTCGACACATGTGCAAAATACACATCGCGTTACATTCAAAGTTAATGTGTGAGCCGACGTCACGGCGCGCGGTTCCCACCGGCGGGGACATGTGGCTCACGAAATAAACAACCAGCTTCACGCCAGCACCACGCGACCCGCGACACTCACATAACATCGGTTTTCTGAATCACGACAAAAACAATACAATTACGATCCCACAATCAATAAGCGGGAACATTAAGTATTTATAATTCTGTGGTTCCCACGGCATGCTAAGGGAAAACGTTATTATAAAATAAATAGTAGTGCTATACAACAATGGAATGAAAAGTCACAATAAAATGAATGAGTTGTAAAATCTTGAATCTGATTGAGTAACAATAAAGTAGAGACTCGTCATTGCATTTACTAAAAAGCGTGAATAATAGGAAACTAATTTCGCAATGACCTGCACATGACGCCGGGCGGGAGGCGCGTCCGCCCGCGCTCCAGCGGCCGGCGACCGCCCGCCGCCGCGGTACTAGTGGTAGTACCTTACCTACTCATTAACCCACTACCGCGATACCGTTCCGCCGAATCGCCTCATATTTATTCATACTTCTTTTTAATTTTAAACTACTCCTAATAAACCGTTTGTTTTGATTGTTTTGTGCGGCTTATTTAAATGAGATGTAAAGACAAAGCAAATACCTACATTTAAAAATACATTATATAAACTAATTATTTTTTTATTACTTATATATTTAGATAGACACCCAATAAGTCGTCCAAAAATCTAGGTTGTGGGTCAGAAAGGTCAGTTCCGAGAATGACTAAAACGCGAACAGGAAAATGGTATCGGTAAAGATAGATCGGTACATCCGGGTCCCGTCGCGGCCCGCGCGCAGGACGCCGCGCGCCGCGCAGGCGCGAACGCTCGCCCGTCACGCGTTAGCGTCTTTGTTTATTCTACAATTCATATGCAAATACAGGCACAAACAATTTCGTGACTCGTCGAAAACCGGCGATCTCGATGCAAACCTACGGGTGTTTTTGCAACAAGGTCACCGTGCGACGACGTTCTATATCGCAATCAACGGAACTAAACTAAACTATTGCGCTACAGATTCGGCGGCGGCTAATCTGTTGCACAAACAAATAAGCAAACTAGTAGCAAACTTTATGCCAAAAGCCTGCACAAGGGTTGGATATGAAGTGTATGTCGGTAAACACTGACGCTAGTGAAGAGGGTTGCGGAGCAGGCACATGCGTGATGACAAATCTAGATGAAAATATTTGATTGCATTCCAAGCGGTAGCTCACCGAGTCGCGGCGAGTCCTGCGGCACGCGTGGAAATAAACATCGAGTTATTGGCGCTCATGCGAAACGAAACACTCTATATACCTAAAAGTAACTAAATTACTCTTTTGATATTTTTTGCATTCCTCTAAAATGCATTTCACGTGTTTTCTTTTTCCGAAAGCAGGAGAAACCTTCACGTCACGAGAAACAACGTGAGCTGTTTTGCACTGTGGCGGCATCCATATATAATATATACAATTAGTATGTGTACATAAGTGTCATATTTTTTTGAAGCGTACGTTATCCGTCGATCTGGGTGGTAACGATCAACAGCCCCGCACGCGGAGACAATGGCCGGCGGCCTTGCGGCGACGCACGCCGCGCTCCATCGCGCCCGGCGTGCCAGCGGTCGTATAAACTGCGATGATTTAACATCTATTTCAATGCATGACATGCATGTAAACCGTCCCAGAAAAACACCGCGGGATATTTCGCGAACCAGCCTCTATTTGGCTCGTTAGGTGTCCCCATTCCGGAACGTTCTAATATAATTGTGTTATGATGAATGATGTCGTCTACCGCAAGGCAGAGGCAGAGATTAGAGCGACTGCAGACGCCGCGTCGCCGGCGCAGTTCCGCCGCGCGCGCAATAATTGCTTTATAAGAGCCGTAATGCGTTAACACGCACGCTTTACCACGACCATAACGTGTGCATCTCACAGCATCAATCACTCCGAAACTTTCAGTAGAATGGGTATAATCCCATTTGTTCCATATAACTACGCATTCTAGTACAAAGTGGATAAATAGTAGATGAAACCGCACGTGTCCGAGACAGTGCAGAATTTGGCTAACTTTTCTCTACATACAATAAAAATCGAACCCTATGTTGTTTGAAAACATAAGGAAAACACCAATAAACCGCTAGCAGCTTTCCATCAATTATTTCAATTAGGTTCCATTCACTTTGGCCCGGTTCGATTATTTCCAAAGCCGCGGTGACGTAAGGCGTTATCGAGCGGCGCGGGGCCGTTACTCTTTTTTGATTTAGCTCGTCTTGCTTCGACATTGTGCTGATATTAATGACGTGATAGCTTTTATTTTCTTGACAGTAAGAGTTGTCATTACGTCGACGACAGTACAATTACCATCTAGTAACAATATGGGTTAACGTGGACCATCGCAGCGCGGGCGACGCAGCGCGCATCTGTCACGAAGCCTGTAGAGCCAGCAATGCGCGGTCGGTCGGAGTGTTCCGCTTTCTTCGGCGGCGGCGCGGGGAAACTAGCCGGCAGTCGCGTGAGCAACAACACTCATACACTTAATACCGCACTCGTGCATACCGTTCGACATTTATATTATTGGAGAGATGCCCTTTATGGACCCCGCATTTCAGATAGACCCCTCAAAATTGGTTTTAAATTCACAATAGTAAGAAACATGTTTTGACTCCTTTTACGCCGGAAACCGGTTGATGTGACGCGCTGCTCTTGCCTTATTTAGTAACTACGTACATTCACATTCTGACAATAAAGATTTATATTTATATTTCTATATTTTTACAATATTCGGTTTTCGGTCTACCTTTTACATAAAATATCTTATTTTCAGGTCTGTACCACATTCCGTTTACAAGCTAGAGACCTGTGATGCACGGACGACGGACAGACGGACAGCAGTGTCAGCAATAGGGGTTCGCCGTTTGGGCCGGAACCCTAAATATAGGGTACCTAATTGGAAAAATATCTTGAAGAGGCATTTACCTGACGGGCTTTTAAATATAAATGTTTGAAGAATAACCTGTCGTATATGGAAATCGCATTCGCTTGCACTTGCACAAGCACCACAACCAATCAACTTGACGCCGCTAATCATATTTACTACGCCCTACATTACAAATAGTCGCTTTTCGTCTTCGTATTAGCGTCTTCTGTGCGTTCCGTCTACTGTATGGATTTTAATGCGGTTGTCACCACCATTTGTATAATTTCTCGAGGGAGGTTTAGAACTAGAATTCATTGAAACCGCGCTGGTTTTCATCATATAAAGCATACCACACCGCAACACCGCGACCCTCGCGCCGCGACCGCCGCAATTTGTATATAAACCGGTACGGTGGCGCAAGTCGCGCAACGTGCGAATATTAATGTCTAACGGCGGCGATCAACTTCATCAAAACTAAACGATCCGGCGCCTCCGCGCGAACGGTTAGTACGCTCACAACAACAAATAACCGAGCTATCAAAATAACGCATTACATGTGTTAACAC
Organism: Tortrix viridana; assembly: GCA_963241965.1. Classification (NCBI taxonomy): domain Eukaryota; kingdom Metazoa; phylum Arthropoda; class Insecta; order Lepidoptera; family Tortricidae; genus Tortrix; species Tortrix viridana. The sequence continues at coordinate 206,733 of OY725176.1, forward strand.
CACGTTGTGTAATCTAGAAAGCAACGTCATTATTGATTGGCACTTTTGTAATGGTGTGTGTCAGCCGATCGTGTAGCTGTCATGTTTAAGTAGATAATTACTTTTGTGCCTCGTCGCTTTCACCAGTTTGACAATATTTAGCAGGTATATATTGACTGTACTTTAACTATTAATTAGTTATAAATTACATTTAGATAACGGCACCAAATTCAATGAAATCACCGACTGCAATTAACCGTAAGCATTACTAACCACTAAAGGCCAAGAGGAAAATCCTTCTTCTCAAGGCCTGAGCACGGTCTTTCTTTATTACTTTTTGGAATCGATGAATAACCCATAGAAAAATAGAAACTTCGCTCATTCGCTGCCTCCAACTGGCATTTGTATGTAAACTGAACACCCAAGCGTGTCAGAGGCGCTCGTGTCGACTGCCATTAAGAACGGAAGCAGTTCCGAATATTTGTTGAAAACAATGATGACTCATCCGTACCCGTACATTGGAAGGTTTCTTTAGGTAAATGAGACAATCCGCGATTCATACGTAAAACCAGCAAAAATCAAGGGTTTTTGAACATTTAGAACATACTAGACTCAAAGTCTGCGCCTACAGAGAACCATTTGGGCAGCGACACTAGCGACTAGCGTACGCCGTACAGTATTGCTGTAAAGTAGCAGCTGCTACGTCCGGTAGTCCTAGGGCGCGCGATGGATCCGTGAGCCTGTTGTGAAGATGAGCTTAGGCATCCGAAGGTCAATTGTTGAACCTCGGCGTCACGTCTGACGTCACAAGTCGCGATTCAGTTAAATTGACTTTAGGGATATATGGCCCCATATTTTTTTTCTTCCTTTCTTTAATTGCGCTCCACATTACTGACAGTCGCCTCACCTAGGTTTTGTCACCCCGCGCAAACACGCGCACGGATGTGTTCGACCAAATATCACTTGTAGGTACGTCGTGACTTTACTCTTTTAAAGGATGATTCACGTTACACCGGGCCGGGCCGGGCCGGGTCGGGTCGCGGCTGGAGCACGGCCGGGGCAAGGTCAAATAATCTAAGTATACGTTTGTATGAAATAAGAAGTGGTCCAGAAAAAAAGTAGCACGTCATTTTAGTGTGTATATTAATGAAAGTACAACAGTTGTTTTTTGTTTTTCTGGGGTTCTGTCTGATACTTTTTGAACCTTGTATGACTTCAGTCCAGCACTCTCTTTAATCCGATGGACCGTAGACTTGCTACAACCCAACTAATCGGCGAGCTTTCGTTCGGACAAGGACAGTTGGTCCTGTATGCAACTTTGATCTTATTTGCTAGTTTTTTGTCCTGAAACCCTTTTCTCCGACCGGAGCCTGCTTTTTTATCAACAGTTGACCTCTGTCTGTAAGTCCACAAAATCTTACCTACTGTGGATCTGGGTATAGTTAAATGTTTGGCGACCTAAACTTGACTCCAGCCGGCGTTTTCTAGGTAGGTGTATATAATTAACTTAAGAAGAGTAACTTCAGATGGCGATATTTTTTTTATTTTTAAATAAATCGAATAATTGCTACCATAAAATAACTTCTCGGTATGTTACGTGATAGATGTGAAACAAACAGTTTTTAAATTTTTCGTGAATTGATCAAAATTCAAAAAAAGGTTCTTGCTACTTTTTTCCTGGACCACTCTTTAAGTCATGCTAGACCACGGTCAACCTTAAACATTTCATACGGCAGTTCAATCCAGATGTTTTAAAGCGTAGAAAGTACTAAAGTGATCAGTTGTCTCTGACGGTGTGGGCACTGGGTTGGCGGTTAGCCGCTCGGCCTGAAGGAGGGCACTCACTGGTGGTGAAGTTCCTGGAGGCGTAGGCGGCGCTCTCCTTGTCGTGCAGCAGCGTGAAGGCGTGCAGCTGGTAGGTGGCGCCCGGCGACAGTTCCTTGAGCGTGTGCGTCCAGCCCGCGCCTGCGCCTGCGCCCGCGCCGCCGCCCTCCGACGCGTCCACCGTGATGTTGCGCGCGCCGCCTTCCGCGCGCTCCGTCAGAGGAATCACCTGCACATAAACGAGTCGTCAACAAATACTGCCACCGATCACATGATGTTTGAAGACCTGCTGAAAATGAATTCCTAAAGGATAGAAGTGGCAAAGCCTTGGCGACATGACGTAGAGTTTAAGTAAATACACACGAGGAAGAAGACTGCACGATATACGGTCAAGTCGGTCAACTGTCAAAAAAAAAAAAAAAAAAACTGCAATGTAAAATCGGGCGTATATGTGGTCTGTCACCCTAAGACTGAATTTCGTTTGCACGTTATTGAAATAGGTCGTATGTCTCACAATTTGAAGAGTTAATACTTTAATTTGCTTGCTCGCATCTGTTTTTAGTAAAAAATGAAATAAAATTTATAAATAATATAAAAGGGGTCTAGAATGGGGGGTTGAAAAATTTACAGTAATCAGTAATTTATTGCAATATCATAATGTTACAAAAGTCTTAGTTATTAATAGCTGTACTATTTGAACAGTTCATTGTGAACGTTGATGGGCGCTGCAGTTTGAGGGGGAGGAGGACTCACTGTACCTAAATCTGAAATCCAGTTTTTGAGATATAGCTAAAAAAACTTTGAAAATTTGTTTTAAATTTAGGCAACTCAATATAGACCTTATTGCGTCCACTTCACTCGTGACTGTATTCATACAATTAGGTAACAGATCTACTTTGTAGATATTAACGAACACCAGTAAAGAAAGTGGGAAAGAGTTTCTTGCGGCGCTTCTTCTCCGCAAAGATGGTCTTGTCCGAAGCGCTGGTAGATTCACTCTATATTACTGACGTGTAAAAGAGCCCGTATGTGGCCAATTTACTGGATAAATATTTGACTTTGACTTTGCAGCAAATTGCAGGGCAAAGAAAAAATAGTGTCCACCCACGTAAGCGTCTCTTGCACTAAAAGATGTTTTGTATAATTAGGTAAAGTGAGATTAAGTATAAGTGAAAAACGATACACACGATAGCTAATCACATATCGTGGTCGGCTTGACCTTAGTTTCATAGTTTTCCTCATCCGACTCTCGCCTTTGTTTACGAACTGACAGCAAAATTAAATATACAAATTATATAAAAAAATATAATTATAAATTATTATTATTATTATAACTATACAAATTACGTGCGGTCGTTCACTAAAGGGGAGATTTTCCCTAACTACGCCAGCTTAGCAAGCCACCTGGAGAGGATCTCGGCCGCTAATGAAGACGACGCTAACGAATGTCCATCAAGACATGACCCTCCTGTATTTGAGGTAGAAAAAAAAACCGGAAACAACTGCGAATTGGACTTGCGCGTCCAGGGTCCGTTAATCACAGTTTGCACTATAATCACACCCAAATTTGACCCCCATTTTACTTTTTGATTTGGGTACGAAACTTGAAAAAAGATGACGAACAATTCTACTTGACAGCGAGTAACGAGAAAAGAAAGGTTCACGAGGTAGCAGGGATTTTGCCTGCAAACCCAACTAAATGCTACGTGACGTGATTGCTATGAATGACCGGGGAACGCGCACGCCGGGCATCTTGATGTGTGGGTAAAAATAACTTGGGATTCAAGGTGAACAGGAGAATCGCTGAACGTGAACGTGTCATGTGTGATGTCACACCGAGTCACGAGTGAAGAAAGCCACGAGTTGGCCGACCCGACGAGCCAGCGGTGGCTGGACAAGTCCAGCCGAGCCGAGGGCCGCGGGGTCGAATCTCGCTGACGGCAAAATTACTAACTAGTAACGCGAACATTTGTACCTAGGTAACCATCATCTGTTTATCTGAATAATCGTACCTTGCTTTAACACCCGACCAGGGACTGTATATCGGTAACCGATATATCGGTATTTTTAAGGAAATATCGATAACTATATCGATACTTCCCGAATATATCGATAATTACGATTTTTTTTTTTTTTTTTTTTCTCCACCACAAAGTATACAGTTTATTTCGTAACAAAACATAGTTAACTTAAGATTAGGTAACATTACTTGTGCGGTAGAGACTGGTGCCCGAGCTAGGGGGACCTGTATGCCAGGTCACCAGGGCTCCAACCCTCAGATGTCCATAGCGACATGTTTGGGAGGTGAAGACAATATTATAAACCTTACTATACTATTTAGGTGGGGTACAATAAACAACATGGACTTATAAGAATATAATACGAATATAAAACGCGTAGTGAGCGTTGTTATATGAGTATGAATCCTACAGCAAATATATGTTAATATCTTAAAAAATAAATAAATGTTGCGTTGCATCACTGTTACCTTGAACCGGAAGCCGGTGTAGTCGCCGTGCGCGGGCGGCGCCCAGGCGATGGTGGCCTGCTTGTTGCGCGCCAGCGCCACCGTCAGGTTGGTGGGCGGCTCCGGCGCTGCGACAAACCATTCCCTTTAGCCTTTAGCTGTGCTACGCTCAGGCTTTCCAGAGGAAGCCTGGAAGCCTGTGTTCAGCAGGGGACGTCTTTCGGCTGATATGATGATGACGATGAGCTTAAGTTTTCCCGCATGATTGAAAGCTTTTAGTTGTTATAGATTTCAATAATATAATTAAAATTTTGAATTAAGTTCTGTAAATTCTTCACCGTTTCTTCAAGGAAGTCTGATAAATGGCATGACGGATGAATTTATCAATTTCGACACAAGTAATTGGTAATTTTTACCATTGTTCGATAAGTAAATTGTTTCATTTTATAAGGAAGGAAGTTTTTTTTAAGGAAATTACTGCTAAATTTAAGTATAATGCGAGTTGAAATACTACTCTGTCAAGAAAGTACCGGGAAAAGATCAATAATACACAAACTGTTTGTTAATCATCCAAATTTATTTTATCACCTTCAAAGTATGCTCCTTCAGAAACGATACACTTAACGCCAACGAATAATCCAATCATCAAAACATTTTTTAAACGCTGTTTCCGGAATTGAATTCAGTTCTCGGCGCGAATTCTCCTTTATGTCTTCTACCGATTGAAAACGGGTGCCACGAAGTGGTAATTTGAGTTTAGGAAAAAGAAAGAAGTCGGCAGGAGCCATATCTGGTGAATATGGTGGTTGCTCGATGGTATTTGTTGAGTGTTTGGTCAAAATTTCTTTCACAATGATGGCCTTGTGCGAAGGCGCATTATCGTGGTGCAAAATCCAAGAATTTTCATTCCACAAATCTGGCCTTTTTCGTCGAATTTGCTCTCTTAAATGCCGCATAACGCTCAAATAATATTCTTTATTTACCGTTTGACCTTCCGGCAAGAATTCCGAGTGCACAACACCGCGATAGTCAAAGAAAACAGTCAACATGACTTTGACTTTTGATCGACTTTGGCGTGGTTTCTTCGGTTTCGGTTCAGTTGGAAGGCGCCACTCCGAAGCTTGTTGACTAGTTTGCATGTCAAACTCGTAAACCCACGTCTCGTCACCAGTAACAATGCGTTTCATGAATGTTGGGTCGGAATTGACTCGTTCTAGCATGTCCTCAGCGACTCTCATGCGATTGAGTTTTTGGAGAAAATTCAGGTCTTTTGGGACTAGCCGAGCGGTAACATGTTTCATACCCAAATGATTAGTTAAAATAGTACGGATCGACTCGTGAGATACAGAAAGTTCGGCGGCTATCTCTCTCAAAGTTGAATGAGGATTTTCAGTCACTATTTCCTTCACTTTTGCGATGTTAACTTCAGTTGCAGACGTTGATGGCCTACCAGAGCGAGGCAAATCTTCCATCACATCTCGACCGCTTTTGAACGCTTTGTACCACTCATAAACACGTGTTTTTGATAAAGTCGAATCACCGTAAGCCTTCTGTAACATTTTCAGTGACTCCGAACACGAAATTCCATTGGCGATGCAAAATTTAAGACAAACTCTTTGTTCAATGTTTTTGTCCATTATGAAATTCGCAATACACACTAGATATGATATAACTAAAAACAGCACTGTATTTAATATAAATAACAGATGCAACTCAAACTCCGCGCCAAAATAGAAAACAGTTGTGCCAATCTAACAACAACAAAAAAAACAAAAATTTGAATTTGGAACCATAAACAAATCATCCATTCCCGATACTTTGTTGACTGAAGGTATATACATCATTAACATTAAAGTCTGTGATCGTTCTACCCCTTATCTCCAAGTTTATGAACCAAAAAATCTGATTCTCTGACGTAGGTATAGCTAATTATTTATATTTTACGGGAAAAATAAAATGAAGTGTTCCAAATTTACAGCTTTTGAGAAAAAACTAAAAAACTTTGAAAATTTGTGTTAAATTTAGGCAACTCAAAATATACCTTATTGCATACGAATTAAAGTACATAAAAGGTATATTTTTGAAGTACGGACTTAAATACGGAACCCTCGGTGCGCAAGTCCGATTAGCACTTGGACCAGTTTATTTAAATCAAATTCGAAAATGTGAATGAAACGATTACTGCTGGAAAAAGTGATGAGATATCAAGTTGAAATCTTCGAAATACTTGTGCATAATTATGTTAAGCGAATGGAATATTAAAAAGCCGGTCAAGTGCAGGTCGGACTAGCGTACCGAGGGTTCCGCACAACTTGTAGGTATGCAATAGTTTGTAAATCACGGGAATCGAAGATTCCCGTGATTCTCAAAGATTTTTCCCTCTTTTTCCGAGATTTTCCTTGGAGCTGTGAAAAAATCAAACAATCAGTAGGTATGCACTCTCATACTTAGTGAGTGTCAGCTTATACTGGACTTGATTTTTTTATGTGATGTTCCTACAAATTAACGATTTTCAGATTTTTTCCTTTACTTGTGCTATAAGACATTGATACTTGCCAAATTTCATGATTCTAAATCAAAGGGAAGTACCCTAATAGGTTTTGATTCCCTTGAGATAAACGGCCGTATCTTTTGATTGCGTTGACTTAGATGTTTGATTTTTTTCACTTGCAGACCTAACCATATTAGTTGCAACTTGATACCTCAACGCGTTCCTGAGAAAAAGGGTCTTGACAGACACACAGACGGACAACAAAGTAATCCTATAAGGGATCTTTTTTATTTATTTGAGGTACGGAACCCTAAAAATCGGTTTGTTTACATTATAACTGAACTGAACTGGTTTGACACAGACTTTAGTATACGTAAGACAGATGGCTTATGTTTTGAACAATAGGAGTGATTTAATTATTCACAGCAGGAAAGCCATACGTGGGATTACAGCAGGCATTAAGATTTTAATTAGGTAGGTAAGTCGTTTTTCTTAAAAACTCACACATATCTCATTATAGTCATAATGGACTTGTTACATTAATGACCCAAAGTATTTTTTTCTATGTCTCGAACTTTCTAGCCGCATGTTTTTCAGGCGAAAATTTTCCGATCCGGAGAGGACCCAGTCGCAGATTTTCCTACTTGTACCTACTTAATAATCCAGCCTATATACGTCCCACTGTTGGATACAGGCCTCCACTCACAATGACAGGGTTTGGGCAATGAGGGGTTGTACCTACTTATTTAGGTCAAAAAAGGAAGATAGGTTTTGGTAAGGGTTTCGGTTATGTCGGTTTTGACCAAGGCATCCGGGAACGGAGCTCCATTGATTCAGATTCAGATTCACCCTGCCACATTGATTTCTAAAATGAGGAAAATGCGACAAGAAAAACGCGTCAGGGAAAAACTCATGTGTAAAAAACTAAATTCGGGAAAAAACGCGAATGGAAATTTTACTATTAAGAAATAATGATTGGGAAATTGATCTAACAAATCCGATCAAAGTAGTAGATAGATGGGCTACCAAAACCTCAATGAACAAGTATGAGGACAAGTGAAGACGGGCAAGTAGACTCACCCGTGATGATGGTCTGGTTCCAGGTGAGCAGGTCCGCGAAGGTGGCGTTGGAGTAGTAGAGCATGAAGTGGTACTTGGTGCCGGGCAGCCCCTGGAAGTTGATGGTGGACTCGCGCGCCGGCGCCGTGAAGTTGGGCGCGGGCGTGCCGCGCGGCGGCCGGTAGTCCAGGCGGTAGACGCCCTCGCCCTCCGCGCCGCCGCCGCCCGGGATCTCGATCACCAGGTCGGCGCTCTGCGCGATGTGGCACGCCGCCTGCACACCAACAGAGCTATCTCCATCATCATCATCATATCAGCCGAAACTCGTCCACTGCTGGACATAGGCCTCCCCCGAGGATCACCACGACGGTCGGTTTTGTGCAATCGCAACCATCGGCTTTCCGCGATCTTTACGAGAGCGGCGGTCCACCTAGTGGGAGCCCTACCAACACTTCGCTTTCGTGGTCGCGGTTGCTACTTTAGAACCTTTCTGCCCCAACGGCCATATGTTTTACAAGCAATGGGCCCGCCCAATGCCACTTGAGGTTTGCAATTCACTGAGCTATATCTTATGGGGATCTCATCATTTCTGATTCGCTCTCGCAGAGAGACGGAGCATACATAACATTATAATATTTATTTATTTACTGAACATAATTACACACAAGGTACAATTCCCTAGCCCTTTCCATTGCCCATTTGGGTGACCTTGAGCCTTCTTTTGAGGCCTATTGTCTTTTGTGGTACCTTGACCATGTCTCTGACAGAGCCTTCTATGTCGCTTTATAAGCTAACAATTTTGTGTGCAACCGTCCCGCGAGGTGACAGCCGTTGGCAGGGACCAGGCAGGTTTATGATGTTGGGGCCGGCTGTGTGGCGGGGTATCGCGCGCCATACTCCATTTCTTCAGGTACTTAACTGAATGTAACCAAGCCACGTGGTTCTGTGGAACATCCAATGAAACCTGTTTTGTCGAGCATTGACGTGTCAGTGTCCTGCTTCTATTGCGTTTTTACATTTAATTAATTAGATAAACAAATGGAGTATAGCACTCGCCTCTCCTTCCCCGATGACTGTCACATTGCGGGGTGAACTTTTGGAATATTAGTAGTGTTGAACCTCAATAACCCAAAATTAGGACACTATTACAGTGTCTTAACCTAATGAACAAGTAGGAGTAGGAGTAGAATTGTAATGTTAATATTGACTCCACAGCTCGCTTTTGCCTTACCAAGCTAAAAAAACTCTGATCTCTAGCAATATTCCTAACATTTCATTCTTCATAACTATTATATAATGTAACAACTTTGACATACTGGGCTGTATGAATAAAGAAAGGTATAATCATTTACTTCTACTATTTGAAGTTAATGCTTCATATTTGACTTTGAAATTCATCAAATATGAAGCATTTACTTCAAATTTTTATAAGTAAAAGCTTAACCCTTTTTTTGTTATTTTACAGCAGCAGAGATTCTGCTAGTCGACATCTTGCGCCTATTTTGGGTGTGGGCATGGAAACCTAGAAAAGTAAGAAATAATATTCTAAAAATTCTACTGCAGGGATAATTATAAAAAAGCTAATAGCAGTAACTAAAAATTACATATTAACTCTAATTAGGTAATTAAACTTGAGTGAAGAAGACTGTATGTAATGTAGTGTACTTACACACACACTCAACAAACATTTAATTGGTTCTGTACTGTTTTCCTGTTGATAAGAAGTTTTTAGTATTTTTTCACATAGAATAGAACTAAGAACTTTTATTCCCACAAATTGACTTAGTCCCAAAAGCTCTATGGTTGAACTATGGGTTCTAGATAAACATACTTATATTATATAGAAATATATACTTAAATACATAAAAAAACATGCAAAACTGACTTATGGGAATTTAAAGAAATTTTACAAGAGTTAAAATATTTTCAAGTTAGGTAATTTAAAAGTTAATCCATTAGGCATTTTGATAACTTTGTTAATTGACAATTAACAGATTAACGAGTCAATGTCAACCTATGGTAGGTACCTACATTATAATTTTATTTGCAGCGAATATAATTAATCATGAGGAAAAAGATACACACAAACAGTCTCTTGATATCAAGTTGAATAATCCAGCCAGCTTTAAAAATAAAAACAATGTTCAAAATTTGGACTATGAAATGAAATTTCAAATAAGATAAGGAATTAACTCCAAAACTTTCCAAACGCTACAGCGAAGCTACCACTGTGGTGACCAGGAGCTGTTAGTGGGTTGTTGCAAAAGGCTTATAATGCAGCAGGTGGGGCAACAGCTGGGACAACAAAATGTATAAGAAAACCATGATTGGCATAAAATTTATTGTTATATACCTTGGCATGCTTGGTCATAAACTGTCAAGGCAGTAACAATGAATACTAAGTCTCACAACAAAGTTCATAAAGTTAAATGCTTTCAAAAACTCTTGGTGTAAAGCTTGTTTACCCTGATATTTTACAAATAATAGCAGTATTTGTTTACATCGATAGCCTGAGAACACGATACAATGGATTCAAGTTTGGTTTAAAGAGGGGGGCTGAAGTTTGAAGGCTGTTTATAGTTCTCTCGGCCTAGAGCCAGCACAGCGCCGTGCGGTGCCAAGGAGCAGGGCCCGAGCGGGGACACTGACCGCGAGCAGCGCCAGCGCCAGGGCCGCGCGCGCGGCGCTCGCCCTCGCTTGCACAATCGACCTCTTCCACATCATTGAAGGCGACTCGAACGTTTCACACGACACTTTCTCTTCCTCACTCCCGACACATCCTTGCGATAAACGCATTGTGATTCGTTCGAAACCATGCACACTGATGTCATATCATCGCGTCTTATTTAATTATGACTGAAACTATCTCGGAAACACTAAAATACAAATACGATTGTGTTGTCGTACGCCATTTCACGACAAAAACTGCTGTCTTGTCTGTCTAACTGACAGCTGTTACTAATCATTTCGATCGAAACATCGATAAGATAAAACTGTACTCGAGTTGAATATCGATAAGTCGACTTGATCTAAGATCGATAAATTATAGCTTTGCAGAATAAAGTTTGGACTTGTTCGAAGTTATATTGACAACATGATAAAAAAAATCTGACCCTTGATCCACTGAGCGACTAGCGAGATTCTGTTAAGATATTCGTCGAGACTCTTCGCTATGAGACCGTTCGCCGAAACAACTAGGTATCGGGACAGTGATCGTCGGTCGAGTCAACATCCCACATAGCATGGCGGTCACCTCGTGAGCCAAGCCAAGTCAACTAGGTGAGCTTAACTACTAATAACTATCATTGTGTAGGATAGGAAAGCAAACCGGTTTAGTTAGGGCTTTATCTAACTGAACATATTGCATACACAAATGTGATATAAACCACACAAATGTTATCTTGTCCTCTCTCAACCCTCCGTATTCCTCTTACTACATCTGTATCCTGGTTGTTATCCTTCAATACTAATAATACTTCTTATTTTGTTGGCTTCTTTCCTTAATCACAATGACATAAAGCTATTTTATTCACTATATTTTTATTTATAGTATCATATCATATTATTTTATCCATCTTTCCTGGTCCTAATACAAATTTAAAAATTCCGTTAATCTTATATTTTATAATAATCCTGCCCCGTTTCCTCAATTTTGACGCGGGTTAAGTGGCACTTTCCCAATGAGCGTATTGCTACATATAAAAAAAGTCGTTTATCGCTATTTATATTCAGAACTTTTCGGTTTTACAGAATAAGTATGTCTTTTTTCGGCATCAAAACTATCTCTTTCTCTATATGCATCATTTCGCAGAAATATATAAGTATATTTTCTTTTTTTCTTTCTTTACCAGATTTTACGTCGATCGGTTAAGGCGTTGAAGCGTTAACGAAAAAACCAACACACTTACGAATTTATAATACTAGCTTTTGCCCGCGACTCCGTCCGCATAGCAGTCTTTTATCGCGTTTATCGCGTTTCTCGCAATATATATCACATTTCCCGGGATAAAAAGTATCCTATCAAATTTCATCCAAATCCGTCCTGCTGTTGCAGCGTGAAGGAGTAACAAACTAACACACAAACATTAGCATTTATAATATTAGTAGGATAAGAAAGGAGTATGGATAAGGATTTCCATATTATGTGATTGATCTATCTTCCAAAAACACGGATTTAAAGCGGGGATCCACCTGATACAAATATAACAATGATTCTTTAATTCGACAGTGGAAAAGCAGAAATGCTTAAGCGCCATATGTCAATATGGCGCTTAAGCATTTTTGCTTTTCCACTGTCGATATCATCTTATTATCGATACTCGTTTAGGGTAATCGATTATATGCAACCCTATTTTTTGACCAAGTGCTTATTGTGTTTTTGACAGAGCAAGTGACAACTGATTAACTATTTTAGCACCTGGTTTGACGGTAGAATTTAGGTTGTAGAATCCTCATGATGAATTCATATTGTTTTTATATCGTTAGTAAAATCCTGATAAAGATTTGATATGAATTTATTATTTTATAAATTGTTTCCAATGAAACAATTTCAATGGTGGCTCAAACAACAATATTGCGTTCCAAATTATACTAAAGAAAAGTATGAGAAGAACTCAAGAATAAGGTTTAAATATAATAATAATATTAATTAGATTTTTATCATTTGACGTCAATAAAGCAGACGTATTTTTCGGGAAAAATAATTGATTATCTTAATCTACATTTTCAGTAACCAATACTTTAATTTTGACTTTTAATTTAAGTAGTTTAAAGATATTGCAGTATTTTGTTTGTTACTTAGAATATTGTATAGTCATTTTATGAGCTAAATTGTTTCAACTAGATGTCGAAGAATGCAATTTGGGCTCACAGATTATAAGGGTACCTATGTGTTTGGACTAACTAATAATTAAATGTCAATGTCAGGGCCACATACCTTCAGTGTGACCATGTGTGGCAGATTTCTGCCATTTTGGCAAATTCTGCTATAGATTTTTCGCTTTGGCAGATTATTTTGACGAATTACGGAAGTGGCAGAATTTGTCAGATTTGGGAATATTCACCTAACACTTTGTGGTATTTGGAGAACTAATACTTTTTTTTTATTCATAAACCAACAAATTATTGATATCAAATTTTACGACACGTACCGTTTACTACCTGCTGTTTGTATGCTATATAATTATGAACGTCTACTGAAATACTGACATTGACTATTTCACGAATTTTTATTTTTATTTATATCTTCCCCATAACTACTGTCGTACATTGTACGTTGACGAATAAGTAGTTTGTATCACATTTTTCGTAAGAAAATCATAAAACTCCAAATAAAGAGAAAATAAGCGTGTGTACCAACGCGAGTGATAACAAGATACCTCCTTAATAAAAAAATATTATGTGTTTTTTTTTTAATGATAATGGGTTTGCTCTTGTCTTGCCCTTGGAGGATGAAGATTCAGTCTACGATGTAGCGAGTTCACCCAGAAGAGGCCTATTCACCCTAGCTTTAAATAGATTTTACACCTATGAACACTGAAGAAAATAGTATTTTTCTTAAGTGTTCGGCACTATTCGGCAGCTTTTGGCAGATTGACAGCAAAAAATATGGCAGATTTCCTATTTTCCCATTGGTCACACTGATACCCTTATAATCTGTGGTCATGGTAGCGGACGCCTTGTTGTAGCTTCAACTTCAATATTAGGACACCCTAGTTTTGTAATCTGTGCTTCAACCAAGCTTCAACCAAGTGTCAACAAGCAAAGCAATAGATTTGGCGGGCTACACTACACTATTGTTTTCCTTTAATTCCCTAGACTTGTACCTGAAATACATTTCAAAATGTTGAACACAGACAATTGGAACCCTGATAACACATTAAAAATATTAATCGCTTCGGACATCCACCTGGGACACAACGAGACGGACCCGGTGCGCGGCGAGGACAGCTTCGTCGCATTCGAGGAGGTGCTGTCGCTGGCGGCAGCGCACGACGCGGACCTGGTGTTGCTGGGCGGCGACCTGTTCGACCACGCCAAGCCGTCGCCCGCCTGCATGTTCAAGTGCACGCAGCTTATCCGGCAGCACTGCTTCGGCGACAAGCCGGTGCGCGTGGAGCTGCTCTCCGACCAGCTGCAGAACTTCTCGCGCAACATCAACTACGAGGACCCCAACCTCAACGTGTCCTTCCCCATACTATCCATCCACGGCAACCACGACGACCCTGTTGGGCAGGGTGGCGTCAGCTCGCTCGACATTCTCTCCATGACGGGTCTAGTCAACTACTTCGGCAAGTGGAGCGACTACACGCACGTGCGCATCTCACCGGTGCTGCTGCGCAAGGGCGACACACGCCTCGCGCTCTATGGCCTCTCCCATCTCAAAGACCAGCGGCTGGCTCGCTTGTTCGCCGAGAAGAAGGTGGAAATGGAGATGGTAGACGACAGCAACGATTGGTTCAACCTGCTGGTGCTACATCAGAACCGCGCTGACCGTGGCCCAGGTAATTTTATACCAGAAAAAGTATTACCAAAGTTTCTTGACCTTGTTGTGTGGGGTCATGAACATGACAGTCTAGTGTTCCCTGTCAAGGGAGAGAAAAATGATGACTTTATGGTGGTCCAGCCAGGAAGCACAGTGGCAACCTCACTGGCGGCTGGGGAGGCCCTTCCAAAGCACTGTGCGTTGCTTGAAGTTCATGGAACCAAATACAAGCTACATCCTCTTCCTCTTAAGACAGTGCGGCCATTCATATTTAAGGCTGTTGTTCTCTCTGAACATGATCTCGGTGAAGAGGAAGTCAATGAACATGAGAAAGTGCAAGAATTTTTGAAAGGGAAAGTCAATGAAGCTATCGAGGAGGCCGCCACGCTCTGCAGCGGGGATCCCAAACAGCCAACACTGCCCCTCATCAGACTGAGCGTGTTCTATGAGAGGCCCAGCCAAGATTTTAATAGGATGCGCTTTGGCCAAAATTTTACCGGACTAGTGGCAAATCCGAATGACCTGCTGGTGATGAAGCGTGAGAAGAAGTACCGAGAGAAAAGGGAAACTGAGGAGATGGAAGAAGTCGACGTGGCACGCGCGGCGCACGAGGCGGCCGACGTGGAAGCGCTGCTGGCGGCGTACTACGCGGCGCTGCCCCCGGGCCGCGCGCCCGCCGTGTTGTGCGCGCGCGCCGCTACCGAGGCCGTGCGCGACTTCACGCTCAAGCACGACGACAGCGTGTTTCGGCGCGTGTTCGGCGCGCACCGGCGCCGCGCCGTGGAGGCGCTGCTCGAGTCTACCGCCGAGACCGACGAGGAGATCACAGAGTGCATGCGCCGCGCCAAGGACGTGCTCGACCAGACCGACCTCGACCAGCTCAAGATGTTGGTAGACCTGCACGCGGCCGCCGCGCCCGCGCCGGCGCGGGCCAAGGCGCGCGCCGCGCCCGCCGCCGTGCCGCCCAAGGGCAAGAGCGTCGTGGTGCTGTCGAGCGACGAGGAGACGCTGGAAGTGGCGCGTGGCGGGCGGGCCACGGCCACGCGCTCGCGCGGCGCGCGGGGCGGGCGCGGACGCGGGCGCGGGGCGCGCGCTGCGGCCGCGTCGCCGGCGCCGGCGCCGGAGGCGGAGCGGCGCACCCCGCGGCGCGCGGCGCAGAAGAACTCGTGGCTGTCGAGCGTGGCGGGCGGCCGCGCGCGCACGCGCTCCTCCAGCATCGACGACTCCGAGTGAGGCGCCGTCGGCGCCCCGCGCTAGATTTAAGCGAAAAATGAATATTATATTATAGTTTATATTACGAGTCCTAGAACACAAACCTTCCACTTTCGGTATGAGGCGCCGTAGGGGCCCTCCACCTGTCGCTTCTGAGGTCGGGTGCTCATGCTGCGGTACTGGGACGCAGTCAAATATTTTAGGTTCTTTAAGGTGGACTTTCACGGTCAGTTAAACTGATCAGTTAACTGACGTACATCCGGAAGCTGACCTTGAGTTCGTATAATTTCAACTTAAGATTTCACATTCACGGTCAGTTTTTGGATGTACGTCAGTTCAACTGATCAGTTTAACTGACCGTGAATGTCCACCTTTATTGTATATGTGCATTTTCATATGATTGTATAATAAAAGTCTACTGAATTAGTTTTCGTTTGCTCATTTTCATTAGACGAACCTAACACGAGGAATGGTACGGAACTCGCCAGCCGCTAGACCGCGCGGCGCTTTGTATTTAGAGCCCGCGCAGACAGAGCGGTCCGGGTTCCGAGTTCTGCGTTCTCTAATGTTACCGGACCGTGTCGCGGTCCGACTTGCTCTATTATGCGTTATCGTTAAGACTGTGCATTATAGAGAACGCAGAACTTTGAACTCCGGACCCGTCTCTGTCTGTGCGAGCGATGTCATTCGATGCCGTATTTTTGCCGAACGTGTCAATTTGTTTGTCACTTCTATCAAGGATTTCGTGATGTAGATATTTTCTAACGGAGTCCTGTGGAGGGAGTGTTGGCTGCCGCGTGCGCCAATCGCTACTGCTGAGCCGGCCGCCATCGCTGAGCGCGGCGGAGTGGTTGGAGCTTGAGGCGATTGACACTCGCCACAGTTCTCCAAATTACCGAACAACACCAATTATATAAAGAATCGTTCTTTAACCGAACATTGTTAAACCAACACCGACATTGGCAAAATTGTCCGCATAATTGGACAGATGCCATTTTATAAAAAAAAAGAAGAAGTTATTTTAAAGGTCCCGTATTGACCATTATTTATTATAGACTGCTGGGCACCGATCAAACAGTTAACTGCTAATCCGTTACAAATGGTTAACTTCGTTAAACGACCGCACTCAGAGACGGCAATTAACTTTTAAGTTTGTTGCTGCTGTCACTTTCTTTGCTAATAATGACAGCAGCAACTTTAATCAAACTTATAAAAATTAATTGGCGTCTCTGAGTGCGGCCGGGAGTATTTAACGGAGGTTAAAGTTAATCGTCAACTCGTAGTAGAAATTGCATTTTATATGTCGTTGCGTTAGTAAATTGCGTGTAAAAAAATGTGGGTCGACGGAAGTTTTGCTAGCACATAAAAAAAATAATAAAATAAGGATTTAGTTGGTAATAATAATAATAATTAGAAATTGTCAGAACGTGTTTGTCCTTTTGGTAGAAGTCGATTTCTCGGTGTCAACCGAGGTGCGCAGGTTTTTACTTGGGCCTATCGTATCGTAGTTTTTTTTCCGCAAAATCTGTGAACTATAGAACCACATAGAAGCGCGCGCACTGCGGAATTAATTCCGTATTTAAAATCTCTAGATTGCTAGTTTTGGTGCGGATTTAAAAACGCACCGCAACTCGCCGCACCGCAGGCAGTGCGCGCTAGGCCTCACGTGCCGGGGATTATACAGATTAAGATTACGATTAACTATACTTACTTATACTAAATTAATTAACTTTTGCCCGTGACTTCGTGCCCATCGACATCATGTATCGCAGCGCTATCGCTATTCCCTCTGGATGCTAGATGTCCGTCTCATACGGAGAAAACACCCGGCAAAGGGAGACCCGAGCGACAAACAAGTCGCGGACCTCTTGTGCCAGCCGTCCAGGAAGTAGGTCTGGTTTAATCAATTAAACAAAGAATATTTCAAAATAGGTTTTATTAAGAAAGTCAAATAATAGCTTTTGAACGGATTAAGTAAACCGAGATTGTCTAAACGTGCCTATATACGGCTGACGACAGTCTTCATAAAACTGCCTACTTCTTAGGTGCCTCGGCGTAAGTACTAGGTTGTTTGTCCGCCAGGGACGTGCCAGGTGAACCAGCCAGCCGGCGCTAGAGTAACCTCAGCTATGAAAATAAACGGTCCTCCTTGAAGGACATTATCCCACCTTTAGCTGCGCAGCCGCGCACGCAGCTCATCTATTATTATATCATCTCTGGTTGAAAAGCAGCGTAAGGGGCTGTTCCACCGGCGAGGCGTGGTGAGGTGAGGCGAGGTGAGGCGAGGCGAGGCGGGGATGAGAGGGAATTGAAATTGGTATAGGAAAATTTCCCGCTCGGATGCGGTGGAAATAGTCTGGATGGACGAGACGAGAATCAAAATATTTATTGTGAACCGTAATACTATAGTTAGTATATATAACATAGTGTTTATTAACATTGCAATGAAAACAAAAGCGTTGCGCGCCTCGCCGCTGGAAAAGCACCATTAACCTGGTCTCCAGTAATGTTGAATATTTAATTATCAAAACTATCTTAGTACTTAGTTCTAGCTTTGCTGGTAGGTTTTTGATAAAACTAAAAAAAAAAATAACACTGCGAATAGCAGTTAAAAATTACACTGCGAAAAGTGAATAGCAGTTAAAAATTGGTTAAACCAATTTTTAACTGCTATTCACTTAACTATCTTATCTTAAAGTTAGTAATTATAAGTGAAATAACATTATTTTTAATTTTCGAGCTCAGGTACAGCCACTAGCAATATTATATTGTGTATACAATATTCAAAAACATCGGACACTCATGGTTCAGTAATGAGGCGCGTCGGATATTGTGGAGCCCCATGTTGGGTAGTACGTATTATTGCCGGTGACTGTACCTATGCGATGGTCACAAAAATAGTTTCATTTTATGTTTAATTAAAAATTGTTATCAATGTTAAAATGTAAATATTAAGGAATTTCTTCCTATTGGCACATGCGCACCCCCGGCCGAGCACTCCCGGGCCGGCGCCAGCGCCGCGCCGTGTCTCGGGGCTCGCCCCCCCACACACACCCTGGACTCCGACTTAATGCCTAACGGCCGAACTCAGAGACGACAACTATAATAACTTAAGTTTCGTTAAAGTTGCTGCTGTCACTTTCTTTGCTATAGCAATAGAATAAGACGCAGAAACTTTTATCAAACTTAAAAGTTAATTGTCGTCTCTGAGTGCGGCAGTAATCTGGTTAAAATATCTTTAAATTTAATAAAAAGTGAATCTTATATAAAACAAACAGGTTATGCTAACATACTGTTTAATAGTAATTCACTGGTGACTGATAATGTTTACTCATTTGATATAATAATATAGACCAGGTCCTCGGTCCTCCGTCGGTTAAATTAAATCACGTGTTTGATTCGAAACTGTAACTTGTAAATAGGACCGTGTTAAAATATAACATTTTACCTTTATCAATTGTTAATGTGCAAAATATTAATTATGACTAGTTTCTTTTAGTTTTTGACTCAGTTTGGAACCTGACCACATACATAAACATAAATACTAAATGTCGATTTCAACGTTTACGTATAACATAAACTCTCGCTTTATGGGTCATACACAGAGTTAGGTTCAAAATTGTCCCTTCTGTTCTTAAAAGTTAACGACGTGGGAGTTGTTAACTCGTATAATTTCGATACAGGTCAAAACTACACCAGGCTCCCATTACGCGGATATATCCTAACCCGAAAAATTTGGTTTCAAAGTTGTTTCGATAGCTATAAGGTTTATTTTAGGTTGAATTTTAATAAAACATTTTTTGACGTGTGGTCACGGACACTGTTTATTTGCAACTAACTTGGGATGCGGAGAAACTGTTATTCTAAACATGCCGCCCACCAAAAATTACATTTTTTATTACAGATGTCAGGTACTTTCTGGAACAGGAGAGACAACTTTTGTTTCTGTGACTGTGTATGACCCTTATCGACTTTTATAAACATAACAGTAACGCTAATGATTTAACAAACGACATGTATTGATGATCGTTTACGTCGACGACAAATAGTTAGAAAATAATAGTTCGAGCGGTCACCGCGACCACTTCCCGCAGGTATTCGAAGGTGACAGCGACGAGCAGGGCGCCTCCCGCGGCCCCGGCGGGCGGTTCAGTTCAGGAGTATCCGATCGCGTGATAAATTATATAGCGGCTACAGTATCGTTCGCCGGAAACCGAATCGAACCGCCGGCGAGGGGTCGAGAGTTTCCAAAAATGAAGCGAGAACCGGAGCTTACGGGCGGCACGCGGTACATCCGGGAAGTCACTGCGCGTCCTTGAAGCGCATGGAGAGGCGCAGGTAGGCGAGCGCCTCGGCGGCGGCCTGCGCGCGCGTCGCGCCCGCGAATACGAGCGGCGGCGACGCGGGCGCCAGGCGCAGAAGCGCCAGGGCTCCGCCGGCCGCCGCCAGCGCCTGCCACTCCGCGCGCAGCCCCAGCGCCGCCGCCGCCGCCGCCAGCGCCGCCTCGCTGTCGCCCGGGCCGCCCGAGCGCGCCGCCGCCGCCAGCGCGCCGGCGCCCAGCGTCAGCTGCTCCTCCTCTGCGGACACGCCGGCCTCATCACCGTCTGCCCGCTGCCGCAGGAGGGCGGACCCGGGAGGAGGCTCGCGGCCCGACGAATCCTGGATTCGCCCTCGCGAATGCGACTCGAGATAGACTACCAGAACTCACTCCGTCGTACGAATACGTTTATCGCTTTAGTATCATCGGTCGCATGGCCTAATATTGTTGGCCGACGACGTCATACGCCCGGAATTTTTTAAAAGCAACCAAAAATCAGTTCAGCCGTAGAGGCGCATGAATCACATGAATCCGTTATTCCGCCTTGTGCAAAACACGTAATAAAATAACCTGCATTAGTCGGGCACAATGTGCCTTCCCGTTGGTGAAAACATTTTTAATCAGTTCAGTAGTTTCAAAAACTACCCTGCACATACAAACAAACACACATTACAAGCTCTAGCAATATTATAATTGAAAATTGTACAGTCACCACACGGGATTGTTGAGCCACCTTAGAACCCTGTCATAATGACAACGTCAAGTCACTCAAAAGAAATTACGTCAAAATTTTCCGTCGACTTTCTGTGAGAGGGTTCTATAGTGGCTCAACAATCCCGTGTGGTGACTGTACCTTTAAAACTACTACTAAAACTCAATGCAGTACAGTAAGTTGTACAGGCCTCGACGTCGCTACAGACGAGCTACATGTGGCGTCTGTGTCTAACCCCCTTACTAATAAACGTTGAGTAACGGCTGAGTAGTAATACAATGCTTTGTCCTTATCTGTCGAATTCAAATGTCACAATGACAGATAAGGACAAAGCATTGTATAACTACTCAGCCGTTACTCAACGTTTATTAGTAAGGGGGTAAGACAACAAGTTTTTGGGGTGAATTTCAGGGCGTTTCAACCGCCGTCATTAGTGTCACCAAATATATTGACGAAATCAATGATACCTGCCAGCAACTCCTGATGTAAACAGAATCAGAACCGAGGATGTAGTTTCTATCAGCATCAGAAGTTGTTGCACCCTTTGGTGCCTAACGCCTGGACCACATCTATCAGCACCAATTCGCATTATCCACGTAAAATGGCTATTTTGTATGTGTTCGCATCAATTCTCATGCGTACGCATCCTTATACAAAATATAAATTTTAAAATAAAATATAAATAAAATAGATGTGATTGAGGCCTGAACAAGCCGACACGGGCGCGGCCCCGAGCCACCAGCCTGGCAAGAGAAGTTCGCGGCGGCTGCGTGTTTGACCGAATCGCGTTGATGGCGCCTTGCAAAACAAGTAATCTAATCTAATTCTAAGTACATAAGTACATTACTAAAGTTTAATTTATCAAAACCACCCGAAACCCAAAACGCTCTAAATTCTCTCGACTCGCAGAAGCTCCAGGTGAACATGCTCCTACAATCGCTGCTCAAGCGCACTACCAACATGCTAAATGAAACCTTAATAAGCAGTGATCGAAATAGGTAGAGTATATTACCTAAACTTGACGCCTGTTCATTCATGCGTGAGTGAGATGGGAACACATTATTGAATGAATATGCATCAAGTTTAGGTTAAATATACTCTACCTATTCCGATCACTGTTAATTAGTTTCGAGGTTTGCACGACTACTTATTATAATATCTAAGTATCCACTACAGCGTGCAATCATTTAAAATGAAATAATAATGACACTATACGGCATGCACATTGAAGCCAATACATATAGTCAACATTTACCAACCAACACCCAGTTGCACAAACGTTCATTAGCATCATGACTAAAGGTTGAATCACGTTTTATCTCTCGCTACCTTGTTTGTGATGGACATGTATGAATAGTGTGTTATGAGTACTTTTTTTTTAAACAAAAAATTTAACTGTCTTCAAAAACCACAAAAGGCACCAAATAGACGATTCCTAGGAGGCCGGTCATTATTTAACCCTTCGGTTTTATTTTTGGTTAATATTTTTTTTTCACATTTTACTGATGTAACTACCTAATATTATTATGCGATAACACATACATAACATTAAGAAACAATAGTCTATTACAAATTTCTCATCACCTTTAAAAAAAAGTCGCTGTCCAATATGCAGAGCCGTTAATAATTGAGGAGTTCTCCCGGTACTTCACCATCAGTTGTACTTCACCATTTTCTTCTTCTAGAATGCAAATTCTCAAGGTCTTATAAGTAATACTAAAATCGCTGTACGTGTGCCTATAACTTTTGAGCTCCCTTGATTTCCAGAGGATCCCATTATCATATCCTGACCTGATGACAATAGGACTAACTGTGAAATATACCTCTCAAACAAAAAAATAATAATTTTCCAAAACGGTCCAGCCGTCTTCGAGCAATCGGGGAACATACATAAAAAAAGTTTACGACGAACTGAGAACCTCCTCCTATTTTTCAAGTCGGTTAAAAACAATGTACGCACATGCTAAGTCTTCATACACTAAATACTAAACGAAATTGTAAACTACCACAATCCAAGCGTTATTTGGGTGGATCAACTTTTTGTTGTCTCTGCAATAATGTCTTACTTTTATGTACTTATCCATACGTCTGAAATCAGGAATAAAGTATATTTTATTAACAAGACGAAAGGTTTCGTCTAAAGTACGCGTGCAAATTAATAGTTTACATGACGGTTGCGTAATGCCAATTATATGTATCTACACTCATATTGCAAATCCTTTATGATTAAAAAATAATTATGTACATTTATATAATTATGTTGTTGACATTTTCATCTTGATTGATGCTTCATTCAAGTGGCATGAGAATTGTCGCGGAATCAAATTGTTTCGTGATTCGAATAAATTCGAAAACCATTACAGTATCGGCAGCGAACATGTAAAGTGAACTTTACAGTACAACCACAGACTGACTGACGTAATTCTAGTTATAACCTAGTTTCTCAACGCGTCAGAGTTTTTACAATATGGGTGTAGATACAAATTATTTGAATAATAATATAATTTTCGTGACAAAAATAGAATAAACTGCCCGTTTACCTTTATAATAAATACAAATAATAATTTAAAGACAACTCGTTTAGTTTTATTTTTAGGCAATTATTTTTCAGGACAACAAAAGTTTGATCGACCCCAGTAATGAACGAGACGACCCCGAGCGGGGCGCGCGCGCAGGCGAAGCGTCGAGAAGGCGGAGCGGGGAAGTACCGATGTGTTGCAACAGACCGAGGTGGTAGTCCGCCACGCGCTGCGCCATGTCGGGCCGCCACGGCGCGTCCGTGCGCGTCGCCACGTAGCGCTCCATGGCGCGCTCGTGCGCGCGCGTCAGCGCGTCCTCCTGCGCAGAGTAAAGTAACTATTGAGGAAAAGAGTGGCAACTCTATGGTCAAACTTGCTTGTATGACAAGTGCTGCCACCTAGAGATCTGTGGTTGAAATAAAGCTTACTATATATTATACGTACCTAGGCATGTGTCGTACAGTTTACCACCGAAACATTGTATTGCGACTCTCCATAGAACCGTTCCATAATAAAGTGACATTTTTGTGCCTCTCAGTATGTCACTTTATTATAACGCGGTTCTATGGTGTCACAATAACAAAGTATTCAGCAATACATTTTAATAATGAGAGAACTCAGAGAAACGCATTTCCACACAGACAACGCTTGACTGACTGACATTGGACTGACACATGTTTGACAGTTGACGTTTTGTATTTTCATCAAAACTCCAGAGTTCGCTGCCGTCAATGAAAATGGAACCATTGTAAGTGTGCCCCCCCTGCTCCTGCGCCGCGCACACACACGTCACGTCACACGTCGGCGGACCATTTATACACAACCAACATCAATGGACCCAGTGATGGCTTCAGACGCACCGTACAGTCAGCATCATAAATAGCTTTACACTTAACTTGACATATTCACCCAGCCTAGTGACTAGCCCTTGACAAATCGTGTGGCAGTTGAAAGAGAACAGACTAAAGTGTTACCTACTTATATATAATGCTGACTGTGGGATGGTTTGAGAGCTGTTTCTCGAGTGCTGCGCTGGCGACTTCGGGAGGTATTTTCGTTTTCTAGTCAATGCACCGACGGGGCAAATAGGTAACATTAGAGCATTTCACTCAGTTTTACTTTAATAATCAAGAAAACCGTCGCCAGCTCGGCTTTGTCATGGGGCCCGAATTAGAATTGTTTCTGCCTCTATAAACTGAGATCATCGATTTAGTTTATACTAGATACACAATCAGCAGGAAAAAGTGGTACGACAAAACTTATGCCGAATTGACTTTGGCATATGTTTTGCTCTTAGGGCCTGCGCAAACCGGCGGAGCGCAGCGCAGATCACTTTAAATTTATCAAAGTATATTCTTTCCTATTTTAATTACATTAAGGTATAAGCCGATGGATAAAAAAGCCGTGGTAGCTTAATGGTTTGACCTGCCAACTCTTAAGCAGAGGGTCGTGGGTTCGAACCCGGGCTCGCACCTCTAAGTTTTTCGGAATTTATGTGCGAAATATAATTTGTAAATTTACCATGAGCTTTTCGGTGAAGGAAAACATCGTGAGGAAACCTGCACACACCTGCAAAGCAATTTGACGGTGTGTGCGAAGTTCCCAATCCGCACTGGGCCCGCGTGGGAACTATATAGCCCAAACCTTCTCATCGAGAGTGGAGGCCTGTGCCCAGCAGTGGGTCGTATATAGGCTGGATTATTATTTTATTTATTTTTATAAATTTGAATGCTCTGAGACCGACCTCGGAGCATCACGGGGGAATTCTACTCTGCGGCTGCGGCTCTAAATGTATACCTTATTGTAATTAAAATAGAAAAGAATATACATTGATAAATTTAAAGTCACGAGACCACTTCAAGGTTTGCGCAGGCCCTTAGTCTTGTTCCGTCCGACCGTAGACAGCGTCAGTTGTCAATAAAGTCAAGTATTGGTAAATATTACGACAATGACCACTTAATCTTTTCAACGCCGTTGACGGATATATCCGCACCACTGGTTCAACGACGGATATTTCCGTCATGATTGAGCGCAGCGCAAAATAGACCTTGAGTGTCTATGAGTTAAGGTTGACATTAGCTCTTGTTTTTAGCTGTCATTAGCGTGTGAGTAACGTCTTTTGTATTTGACACGGCGTAGAAAAGGTTAACTAAAAAGTTTTCAATGTTTTGAAACGTAAGTTTGCAAATATGACACTTGACGGTAAGTGCATTGAGTTCTATTTTGCATGAAAAATTGTTCGCATTACAAGGTAAAAATTTGCGGTATTAGCATGAATCTGAATATACCTGTCAATGTCATTTTCAGCCAGTTCATACAGATTTTTGTTCGGGATTGTGTATCTAGTAAATACTAAATCAATGACTGAGATTTAACAGGGTGGCCATTTTTTACATTTGAATTTCCCGGTTTTTCAGTCACTCTTTTCGGTTTTTTCCAGGCTATATACGTCCCACTGCTGGGCACAGGCCTCCACTCACAATGAGAGGGTTTGGGCTATAGCTCCCACGCGGGCCCAGTGCGGATTGGGAACTTCGCACACACCGTCAAATTGCTTTGCAGGTGTGTGCAGGTTTCCTCACGATGTTTTCCTTCACCGAAAAGCTCATGGTAAATTTACAAATTGTATTTCGCACATAAATTCCGAAAAACTTACAGGCGCGAGCTCGGGTTCGAACCCACGATCCTCTGCTTAAGAGAGAGAGCATATATATTATAATAATATTACACCGATTTTAGATTTTTGCCATATGGGAGGGACCACAGTGCAATGAAGAAATGTATTTTTTTTAATAAAGTGTACTTAATGAATTTTTCCTCTCAGTAGACGAAATGCAAGTTATAGTTTTAGTAAGTAATGTATTTTTCGCTGACCTTTTCCAAATTTCCCTGACCAGCTAATTTCCCGGTTTTCCAGAAAGTGGCCACCCTGTTTTATGTCACAAAAACGTCAATCGAATTTAGTGATTCCCTTGGCAACGTTCCGACTCGGGTGCGATACCTCGACGAAGTCCTTGGTGATGCCGGCGAGGTTCTCGCGCAGGTAGCGGTAGACCTGGTGCGCTGCGGCCTGCTGCGCGGCCTTCTTGGTGGAGGCGTCGGCGAGCCGCGCGTGCGCGCCCACCGCGCAGCGCGCCGTGAAGCGCCGCGCGTGCGCCGGGCCCGTGTCGCCCTCCAGCGTGTACTCCGGCGCCGGCAGGTGGTACTCCTCGCACAGCTCCTGCAGCCCCGGGTGGACAGCCGAACACGCTTTACACGCTCGTTTTGTTAAACCGAACAAGGAAATACTATTTTAGTTTTGAAAAAAGGTTGATACAATATGTACACATCTTTCGTTTAATGAGACGAGGAATGTTCCTACGGTCAATGCTCATGAAATTAATCGGCAAAGAACATAACGGACCGCTTCCATGAAAAGCGACCGAATAAAAATGAAACAACTCAAATTTAATTCTCTCACATACCCATTTCCGTTTAAAACAATGGACTCAAATATTAAGTAGGTACCTAACTCACGTCATAAAGAAAAATTAGGAAAGAAACGACACCCAAGCGTGATCGTATATAGAAAACACAAGAATGGGCGTGCAGTGCGCACCTTGAGCAGCGCCTTGTAGCTGCGGCCGGCGGCGGGCGGGCCGGCGGCGGGCGCGGGCGCGGGCGGCGCGGCGTGCGCGGGCGGCACGGGCAGCCCGGCCGCGGCCAGCCGGCGCAGCATGAGCCGCGCCGCCTCCTGCTTGGCCTCCTTCTTGGAGCGCGCCGAGCCCGTCACCACGTGCCCGCGCGCCGAGCACCGGTACTCGAACAGCGCCTGGTGCTGCGGCCCTGACTGCAAACACACATTTTATCAAGGACACTGGCGATCGATTTGTTTCTCGTACGCCAGCGCACGAGCCGACCGGCTAGGCCTCCTTTCTCAATACACTGGCTCACAGCTGATGCTGATAAATGCTGTACAGTACTTAATTATTGAAATGTGAGACCTACATTAGTATATGGAAATCAGGCCTAAGAAATTCTAATGACAAGAAACTATGTATATAACTATTCTACTTTAAAAAATGTAGAATCAAAATACTAAATAAATAAATAGGTACTGCTGTGCATGCAGTAAAGCAGCTATACAACATCGATTGCCTATGAAAATTATAATAAGCTCCAAGGCATGCCCAATCAGCAGGCGATCCATTTTACCAAAGAAAAACCTATGAATATACCATTTTCGAAATTCCACATCACATCTCCAAAATTGTAACTAGTCTTCATTTTGAATGAGTGGGTATTAATTATTAAAAGTTTGCTAACAGATGCAACACTACACACTTATTTGAAAGTTTACAGCTAATAGTACACTAGTATATTTATTTCACCAGTGCAAAGTATGTATTAATGACAGCAGCATCTTTATGTATCAAGGCCGCACACAGAGACATCAATTAACTTTTAAGTTTGATTAAAGTTGCTTTTGTCACTGTCTTTGCTATAGCAATAAAATAATACAGTCACCTTAAAAGTTAATTGACGTCTCTGAGTGTGGCAGTGAGGGAGTTATCTCCAGCCTCTACATTGACGTCTCTGAGTGTGGCAGTGAGGGAGTTACCTCCAGCCTCTACAGTGAGGTGAATTGGAAAAGGAATATGACGTGTAATTAATTTCAGCTAGACTGAATATGTTCCCAACTTAAACCTCAAGCCAAGTTTGATAAGTTATTATGACATTACATTTTTCTTTATGGATTTTGTGTTTATCAAGAAATTACAGTATGAAAAAGGCAAAATCAAATTTGATTACCAAACCCGAATCACTTGAGCACTAGCCACAAACCAACATAATGCTGCTCACGGCCACACGTCCAGCCAGTCATTCAATAAGTCAGTTTGATTAACCGGGATAAATTAATCGAGACTCAATGGAGCACGAGATACAAAAACAAGCTTGCTTGGGCTTAAATAAATGGCTGTGTATGGTCAGTAAAATTGCACAGGTCACTCAACACTGATTGTAAACCAAACTACAGACAGAAATCTATTCTGAAGCTATGAAACATCTGACCTCAGACCCAACTGAACCAGAGTTAATTGGAGTACCTGTACCTGAGCCACACATTCATAATCTGGTATCTCTGTGTACTTCACCATCAGCTCCTGCAGGACTGTGATGGGTGTTTTCATCATCTTGCTGCAAACATACAAAAAAGTATATAAGTGTATAACATGTGAAAGTCCCAGTGGCCCGGTGGCTTCAGGTGTCGACTGGTGGTCATCAACCCAAGCAGTTGCACTGTACCCCTGAGTTTTTCTTACATAAGCACAGTCTGGAGAAGTTTATTATTATGGGCCAGATGGATGGAAAACGTGCTCAGCGCAGAGCACCAGCAAGATGGTCAGATCTTATCAGCAAGGCAGTGGGCGGCAGCATGCACCAGGCAGCCCACTTGGCATACAATCACACAGATTGGCAAAATATTATTTGGGTCAAGATCCTCAGCAGTGAGAGACCAAGACAGAAGAAGATGAAGTACAATACCCATATTACCCATTGCTCATAAGGTGAAGGCATTGTGATGAAACCTGGACATGCAAACAGCTTGATGTGTAGGAAGGGTAATTAATTGCACAAAAGATCTTACAGGGTCAAAGTGTATCCGAAAGGACCCATCTGTTCAAAGATAAGGTAAGACAAAGAAAGTCATCTTTAAAACCTACTGAAAACTATTAAATAATTACTGGTCTCCTCGGAATTGCCTATTTGGTTTAGAATGCAAATTCATAAGATATTACAGGTATAATAGCTGTATGTGTGCCTATAGCTTTTGACAGAGCTTTTGAGTAGTACCCTCAATGTCTCCAGGATGCCATCATCAGATCCTGACCTGATGCCAATAGGACCAATCTGAAAGTATATCCTTTCAAATAAAAATTAATTTTCCAAATTGGTTTAAAGTTTAAACTCAGTCGAGTTCTGAAGTAACAAACAAAAAAATATCAATTGAATTGAGAACCTCCTCCTTTTTTTGAAGTCTGTTAAAAAGACATTTATAACTCTGTCTGCTATCGGTTGCTTATGATAAAAAAGTTTCATCAGCAACTGCTCACTATACCGGACTATACCTACTCGCTGATAAGCTTTAAACACGAGCTAATTTTTGCTAATTTTAGTTTCGCCTGATACTCACCTGCGGGTGGACTAACTTCAAGTTAAGAAAAGTATTAATTTCCAAGCGGCGGGCGCCACTCATGCGCCACTCTCGCTCCTAGCAAGTACAGATTTTAATAACTTGGTAACTTAACTACGGAACATATGTTTTTATCGTGCTTACGATTGCAGTGCCTCAAAATCAATGGTCCCCTTTTAGACGTGTTTGCAAATATTAAATAATGTAGCAGCCGCAATGGACTAAAGCACAAACTCGGACAAAATTTATATTATTATATGCACAGATTATAAGAGTAGGTAGGTACACAGATTATAAGGGTATGTCTGGTAGGTATGTACATGTAAAAAATTATATGAGTTGCTGTTTTTTTTTTCAATTTATCCTGAAGAGAAAGGCAAAGGGCTGTAACCCGTGCAGCCTATATGACTTGACTTAACAAAGGCGTATTTTTTGTGACTTTGACATTAGAGGAGTGTGTTTTTGTTGGAGTAATATAAGAAAAGTTTTTTCTCTGCACACACAGAATAAGTACTTGAATAGAAACCGGACTATAAGATACAGCAAAAGACGTATTTTGACCTTTTTATATTTATGGCATCCATAACGAGTTCACCTTTTGTACTCAAATTTGTATTTTTGTGCAATAAAGATTAAATAAATAAATAAACGAGTTAGAAAGAGATGTGTATTCTTTCGTTTTCCTTCATGTTGTCACAAGGTTTGAATTGGATCTGTCAACGCTAGTGTTGTTGCTGAGTCGACAATAATATCGACAATATATATTTATTTTTTATGTTATCTAGTTTATGTTTATCTAACAAATAGCTATTAAGTGTTACTAACAAATCAATATGGATCAAGCTGAGGTCTGAAATAAATGAATTTTATTTTATTAATATCGATATCAATTCAATTTTGCAGTTGTAATTTGTTGTAAAGGCTTCGTCAAACAACCAGCGCAGTGCGGCAGTCACACTGCAGGAAAACGTCGCATGACGTGTTCTCTCGCAATCTCAATCCAAGTTAACACATTTTTATTGCTTTTATGGCCAAAATCATATAGAACTGAGGGCTTATTGCCTAACGCACTCGCGATCGCGATCGCTTTCATTTTTGACAGTTGAAGGCAAGTCTGCCTACAAAATGACAGCAATTGTTCCACTTTCAAGTCGATCGCGATCGCGAGTACGTTAGGCAATAAGCCCTCTGGACCTACTCTAACACAATCTATAAGTTTTTCTATATCCATGGTCACAAATACACTGTAAATTTGTAAAGAAATACAACGTGAAAATCACGCCTATTATTATTAGTCTTTAAATTTTCATATACGAGTACAAACGTGAAGAGAGGAAATAAAGCAATAAATAAAATCTGTTTTATCATCATCAGTGTTTAATTAAAGGGACATTGAAATGGCTCTTTACAATATTCGATATCAAGCATCGATTACACGTCGCTACATCTAGGACCGTATTAATAAACTGATCTTAGGTGAGATGCCCGTTACAAGATGCGTCAAAAATGTCATTTTTCTATGGAATGACGTTTGTTTTGACGTATCTTGAGACGGTGATCACAGTTGAGATGAGTTTATTAATACAGCCCCTAGTGCCCTACATGACTACACTAGATGTAGTGTCAACGATGCTTTATACCTATGGGAATTCCCAAACATCTACTAATATAATCTATTAAGCTGGCATCACAAAAGGATGAGGAATGGAGACCCGACGAATCATAGACGAGTCAACGAACCATTCACAAAATGCTTTCGCTGTTGGTGACCACGTCAAGGAAGGCGCGAGGAAGACCGTCCTCTGGTCCACTGGAGAAAATAGGGTATATGCATGAATATTTTCTTAAACAGAAAAAACAGAGAGAAAATATTTTTCGAATAACTATAAATATATCCAAGATATAATAAATTAAAGATGTTTCTATCTCTTTCTAGCAAAACAGAATTTAACATGGATTTTATATGGCCGTAGTGCACGCTGGCTGACGTCACAGTCATATTTTCCGTCAGTTATATTTTCCGTATTTTTTGGTCGATTTTAATTTAAATTTAAATGTTTGCCATCTTTTTTACGGTATTTTCATATTTTGTTAAGAAATGCGATAACATTTTTTCATGCATTTTCCCAATTCTTTATTTTATCACCGTTTAACTATCAAGACTTACGGCCGCACTCAGATATATTCACACAATGCGGTATGATATTAAAAATAAATCCGGTCAAGTGCGAGTCAGAATCGCGTACCGAGGGTTCCGCACAAACTTGTAGGCATGTAAATAGTTCGTAAATCACGGGAATACCATATAAACAAAGTCCAGTATAAACTGACACGCAATCAGTATGCACTGTCGTACTTAGTGAGTGTCAGATTATATTGGACTCTTTTTCATGTGATGTATCCACAAATTAACGGTTTTCGAATTTTTTCCCTACAGGTTTTGATTCCCTTGAGATTCCCTTCAATATGCGGCATAAACGGCCGTATCTTTTGATTGCGTTGGCTTAGATGTTTGATTTTTTCACTGATCCAAGGAATTGCAGACTTAGGTATTTGATATGAATTTCAACTTGATACCTTCACGCGTTCCTGAGAAAAAGGGTCTTGACAGACACACAGACAGACAGTCAGAAAGACGGACAACAAAGTGATCCTATAAGGGTTCCGTTTTTTTCATTTGAGGTACGGAACCCTAAAAAGACCATTATGGACAGTGACAGTGGACCATTGTGGACAGAGAGTGGACCATTGTGGACTGGACAGTGTACTGATAAAAGCAGTTAATTTAAGCTACCTGATTTTTGAGCAATCTATTGATCTACTGACTTATTTCTCCTAAATCTACCTGCTTTTCTTACGAGTATATGGACAAATCCAAGCTACGAAGTACACAAAAACTGTTTTGCTGACGATACCTTATGTCATTCATAGTACAAGCCGCCATTTTGGAATCTATACTGTGGCGCAGCTTATACTAGGTAAATGTATGGTTGCCAACTCTTAAGCGGACTTCTTCCTTTCCCTCTCTGAAATTTACAAACGTGGCATTAAGGTGTAAGCAAGGCGCAAGGGTGGCCTGGCCGAGGGAAGGGAAACGCGCGCAATACGTAGTCAAGGGCATAAATATATATACGTTCCCAAGATCTCAAAAATATCTATACGCCTGTATGCCACTGGCAATAAGGTCCATGTATACATATATTTGACGCGATGCTTGTATAGATATGAATGCCCTTGACTGTACCATCTTCTGACAGTTGCCGCACCTCTCCCGTCAGGTGTCACCCTCCGGGAATGTCACGCGGGAACTGGTTGTCGGGCTGAATGAGCATTCAAAGTCGAACAGCACGAGTTTGGCGCTCGGCACCGATCGGCCGTCGGGTCTCGCTGAAGCGGACGTTTTGATTCGGCTTCGGTAATGGAGAGACAAGGGTCATCAGGTGGTAATATTCATATTCATATCTATTTATTGCTAATATATATTACTAATGAAAATACCAAGTTCCCAAAGAAAACAATACACTATAGGCGGGTAGCGCGAGTATATTGCGAAAATGTTCAAATTACACAAAATGTTAACAACGGGGTATTGGGTTAAAGTATGCGACATCTGTCCGATCGCCGGCGCATGCAGAGGGGGCACAGGCGGGCGGAGCACTGGGGGCACAGGTCGGAGCAGTAGCGGCAGCCGGGCGGCGCGCGCGGCGCCTTGGGCCGCAGCAGCTCGAACAGCTCGAACAGCGTGATGAGCAGCATCCACAGCGCCAGCAGCTGCGAGCCGCCCGCCAGCAGCGCGCGCACCGCTCGCGGGTCCGGGAACGGCTGGACCTTTACAGCCATCGCCGCCTCGCTACTGGAACCACGACATGATCGTTGGCTTCTGGTTTGACTTCCCGGATGTTATTGGAGACTTAGGGGTAGGGTTTACGAGTTTAAAGGGTTCATATAAGTATATTACTGTTCCTGATTGTGGTGTACAAGCGCGGCTTCGGTTTTCCTAAGCTTAATCTGCCTATAAATTATGGAGAGAGAGTCTGAGAATGTATGGATAAGTTTCGGCCGAAAAATACATTTTTAGATAAGCTTTTTCACCGACTGCACCTTTTTTACACAATAAAATTATTATTGTCTCGGGAGACTACGTTATGTACAACTGGGATCTTGTTGGTACCCTAAGCTCCGTCTCCACTGGTTCAGAATTAACTTGCATGATAAGAACTAAACATACTGACAAACAAACGTCAGGTTAAATAAAAGCTTGTAAAAATGGACTGTTGGTTTCATCAAGCTTTGTCGATCGCACTCCGCTCCGCGTCGTGAGAGCGAGTACGTATCATAAGACAGATCATTTCCAAGTCAGCCTTCAAGGAGGTGTTCCTGTCGTTGGTTTTGACAACCACGTCAGAGCTCATTTACCTACTTATGTATGGTGTCGCGGCACGTCGCGTGTCGCGCGTGAATCTACATGAACAATAATAATTACGCTTCTATATGCAAACTCTTATACAGCAATGTTGTAATTTTCGCCGTATCTCCATTAATAAGCCTTTAAAGATTAGATGAGTACTTTTCGGTGAATGCAGCAGCTGGGTCCGGAGGCGGTGCGGGCGGCGGCGCGGGCGGCGGCGCGGGCGGCGGCGGCGCGCGCGGCGGCGCGCCCGCGCAGGTGGCGCCGGCCGAAGTACAGCAGCGCATGCACGAGCAGGATACTGGCGTACAGCACCAGCACTTGGTACACGGCGCACGTCGCCACCGCGCCCCCGTCCAGCGCTGGCTGCTTGCGCCTGCCCATCGCGCGCTAGCCGCGCGGGGCGTCACCCCATGGTTCAGAAACTGCGCTCATCGCTCCCGCCCAACACTGTCATGCCTTCACGACATTGACACCACAGATTGTCGCCCTTCAAATGTCAAAAAGGTTTGTACCTGTCTTAGTATAAAGGTTCGTATGGATTTTAGAAGACGACGACGGTGAAAGAAAGGCGAGTTTCTTTCGCTTTGTCTTTGGTCTTCTAGGAGGCCAGCGAGCGCTAAACTTTACCTACACCTGACACTTGCAACTTTAGGCCGCAAATACACCTGCAAGAGAAGTTCTGTGAGTAATGTCCGACACGGTCTCTCTGACAGCGGCTAGTAGTGTAGGTGTGTAGTGTAGTAACGTGGTAGTGTAGTTTACGGCTCTCTCAGTTTTCCCGTAACGTTTGTAATCCTAATCGTGCTCCCACACTAGCTGTTAAAAGATAAAAGATATTTATTCAGTAAGTAGGCCGCACGGGCACTTTTACACGTCAAAATCTACCAGCGCTTCCCAAGAGGAGACCACTGCTGAGAAGAAGCGCCGCAAGAAACTCAACAGTTAGTCATTTTTTTATAAAAATATAACAATGTCACTACTTATTCTAGCATTATATAAAACTGTAAAAATAATATTAAATATCTGCGTAGTTTTGCAGGAAAACATGTCAGAATGACTACGAGAAAATGTATATGTATATATCACACAAAACAGTTTTGACATGTCTTCCTACATAAACCGTGTCCCCTAGACAAGATACAGCGTTTACATGATTTTTATGAGGTATGTACGAGTAGTAGGTAAGCTATTGAACATTAAACATTAGTTAATTTTCTGGTTTAGGCCAAGCATTTTTGTCCGTTAGATAGTCCTCGACCCTATAGTACGCCTTTGACATCAACGACTTTTTCAAGTAATTTTTAAGTGCTGGAAGGGGTAACTCTAAAACTACGTCGGGTAATCCATACTAATATTATAAATGAGAGTCTGTCTGTCCGTCTGTCTGTCTGTCTGTCTGTCTGTCTGTTACCTTTTCACGCTTAAACCGCTGAACCGATTTAGATGAAATTTGGTATGGAGATAGTTTGAGTCCCGGGAAAGGACATAGGATATTTTTTATCCCGGAAATCATCCCTTAAGGGGATGTAAAGGGGGGTGGAACTTTGTATGGGGAATCAGTCATTTCTTCAGTAAGGTATATAAAATTTAGTATGGAGAT
Source organism: Tortrix viridana (assembly GCA_963241965.1). Classification (NCBI taxonomy): domain Eukaryota; kingdom Metazoa; phylum Arthropoda; class Insecta; order Lepidoptera; family Tortricidae; genus Tortrix; species Tortrix viridana. The sequence goes on from OY725176.1 coordinate 241,984, forward strand.
AGTTTGGAAAGGACATAGGATACTATTTATCCCGGAAATCATCCCTTAAGAGAGTGAAAAGGGGGTTGGAAGTTTGTATGGGGAATCAATTATTTCTTAAGTAAGGTATATACAATTTATTAGTATGGAGATAGTTTGAGTCCCGGGAAAGGACATAGAATATTTTTATTCCGGAAAATTGGAGTTCCCGAGGGAGCAGCGATAAACAACTTCTGCTTTGGAAGCGTTTTCAGCAGGCTGAAACATCGTTTCAGTCCGTTTCAGAGGTAGCTCTATCACATACCAGTTTATCAAAATTTCAACCAAGTTGCCGTTGTTTTCAGGCGCCTGAAAAATGTTTTCAGGCCGTTTCAGAGGTAGCTCTATCACATACCAGTTTATCAAAATTTCAACCAAGTTACCGTTGTCTTCAGGCGCCTGAAAAATGTTTTCAGGCCGTTTCAGGCCACCCTCTACCAGATTACGCCATAACTTGAAAACCCGTTTTCAAGCGATTTCAGGACTCCTTAGGTATGGGCCTTTGAAGTACATTTGAATTTATGGTGAATTTTCCAGAAAGAGTGAAAGAGATAGCATGATTAGAAAGAGATAGCAATACTGAGAACCTTCCAGAATCGTCGCGATCAAAAAACGAGATAGAGACAGCTATAGAACATTCCAGCAACGACTACTGAAACATTCCCGACGGCGGGTCGAAGAACGTCGATTATTCTAGAAAGGCCATCTGGAATTGTCTTGGACTGGGCGATCAAAAGTTTAACTCTTAGTTATCGGTTTAATTGTGCATTTCTATTAGTTACCTACCCCCACGTACGTAACAACACTTTTTACCCGGGAAAATTTTGCAAATTCCTGTGGGGTACCGATAAACGACTTCTACGCAGACGGAGTCGCGGGCAAAAGCTAGTTTATTATAAAAATGAATGCATTGACCTACAAATGATTTATATACTTTACGGACACGAAACTTTTTTATGGCAATTTTATTTTTATTCCTAGTATTTATATTATGTATATCAGAATTTTTAACGAAAGAGTCTAGGTTCTTAATAACATACATAATATTTTCATAAATATATTGGGATGCTACTGTTAAAATATTAATTTGTTTAAAAAGTTCTCTTAATGAATCACGGGAATTTAAGTTATATATAGAGCGAATGGCCCTTTTTTGTAACACAAATATAGTTTGTATGTCAGCTGCTTTTCCCCAAACCAGAATACCGTATGACTTAACACTATGAAAATAACTATGATAAACTAAGCGAGCTGTCTCAACATTGGTAAATTGTCTAATTTTTCTAACGGCGTAAGCGGCCTTACTTAATTTGCCTGCTAGAACTGCTATATGGGGACTCCATTGCAAATTATTGTCTATAGTTATGCCTAAGAAAAGTGCCTTATCTACCATTGTTTTAAATGTTATATAACATTTTGTATGTACAGTCGAGGACAGAAAGATGTTTACACTTTTTCACATTGTTCCATTGTAATAAGGTCCAAAAGTTATACCAAAGTGTACCCTGATAATAAATAAAAAATAAATAAAAGCAAAATGTCATATGAGAAGGAAAATATGCCGAACCATTTTTAAGACATACATATTTTCCTTCTCATAGGACATTTTGTTTTTATTTTATTTCATTTATTATCATATTACAAAATGTTATATAACATTTATTACAGCTAGTGTGAGAGCATCATAATGTCACTTGCCATAAAGTTTGCGGTAATAATAATCGTTTATCCTAATAATGACTTGACTTGTTTATCGACCTATTTTCTCTTGACATAATGTTTTTGTTCCTAATAATCGTTTTGTCCTGATGATAAACGTGGGCTCTTTAATTTTTGCCATAACGTTTGTAATCCTTTCCTTATTAACACGCTGAAGATGCAAATTGAAATGAAACTGAAATTCGGAATGAATTTACGAAAGACTTTAAACAAATATAAAATACTTATGTTTTTTTGGATGCTGATTCCCGTCCGAGACCGTCGTAACCCGGTGGGGGTAGACCTGGTGCGAAGCGTGGCAGGTGTTTGATATGATATTAAATGATATAATATTTAATACTTATTTTTATTTAATTAATATTTTATGATTCATTAAAATTATTCCGACGAACTGAGAACCTCCTCCTTTTTTTGAAGTCTGTTAAAAATATTAAGCCTTCTGCCTCATTGCAAGAAGGACTCTAAAAGCGTGTGCTGCACGGTTTTAAACCACAGTTTCTACCAAGTTGTTTGAAGCGCACGCCTGTCTGCCAAGGGCGTTTAAAGGTCATACCACTGTCTACACGGTTTTAAACCGTTGTTTAAGACCGTGTAGCACACGCTTAAATGTTCGTCCAAGTACGTTACGGTACGGTAGGTGGTGGTGGCGGTGGCAGCAAGGGTAGTTGTGTTTGAATTGATCGGAGGCAGGTGGCAGCCGGAGGGCCGGGGCAACGGCCGCCGGCTCACGCGACGCGATTAGCCCAAGTAGGTCAGCAGAGCGGCGCCGAACTAGGCCGCGCCGCGCCGTGCCGCCCCGCCGCTGCACCGCGCGCCTTCACCTCCAGCTAGCCAAAACACTCACACGCTACCACCTTGGGTCATCGTGTTGTCCATACCCGTTGGCCTGTCCCCTTCAAATGCCAGCTCGTCGTAACGATAAGTAAAGAAATAGCCGCAATACATACTTTCCGGTCATAGTAACCGTAGACTTGCATTGTTTTGTTATATACAAAGAGATATAGGTATGTATGTATACAGGTGTCTCAAAATCGGTAGTCCACATTGACACCGGAGGTACCGTAACCACGGGTAACTTTAGCCCTGGGGGGTAACATTGTATATTTCAAGCTTATCTTTGTAAATTTTACAATTTTAAGTAACAATTACTTTCTTTAGAATACGTAGTGAAAGTCTGTATAATCTATTTTGTTAAAAATATAAAGTAAAGTTTTTTTGGGTGGGCAATGTTACCCCTCAGGGCTAAAGTAATACCCGTGTTTACTATAGGTCAGCTTAAGAGGTACCGAACTAGTCTAACATGACCTCAGTAAAAATCGCATGGATTTCGAGATATGCCAGTCATGTTAGGCTAGTTCGGTGTGGGGACAATGCGTAACGCATTTCCAATCCGTTAAAAAAAAAAAGTGTCTTGTTCGGTCCGTCTTAAGCTGGTCTACCTCCAGTGTCAATGTGGCCTGCCGATATTGGGACACACGTAGATAGGTACAAAGAAGTTATCATCGCTCGTTAAAAGTTTATGGTTAAAACGTCACAATAAGCTTGGATTCTGTCTTTAGTGTTCACGTCTGTTCACCAACACTCAAGGAGGCTCCTTGGATACTCGGAACCGATTAAGCCACCAAATGACCATCAAACAAGATAATGTCAGTTTATATGAAATGACTTTTAATATCAGACTCGACTGGGAGCGGATGGTTGCCCTCAGGCTTCAGTCGAACAGTGTGACCATTGATCATACTGGCCAAGTATGCATTAAAACTTAAACGTTAAATAAAACTTTGTTTAATTATAATTATGGTCTCTATTCCCTCGCAATATGTTTAACCATATAAATGTAGCGCCTCCTTACTTTACAATGTTGTTATTCTATTAACGGGGAACTAGCGACGGTTCCCAACGTTTACTTGATCGCCGATAAAGTATGCTTGGGTCTATAACTTAGTTACATGGGCCGTGAAATCGACCGTATATTTCGCATAAAATTGGTTAAGTGTCTTCGCCTTACATCACATTTTATTTGTGTAATTCATGGAAATGGCATCTTAAAGCGATGGGGTGAGCAGACGCCTTTCCCGTTGAAGTAGTTTTGTGTAAAACTTGTAGTTATACTGAAATATTGCCTCTGTACCTGCATCAGTCTACATAATGCATACCTATGGTGACATCCTATACCTACTCACTTAGATTAATAATTCATAGAATTATAGTTTCCAACAGCCAACCCGTCAAAAGTGAAGCACAAAATGGATTCAAGTACGCACGACAACACGCACACAAGTAAACTAATAATGTTGCTAGTGGGTTGCATTTCCCCAGAAAACATAGAAATTACTCTTATCAATAATGCTTGTTATATATAATAAAAAACTCACTGTCACTGTCTATACGTTATACGCTACACGCATTATGCGTGGGCTACACGGTTTCAAACAAAACGGTTTAAAACAGGTGATTTGAAACCGTGTAGTCAGTGGTTTTAAACCAAATTTCGCATGACCTTAAACGCCCTTGGCAGATGTAAAACAAATGGGTTTATTTGAAACCGTGTAGCCGCTCGCTTCTATATACCAAGGTCACTTGGTTTAAAACCATGGTTTCAAACCGTGTAGCACGCGCATAAGTCAAAGTGGTTTAGTTTAAGTGGTTGCACATTAGGTGCGCACAATAATAGTCATTATGTGCACACATAGAGTTACAATCTAGTTCTAAACTTTACTTCTGTCTCAACTTTCTGATATAATTTCGACTGTAACACGTTTTGTGAGCCAAATAAATAAATAGGTTTAAGTATATGTTATTTACTGAATCTAGTGGATTTTCCAATAAAAGATTTCGAACAACGGGCGAATATAGAGGTTTCATGATTCATGCATGAATATGATTATTATTCCGTTTGATGCGCGGCGCGGTGGCGGCCAATGGCGGAGTACTCGGAATCGCGTACAGTGATTATGATTAATATAAGCTCCCCGTGTCGCGGCCGGGCCACTCCTTGTCGACCCTCGCGGTGATCGACGAGAGCGCGGCAACAACCTCATTGAACATACATACAGGATTAAGACTGCGTAATGTATGTATATTTATTTTATTACCTACTAGCGACCCGCCCTCGCTTCGCTTCGGTTAAAGTTCCCCCTCCCATTTCCCCCCCTTTAAGTTTGTCTAGTTTGTCCCCTTTTGTTTGTCTAAGTCGAATGGGCCGAAATTTCGTTTGACGTTTTTAGAGTTTGAACAGCGACATCTAACGGACTGCAGGGTAAAAAACAGCGCCATCTGCCGTCGAGTAGCATTTCTCATATACCCGGTATTTATAAGATTTCTGAAAATTCTTGTAGGATATTGGGATACTAATTATTCTATGTCCCGTCTCCATGGAACAGACTTACGTGAAACTTTTGTGAAACGGGGATACCCGTTTGACCGTGATAAAGGAATAAACAAACAAACACTTTCGCATTTATAATACTAGCTTTTCCCTGCGACTCCGTCGCAGGGAAAAGCTCGTCCTGCTCCCTCGGGAACTGTCCCATTTTCCGGGATAAAAATTATCCTATTTATCTCCATATTTCATCGAAATCGGTTCAGCGGTTTTGGTGTGAAAGCGTAACAAGTTACTTTCACATTTTTTATATTAGTATAGATTAGTAAGGGTAGGTACACAATCAAGGTTATAAACATAGATACGTCCAAAGCCTCAAAAATATGTAACCACGATCTTATGTCGCCGTAATAAGGTCGTGGTTACATATTTTTGACACTCGGAACGTACCTATCTATATTTATAACCTCGACTGTACTTAGTACACGTAATTCCTGCAGTCTACAGGGACGACGTATGTGTCGATAATTTTGTGCCAAAAGTCGTTCCTGCGGTCTACAGGGACGACGTACTCGTATGTTTCGATAAGTTTGTGCCAAAAGTTGTTCCGGCAGTCTACAGACGACGTATGTGTCGATGTTTGTGGTAAAGAATAGGGCCGCTACCATCGAGCCGCGGAGTTCATTCACCAAGGGCCGGGGTCGCGCACGCCAAGTTCCAATCTTTCTGCTATTGTGCCTTACAGTTCCGTTGTAGATTTTACATACAAAGTAAATTCCTAAAATATTTCCAGAATGACTCTAGTGTCTTTTTAGAACATTGGACTTTTTAGCTGATGCCTCTAGTACCTAACTACCCTGGTTTTAGGGACAATCAAATAAGGAAAAAGTATTCATTCAGCCCGGGTTTGTCACGGGTGATACTTTTCTAATTCTAAGGGTCGTAATTAACTGATCTTCAGTGATATCCTCGTCTCAAGACAATGATTTGGCATTTACTTTACGTAAACCAATATCTTGAACCGGACAGCTCACTTAATATTCGTTTATTAATATGATTATTATTAATTTGATTTATGTTCTATTATAGTGACATTTATTTTTGGTCACTTTAAAAATATTTTCAAATGTAAAACAACCAGCACAGGGTTTGGCTGGTTTGGACTTGTGGGCTGTGTTAGTTTGAGGTGGTTATGGGACTTGTAGGCTGCGTTAGTTTTGCATATTACTTACTTTATCTAGGTTTAAATTATTCCTATTCAAATTGAAACTATGATACGTTCAAAGCTATTCTTGTAAGAAAACACTAACTACTTACTTAAGAAATCATTTCTTAGTTTAAGCGTGGTGTAAAGGATTTAAATAATTGATCTGGAGAATAGAAAAAAAAACCGTTGGGAAAATGATGGTAAAGAATAAAGAATCCTTTCATTTTCATTTACGCCGCTAACTGCAAACGCATTACGCGCGTGGCGTGTTTGTTTATATCCACGACCGATTTAGTCGTCAAAACAGAGAAACAATGTGTGATTTTTGAACAAAGATAGTGGGAGTGGAATTACATCTGAAAGGGAACCTCCATCAGTGAATAGGTAAGTAGGTAGACAGGTATACGGGGATAAGTAACGCCAAAAATTAAAAAAGACTGGGTCGATTTATTTTCATCTATTCCAATTCATTTGAAACCTCCTGGCGCCCATTGCAGATCGCCACAACACCTTTATTAATCAACATTGTAACTAATTTTATCTTAATGAGCTTTACTAGTAAGGAGTAAGGAGTAAGCGTTTCCAGAGGCGAAAGAATCTGAAAATAACTTCAAGTCGGATTAATTTAGTAGGTAAGTATTCTATAGAGGCTTACGAAATTAATAAAAAAATGTCAACTTGACTAGTTTTAAGAACTACTTAGGGCCTGTACACAAAACTGCGATGCGACGTCGCATCGCAAAAATCTAAGAGCTTTCTATACAGCAGTTTACTATACATTTCATTACATTTGCGTCGTAGATTTTTGCGATGCGACGTCGCATCGCAGTTTTGTGTACAGGCCCTTAAAGTTTAATTTTCACGAAATTATTTGTTTATTTCTTAGTAAATAGGTAAGTAATAGGTACCTGGTCTATGACAGTAGGTACCTACTTGTCGCAAAGCTCGCACGCGATGATTTCACAGATTTCTGCAGTTGTGTCCTGCCGGGTTTCTTCCGTCACTGTTCTGTCTTTAGTCCAAATCGCTGCTGACCCGCGGTCAGAATTTATACCGATGCAACGACCCGCCCCACGGTGGGCTACACTGCTTAGTAAGGCGGCCATAATTGATTATTTAGTCAAGTGTTTGTTTTTTTCAATTGGAAGTGCTTTTAAAGGACACAGGTATTTATTAATGTTTTTTTAACTAAGCCGAATATAAAGTAGATAAAAATAAAACTAAGTAAAGTACAATAAAATCTTAAAAACTATGCTATTTAGTACAATGTAACAAACTTATAACGTCAAAAGATAATGCAGATATCTTGTTTCTCGGCAATCGTCTCCTGGAAGTGATCAATGGATCTGAGTTAACAGAAGTCTATTCATAAGGTCTGTTTGTGAAGACACGAGACATTTTTCTTAAGTGGTTGAGCCTAAACGCTTTTATATTTTTATTGGTTGATTCTGCAGCCTCTTCCGACAGTTGGCCAATAGAAAACAATGCGTTTTCGATTACTACGGCGCCATGTAAGAGCACTTTATGCACGGATGAAGGTAGGTTATACCATGGGTATGCTGTCACAAGCTGCTGGCCGTCTCTAGGGCATAATCTTTAAATTTTGTTATATTTATCTTAAAGCCAGATGACATGCACTCCAAGAGAGTTCCACATCTTTCGATAAGGCACTGCTAAGTAAATACCGGTGATTTCAGCAGATACAGCCGCATTTTTGAAAAAAATTCTTGCAGTATTTCCTTCATTTGATGTTCCACAACCTCCGCTCCGTGGTTTGTCTACAATCGTCCTGGATCTTTTTCTTCGTTATAGCCACTTGCTTTTTATCTTCCTCTGATCTAGCTTGCCATCTTTGCGTTTTTAATTTGTAGGACAAATGAATAAAATATTCAAAAAATCGTATCCATGAGTGTAAAGGTGATGTATTCACCAGATTGGCGACTGCAGACTCATCCAACTGAGCTAGCACTGCAAGCCTTCTGTGATCGTTGTGACCGCTTACTGCAAACCGCGAAATCCTTTTTTGGTCGCCCAGAAGCTTCGGCCGCTTCGGCCCCCATGATGATGGCTGGTTGGAAATATCACACGACGTATTTTTGACCTCTGTGGAAATTCTCGGTAGATTTATATTTTCTGTCTCACTTAACCACTTGGAATATTTATTAAGAACCGTGCTTTTCTTTCGAGAACTAGATTTCCATGAAATAACAAGTCGACTACAAATATACTTGATAACGTTCTCCAAATTGCTGATATCTACGTCATCTACATCCGGCACCATATTTATTAACTGCTGTAACACTTTGCGGCATCTTTCCGCGTCAAAACCACTTGTAGACAGCCAATGTTCAAATATGAAACCCCTTGAAAAGGATGCGACATATTTAACATCTGGAAAAAAAGGAAAAAATAAATTTACTTTCGTTATTTTTACGTAGCGTTTGCTACGCCTCGGCTTGCGCGGGCGTAGCAGTCTTCTAACTAGTCAATCCGCAAGCTTCCGCAGATAATGGTTATTGGCCTTTAGTCTAGATACATTCCATTTTGAAATTATGAAAAAACTATCATTAAATTTGATTAAGAACATAGTTAAAAGTTCAAGTAAACAATCAACCTACAGATTTTTCTAGTAAAATTAGATCCTGGCGTAGACCCATCATTATTTCTATTATATAAATAAATATGTCAAAAAAAGTAAATAAAACAAAACTACATACCTGATTCTTGATTATCCATTATTGAAAATTGACACTTATATCGCAAAATACTAAAAAAATCCGCTAACGACCGGTCGGTCACTTAGGTCGGAGTTCACCAACCAATTTAACGGACTGTTAAATCCTAACCGGCTGTTAGTCAATACATTTTGACAGCCGTCAGACCTCTAATCGCCTGTTTAACTGTTGGTGAACTCCGACTTTAATGAGTCACTGATAAGGGTACGCGTGCGAACGAGAGTTGTGTTAACTTTCGAATTGCATTAGGGAATGAAAATAAATAGTTATCCGGGATCTATTTATAGTTAATTATACTACATTAATCAACCAATGATATGACAGTATTCGATATTTCAAAAAACAACATGCCTTTTTTTGAATTATGACCTGAGCAGACCACGGTGCGCCCTCGCTTCGCTTCGGTTTACATGAGTTTTTCTGTGATGCACGTACATAAACCTGAGTGTATTATCTTTTAAGAGGACCGTGAACCGACTGCAACATCTAGCCTTTTCATACAAACGGCGATAACGTCTTTCACCCCCTAAACGTTAACCGAATTTGACCAATTTTTGATATGTGCTCAGTCGGAACAAAAACTATGTCCGTACCTACGTTAGGTTTTTAAAATATTGATTAGTTATAAAGATATTATGGCCGAAATTACTTTTATATGAATGAAAACAATAAAACGGGAATAAATCGAAATTTATTAATAATAATGAAAAAAAAAACGAAACATTCGGACATAGTTTTTGTTCCGACTGACACCGTATCAAAAATTGGTCAAAATCGGTTAACATTTAGGGGGTGGAAAACGTTATCGCCGTTTGTATGGAAAGCCGTCACCTCACAATCAAGAGGATTGTGAGGTGTGTGTGAGGAATACAACTTTTCGAAAGAAAGCGGTTTTGTCTAATACTTTTAATATAATAATTTTAGCGATGTAATGAAGCCTAGAAGGTAGCTTAGTTTTTTAAATTATGATTTCTCTGTTGGTTTTTCTTACTTTAGGTATTGAAATTGGATCGTGAACGGAATAAAAACGAACAAATAATCTTATCCTTGGATATTTGAAGAAGCAATAAGTAGGTAGTTACTTACCAATAGGTAACGATTTCCTCTGAAGTGAGCGCTCCTCAGCCCAGGCAGGGCGCGGCCCCGCCACCAGGCTGCTGTGGATGATCATCAAGATAGTTAATTCAATAAAGGCCAATCAACGAAAAATACCTCAATAGCAAGTAATTTACTATTTATTCCACCCATCTTTGGACAATAACGACTCCATCTTAAACCTTAAAGGGTAATTCTCAGAGCGTTTCAATCGCTCTCATTCTCCTGGTCGCATTTATGTCGAATTCCCTATAGATTAGGATAGCATTTTCAGTTATTTTGTAGAAGTCAGGGCACTCTACAAGATAACCCAAAATAGCATCCAAAGTTACAGGAATATCGACATTACTGCGACGAGGAGATTGAGAGCGGTTGAAACGCTCTGAGAATTAACGTAAAAGGGCTAAGGTCAACTTATGCTGGCAACTACTAATAACCCGCACCCGTAACATGGTCGCCTTTATCGCGCTGGACAAGTGTGGATAAAGCATCCGTCACTCTCGCACTTACATAGGTACCTACTGGTCAGAAAGTGACATGTTTCATCCACGTTTATCCACACGATTAGCACGACCATAATTAAATAGGCCCGTTGTGTGCCTTCTCCATATCATAAATATGAAATTCCCCAAATCGACTTATAGTCACATAAAGTCATCGTAGCAGTGTGACCGCAGTGTGACTGGTTTTTGTCACACCTCTATCAATGTGGCTGTTGTCCCTGATATAGTGCCAAGTTAACCTGACGTTGCTCTTGGCTACGTTCGTGGTCACACCTTACTTTTCTCTCAAATAATTCCTTATCCCATAGCGTGAAAGTTAACACGAGAGAATGTGTTGTGTGAGAAGAAATGCATAAAGTTAGAAAGAACCAAAGGCGCTTTCAAGTTTTGCTAACAAACTTCCAGCGACAGGAAAGATTATTAGTCAAGCCGTGAACAACAGCATCCGCCGTCTTGAAGAGAGCGTGATCTTCAGCATAAAAAGCTCACTTGGACCAATCCCAACCTATAAATAATAGTAGGTACTTCATTAATAAAACGTTTGTTTATATTGTTCGCGTATCACGGGTCAAAATGTGTTCGTCGAAACATGCTAGTTTTTAACGCTACGATAAACACCCATGAATACTTTATTAGTTCTCTGCATGACGAAAATATTGAATGAAGACTGAAGATGGATGATGTAGGTAGGTATACTTGGTTCACGTGAGATCACGTTGGGACTTTCCTTTTAGCGTACCTAACAACTAACTTTTTGCTGCAGTGCAACTTTAATATGCGTCGCGCCGTCTAACGAGGTGCATCTAAGTACTTACTAATGTTTGTCTGCAGGTAGACGTAAAATACTATTACATTCCGTGGAAAAAGAAAGAAGGGCTAATTTCACACTATAGGAAAGGGTTATGTGAATGTGGTAGATATTACAAAATTCAATAGTTTTAAGTATTCCAACTGCTGGCGCACTTTTGACGTGTGAAATTAGTTATTAATTGCTAGTTAATAGTTATATGCTATAGCATAAAATGTACTCTAATTAATAACTTGTAAATTGGTCGCATTGTATGTAGTATATTTCATAGCTCTATATACGTTTAGTATAGGTATAGCATAGCGTCACACCGGAAGTTGTAACAATGGAAGAAGACATAACGGACCTGACGTCAGCTTATTATATTATAATTTTCCTAATTGAAAATCTAATTTTCTCGACTCCCATCGACACTCGGCATTACACATTTTCCAGTAAGAAATGTGCTTTATATTTTAAGCCAGGCAAGTGAAACGTAATTGGCCGCTTTAATTAGTTTTCGCTTCCTCGGAAAGCCTGCAGACGAGAGGACTTTTAACAACGGTTAAAAGTTTTTATTACGTTTTTATTGCATTTAATTTGCGAGATCAGTCAGACGCCGCCGGGAGCCCACGCGGATACGAATCAATATGTTATGATACGGAAATTGTACTACATAAATACTTATTTTTTTAAACTAAACTACGGATCGGCTTAGATTATATACTAAATATGTCGGTATGCGAGTAAACTAATCAGATATTTCTTCGCAGCGCGCTAAAAATGTAACTACAGCGGCACCCTATCCGTCGCGAGAAGCGTCGCTCCATAACTCGCAATTTACTCAACTTCGTAATTCTGCGACGTCTGTTTGTAATTCCGCCGCCGGAGTGAACAGAGAATGAAACATAAACATTAAAATTCATCTCCTTCCAGGAGTTTATCGTAATCTGTTAACAATAACTGTTAGTCTTCTCCCTCGTTAATGTTACTTGTCTTTATTATGGCTCTCGCTGGAATGAACAGTTGAATTAATCTAAATAAGCATTTGTAGAATGATATTCCACCTCTGGATTAGCATTTCGCAGACCACTTTAACTAAGGATAAATGCTAGGATCTATAGTTATGTTAAATGGATTTGCGACCTAAATTAAGGCTTTTACCCTCTTACCCTGGATTAGTATACCTGGGTTTGGTTAGGGCTGCGACGTTAATTTCAGAATTATAATTTTATTTGTGACGTGGAGTTATATAAGTTAAAAAAAAAATATTAGTTAACAATCGCGTATAGGTACCTAACAATTTTGACGACGCGGTTAGCCTAGTTGGTATATGTGACCCTGCCTACGAAGCTAGCGGTCCTCGGTTCGAATCCTGATATAGGCAAATATTTGTGTGATGAGCGCGAGTATTTGTTTCTGAGTCATTGATGTTTTCTATTATTTATAAATATTTATTTATGTCAGATTTTTCTATAATTCACTGCAGCCATTCGATCTATTTATATAAATAACATGGAAAAGTCTCCAAGCTCATTTTATCTCATTTTATAGAAGGTACTCATTACCTATAAGCACGCACTGCACTGGTTGTATTCAGTACCTCGACGTCTAATATAACTTTTAAAGTTGGACCTTCTTCTTTGAATGACATCGTCTTATTTTGCTTTCAAATACTTATAATTACCTACTTCAGAATAATTATCGCATTTTAATGTTATATTATAATATAACGACAGTTTAGCCACCAAATTAAATAATCGAACCTTTGTGAGTGTAAATCAATCTGGGTTAAAAATAATACGTAGTGGAAATATCTAACAGATAAATTATAAGTCGTAAATTTCAAGTCGAAAACTTTGGTAACGTACGAAATCGCTGAAGTGAACGCGGAATACGCGGGCGTATTGCTTCTTTAGTCGCGATTTTGAACGAGAACGTTCAAGCAGGTCACTCGTCGAGTTGAACATATACCTAAATAAGTGCCTTTTCACCAAAAGAAAACTGTAATAAACTGCAAAGAAGTCGGTATAGTAGAAAAAATATTATTGGGACAAGCTTTTCTTGTCGACTGTACTTATATTTGCACAATCTCATCTCCTTATCAAGCAAGACAAATCCAACGAGCCCAATCACTGCGGGTCTATCTTGTTTCAAATGACAAATTCTTTATGTGCCATCACAAAAATGGTTAGATACTCGTACAATGGTGTTTTAATATTTATACAGTTAAATAAATAGAAAAGACAGTGTACGCGTAAATATAAAGTAAGTATTGTGATGCCAGAAAGGGGGTTTCTTCACGGAGTTCCTTTGGCCACTTTCCGATTGCGTCACCAGACCAGCTCCATGGCACCATATTATTGCATTGTCATCGAAGCGACGTAGCTATACCAAATTTCAGCTCAATAGGACAGACATAGTGGTTCTAAATCAGCTTGTAAGTTTGAGCTAAACAAACTTACATCCCCAGCCTGAACCACAGTCTGCAGAACCAGATTGGGTTTCGGCCGACACCGGTAGATCTGTCCGATCCACTAGGAATAAAAATGTCCGTTACAAAGATTTCTTTAAATAATACCTAGGTACTTAGGTTTAATGTTCTTCCTATTTTTAGGGACTTATTTGTATTTAATTTTGATGATTATTGACGCGCGGCCTTTGTATGGGAGTCTGTTACCGAATAAATAACGGGGTTGACGTGTACTTGGAGTTTCTTTGATATCCTGGAACCTTCCCTCAAATATAGGACAATACATACAAAACTGCTCCAAGAATTTTCATTTTAAGGATAAATTACAGTCGTATCGTATGAAAGGTTGTCTACAAATATATGTATGTACAGTCGAGGACAGAAAGATGTATACACTTTTTCACCTGGTTCCATTGTAATAAGGTCCAAAAGTGTATACATCTTTCTGTCCTCGACTGTACCATGTACCGAACCCTCTCAAGTATCTACTTCCATTTAGCTTTGTAGAAATAGTTTGCGAACTAGCTCGCGAAGAATTCGTTACCTTCAAGTTCGTAGCCTTTAAAAGAGGATATACAAAGCAAAAGGGAACAAGGTGGAATAGAAAACATATCCTTATAATAATGAGTACTTATGAGAAACGCTAGTAGATAGAGTATAGCGATAAAACAGGGTAATTGTGCGAATGGGACATGGGCAGATCATTCCTCGCGTTTCCCCTGGAACGGATCCAACCCGAGGCCTATTTGCATAGAATTTCGCTTCATTCCATTGGTAATGTTTCTACTAAAGGTTCACATATAATATACATCGCTAAATTTTTCCTTATGAATAGTCATAGCCTACTAAAAATATGAAATAAGATGTAGATAATAAATAATAAGTAATAGATGATTAGGTATACTCATACAATTTTATATGTTACGTTGCTTTAACTCGGTACAGAGATTTCGAAGAGTACCTAGTTTAAAGACGTTAAAGCAATAAGGTAAAAAAGTGATTACTAACTTTTGACGTTTACTCTATAAACTGTCACTTATATTCATGAAAGTGACAAAGGCGCCGGGCACCAGCCGGGAGCCGGCAATTAACCCGGCAACCGAGCGCGGCACAATAAGGTCCGGGTGGTCGTAAGGCTCCATTACAATCACGGTTTATGAATGGCGGTCCATTAAACCCTTCACCTCAAAATGTAGTCTAGTCTGCTCCATATAACATTATAGGAAGTTTACATAACGCACGTAGGTAATCCTTGTTATATGTGACTATTTAGTGGCTATAGTATCCTGGTCGATACAGCTAACTTTAACTATAGCCCGAACTCGGGACCAATCTTATAATATGTAGGTCGGTAGGTACTATTATGATAATTCTGCAGGTGTACCGAAAGCGGCAGCATTTGCCATCGCGTGTAGGAAATGTTCCATCAGTATTGCCATTTCGGGGTGGCAAAATTGCAGTTTCTTCTTGGTAAAGTTTGTGAAGCACGCCGCACGTAATGCAAACTTTGTAATAGGTAAACCTCGTTCGTTTACCTCGGTGTGCCTACAACATTGTAAGACTCGTAAATCTTCCACAATTTTAGTGAACATTTTATAGTATTTCTGGTGAAAACTTATTTATCCAATCGCACTATTCAAAGCAGAATAATGTCATTCAAATCTCAATCACGCGTCTATCCCTTTTACTACATCTTTGCCACCTCTCCTCGAAGTTGAAAAAGACAATTACGGCGGCGTGTCGATAACGACGGCTATCAGTGTTTATCTATCTCGGCGACCCCCAATGTAGGGCGCGGGGCGAGCGCCGGCCCTCGTAACATCCAACTCGTAGTAGAACCTCATTCCCGCAACAGAGGCCGGAACTCGCTATCGCCGGAACTGGAGAACGACCCGCGCACCTGCCTCGGCCGGATTAGCTCTGATTCATGAGATTTTCGCAGAAAAACTTGGGAAATAAGAACGGAAGATCCGGCGTTAGAGCGCGCGGTGATTGTGCGGACGCCGGAATAATAGCTATCGTTCCTGACTTACGATGCTGTGAGCGTCGCGACTGTAAGTGCCGCCAACACCCGACGTTACCGTTTATTGAGAAATATTGCCTCAGATGTTGTTGCAATGTCGGGATGAAGTTAGCTCAGTTTGTTACACATTGTGATTTTAATTATCGCAATCGGATGGCGTTTATAACCATTAAACGTTGATTTAACGACTCCTTTTTAACACGATCGTTTAGCTTCACTTATAGCAGGTATAGTATATACGTGAGTAGTCACGGAAGTCGACTTTACTGTAACTTCTGCTATGTTATTCTGTTAACTTTATGTCATTCTGTACGACTTAGTCGATGAATAGCCGGCGAATTTACGTCGTCCGTCAAGGTGGGTAAATGACATTCAACTGCCTGCACATTCATTTAGTCGCTGGTTTGACAGCTGGTCGTCTGTGAAACCAGCGACTAAATGAATGTGCAGGCAGTTGAATGTCATTTACCCACCTTGACGGACGACGTAAATTCGCCGGCTATTCATCGACTGAGTAGAACAGAATGACATACCGTTAACAGAATAACATAGCTGATCGACGGATTACTTGAAGTATTGCATACCTATGATTTGATTTGCTTATGGAATGATGTCGGGCAAAAAAGGTAGCCATTCGTTTGAATTGTCTTTTAAGGGCGGGTAGTCCTCGTCAGTGAAGGAAGTATACCGTCAGCAATAAAGCGTGCAATTAAAAAAAAATATCAAAAAAATAAAACCGTCTTGAAAACCCACTAAAAAGGGGCACTAGATTGTAGGTAATAGAAGACTATTATTAAATACTAGCTTTCCATCCGCGACTTCGTCTGCGTCAGTAGGTACTTTCGTAAGTTAAAATATAGCCTATGTCCACCCTACAAGTCCATTCTAAATGTTGGTGAAAGAATTTTTGAAATCGGATGAGTAGTTCCGGAGATTACCCCTTACGTCATACAAACAAAAAACAATTTTACAAACTTTACCTCTTTATAATATTAGTATAGATGTAGAATATTCTTAAAAGGTAACGTACACTACATACCAAGAACAGAATTAAAAACATACAAAAAGCACAGGGTTACGAACTCTAAGTTAGACTCTAACTAAACGTAGAGCTGAAATTGAAATAGGCATTTACACATTTACATTTCGCTTTATCACCTATCCCGTGTCTCAAATTTAACTGCACTCCACTTTTATGGAGTTCTTAAAGCACGTGACGCCGGTTGCGACATACCTACCTAATAGACCCTGAGAAGGAAGAACGGAAGGAAGCAAATTGTTTGTTCCAAGCATTCCTAAGTTTATTGCAGCTTGGATTTTTTTTTCTCTTTCAAAAGAAAGACCAAAGAACGTTAATTCAAACACTAAGTACTAAACTCGGCATGTATTTAATTCTGCAGATCATCAAGTTGAGCGTATTTCGGCCGGTGTTTACATGCAGTGCAGTCACACTGTTCCGCGCGTGTTTAGTGTTTGGAGTTCCACGGCTTTCATCGATATATTAAAGTCGCGAAATAATCGATGAAACGATCAAACTACTAATCGTGGTTGAATACAATTGATTTTCGTGGAGCGGATTGGGCGGGCGCGGCGCGGGCGGGCGCGGCAGTGCGCGGCGCGCGCGGGGCCCGGTCGCTCGTCCCGCTCGCTCGCCGCTCGGCGCCCGCGCTCCGCCCGCTCGCTCGCCGCCCGCCGGCCGCGCGGCGGCACTTCCCTCGGCGCAGCCTCGCGAGCGCCCGGCGAGTTACAGCCTTCCGAAATAGAATTTACGAGCGCCCGGTGGCGCCCGGCGAGCCACCGGCAGTCCTCGCGCCGCGCGACGCGGGTGCACGCGGCGCCGCGAAGCCTCTCCTCACTCCCTGATGTCCCCGCACTAAACGGCCCGTGCCCCACGACCGGCTGCGCCAGAACCTTTAAATGGCAGGGCAAGTCCAACATATTCTAATGGAAATATTTCAAATGACTTTTACAAGATTTTGCAAACATGATATTCACATTCTTGCCGAAGTATAAAAATGCACTGAGAATTTAGAAGTGTGCAGTGTAGCAGCATTTCGGTAAAGATCCAAGCGTTTGAGTTCTCGTGGGCTTGGATGTGAACATTCAGCACCTCTTAACAAGTGTCCAGCCAAGGCGAAGACTAATTCCAAAGTTACCTACTTGCTGCTTGCGACAGGTGGGTTCTCGTACTTCTCGTTCTGTTTCAAATACTTATTAAATATTGAAGGGAGCGGTTGATTCTCGAGCTCGTCGTTATTCACAGGTTTCTTACAAGTTTAGGGACTTCTCTTTGGCAGAGCATGACTAACCTTTCGCGGGAAACAGGACGTTGACAGATTTTAACACGATTAAATTGAAGTTTTAGTCAAAAGCTTTTCCAGCTAATGTCTTGCTTGGACTTTGAGATTTCTTCCATTAGTGGTAAGTAACGCTAGTATATTGATAGGGGTGAGATTCAGTATTCAAATTAACGTTTCATGCTTAATAAACCAAGCCGAGCAAGCGCGCCTGGCATTTGCGTTCGCATACTTCCCAAGTAGCACACAAGCGGTATAAGAGCTTATACAGCCCTTAAAATGCTAAAACTAGAGTTATAACGGCTGTACAAGCTCTTATACAGCTTTTGTACTACTTGGGTTGTGCTTTAGCCGAGTGCGCCCGGTTTTCGCGGTCTGTATACATAATTGTACTCCCGCCATAATAATAATACATGATAAAAATAATAATGTGCATAATTGTACATGATTACTTACTTACCATCTTTATTTAACACATCATTAACCATATTGCAACAGAGAGAGTTTAAACTTTTTGTCTAATAAATAAATAAATATCAAAGGGCTTCATACAAAAATTGTCTAGACCCAAACTATAAGCTCTAGACTTTTACAATCGGTATTGGATAGCGATAAACATAATTATACATATAGACAACACACTCATAAAACCTCCAAAACTCAGGAACAAGTAATCGTGCGCATCTTTGCCTTTACCGGGAATCGAATCCGGACCGCTAGCTCCGTAGGCAAGGCTGCTACGAGGCTACCGCGTCGACATATATACATGCTGTATACGTTTGCTGGCGACTGTATGAGTATGATCACTCAAATACCTTCGTCGGGCAGCAATGGAAGCACCGGGTGAGTCAGCCACTCGGGCCGATGCTTACAAAAGGCACTAGGTTCGAGACGTTGGATACTCCACGCTTTTCACTCGTCGTTCGGGACTTAAATGGGGCGAATGGGATGAAGATCACGTAACTTCGAACTTCAATTTTCAAAGTATAGGGCCCCTGCGGACTTAGC
Organism: Tortrix viridana; assembly: GCA_963241965.1. Lineage (NCBI taxonomy): Eukaryota > Metazoa > Arthropoda > Insecta > Lepidoptera > Tortricidae > Tortrix > Tortrix viridana. The sequence continues at coordinate 261,171 of OY725176.1, forward strand.
ATGCACGAAATATAATTTGACAGGTGCTAGGAAAATTAATATACATCTTTTCCATATTCTAACGTAAGACTTAACGCTTAAGGTTTAAAATAAGTGTTATGTCTAGACTTTTATTACCTTTTATTATTAAGTGATTTTATCCGGTATTGCTAGAGTAATTAAATAAATCGTTCAAATCTAGCTAGCGTTTTTGACCGGGGGTCTAAGGGCTAAAAACGCTAGCGTGCACAGGCTCTATGCTAAGCATGATATTTAATTACTCTAGCAACTTTTTATTCGTGCTGTCACTTTATCCTTGTGATGCATGTTAAGGTGGACATTCACGGTCAGTTAAACTGATCAGTTAACTGACGTACATCCAGAAGCTAACCTTGAGTTCGTATAATTTTAACTTAAGATTTCACATTCACGGTCAGTTTTTGGATGTACGTCAGTTGAACTGATCAGTTTAACTGACCGTGAATGTCCACCTTCAGGCTCGCTGTAGCGCGCTGGCAGCCGGCGCGTGTCTGCGCAACCGTCGCTCCTCTAATGAGGTGCACATGTTTACACGCGACACTCGGCGACCCTCGGCGACACTCGGCGACAGAGCCATCACCTCGGTGCTATTCTCTTAGCAACAAAGGCACAGGTTCGCTCCACCGAACTTGATACTATAAGTGCATGCACGGGATCGCACGGTAACTCGAGACAGTCTAATAGTTTGTCCAAGTTCATATCGTATTCATGTTGCTGACGTTATGCTTATGACACCTCTTATTACCTTGGTCGTAAAGCTGTCATACCGGTCAACAATATTACAATACCGAAGCAAGATGGGCTAACTAAAGCAGAATAAAGGTCCTGTAAGTGTCTGTCCACACAATACGCTTAGGTACTAAACTATTTTTGAAAATCAATAAAATGTATGGGATTGACAGAAGTGGCTGACGCGACTGATCGTTGGCTTACGTCTACCATACAATTTATTCGTTTTCGAGAATCGTTAAGTAAGCGTAATGCATCTTTGCTAGGCCCCCTGCTAAATCTTTTAAGTGAAGTAGGAGATTTGCAATGCCGCCACCCCCGCAGCATTAGCAGCCCGAGTCGTAGCCCCGAGGTCGATGTTCGATGTTTTATTACCCAATCTTTTCTTTTAAACGATACGGTTGAGTTTGAAACATTTGACATCCATAAATCTGAAAGTGTTTTGGTATAAATGCAGTGAAACCAGAGTGAAACAAATCTAAAGTGGTGGCTGTGTAAAAATTGTTTGCACCTCGCGGTAGTGGCAAGATTGGCACGTAAAGCGTAGAGGGGCTATAAAGTTGTTATATCGTACCTACTTAGTACCAATAGCTGGTACAAGCCCTCTGTGGACTCGCTCGTTACACTTATCTCTATTGACGCCCGTCGCCAGGGTTTACGCCATTTCATTGTAGTTTAGCTATGCATTAGGAGATCCATTAACGCTGCGAAAGGCAAGGAAATTTTGCATTCGAAAAAGAAAAAGGTAGCAGCGTAAAAAGCTTCCTATAGTTTTTGTCATTGATTGATGGCGGCGATGTCCGGCCGACGCGTCGGGCACGGAGCACCCGGAGCCGCTCAGCTCGTAATGTATCATTATTGTGTTTTAATTCCCTACTTAAAGCTGGAGTTTTGCCCATTCGCCTGAAGACCGGCTCGAGAGCGGCTCGTAAACCGAACGCGCGCGTATTTACCAAACGGACGGCGATCAAAAGAAACTATAACTGCGCGCGAGCACATCACACGCCAAAGTTTTAGTTTTATTTATCAAAATTCAAGGCTATTCAGAAGTCTGACTCATACGTAGACAAAAAACCGTTTTTACGTTTTTTTTATAATAATCGTGTAAACAAATGTTATTCTAATATCAACAACGCCCTGGGGATCCGCACTCCGCCCCGCCCCCGCGCGCCACCCGAGCGCACCCGCGCGGGCGAAGCTCCGCGTCGAGTAGTAACAATATTAAAATGTAATTTTTACGAGACAGACACCGGCTCCGGAACTCGTACACTAAACATTTTACGACGTCGTAACTGAAGAGCTTTGAACATGGTTGCAGATCGTGCACGGTGCGCGGAGGAGCGGCGAGCCGGCCGCGCCTGGGCATGCGGGCGGCGCGCGCCGAGCCGTGCTGAGCCGCGGGCCCGCGGGGCGCCGGCGCGCTGGAGGCGCTGCGCCGGCACTCGCGGCAGATCGCCGCGCGCCGCGTGCGCCGCGTCCAGGTGCGTGCTCGTGCCGCCCCGCCGACCCGCGCCCTCTCTCGCCCCACGGGCATTCACCGCCCTCTCTGTTTCAGTTCACCGAGCGGGCGCGGGATGGCGCGCGCGGCGATGGAGCTGGTAAGTGTCAGCGCGACCACATCGTCCCGGCTGCGGCCGCTAGATGCTCAGTACACTGATCTATTCCATCCGTTTCGAGTGTTTCCGATCACTGAATTATTGTAATGGCTACGTGATTTACACGCGAAACGTTAAACACTTCCTCCTTCGAATTCGACTCGTAGAGTGAGTAGGTCTTTTCTAGTCGTCAATTCTAGAAGTATTTATTTTGGATACATTTGCCGTTCGATATAATTATTGACACATTGGACTGAAATATTGTATCGATATGAAGTTCCCGTGCGGCGAGACGGGCATGTTTACCGCACGCGCCGGCGCTAAATATATCCGCGGGTGGCGCATTGTGCGGTGAGTCCGCCGCGGCGGCGAGGCGAGCGGCGCCGCTGCAGCCGAGTGTGTTGCAGAGAGCGGCGGCTCGGAGATGTCCGGCGGCAGCGGCGGCGGCGGCGACCGGCGCCCCTCCACCTGCCGCGTCGAGATGGGGAACCTGCTGGCCCCGGAGCCGCGGCCGCTCGACAATAAGGTCAAGGTATGTCACTAAGCTGGAAACATTATCAAAGTAATCCGCTAATTGTATCCTCAAAGGTCTCTCCGTTAACCTATCTAGTTGCCTATGTGTCCTGTAGTAAATCATTTGAAACGACTAAGATAATCATGCCAAGGCTCTGAAAACTGTCGGTAATTTTCGTATAAAGTATACATAAAGAGCAAGTCAAAGGTAAAATGCGGGAACGTCACCTCCCGCCGCGGCGCGAGCGCGTCCTTTGTTGATACGACCTTGTTAACCCGCGGGTAAAATTGGGAATGAAGTCCGTTTGTTGTTTTAAAGAATTCTTAAAAGTTTACAGTACTTGTATTAGTTCATTCATGCGGAGAGTCATAGTCTGAGAATTAACGGTCAGTAAAATTTCTCTGAAAATCATAGGCATGACCCTATGAATGAATAAGTAGGTAATATGATTAGTAGATATAGTCACATAGCCTCGAAGCGTCCTACCCCATGTTCTTTAGAGAACACATTCAATTTAGTACATTTTACCTGGGAATTCAATTCATCCGTACAAAATATCTTAAATAGGCGATGAACACAGGAGCGGTTGGCGGTGCCGCACCGCTCCGTGTGCACGTCGCCTTAGGCCAGGAATCGGAAGTTGCTGAAAAATGCTTCGGCTGGCTGGATGCTTGCTTCAGAACTTGCTATACTTACTTAATTTGAAGCCCCCTCGCGTGTCTGTACGTCTGCTTGAGATACAATGCGAAATTACTGGACTGATTTTAGACCGGAAGGTTTTAAAATACATGGTTTAATTACCACTGAAAAGCTGCGGCGTGTGCCGCTCGTAATTCTGCATGTGTCGGAACATAACGATAACTGGCGGAAACAAGTTAACCTTCGTGTAACGAGCGCGGCTCCCCGGGGCGCGGCGCGTCCTGCGGCGGGACTCCGCAAGAGGGCGGCCGGTTAATTGTTCGCCGGTATCGTCACCGACTTAACGAAACTGTACGGTCGCGCTCTTGACTCCGCACTCAAGCGGCCGCGCTCGAGGGACACTCTAATTTACAGATAACCGCGATTTGGTTATTAAAGAGATTGCCCACGCAATATTAATCGAACAAACCCGCCAATAATCCCAAATTACGAATTCTGAATAGCTCACGGCGCACAAATTAAAATTAGGTAGGTACACGTATCGATATTGTTCAATCTCGTTATTTACCTCCCATTACAGGTTTACGGCCGACTCGGCCATATTTCACTTGCCTTATGGTTATGAATTATGATGAGTAAATTATTAACCGCACATAATACCATACGGCGGTAGCAATACGTATCTACTCGTAACATAAATGGCATGTGTGTAGGCGAAGGTCGTGCCAGCTTCCTCGAGTAAGATCGGGGAAACAGCGGCCAACAACAAAATAAGACGCAGCCTGTTAAAGTAAGAAATGGACAATCGGTTAATGTCTTTATCTAATAGTCAGGGGAAGCGGAGTATGTAGTAAGGTTGTAGGTACAATGCCTGTCGAGGCAGCCCATTTGCATAATGAGTGGCAGTGGGCGGCCGGCCCCCCCCCCCCCCCCCCCCCCCCTCTCCCCGCGGCTGCCCTCCGTACCCATCAACAAGTGACCCATTTTGCACTTTTATCATATATCATCTCCTAACAATATTGACGCGATTTATCGAGAGCAGCCGCTCCTTCGGGAGCCCGTAATTGTTGTTATGATGGATGGAACGGACGCGATACGAATCGATCGCTCTATGCTTTTAATATAAATGACCGGCGAGTCTATCTTGCGTAGAAAAATGAGGCTGAATAGAGAGCTACATATAGTTCGGTGGAGGCCGACGGCGCCTGTGGACAGAGTCAACAGATAACGGAGATGAAGCGCCCTCTCCAGAATGGTAATCCGGGAGCTATCCGGCGCAAGGATCTGCTGATACTACATAACACGAGTCCTCGCGGCTTTTGCATAATGAAGGGTCCCGAGAGTTTATAAAACTCAGCATACCAATTAAGTAGATACCTTGTTTTATTCCGCGTCGGAAAATGGGGAGGGTTAACCGCGCCGGGGTAATGGATTACGGCTCGAGGCGCTCGGCGTCTGGGGATACCTGCCGTAATAGTGGAGTTTAAAAATTAATTCGGTAAAAGCCAGCTGCTCGTGAATTTAGTTGATACAGAACGACTGATCGGGTACGTACGGGAGAAGTAAAGGGGGTGATCCATTGGCGATTCAGCGAGCTATCGGTACCGGCTTATAACTCCTTGGGCTTGTTAGCGCTTGACTGTTGTGTTCCATTTATTAAACCAAAAAATCAACTCTCGTCGACGGATTCAGGATTATAACGCACAGCGAGCGAGCGGGCCATGCAGACAGTGTAAAAAGCCGTAGTCGGTTTAGGTGCTCTGTTGGTGGTCTACATCGTTGGCTCGCTGGCGTACACCGCCTACATCATCTATTTAAAATGTTGTCTATGCTCGCAGCGGCACAGTATCCACGGGATGACGGAGGAGGAGAACGTGGTGCGCCCGCACCAGGAGATGGCGGTGCTCTCGCTGGACGAGAAGAAGTACCTGCTCGGCGTGGAGCGGGGCGACGTGGCGGGCACGCGGCGCGCGCTGGCCCGCGCGCGGGAGACGCGCCACGTGAACGTGGACTGCGTGGACCCGCTGGGCCGCAGCGCGCTGCTCATGGCCATCGACAACGAGAACCTGGAGATGGTCGAGCTGCTGCTGGAGTTCGGCGTGGAGACGCGCGACGCGCTGCTGCACGCCATCTCCGAGGAGTTCGTGGAGGCCGTCGAGGCGCTGCTCGACCACGAGGAGCGCACCACCAAGCCCGGCGAGTTGCACGTGAGTGCTTACTCAAATTACCACTTTATGTACGGTTGCTAGAACACAAAAACAGTAAAATTACCACTTTATTTACGGTTGCTAGAACACAAAAACAGTAAAATTACCACTTTATTTACGGTTGCTAGATCACAATTAATAAAAAATAGAACCGTCTTCAAAAAAAAACCACTAAACAAGACTAAATAATGACCGGCTTCCTAGGAATTGCCTATTTGATGGGTGCCTAATAGGTACATGGAATATATCTAAGCCGGTGTCAAGTAGGTTTACACAATAGCAATGTCACATGATTCTTGCCACCGACTTCGATATATTCCATGTACCTATTAGGCACCTATCAAATAGGCAATTCCTAGGAAGCCGGTCATTATTTAGTCTTGTTTAGTGGGTTTTTTTTGAAGACGGTTCTATTTTTTATTAAAAATTTTTTTTCGTCTTTTTTATTACATTTTTTTTTCGCTTTTTAGTGATACGAGTATAACTATCACTAAAAAAATCGCGTCAACACAAAATCGGTCGAGTTGAACTAATATATCGCTTAATAACGGATCCATGCGGATGACGTCACGTGGTATCCATTATTCTTGTATACCAAAACCTTCTCCAGAATGTAACAAATACTTTGCTGAAAACCGCATCTAAATCGGTTCAGCCAAACGCGAGATAATCGTGGACAAACATACATACATACATACATACATACATACATACATACATACATACATACATACATACATACATACATACATACATACATACATACATACATACATACATACATACATACAAACATACAGGTCAAACTGAGAACCTCCTTTTTTTTTTGAAATCGGTTAAAAACAGTGAAATTTTCGGAAATCCTGAAGTTTAACTTTATAAATAATAATGTGTCAACCCATTATTTTGTTTGTTTCATCATTCGCAGTAACTTTGTTTGAGAGAAGTCCGAATGCCTTAGAAATCCTGAATTATAATGAGTACAATTCTATATGTACTCTGCCATAAACTAGTCAGACAGTGCATGTCCCCGCAATTAATTGGAAAATATATTTTGTTGTACAAATATTTTCACTTAAGTCACCATTATTGGACTTATATTAATTGTTTAGTGACATAAGAGATATAAGTATCTAATATTTCAATATGGCGTCCGCGAAAAAAAAATGGAGGGGGAATAAAAAAAAAAAAAATTATTATAACAATATGGGTATCAAATGAAAGATAATCAATAGCCCATTGCAAATATATATATATACATTATAACACTTTGATGCTAATTAATTTCAATAAAAACTATAAAACAAAATTAATTAATAAATAAAAAAAATCAAAAAACCCGACTGCTTTAAAAATATCTACTGAAAAGCTAAAAACAAGCCCTATAATCTAGATACAACTTAAATGTTGGAAAAGGTGTATCAGGCGGGGACAAACAATTAATTGGAAAATATATTTTGTTGTGTACTTTAAATATTTTCATTTAAGGAGCACTACTATTGGACTACATATTTGCTTGTACAATACCTTTTCCAACATTTAAGGTTCTTTAGATTATGGCTTATTTTCAGTTGATATTTTTTAAAGCAGTCAGGTTTTTTATATATTTTTTTCAATTGGGTAGGTGAAGTTTTTGGAAGAGGTGTAAATTATATTTTTTTTCGGTAGTCGTCATCCTAAAGATCAAGGAACTGCGGCTCTTTTATTTTTATTTCCTCTAATATTCTAGAAATATTTTTTTTTGTTAGTAAGTTGACATTTGCACACTTTAATGACCGACAAGCTTGTTGCCTTCGTACTTAATGAGAAAGAAAAAAAAAACTGTCACTTCTATAACTGTCTTTGTCAATCAAAGTAAACAAACGATTCAATTCAACGACTCTTTTCTGTTTGCTTGCGTTTCATGTGATCAGTGTTTTTAGAAATATTTTAACGACCTCAGAACGAACTCCGGACTTTCGATTTTGCCGCTTTGCTCCTGCTTTGCTCGCTTTGACCTTTACACGATATTTGGACTACGATTTATTTCCGACCCCTTTGGCACTGCTTCTTGGACACCGATTTCTTTCTTTCACGACGACTCTTGCCCTGCTTTTCGATAGCCACGAGAGCACGTTTGAATCGTATACACGCAATGAATTCAAGCAATCCCACACGGACTTTGGAAATGGATTATTACAAAGATTTACTTAGATGCTTGAAAGAATTGAATCGTTTGTTTACTTTGATTGACAATGACAGTTATAGAAGTGACAGTTTTTTTTTCTTTTTCATTAAGTACGAAGGCAACAAGCTTGTCGGTCATTAAAGTGTACAAATGTCAACTTAATAACTAAAAAAAATATTTCTAAAATATTAGAGGAAATAAAAATAAAAGAGCCGCAGTTCCTTGATCTTTAGGATGACGACTATCGAAAAAAAAAATAATTTACACCTCTTCCAAAAACTTTACCTACCCAATTGTTGGCGGTCAGACACGCGCGTGATGGAAGCCCGCGCGCGTGATCGAAAAGAGACCCTAAACAGAACGTCACATCAATATGGCTTATGAACCGGCAGTCTTATCTTTTAATTTCTTTTCACTAAGGAGGGCCAGTCTGTTTATTCCTAATGAATGAATAAGGGGATTAAAGTCCTACAAATAGAAAACACTTAGCGAAATGGGTCGTAAATCTCGGCGGCTGCGCAGGCTATGGAAGCCGTAACAAGTTCGACTGCGCTAACTGATCCATACAACATTGCAAACTACGCCACTTGGTAGGTGTAATTAATTACTAATGGATCATTTCAGCAAGATCAATAGTTTATAGGTAGGTAGGTACGCTTGAAAGTAATTACTTTGTACCCCGAGGGGACAATTCTTAAATGGCGCTCTTTATTAAATGGTACTAGGGTAATAAATAATACTGTCTTATCTACAAGTTAATTAACGTCATTATTTCAACCCACATCTACTAAACTTATATTTTTTCACGTCACTTTTTACCTATTTGTTTTAATTGTGCGCCTATATGGCATATATTTTACTACAATACTACAAGAACGTGTAGTTGTGAAATATGTAGTTATCTCAACTAAAATCTGGTAGCGTTCATCAAAAATGTTGTATCGTGTATTATGTTGTTTGTAAACGCCACTACACGAGTCTAGTTAAACGCAGTTTTGTACTAATTAACAATTGCATTGCTTAAATAAATACAAAATGTTTTGTATTTTTTATGATATGCAATCGTAATACGAACAATTGCAATGTATTAATAAAGATGCAAGTGCAATTAATACAAAATGTCTGTTATTTTTATTGTGCGCATTGTAATGTGAACACATCAACTAGTTGCGGGTATTATGTTTTATCGTGTATTATAACTAGAACAGTCTGGTTATGTTTACAAAGAGTTTTGTCGTCACATATACAGCAAGACAATACTGTACTGATAACAAGATTCTGGTTCCTAGTACGAGGTATGTTTTTCAGTGTAACTTTTTTTATATCGCTATTTTCCTTCGAACAGAAAAGGTGAAAAAAAAACTAGCGACGGAAATGCCATTTATCATCCCGCTTTTTACATATTTACACCTACTTCCCGAGTAAAAGACATGAAACAATAATCGTTGACAGAGCTGGGAGGCGCTGCCCCCGGAAACCGCGACGTTCACGCCCGACATCACGCCGCTGATCCTGGCGGCGCACCGCGACAGCTACGAGATCATCAAGCTGCTGCTCGACCGCGGCGCGGCGCTGCCCGTGCCGCACGACGTGCGCTGCGGCTGCGACGAGTGCGTGCGCTCGCGCCGGGAGGACTCCCTGCGCCACTCCCGCAGCCGCATCAACGCCTACCGCGCTTTGGCTTCACCCAGCTTAATCTCACTCTCTTCCAAAGACCCCATCCTAACCGCCTTCGAACTATCCTGGGAGCTGCGGAGGCTTTCCGCGCTAGAGCACGAGTTTAAAACAGAGTATCAAGAACTACGCGCACAGTGTCAAGAGTTTGCGACGGCGTTGCTCGACCACACGAGGACGTCGCACGAGCTGCAGGTGCTGCTCAACCATGAGACCGGTGCTGCCACGCCGCCTCTCGTGGAGCCTGGTGCGCCAGAACGCATGCGACTTTCAAGACTCAAGCTTGCCATCAAACTCAGACAGAAAAAGGTAAAATAACTCGTACTATATATACCACTTCCTAAAGATACGTATTTGAATATCGAATCGGGAATTTGATGTACATTCGATATTTTAAACGTGTGGCATTTTAATCGGAGACTTTTCGAGGTAAATACTTATTATGACTGTAGATGTTTTGACCGTTCGATATTGTATCTTTAGATATTTTGGACTTCGCTATTTTATCTTTAGATATTCAAATACAAAACCCTATTTAACTTATTGTCTGTTGAACTTATTACTAGTAACTACTTATAGCACTTCTGCAAAGTTACGTCGTCATCGTCGTAGATAGTACTTTGACATCTGCAGGATGATAATTCCAAAACCACACAAAATTCATTCTTAAACACGTGATAATTTTTTTGTAATATGAGACAACGTAATATTCAACCTCGATTTTAGAAGTAGGGTCACGGCGTACCACAACCAACTATGCGGACTAAGGGAGTGTGTGTAATGAGCTCGCGTTATGGTTAGTTCGTGGCGCACCCGAACGTGCAGCAGCTGCTGGCATCGATCTGGTACGAGAGCGTGCCGGGCTTCCGGCGCAAGAACATGCTGCTGCAGGCGCTGGAGATGGCACGCATCGGATCCATGTTCCCGCTGCACGCGCTGGCCTACATCGCCGCGCCGCACTCCGCGCCCGGCCGCACGCTGCGCAAGCCCTTCATCAAGTTCCTCTGCCACTCCGCCAGCTACTTCATGTTCTTGTGTGAGTCTATCTTCACTCACTCTTGACTAATTGTTTATTGACTTTGAAAAGAGTATTTTGTACCCGAGAGCTTTGTTTCAGTTCTGCTTATCCTGGCATCGCAGCGCATTGAGACGGCAGCAGGCGGGCTGCTGTGGGACGCGCCACACGCCGCCCCGCGGTCGCGCCGCGGAGCACTGCCCTCGCTGATTGAGTGGCTGATCCTCGCCTGGGTCAGTGGTAAGTGCATCTTGTGCCACATATTGCAGGACATCGAAGCTGAGACTGAAATTTAATTTCTACGTTTCATGCAAATTGCGAGCTCATCTCATCAGCCAGCAAGGCGACACAAGTGGTAAATGGGATCTTGGTAGTCATACTACTTCAATTTACTTGTTTTTTGGGTCTGATACCAAGTCCGAGTACCTACGCTCATACCACGGGATTGTTGAGCCAAATTTCATCAAATTTCAATAGTAGTAACTTGAATAAGTAAGTATACCGTGTACGTAATCATCCCTGTCCTTTTGTATGGAGCAGAGACATGGTGCCTCTACAAAACAGACGTAAAGAAATTGGACACTTACCATCTGAGGTGTCTAAGATATATATTAGGAATTAAGTGGCAAGACTTTGTTCCGAATTCTGAGATCCTACGTCGCTCTGGAATGTTTGGCATGGAAGCTCTGTTGATGCAACGGCAGCTAAGATGGAGTGGGCATGTCCTTCGAATGGATGACCGCCGTTTGCCTAAAGCTGTACTCTACTCTGAGTTGACGGAAGGCAAGCGGAAGCATGGCGGTCAGCACCTGCGCTTTAAGGACGTGCTCAAACGACATCTGAATGCTTGCGCCATCAATCCGACGTGTTGGGAGGAGCATGCTGCAAACAGGTCGTCTTGGCGATCTACCATCTTTGACCGTGTCCAATCCTTTGAGGAAAACCGTCTCACAACATTAGACGTCAAACACCAGCTACGCAAAAGACCCAAGCCTTCCTACACGTATACTTACTTACAATACCACTGGCCAACTCTGTTGCCACACGTGTCTGAGGTTTTTCAAAAGTAAATTTGGCTTCGCTAGCCATATTCGAGCCCATAATATTAATTTCTAGCAAAGGGTCGCCGTCATCGAAATCTATGAGGAGGACTAAGTATATACCGTGTACGATTTGACAACCCGACCGAATTAAGGATGTTAGCAAGTGGCTCAACAATCCCGTGGTGCGACTGTACCTACCTTGACATAAATTCATCTATAGCACTGATTCCCCTCCTCTTTTCTAAATGTATCATACGGTGTCCTTCCATTCGGGCGAAAAACGTTTGGCAAACTGTTTCATTTCGCAACCGTTTCTTTTGGCCAAACGCTTTTTTTTCCGTAACTGTAAATATTTCAGGATTTATTTCAGGATCATCGTGTAGAACCCTATAGGTTCATAAATCATAAATCATAAATCATAAATCTTTATTGCTTGAAATAATGTTTTACAATAAGGTCTAGGTTAGGTTAGTTTTATAAAAATCCTGAAATATTTACAGTTTCAGAAAAAAAAGCGTTTGGCCAAATGAAACAGTTTGCGATACGTGCGGTTGCGAATTATTAGTAAACCGTATCATACACTTGGTGCCGAGATCATGACGAGTACGGTTGCAGGGTTGATCTGGAGCGAGGTGAAGCAGCTGTGGGACATGGGGCTTCGCGAGTACGTGCACGACATGTGGAACGTCATCGACTTCGTCACCAACTCGCTGTACGTCGCCACCGTCGCGCTGCGCATCGTCTCGCACTTCCAGGTAGTTTACTTTAGAATGCTTCATTCGAATACAGGCACGCTGCTGTTATCTCTGTTACAGATCAAAGGATTATGACAGGTTTCGCAGGATTAGGGGGCATTTAGTTTTAGAATCCTAGCAAGAACGGCATAAAGTTATTTCCATTTTGTAACTCAGTTTTAAATTTTCTTCAATTCTACGAGTAGATGATTCTAGTAAGAGAGAGATGACTGAAGGGTATAATATGGTACAAGACACAAGAGAAAAATGGTGCTAAAAGCTCTACATAGGGTATATATAAGATGATTTTTCTCTTTCAGAAACTGTCTGTTACTTATGTCGATTTATGTCAATGCAATAAAGCTGTCCGGTCCGGTGCTATACCCACAGGGGCTCCAAGACAGGATTTCGCTCCATTCTAAATCTTGCCTTGAGCTTACACTGACACAGGCACGCTGTTCTAATTATTTACAATATTCTCTTATTATCAGGTGCGGCGGGAAATGGCGCAGGATCTGGAGTGGAACCAGCCGCGCGAGAAGTGGGACGCCTGGGACCCCATGCTGCTGTCCGAGGGGCTGTTCTCCGCCGCCAACATCTTCAGCAGCCTCAAGCTGGTGTACATCTTTAGCGTGAACCCGCACCTGGGCCCGTTACAGGTCTCCCTCAGCCGCATGGTCCTCGATATCCTCAAGTTCTTCGTGCTCGACATACTCGTCATCTTCGCCTTCTCCTGTGGTAAGTATATGTATTTGAGTAGTCAGGGATTTGAGGAAGTTTTGTTAGTTGAACTGTGATATTTATAGAGCGGCTTATGGTTCCAGGTCTTAACCAACTGCTGTGGTACTACGCGGATATGGAGAAGAAGCGCTGTGATACGTCCGGGACTCCTTCTGCAACTGGAACGTTGCTAGACCCGGACGCCTGTGTAGTTTGGAGACGATTTGCTAAGTAAGTACCTACATAAAAAGATAAAAAAAAAGATAAAAGATATTTATTCAGTAAGTAGGCCGCACGGGCACTTTTACACGTCAAAATCTACCAGCGCTTCCCAAGAGGAGACCACTGCTGAGAAGAAGCGCCGCAAGAAACTCAACAGTTAGTCATTTTTTTTAATAAAAAATATAACAATGTCACTACTTATTCTAGCATTATATAAAACTGTAAAAATAATATTAAATATCTGCGTAGTTTTGCAGGAAAACATGTCAGAATGACTACGAGAAAATTTATATATATATATATATCACACAAAACAGTTTTGACATGTCTTCCTACATAAACCGTGTCCCCTAGACAAGATACAGCGTTTACATGATTTTTATGAGGTATGTACGAGTAGTAGGTAAGCTATTGAACATTAAACATTAGTTAATTTTCTGGTTTAGGCCAAGCATTTTTGTCCGTTAGATAGTCCTCGACCCTATAGTACGCCTTTGACATCAACGACTTTTTCAAGTAATTTTTAAGTGCTGGAAGGGGTAACTCTAAAACTACGTCGGGTAATTTATTATAAAAATGAATACATTGAACTACAAATGATTTATATACTTTACGGACACGAAACTTTTTTATAGCAATTTTATTTTTATTCCTAGTATTTATATTAATTTGATACTTCTGCCCAGAATAGCTTAAAAAACACCTTCAACTTTATTCGACGAGTATTTTTCCTAACTGAGCTAATGGTAATGGTATGGGTAAGGATTTTAACAGTCTTTGAATAGGTAAGTACGTAACGTGTATATGTATAAAATATGTATGTGACCAAAAGTCGGATGTTCAATATCTATAGACCGCGCGATCTTAACGGTGTCGATATGATTCGTCAGAAATTTGTAAGAGTGCTTCATCCTAGTCGCCAGTCAGGTTTTAGTTCGCAACTTCAGAATTATCTCCTCACAGTATTATTTCACATAATCGTCCCTATTGTTGGAAACAAATTACCCACTAAAGCTGTGTCCTGTGTCTGCCAAAACCTTAAGGTAGGTCCGACTCGACCTGCCTTCGCGTCACTTCCACGACTAGCTACGTTAACATTAATAGAATCCTAAATGTATTTAGGTAAAGTTTATCTGGAAATAATAAATAATCCTTATTCCAGCTTATTCGAGACGATGCAGACGCTGTTCTGGGCGGCGTTCGGGCTGGTGGACCTGGACTCGTTCGAGCTGGACGGCATCAAGATCTTCACGCGCTTCTGGGGCATGCTGATGTTCGGCACGTACGCCGTCATCAACGTCATCGTGCTGCTCAACCTGCTCATCGCCATGATGAACCACTCCTACCAGCTCATTTCCGTGAGTAGTTTTTACTATAATAATATCCTGTTGTATAAATATTTTACAAGTTTCCAATTTGTTTACTGTCTTTTATCATAAGCATATCAACATTATCAACTACAAAACGTCCCTTGCATAAACTTAGGTACCTACTCTAACTAATATTATAAATGCAAGTGTAGGTATGTATGGCAAGGATGTGGTGACTCTTCACGAGAACACCTTAAACCAATTCGGAAACGGACACGGCTATGGCCGTGTCGTTAAAAATTGTTTGTTTTTAAAATTACCTAAAGAACACGATTACCACTTAAACGCAAAAACAACTCACCGTAAACTAAATTATCTTATCAGTCTTAAACTTATAGTACCTACTGCACTGACTGGAATGTGTTAGAAAGAAAGATCTGAAATAAAAGTACATCTTTTATATTTCCGCTTCCAGGAGCGCGCGGACGTGGAATGGAAGTTCGCGCGCAGCAAGCTGTGGATCAGCTACTTCGAGGAGGGCGGCACGGTGCCGCCGCCATTCAACGTCCTGCCCTCGCCTAAATCGCTGCTGTACGCCTGGCACTGGCTGCAGCGCCGGCTGTGCGGCCACGCGCGCGCCAAGCGCGAGCACATGCGCACCATCCGGGTACGAACCCACTACTCACACGTGTTTCAGCTGCTGCTCTCGCTCAGTCGCTGCTGTACGCCTGGCGTTGGCTGCAGCACAGGCTGTGCGGCCACGCGCGAGCTCGTGCGCTTTATTCACAAACCTACTACCAACACGACAGTTCCAGCTGCTGCTCTAAGCTCGCTTAGTCGCTGCTGTTCGCCTGGCGTTGGCTGCAGCGCCGGCTGTGCGGCCACGCGCGAGCTCGTGCGCTTTATTCGGGTACGATCCCACTACCAACAAGCCAGCTTCCTCCCTGGCCCAATCGCTGCTGTTCGCCTATCGCTGGTCTACACATCACTGTCCTCATCGTTACTACCGCTACAGTCGAGCTTCGTTTTTCTTACCCAAATGCCCGCCTTCTACTGCAAGCAGAGCGGACGCCGTACGGACTGCGTTTAGCTTACAACGACTTCAAAAGGCTTGCTCGCGGTGGAAGCACATAAAGTCACCGTTAGAAGCTAAACGCTGTCCGTACGGAGTCCGCTCCTCTCACAGCGGAAAGCGGGCAAAAGAGAGTTTTCTGTATCATGCCTATATCAAACTCTCTTAGCAAGAATTTTTATTTTTCAGTTTCAAATCTTATGCTTAATAAGGCATGTTGATCTGGAATTAAAATGTTTTTTATTCATTTCAGAGAAAAGCCAAGCAAGCCAACGAAAGGGACTTCCGTTACCAGGTGGGTATTTTCTTTAAAAAAAACTGTCAATTTGGTCCTTTGAACCGAATAAATACTCAGCCGTAGGTATAGTAGATTCACAAGTATTTTTGTGACCATGCCAACTACGAGAAATGGAACTCAAAAGTAAAACGCTTGAACTAATATTGATGACGATAATTTTGTATGAACAGGCGATAATGCGCAACCTGGTGCGGCGCTACGTGACGGTGCAGCAGCGGCGCGCGGAGAGCGGCGGCGTCACCGAGGACGACGTGAACGAGATCAAGCAGGACGTGTCGGCCTTCCGCTGCGAGCTGGTCGAGATCCTGCGCAACTCCGGCATGAACACCTCCACCGCCAACGCCGGTGCGCCCGGTAAACCTACCCGCAGCCCATTAACACTCTAACGCCTCGTCCATCAGCAGGTAGAGTGTGACCTGACACCTCATCCAGCAGATATAAACTTATCGATCGTCTTAATAAATGCCGGAAGCACGATGACACAAGGATAAGTTGCCTCTAATTTAGCCCTGAGTATCTTTAGTCAAGTAGGACAGTAAGTTGCAGAGTTCTTTGACATGTTATGCCCGAGCATTGTGAATAGAATGTATATGCGCGTCGGAGTTCTTTCGCCATCGGTTGGCTTGTGTGCTCGTTCCTCCATTTTTCTCCATTCACAAATGCACTCAAAGAGTGATTTATCCTTGTGTTGTTTCTGTAAGGCCCATCGGCAGCCCTTTTTTGCCCATGTCCTAACTATCATGGTTCCTAGGTGGCGGCGGCGGAAAGAAAAACCGGCAGAAGGAGCGGCGGCTGATGAAGGGGTTCAACATCGCGCCGGGCGGGTCGCTGGCGCCCGTGGACGAGTTCCTGGCATCGTTGCACCACGAGCACGGCGCGCACGGGTCGTCGCTGACGGCGCTGCTGGGCGGGCGGCTGCGCGCCAGCCAGTCCAGCCTGTCGGACGGCGCGCCGGCGCCGGGCGCGCGCCGCAAGCCGCCGCCCAAGCGCCGCTGGGGCACCATCATCGAGGCCGCCCGCGCCGCGCGCGTGTCGCGCCTCATCGGCCGCTCGCGCTCCGAGGACTCCGTCTGCGACCACAACCGGCAATCGCCCAGGTACCTACCTGCTGCACTCTATTTCAACTCTAATACATTTCTACTTCTCAAAAATTGCAAGCAGTTATACTTACCCATTTATATTAACTTTGATTACTGACAAATTTTCTGACATAGGCAATATGGTTGGTTTACCCTTTAACTACTTATTACTACTTCTTCTTGCACTAGCACAATTTCTACGTTTAAGTAGTTAATATAACTTTCTGTTAGATTTTAGAGTATTAGCATTTTCTAAGCTCCAATCCCACAGCAAGCGCTAAAATTCAGACTGTGGAAAGTAATCTATCTGGTGCCAATGGTTTAGATCCTTACACCGATGAGTAGATCAGTAGACAACAGTAAACGCGCCGCGAAGCGCAAGTCTAAACAGCCGCTCGCTGTGGGCTCGGCGCCAGCGCCTGTGCACTCCCACTAACGCCCGCGACTCCGCCCCGCATGCTGACCGTGTGTTTGTTGCAGCGTGGGTTGGTAAGTGTGTTTCTGTGCAGTGGCAGCGAGCAGTCGGACTCGGGCAGCGACTCGCAGCGCAGCCCCGAGCGCCGGCCCGGCCCGCTGCACCCGCTGTCGGCGCTGGCCGCGCTCAAGCGCAAGCGCAAGAAGTTCTCCGACTCCCGACGCCCCGCCGACGAACGGGTACTTATCACATATGTAATCTAACAGCTCCAATATACAACACTTACCGCCGCTTGCACCATCTGTGTTAAATATGTTTAAGTCTTAAATCAGTTTAAGTTGTCTCAAAATGTGTGGAAATGTCATGTCTTTAAATATGTTTAAGACTTAAACATATTTAACGCAGATTGTGCAAGCAAATAAATTGATGCACTAGGAATAATAAGTGTTCCCTGATCTGCTTACTTTAAATAAGTAGGATAGGTAAACTATGTAAATGACAGGCACCTACGAGTAGCTTGCACACGTACAATTGACAAATGGAATCCTGATCCACCATAGAACTGTGTCACAGTGACGTTATAAAACAATTTGTTTGACCGATTCCGTAAATTAAAATTTGCCATTGCCTCTGGCGGGAATCAGACAGGGACTGCTGACTTTACAGTGCAGATTAGAACCTATCGCTAGTGGGTTTCCATGATTTCCTAACATACGGTCGAGGTTATAAAAATGAGCGTTCCCAAAAACTTTTAAAATAGTTCCATGTGTCTTAGCCCTGATTATGACAGCTGTATAGATTTGCGTGAGGTCCAGTGTTGATCTGGTTGTGGTGTAGCAGGAGCGTCCGGCGGCGGAGGCGCTGCAGCGCGCCAGCTCGGTGCCGGCGCGCGCGCCGCCCGCGCCGCCGCCGCGCGCGCCGCCCGCCGCGTCCGCGTCGCCCGACGTGTCGCCCTCCGCCGCCGCCGGGGGCGCGGGCCGCGGCGGCAGCCGCGAGCCGCTGCTGGCCAGCCTCGACGACGACGCGCAGAAGGTGACTACTAAAAACTCAGTGCCCGCCACATTCTCCTGCCACCTTTTACCAACCCTGATAACGATGCGCAGCTGACCAACGAACCAATTCGGGTACTAGATTCATGTAGACCACATCGTTGTGCGGTTTACCTTGTGACGCTGGAGACACTGTGGTAAATGGTAGTTCTCTCCTCGTTACAAGATGAGACTAGCGTCGCTAAACGCTGGTATAGGAGGTATTTATTGGTTGTTTTCCAGCAGGAAGCATGCGGCTGCTCGCCGTTGGGCGGCGGGCGGGCGGGCGGCGCGGCGTGCGGGCGCTGCGCGGCGCTGGCGCGGCTGGCCGGCGTCACGCCGCTGCACGGCCACGCGCCGCAGCACTCCGCCGGCTGGCTCTAGCGCGCGGGGCCTGCGCGCGCCCAGGCGGCCGTCCCGAGATCTCAACACTGGCATGCAAGGAAACATGCTTCAATTACCACTTACTATGCCAGAGAGACGAACGAGTCAAACTCGCTACGGAGTTCCTGCACCAAACATATAATAAGATTATGAATAATCAAATAACCTCATCATAGAAATCAACTTCGCCTGCTGATTATACATATTAACATATTTATTTAAAGATAATCGTATATGCATTAAAAACCACAACGAGAAAATAGAACTTACCTCCTAATGAAGATGACCAAATAATTTTCGACTGATTTTTTTCCGCACCTGAACCCGAGTTCAACTACTTACAGAAATACTCATTCGAGTCGGAGGCCTAAATAAAACAAAGTAGAGATATCATATCGGTTAGCCCCGCGGTTATGAATCGCTCCACAGGCTCGCACAAATGGAGATCTCAAAGAGAGTGACAGACATTTAGAATGGAATCACTCAAAACGCCGCAAGAGATTCTGATTGAAGGGGTTGATGTAGTTTTACTTAATTAATGTAAGTAGATGTAGTTAGAAACGTGAAACGAGCTATGCACAACGGGAGTCCCAGAGCGAACAGTTGAACGAGACGAACTCGACCGCGTCGAGGTGGGATCGCGTCCCTCGCTCGTCGCCTCACATAATATATTGTCTGCGGCTTTCTTTACACAGTGGCTGTGCTTGTCGGTCGATGTTCAGATGTTTGCTTGGTCCCGCGAATTGAGATGGCCGTCCAGTAGGAGTCGATGCGGCTCTCCCGTCATGGTTGACGTTGTGTGCGGGCGACCCGCGCCCGCTCGTGATCACGAACACCAATGTTCATAAGATTATAAGCATCGATATACATACATTTACAACGTAGGCATAGGAATCTTCCCTAACTTAAACCATGACATTACCTAATATCAAACACCAATTAGGCTAAGTAGGTACAAATAAAATTATAATAAATCTAATGTCTAATGAATCAAAGGCAACTATTTATTTATACACGTTCATACTAGTTGCAGTTTATATTATTACTAAGCCTAGTTAAGTCGTCAAATACAATGATGTGTTCCAGAAAGTTTTCCAGTAATCATTTATATTGTATCGGTCGGCGCACACCCTCTAAGTATAAGTACCTAACGAACAAGTCGAAGCAGGGATTTTTATGTGAACAGTTTTAACCGATTTTATGTGCGTACTTACACCGGACGGCTCAGAGCCCTGCGATGGCGAGATCACGTAGACTAAGCTAGGTAGACTAGGACGGGTAAAACACCAATTGGTGTGGATTTTCGGTTTCAAGGTTTCGGGCTGCTGCAATCTTTGTGACTAGATGAATGTTTTGCTGATCGCAGATATCCCAATAACAAACCAGGCGGGTTTGCTTACTGGTGACATACTTCATCAGGCACGTCCTCACCAACAATACACACTCGAAGGAACCTCGAAATCCCCGAACCCGTGTGTAGTAGAACTGCGTACGGTTGGTGTGGGCACTGGGCCCTAGGAGCGGCGCGCCACATATCTACTCTGTACGATGAATGCAAGTAGCACCGGCACCGCTCGCTGTGTACCGATAGGCACTTAACTTTTTACGTAGCGGAATATATTCCCCATGTAAGGGACATTTTTAAACGAGTAGGTGATTTGAAATATTGTAATGTATAAGTTCGTATAAGTGTTTAGGTGCGTCATAATGACAGTCAGATACACAATTTATAGACCGGGAGCCCACTGCAAAGTAATCTACTTGACTAAAAAGGGAACAGTTCCGTTTTTCAGGGAAGCTCCTTACTAGCTCCAAAGTAAGTCTGCCGACCATGCTTGAAATCGCGCGAGACTCACTCAAAAAAACCGGGCAAGTGCGAGTCGGACTCGCGCACCGAGGGTTCCGTATTTAAGTCCGTACTTCAAAAATATACCTGTTTATGTACTTAAAGTACATAAAAAGATATTTACATTTTCAAAGTTTTTTTAGATATTTTTCAAAAAATTAAAATATTGACTAGGTACTTCGGGGAGTCAGTCATTTTTTGTACATTTTTGGCTATTAATCAAAAAGTACGTCATGGAAAATTATAAAAAAAATATGAATGATATGATTTCATATGACACCCCAATTGCTATAATCAAATCACTTTCATTTTTCAATCCCCCATTCTAGACCCCTTTTCAATTATTTATAATTTTTTTTTTTTACTAAAAACAGATGCGGGCAAGCAAGTTATACTATTATGTATGCCAAATTTTAAGTTGATAGCATCTGTAGTTGCGGGTTGCGGAGAATAACTGCTGTGACATACAGACGGACGGACGGACGAACAGACAGAGAGACAACGAAGTCTCACCATAAGGGTTCCTTTTGTGTATTTCTCTTCCTATGTTTTTCCTGTATTTCTCTACCTATATTTTACAAATAAATAATTCTGATTCTGATTTTTTCCCATTTTGGTACGGAACCCTAAAAATGGAACATAATGTGGGAGAATTAAAAAATCCTTAGTGAGCAAATTTTCCCCTTTTCGCTTAAGTGGAGACCTTGTAGCGAGCTCGCGGATTATTGCTCTACTAGGCCGAGGCACGCCGAGCGGCGGAGCCCTCCGCTCGACCGGGCCCGGGAACATGTCGCCGAGCGTGTCGCACTTGTGATCTGCTGGATACGTCTATCTAGTGAAACAGAGGCCTTCACGTCTTTAGTTGTTCACCGCGCCACAGCGCCGGTACATAATCGATTATATTTTATAAAGAGTTGTTATTTATTTATACATTATATTTGTATATAACGGTGCGATCTAATAAAATAAGCACTATGCATTATGTTGTTTTATTTATGTGAAAATCAAACCCATACTTGGAAAAGTGTAGGTCTTTAATGTATGCCTTGAGGAACACCTACGGTCTGTTACTGTTATGAAAGCAATAAGTGCAATATAGTCTAATGGAGAAGATAATTGAAACCAAAAAGGTGTCGATAAATTATGTATATTTATTGAAAATAATCTATTAACATGACTCAATTGATTTAAAATGTCGTTTACAATGTCAAAGGCTTTCCACGGGTCACTTAAATTTAAAACTACTCGTTTAATGGTACACCGTGACCGCAGCAACAACGGCAGGCTACTATTGATTCACGTTGTTAAATATTTAGGTAACATTAATCACAGTTTAAATACCTAAACTAAACATGATAAAGAGCATTTATCTGGCAAACACAATTTATTTCTACCCTTTAAAATTTATTTTATATTGACGTTATGAAACAGCAAAAACATTGGGTAAGCTTACTAAATAAATGAATACTATGATCATCAGCGTTGCGTGTATATAGTTTGAGTCCTCGAAGTGTTAGATACTTTGTATAAGTAAATTATAATGGAAGGAATTGGGAATAAGGATCATGAAATAGTACCAGTTACGAGAAAGTAACTTAAAAAACCAATTTTACTGCCATGGTTGTATTCTACTGCCATAAAAAACATGTTGTGTTATGCTCCAATTACTTGTTCTCACTCTAGACCTATGTGATTTTCTTTGTAACTAAATGGTATGTGATTAAAAGATGTATGCTGGGTACCTACAACCTTCTTGATATTATCAAACTCATTATTTACTTTGATCCAAAGTAGTTTACAAAGTTTGACGTTCATATGATCGTTTTATCTGGGATAGTAACTTGACGTAAGCTGGGAATCAATATCAAATTCTTAATTGGCCAAAAAACTCGACTAAATCCAATTCATGATTATTTTTAGTTTAGCCGTATTTAAGGCCCCCTTTTGAACGTCCCAGTGAGTATGACGGCGGCAGGGCGCGCGCGCGCCTGTGTGTAGTGAGGCGGGGTGCAATCAGAGCGCGGCGAGGTCGAGCGGCACGTAGTCGGGCTGGCGCGGCGCGCGCACGGCCAGGCGCAGGCGGCCGGCGGCGGCGGTGACGAGCACGGCGGCGCCGCGCGACAGCACGCCGCGCTCGGCCGCCAGCGCCAGCTGGTTTACCAGCCGTCGTTCCACCTCGTGCTTGATGGACCGCGCGCCGTAGTGCACGTCGTACCTGCCCGCGCACCACACACATGTCATTACTGACAAGGCACACACTAGAATACCGGAATTAGTCGCTCCAAGGTTCATCTGATCAAAAGGTTTTTGAATATGTAACAACTTATTACAAAAATTATAAGAGAACCATTTTACAGTTAACTACAACTAGGTACAGTCGAGTTCATAAATATGTGTACACGGTTAGTACCTTGTCACTTTAATCGCTGTGACAATTCATATATGGCAGTTTAAACATGACATTAAAGAGATATGGTACTAAAATGTATACATATTTATGACATAGCTAGCTACAGTTACCTATGGCCAGCTATTAGCTAGATACAGCTAGCTATAGCCAGCTATTAGCTAGATACAGCTAGCTACAGTTAGCTATAGCCAGCTATTAGCTAGATACAGCTAGCTACAGTTAGCTATAGCCGGCTATTAGCTAGATATAGCTAATTACAGTTAGTTATAGCCAGCTATTAGCTAGATACAGCTATCTACAGTTAGCTATAGCCAGCTATTAGCTAGATACAGCTCGCTACAGTTAGCTATAGCCGGCTATTAGCTAGATACAGCTAGCTACAGTTAGTTATAACCAGCTATTAGCTAGATACAGCTATCTACAGTTAGCTATAGCCAGCTATTAGCTAGATACAGCTAGCTACAGTTAGCTATAGCCGGCTATTAGCTAGATATAGCTAACTACAGTTAGTTATAGCCAGCTATTAGCTAGATACAGCTATCTACAGTTAGCTATAGCCAGCTATTAGCTAGATACAGCTAGCTACAGTTAGCTATAGCCGGCTATTAGCTAGATACAGCTAGCTATAGGTAGTTATAGCCAGCTAGTAGCTAGATACAGCTAGCTACAGTTAGCTATAGCCGGCTATTAGCTAGATACAGCTAGCTATAGGTAGTTATAGCCAGCTAGTAGCTAGATACAGCTAGCTACAGTTAGCTATAGCCGGCTATTAGCTAGATACAGCTAGCTAAAGTTAGTTATAAGCCAGGTATTAGCTAGATACAGCTAGCTACAGTTAGCTATAGCAGGCTATTAGCTAGATACAGCTAGCTACAGTTAGTTATAGCCAGCTATTAGCTAGATACAGCTAGCTACAGTTAGCTAGATACAGCTAGCTACAGTTAGCTATAGCCTGCTATTAGCTAGATACAGCTAACTACAGTTAGTTATAGCCAGCTATTAGCTAGATACAGCTATCTACAGTTAGCTATAGCCAGCTATTAGCTAGATACAGCTATCTACAGTTAGCTATAGCCAGCTATTAGCTAGATACAGCTAGCTACAGTTAGCTATAGCCGGCTATTAGCTAGATACAGCTAGCTATAGGTAGTTATAGCCAGCTAGTAGCTAGATACAGCTAGCTACAGTTAGCTATAGCCGGCTATTAGCTAGATACAGCTAGCTACAGTTAGTTATAGCCAGCTATTAGCTAGATACAGCTAGCTAGTTAGCTATAGCTAGCTACAGAATGCTACAGCTAGAAGTAGAAGGTAACTACAGTATAATCATAGCTATATCCTGGTCCGTGTAAGTACAGCCAGCTACCGGGCACAGTCAGCACTCACCCGTCGGCGAGCGCGCCCAGCACGCCGCCCTCCCAGCGCAGCTCGACGCTGTGGCGCGCGCGCGCCTGCTCCGCCCAGCGCGCCAGCTCCAGCTGCACGAGCGTCAGCAGCTCCTGGCGCGAGAACGGCAGGAAGTATCTGCAACACGCCCCCGACTAAATCGCGAGCCCATAACTCGTGTCTTAACGGATTTCATCAAACCGAGCTGAAAGCTTTCGAGAGCTCTCGTTTAGTCACCTTTCTAACAACAAAAAACTAAATCAACACAAACACACAAATACACAGAGAACACCCCTTTTTTGCGTCGGAGGTTAAAAAACATCGTTAATTATTAATCCGATTAGAACCTGCTCCCACTTGTCGCGTGTTGGACGAACCCGACAGTATACTCGTAATCGATAATATTGGGTGTTTTTTTATTCGTTTACAAAATTTTGGGGTTTAAATCAGTAAGTCATACTGACCAACTTTCACTATGGGACCAAACCCGAAATCGCGAAAAAAAAATTGACCATCCCATACATTTTGGCTAGTCAGCTGACGATGTTTTGTTTGGGAGGGTCAAATTTTTTTTCGCGATTTCGGGTTTGGTCCCATAGTGAAAGTTGGTCAGTATGAGTTACTGATTTATGCCTCAAAATTTTGTAGACGAATAAAAAAACACCCAGTATAATCTAGTGGCAATATATTTTATGCGAGGTTGTTCACATCTATACGAAACTGATTTTTTGTCGGCTCTGATGAATATTGTCATGTTTTGCCGGCGCGCATGCCCGATCAAAAATCGTATCGGATCTTGCTCGCGTCCGAGCTTGCACTGCGCTGTTCCCGTTTTTCGGACGTCGGGCGCGGAAGTATATAAAATACGACAACCGACAAGTGGAAACAGGCTTTTGCTTTGAAAACAGGATGCCATCTATCTTCTTGCCAAATTAAATTAAGATCCGTTCAGCTGTTAAGAATGGGTGGATGAAGTTTCTTACACGATCTCGTTGATGCGGCCCAGGAACTCGTCGCGGCAGAAGTGGTGCTTGAGGATGGGGCGCACCACGCTGTCCTTGAAGTGCCGCGACACCTCCAGCGACTCGCCCGGCTCCTCCGCCTCCGGCGCGCCTGCGCACGCGTCACTACACTAGGCGCACTTCACTATACCAAATAAGATCAGCAGCATCCAACGTCTCTCAGACATCTGTCTGGAGACAGGACGGCTAGCACGTCCGTGACTTGTATGTCGATCTTAGTCAATGAGGCAGATTTTGCCCGCGACTCCGTCCGCGTAAAGTCGTTTATTGCTTTTCCCTCGCGAACTACCAAATTGTCCGAGGTAAAAAGTAGCCTATGTGCCAATTCAGAATGATGACTATCTATGGGCTAAAGTTTACCCTTGAATCACCGACACATTTCATAGAATGTTTTACCTCGCCGAATTTTTATTTCATCGACAGGCATTTCCACGTACGGAGTTATAATTTTTTGGTGGTCACAGGTCTAACCTTTTTTTTTTGTCGCTGGGAAAATGCATTACGCGTAACACCCAGGTTCGAGGGGACCGGGGCCCGATCGCCTTCACTGTGAGGGTCCCGGCTACTGCCCACCTTCTCATTTCTTCCTGCTGGGCGAGCTATCTGACGCTCTGTACCTCCAGAGCGTCAGGGTAGTCGCCCTGCCTCCTCCTGCCTGCTCTCGGTCCGGTAGTCATAAACCCTGGTGAGCACCACCGCTGCAAGCTCCCACGCGGGTTCCGCGGCCAGCAATGTCGCCTCCGACCAGCACACGTTCTTGTAGCCCCTAACGACTCTCACCGATATGGCCCTCTGCGGACGTCGCAGGAGGGCCTTGTTATGGTCGGTGTGAGCGTCCGACATAACAGGGCCATACTCCGGATAATTTCGGAGTAAAGGCGTCTGCACGTGCTAGCGGGCCCACCCAGATTGGGTATCAACCTACCCAAGGCGGTTGCGGCTCCCACCAACTTTGGGGCGAGTTGAGCGAAGTGCGCCCTGAAGCTCCACCTCCCATCGAGTACCAGGCCGAGATACCGCATGTGGGCTCCCACCGTTATCACATTTTGGGGAGTGCGACCCTGAGGCCTAGCTGCTCCACTCTCTCCACCATCAACGATGTGCCAACGTGTACGTTCGCCCCCGGAATGTTACGAGCGTGTCATCTGCATAGCAGATGACGTTCATCCCAGGGAGCAGCTGGTGCCGCGGCAGTCAGTCAAAACCGATGTTCCACAGGACGGGACCAAGCACTGATCCCTGTGGAACACCGCAGCTGACTCGTCGCCGGTGGACTTCACTGTCAACACCCTCCTACTTACTATACTTCTATGTCCTGGAGATACGCGCCTAACACCAGCCTGAGATACAGCGGCTGTCCATGATAGTGGAGCGCCTCCTCCTACCTCTCAAACGGGATGGTGTTAAACGCGTTCCTCACATCTATGGAGACAGCCAAAACGCAATCGCCTGCACTAACTACACAGGTCTAACCTCACCTAACCTTCGTAACTCATGCTTAAGATAACTTGAAAACAATAAGGTTTCAACAGAAATTAGCTTTCGGTGAAATGAAATTCAGTGAAGCGACACATTCGATGAAATGAGTGTCTGCAAAACAATGGAATACAATGTGCAAAATTTCATTCAAATCTTTTGATAATAAATTACTAAATGTGAACTTCATAATCTTATTTTCTTTCAAATACTGCAAGGGAAGTCGGTGTCAAAAAACTGAAGTATAAATAAAATCAACTCTTGAATGGTACAATTTTATTTTCTCAAGAAATCCAAATCAAATCAGAATCAAAAATGGATCTCATTTTAAAATTCGTCATCCCCAAAAACCTATAAAAAGAGTCCCATTACGACTATCTCAAAAAGTCGCATCCGCCATTTTGAAATTCAAAATGAACTTCATTTTCTAGGGCAGAAAATTGTCGCTTTGTGCTTAGTATTTAGTGCAGTTGTGATGAAATGATTGCGTAGTTGTAAGTATCTGAGTATATGGGCAGCGTACCGTTCTGCGCGGTGACGGCGGGCACCTTGGTGCTGGCGCGCTTGGCGGCGCGCGCCTCGGCCTCGCGGCGCAGCTGCAGCCCGTACTGCGCGATCTCGTCGGCCGCCAGGTTGGACGTCATCACGAACACCGCGTTCTTGCACTCGATCAGCTTGCCCTTGCCGTCCGTCAGCCGGCCCTGGACACCAACGCACACCGGAACACGTTAACACGGCCCTCGTCAAAGCGTTTACGCCGTTGACAAAGAGTACAAAGATTACGTAAAAACGCACAGTGGTAGATCACCAACCATCGTGCCGGAGATAAAAGACAGGTGTTCGCTAGTAGTAGCGTGACAGCACGGACCTCATCAAACAGCTGCAGCAGCACAGTGAGCACGTCGGGGTGCGCCTTGTCGACCTCGTCGAACAGCACGACGGCGTCGGCGCGCCGCGCCAGCGCACGCGTCAGCTGCCCGCCCTCCTCGTGGCCCACGTAGCCGGGCGGCGCCCCGATCAGCTTCGCCACCTCGTGCTTCTCCTGGTACTCCGACATGTCTAGGCGGATGAAGGCGGCCGGGTCGTCGCGGTGCATATACCTGCAAGTAGCCGTTGGAATTTTGTACATCCAGGGTCTTGACCTTGTCATGTCTATCTGTGGACGGTACCGCCGGTACCGACGATCTGATAAGGATCTTAGGAACTGGGAAACAGCTGAAGAACACATTCTCACCTGGCAAGTTGTTTTGCAAGCTCCGTCTTCCCAATCCCGGAGCTGCCGAGGAAGAGGAAGACGAGCGGGTGCTCCTCGTCGGCCCAGCCGTTCTCCTTGCGGCGCACGGCCGCGGCCACGGTCTCGATGGCGGCCTGCTGCCCGACGATGAACTGGCGCAGCCGCTGCTCCAGCGGGAAGCGGCGGCGCTCCTCGGCCGCGGCGGCCGCCAACTCGGCCTCCCAGCGCTGCGTGTGCTGCACGATCAGCTCGCGGGTCGCGGACGGGTCGCGCGCGTAGTGCAGCGCGCGGCGCCCGGCGTGGTCGCGCGCTGTGGGGTCGGCGCCGGCTTCTAACAGAGCGCGCGCCGAGCCGGCGGAGTCGGCGAGCGCCGCGTAGTGCAGCGCCGTCCAGCCGAGGAAGGAGGCGCGGGAGTTCATGGTGGCGCAGAATTCGTCCTCGCGGCGCTGCAGCGCCTCGAGCGGGTGCAGGCCGACGGCGGCGGCGGCGGCGCTGGCGCCCGCGTACTGCTCCTGCAGGTCGGGGCGCGCGCCGAGCCGCAGCAGCTCGGCCACGGCCGCCGCCTGGTCGTTGGCGGCCGCCACCATCAGCCCGGTCCAGCCCAGCGCGTGCCGTCGGTTCGCGCCGGTCCCGCCGCGCCCTTTGTGCGAATCATCCGTCCCCGCCGCTTCCACTTGTCTAACCAATTATAAAGCAATAAATATATATACACCCAATATAACTGAATATGAGAATGGAAATTAAAAATATTAACTCACTTTCGTAGTTCTTGCAAATTACCGTGTTTAACTGCTTTGAAAAATCTTTTCTCTGTAATAAGAAAGTAATAATTATTATCAAGGTATAAAAATGAAATGAGCAATAAATGTTTTGAAAACACCAGACAAAAAGTTAAAAACAAAAAATTAATAACATCTTCAAAACCCACTGAAAAGAGTTAAAATAATGAGCAGTCCTAATTTTTTTTTTTTATTTATTTAATTTTGTTAGTAATAAACATGTGATAAGGTGTTCTTTCTTTTCCCATAACGTAGTTTGTTCTAAAGCCATTTGCCATAACAGTTTTGTAATAATGGATGTTAGCCATAATGCTTAGTACCCATAACGTTTTATTCCCAGTAACAGGTTGGTTCGGTTTGGTTAGTGTGCACCTAACCTAAATAGGTTAGGTCAGGTTAGTGTTGTCCCAGGCCAAACTACCCAGAATAGAAGCCCCTTCTTTTAGCGTGTTCCATGCATTATAGAGTCATAAAAACTAGGTGTTGTTTTGACATCATTTTTATTTTTTTATATTAATTATTATGTCTAGTAAAATTCGTTCAAGAAACACTAGGTACATAAACATTGTCACATTATCATTAGGACATTCATTGCTATAATGTTGCGCAATACATAAATAATGGAAAATAAAAAGGTGACTCTGGAAGTGTGATATTGACTTTGACTTATACTAATTCATCTCAAAAGATGTTTTATTATATATGCTTCTCAATCAATTCCAATGTCAAAATGTATGCCAAGTGCATCAAGTAAAATCCACGAATGTAGAAGGTACTTGCCATTAAACTGGTGATCGGCTGCAAGGAGCGACAAGCTGAGCGTGATCGCGCCAGCGGCCACGCGCGCGCGCCTAAAGCCCGGCCCGGCGCCCGCGCTCGGGCCCTCGCCGGCGCGCTCGTCCCCGGCGCCGCCCGCGCCGTCGCCCCAGCCTCCGCCGTCGCCCACGCGCCGCGCCAGCACCGCCGCCGCCAACCGCGCCGTGCGCCTCACCCCCCGAATGTAACGCGGTACAGAAGGCGAGCAAGCCATCACTAAAATGGTTCCCGTCTCTATTTATTCTCGTACCCTTCTGGGTAAACAATATTTTAAAATTCTAGGCTATGTTTCAGAGATTTGTGGTTGAATTAAGGATACCATTATTACTTTTTTTATGATTTTTTTCTTTTTCCTTTTATTAGACACTCATTTTTAGATAATGATCAAATATTGATTTTATTTCACCAGCACGATAACCTCGAAATTGTTTTGTTTGAGTTTGAGTGACAGTAGCTGTCAAAAGCCAAGTAATATCAAAGTCTTAGGCCGGCCGTACACATTATGAATTTTAAGAATCTGAATTCATAATCTGAATCCAGAGTGTATGTGCTCGTCCATAGATAATGTATGGAAAGAGGTGCATTCTGTCAGATCAATCTGAGAAATTCATAATCTGAAAAAATCTGATTGTGTGTGGATGATAGTTAAATTGTATGCAATTCCGTGCTTTCTGAATTAATAATATGAATTCAGATTCTTAAAATTCATACATTAAGAATCTCACTGTAACTATTATCCACACACAATCTGATTTTTTCAGATTATGAATTTCTCAGATTGATCTGACATACAGAACGCACCTCTTTCCATACATAATCTATGGACGAGATACTCTGGATTCAGATTATGAATTCATAATCTGATTCAGACTGTAAGGCCGGCCTCAGGCTGCTTTCCAATGACATGGTTTTTGTCGTGAAAAATTACGGTCGATTCGCCGTGTGAAGAAACGGTCGGCAGTGTTTTATGGATTCTTAGACCATTTATACCAGGACGGGCCTTACCCAGACTCTCCCCTATGCCGAGGTATAAGATCAAATAATCTTGCATGTTTATAAAAACAACCCATTTAGTCGATTTCACATTATGACAATCGTCTTCGGAGAGTAAAAAGCTCCTAGAAAATACCTAGTTGTGCTATATTAGCCTGCAGCAAAAATCAAAACACATCAAATTTGAAGAAAGATGGTGTAACGTAACATTATACATTTTATTATTTTTCACCATGAGTTTTGATAAATTTTAAGTGTTATTAAATTAATATATTATGAGTGGATGTTTTTTTTAATATTTTTCTAGATATATTTCATGTATATCATATAAAATAAAATATGAAAAAAAAAATCGTCTACACCCGTATTACATTGATTCATGAAATGCCTGATATATGGGATAAGACTAGATGATTATAAAATTATCTTGACAAGTGTGTGAAATGCACCAAATTCCTCCCTTTTTTCTAAAATCGGATGTATCCAAAACCATATTTTCCTTTTTTTTCTATTTTGAGTGTTCTATTTGTATGTAATAAGCAATTGTAATCTTAGATGAAAACAAAAAGAGGAACATACGTGACCAGCGCGCGGGCTTGAGTACCTAAATATAGGCGCTGAGCACCTATGTTTGAGTCAGTTGTCCGGCCGTCACCGATCTGTCAACACGTGCGATGTCGTCATTATTGTGAGACATATAACTGTCTCACTTACGCGCACGACGTTAGTCCATCAATTTATGTCTATTGCTCCTTAGTGCATGTTTACAGCTGTGTGTGTGGAATTTGCGAATGTAGGTGTCGCGGCACGCATTATGTCAGTGTCTTGTACGGCGATAACGTGTCTTCCCCTTTTGCTTTAGTCTAAGATCTTTTTCTTATATGGATTCATGACAGCTTGGCAGTTGGCACCACTGGCCGTTGTTTTTTTCGGCGCGGCTAACACGCCGCACTGTTAAACTATGCCGTGATAAGCGGCCATATGGTCCGGTCTATATAAGGGTGTAGAACTGTGGATAAATAAAATGAGCATTTTGTGTAACAAATTTATTTATGTGTTTAGATGTAGAAATAAGAATTGTCTGTAAACCACAAATGAGTATTTTATTTTAAAAGTTCCAATTGGAAATTGCAAAATTATGAAACTATGTAAATAACGCTTCAAAGCTGTCAGTTGTTGACTTTGACATTTGCTTGTGTCAATTAAACACTACGATTACAAAGAATTGAATTGAAACAGCTGTTTGGAAAATAGGAAAATAAGCCATTTTCATTTTCTTATTTACCAATTCATTAATTTAACAACGCTATATAAAGCAACTGCTTTAATTCAACGGTTCGTATTATTTTATTACAAACAAAATATTAAAAAATAAACTAAAGAAAATTAAAAAAAAAGTAAGTGTCAAATTTTCTTGTCTATGATTGTTGTGTTGGTTGTTTTGTGATCGATTTCCCCGCATTTTTCGGTTTGCATGTGAGGGGTTCCTGTGGTTTATACTCTCGAATTGTCCCTAATTATTCCGTAGGGGCGGCTAATCAAGAATCGCCAGCTGGCGTGTGTCACGTTAATAATTATAAGTGAATTTCCATTCCGCGAAAAGTAGAGTTAATATGCTTGGATTTTTTAAAGTTTTTGCGCGTCTTGAGCGCCTCTGATGCTGTAATTTAGTCTGGAAAGTAATCGAGCATGGTTTTGGGGGTGGTAAAGGTCGGTTTGTTGGTAAGAGCGCTATCGGTAGCGCTGTCGGCTGGCAGGTGTTGACACATGTAGTGTTTGTTTGCGATCGCGGGCGAGGCGGCATGGCGCTGGACGGCACGGGGCTGCGGGGCGCCAGCATGCTGGAGCAGCTGCTAGAAGAGATCAACTTCCAGCGCACTAAGGAGATGCGCCAGCTCATGAAGGACGGTGAGTCTGCCTCACGGCGTCACGCGCCCGCACGGCCACGCACCGGCACATCGCCGCGCTAATAGACAGACCCGGCCGCAGCCGTCGCTACCGTCCCACCCATTTATTACCCCATTTACAATTTAGTTAATATCTGAGATGAGGTTATTAAAAGTGAAGTACAGAACACCATAATAATCATCCTGTGAGAAAATGTATCTAATTCATTTTTGATATTTTTCAATACTAATGTAATCAGATTGCTTGCGGGATGGAAATATACAAATACTTACATTTTTATTTTCGGATTCATTATTGTATAATGGTGAATTTTGAGGGCACCTGGGCAACAGCTATAAATATAATGTTAAAAAATATAATAATAAAATATTATTATTTATTATATTATTTAATTTATTATTATTATTATTATGTTCTTTGTTGGTCAGATTCGGGGTTCGTGGTGCTGCAGGGCACGACGTATTGGACGGACCTGTTCGTGCGGCACTTCCTCTTCCAGGAGGAGCAGGCCATCGACTGTGACGACCTGCTGTTCTTTGTGCGCAAGCGCCACGTCAAGGGCTCCTCGCGATACCTGCCCAAGTATGAGGTAACTACGCCACCCTTTAAGCTAATGTACCTACCTAGTCAGTAGATGAGCATTTTCAAAACAAATTGCCTACCTAGTTAAGGACTACAATTAAAAAATGGTAGCTTTTCCATTTTGTCACAAAAGTTAACTATTCTGCTATAAGACAAATGCTTGGTGGTATCTCAGACAAAACTCCTGTAGTAAGTGCAAACTAGGGACCCATATTACTAACATGTGAGGGTTGAATCTGTTTCGGTTATTGAATTTGAGATACTACCGCCTCTTGGCGTTTGAGGGCAGTATATGTATGACTCATTTTCATGGTAAAATGGAAAAGTTACCATAACTCAATTTTAGTCCTTAACTAGGTAGCTACACTTTATTTTTAATACGCTCAGACCCCAAGAATGTTGAGCACTCTATGCGCTTTGCACTACGATCAATCTGGCCCACCAATACAATCCCTTGTACTAATATTATAAATGCGAAAGTAACTCAGTCTGTTACCTCTTCAAGCTTAAACTGCTGAACCGATTTAGAAACAGTTTTGTATGGAGATAGTTTTCATCCTGGAAAATTTGATAGTTCCTGTGGGATACACGATAAACGACTTCTACGCGGACGGAGTCGCGGGCAGAAGCTAGTCACTACATAGTATAAAACAAAGTCACTTCCCCCCGCCGTCTGCCCCTTTGTATGTATGTACGCTTAGATCTTTCAAACTACGCAACGGATTTTAATGCGGTTTTCACCATCAGGTAGATAATTAAAACTAAAACCCGACTACGATCACTACTAATAAAGTTGTTGTTGTCACGTCGCCTCGTGCTGTTTTGCCTGCCAGAGGGTAATGCTACATTTATCATTTATAAATCTAGGTTACCTGAAGTCCGGATCCTCTCATAAAAAGTCAAAATTTATTTATCACCGAACTTTTCCCCGGCGTGTCTAATGTCAAGTTGTCATTGGCGAAATACATCTTGCCACAATAGATGTGAAAGCCATAAAAAAAAAAAAAAATCATTTATAAATTTCGCAATCTATACATTAATAGCTTTCATTTGTAATTTTTTAGGGTTCTGTAGTCAACAAGGAACCCTTATAGTTACATGTTCGTCTGTCTGTCAGTGGTTTAACTCAGGGACTCTTAGTACTACAAAGCTGTAATTTGGCATAGGTATACATTTAAATAACGCCGACAAAGGTGTAAAAGTAAAATCTTGAAAAAACTTTTTTTTCCTGTACATCTCATACAAGTAAAGCAAAGGTAATGTTTACATTATAACATCAATGGGACACTAAAACAGGCTAAAAAAAAAAACAATTAATGAGGTATCATTGGCGAAAGGTGTCATGTGACAGCCAAAACTACAAGTAATAAAAATCTGAAAATATCTTAAATGAAAGCACATACCTATAACGAATTTAAAAGGAAAACTATCACGACTAAGGGCCTGCGCAAACCGGCGGAGCGCAGAGCAGATCACTTTAAATTTATCAATGTATATTCTTCCCTACTTTAATTTCAATAAGGTATAAATTTGAATGCTCTGAGACCGACCTCGTAGCATCACGGGGGATTTCTACTCTGCGGCTGCGGCTCTAAATTTATACCTTATTGTAATTAAAATAGGGAAGAATATACATTGATAAATTTGAAGTGATCTGCTCTGCGCTCCGCCGGTTTGCGCAGGCCCTAAGTCGTTATGCTGGTCTGATGATGGAGACGGAAGGTGGTCATAGGAACTCCTAAACTGCACGAGATAAACCCGTCGTGTTTGGGCTCGTTGGATTTGTCTTGATAAGCAGATGATGTGTCCAAAAACAGTACAGTCGGCAATAAAAGCTTGTCCCAAAAATTTTACACTTATATCACTTATATTATATCACTATCACTTCTTTGCTGATTGTATCACACCCATCAGTACGTCGACGTGGTATTCTAATTAATATTTTGTTAACTTTAAAAATATTTCATGTCCTAATCAGTGTACCTGGGCCTCTGTTTGACATTATCAAAGTCAAGATCAACACTTTCAGCGCCGACGTCTCGCCTGGCGTGTTAACAATGCACATTGTCAGTTGCCAACCGAACGTACACTATATTCGGTGCGGAAAATATAAAAATTTTCAAGAAAACAGAAGTTAGATAAGCTTAGTCCCCACCGGTGTGTTTCCATGTTCATCATGTGCCTTCCTCTAAGTAAAATAGCGCATGATGCGTTGTTTTACTTAGAGGAAGACGCAAGATGAACATGAATGCGCACTGGTGGAAACTTTGACTAATGTCAAAATAAATTATTTTTACACTACGACTAAATCAAGCTGTCGAAAATAACGCGGAAAAACCTAGCTATCGTTTATTTTTGGAATTTAAACGATTTTTAATTCAACAAGAACTTTATGAAGGAACACTGAAAATTGTGACGTCACATTTTACTATTTTAATACTAACTTCATACTACCGGATCGTTTTGACGTTTCAATAAAAGTTGCTGATTTTACCAGTCAGTCAAATAGCCAATTAATTAGACTATGGGCCAGTTTCACAATCGACAAATAAATTAAAGATAGCCCACTCCTTGTCTCTTTTCAAGTGTAAGAAAGGGATAGCTAAATTTATTGAACAGATATGCTTTACTTGACTTGCTTGATATGCTTGTGAAACAGGCGGTAAATTAAGCGATACCTACAGGAGACAGAACGGTAGCTACAGAACGGTTCTGTAATATGCGATTTGGCAGCAACTCTGTCGTTCAATGTCGCCCGGAGTGCCCCCCTCGGGATCAGTGTCGCTCGCGACTGTACGGCTAGCACAAGTTGTATTTTCTCGCTTTTCGCTCAGTGCGTCTTTACGGTTGTAGACAAGTAAAGGTGTCAGTTGGTAGCCGACTGCACGCAGCAGCAGCAGACGACGTGTCGTCGCGACACTACTGGTTTCTATGTATTTCTATGAAGTTCCCTCCATAGCTAGCGACACATCGCTTTCATTCAAACACATGGAAACCAGTAGTGTCGCGGCGACACGTCTGCTGCTGCTGCGTGCAGTCGGCTACCAACTGATACCTTTAGAGAGAGAGAGATCCGAGCGACAAACAAGTCGAAGACCACTTGTGCTCCGGTCGTGCTGTCGCAATCGCTATCGCGTCGCACGATGCGAATGATACCGCCGATAACGTGGTTCATTGCAGCCAAGAAGCACAGTACAAATCTAGCTAAAGCTGAAAAGAAACTATGAACAAACGTTCGAAATGTCGCACTCACACACGCACGTCTCAACGAGACCCCTAAGCGGACATGACAGTGCTGTCAGTGGCGGGTGTCGCGTCGAGACGAATGGTTGAGACGTGAGTCGGTGTGAGTGCGACGTTTCGACCGTTTGTTCGTAGTTTCTTTACTGCTTTAGCTATATTTATAATGTGCAAGAAGTCTCATCACGGAAGTGACCGTCCCTTTTTTCTTGCTTATATCAAAGCAACAAAAATAATTCAGCAAATCACCTACAGTTGATGCCAGATGACGCGATTAGCCTAGTTGGTAGTGATCCTGCCTACGAAGCTAGCGATCCCGGGTTCGAATCTCGGTATGGGCAAATATTTGTGTGATGAGCGCGAGTATTTGTTCCTGAGTCATGGATATTTTCTATATATTTAAGTATGCTTTTCTCTATATAAGTATGTATATCGTTGCCTAGTACCCATAGTACAGTCTACATCAAAAGTAGATAATAATTTTTGTACCTTGTCGCTATACAGCCACGTTGGCAATGTCAAACAAGATTGTCAAATATGTTAATGCGATAAAGTACAAATAGCTTACCTACTACTCGTACATACCTCATAAAAATCATGTAAACGCTGTATCTTGTCTAGGGGACACGGTTTATGTAGGAAGACATGTCAAAACTGTTTTGTGTGATATATATATAAATTTTCTCGTAGTCATTCTGACATGTTTTCCTGCAAAACTACGCAGATATTTAATATTATTTTTACAGTTTTATATAATGTTAGAATAAGTAGTGACATTGTTATATTTTCATTTAAAAAATGACTAACTGTTGAGTTTCTTGCGGCGCTTCTTCTCAGCAGTGGTCTCCTCTTGGGAAGCGCTGGTAGATTTTGACGTGTAAAAGTGCCCGTGCGGCCTACTTACTGAATAAATATCTTTTATCTTTATCTTTTACAAAAATGAGTATCTACTTTTGACGTTGACTATACGAGCCTAGAGCTTAGTTTGGGACTAGGTCACTTCGTGTGAGATTGTCCCCTGATATTTATTTACAGTTAGGAAAACGAGTTCGGGTTCCTCTGCAGAACCTCGTTCAGTATTACACCAAAGATATAAAAAGGCGTCTACTACGGTATTGTGGCAGCTGATAAGGTTTCACGGTACGGTACATGTAAATAAATTTTTCGCTATATATACAATTGACCTAAAGTTATTTTCTGATGAAGTGTTTACACAAATGACATTACTTTAATAGGTAGCTTCGCGTCGTTTTAAATATTTTGGAAGATGATTTACGGACTAGGTGTCTTCGGATCTCGGTACTCTACCTATAACAGCTGCTCTTAATCACCCTGGAGTACGAAAATACCCGAGTAAGGTAATCGCACCAGTGTTGGACACTTTTAGCTGACAAGCACCAATAATGGACTCTTAATTCAGAGATACGTTTATAAATTGTTGAGAGAAAGTTAAGGAACTTTATAAAAGCCGGTCAAGTGCGAGTCGGACTCGCGCACCGAGGGTTCTGCACAAACTTGTAGGTATGTAAATATTTTGTAAATCACGGGAATCGAGTTTCGAAGATTTTTCCCTCTTTTTCCGAGTTTTCCCTTGGAGCTGTAAAAAAATCAAACATCTAAGTCAACGCAATCAAAAGGTACGGCCGTTTATGCCAGATATTCAAGGGAATCTCAAGAGAATCAAAACCTATAGGGTACTTCCCGTCCATCAAAACACCAATAAAGTCCAGAATACGCGCGTCTTAGATTATCAAGTGTCAACTGCATAGTAGTAGTTTTTTATAATTTTCCTTTGCCTAATTTTAATACCTTAAAAATATATATTTTTTCTTTTTGTAATTTTTCGCATACCTATATAATGGTTCCTAAGCACGATAATAGTAGACTTAATCTGTAAGTACTAGCTTAGTGTATCCAACGTTATCTGTCGAATTTGTAAACCGACTCAGTGGGTCCCAAGATACAGGCTCAGCCTAGTTCGGCACTCACCGGATACCGTTTCTGAATTATGTAACTGTTAATATTTGTATGTTAATAAATTATTCTATTCTATTCTATACGCTGTAATTAGAATCACGTGTCCAACATTGGTTCTTGTCCATAACTGGTAAAAAAACGTGAGAAACATAATAATAGATAATCGGAATCGAGTCGTGCTCCAGAGTATCCGCGGCCAGACAGCTGTCCGCGCCGGCGCCGGCTGATAGAGGACCTTTTGCCTAACTGTGGTTTGAGATTCTATGCAAGCAGCTGTCTTTGTGTCGTCCACGTCATCGTTTAATGATATTACATTTTTATTATTATTTAGGTATAATTGTTACAGATCGGTTTAACTTCTGCATTGAAATATTTTTCGAGGTGTAGGATAGAGTAAATCAGGTCAATTTCACACTGTTTCCTTTTAATCCATTAAAAAAAAACAAAGGCATTTTCATACTTAGATTTGATATAATTATTCCTTATAAAAATACTATGTTTGTCATTGAACTTGTGCATTTCATGATATCAAGAATCCATAATGATGAAGGAGCCGTCTCCGCGGTCACGGCCGACCCGGAGACGGCTCGGTTTGTGACCCGCGGCCGGCCCGGCCGCTTCGTTAAACTACGATAGCACCATTTGGATGAAGTTACAAATTCTCTAGACAAATCTTTGGAAATACAAAAATTATGCATCAAACAACAGTTATGTACTTTATTTTTAAACAATATAAAAATATTACTCCTTACAATAGCTTTATTACAACAAATATGTACTAGTAGGGTGTTCTCACTCGCGGCGCTCGTCCCTCCCGACACACTTGATCACAGTACATGGTATCAATAAATATCGCGGCCCTAACTACACTTCTGACAGTTCATAACCACTTATAAAAGATACAATTTACAAAACAAAACGTCAACAGTCGACAGTTCGCGGCGGCTCGTTTGAACGATCATTGTTGTTTGTTAAATTAAAACTTACAACGCTATTCAACAAGAAAAGCATACGTTACCATAAAAACAGTTGAGTTTGCACTAGACAGTTAGGAATTATGCTATGTATCACAAGCGCTTAGCGCGCGGGCTCGCTGCCGCTGACCGCTGCCGTTTGTGCAGACGGACGTGGAGGTGTTCCGCAAGGACTCGAAGAAGCTGCCCATCGGCGACCCCGAGATCGACTGGGAGGAGACCGTGTACCTGAACCTGGTGGTGCACCAGTTCGACTACACGCTCACGCTGGCCGTGTGCACGCGCACCAGCCCCAAGGAGCTGCAGGTGCTGCGCCGGCACTCGCAGAAGGTATCACACGCGCGCCGGCGGCGGCGGTCGCGCGCGTCACTAGCTCAGCCGGCTGAACAGCTTGCTGCGCGGCCACGGCAGCGGCCAGTCGTAGCGCCGCGGCACCGGCCCGCGCACGTTGCGCTCCAGGTACGCGAACAGCCAGTACCACCACTCGCGCTGGATCATGTACTGGCCCGGCCCGTGCCGGTGCGGCGTCACCAGCAGCGCGTGGAACGTCCAGAACAGCCGCGTCGTGATGTAGTACGCGATCACCACGTCCACCGTGTAGTGCCCGTGAGCCAGCAGCACGAAGACCACGCCCAGCAGCGCCGAGCCCCACATGCTCCAGTGCACCGGCCACAGCTTGCGCGGCGAGTACTCGGCCACGATCAGGTACGACAGGACCAGCACCATCGTGTGCCCCGAGTAGATGTAGTCGCCGCAGTACGTGTGCTTGCCGTTGATCGACAGCCCGAAGCCGGAGATGAGGTAGAACATGCGGCGGACCACCAGCAGCGGCGTGGTGGCGTTGCTCTTGGGGCTGCAGTAGTACGTGGTGCTGGACACGGGCAGCACGGTCACGAACATGGTCACCGAGCGGTACAGGTACAGCAGCCCGATGATGCAGAATAGCCGGCGCGCCACGATGAAGCGGTGCTTGTGGAACACCACCACCAGCATGGCGACGGTAGTGGATATCATGATGAGGTACTCGGACACGGCCAGGCCCCAGTCGCGCGGAGCCACGTTGTCGAGGACGATGTCCGTGAGCGGCGGCGTGGTGTTTCGGTCCGGCAGCCGCTCGTGCACTAGCGACAGGGACATCATATTGATGCATACGCATAGGAACAGAAAGAAAAAGGAGAGGATCGTCTTCCAAATCTCCTTGGGGTAGCGCTCCTCGCGCACGGTGCCGGGCGGGATCTCGACGACGAAGTCGCCGTGCGCGCGCGCGGGCGAGTGCTCCAGGTCGGGGTCGGAGTCGTCGGTGCCGGGCGCCGGCTCGGCCTTGGCGGCGCGCGCCAGCAGCGGCTGCCGCTGCATCAGCTCGGCCTGGTTGGGCATCGCGCGCGCTCGCTCGCTCTGCTGCCGGGACGCGTTGTTGTTTAGGTCATTCCGCTTCAGGCGCGCCTCAAAGTTGATGCCTTTGATCTCGTCGCGGGCGGTGTGCGTCGCTATGTCGACATCGCAGCGCGGCGACGGCGGGTCGGGCGGCGCGGGCGCGCGCACTAGCTGCTTGGAGGGTAGCTCATTGGCTAGGTACACGCGCACAGACTCGACCAGCGGCTCGGCGAAGTTGATCTGCTTGGGCGGCGACGGCTCCTTGTCTGGGGAGCGTGCTGAGATCGTCATCCACTCGCCATTGGGCTGTTGGAGCGAACCTGGAATTGAAAAACGTCGCCGGTTAAAAAAGAGGTCGGTGAAAATGTTTGTTTTCAGTAGCGCGCGATGAATCGATTACTGCGGTTGCATTATTCCGAGTCGATCGCCTTTCGAAATACCTGGCCGTGCCTACCTAACAAACTGGAAACTACTCCAGTGGAATCCAGTTCTATGATAGTAAAGAATTTATGTACGCATTCGATGAGTAAATATTCTGATTCCTTCGCGAGTCGATTAACCGGTTATGCGTAGGCAGATCGGTCATTCATTATCGTGTAATTCCGGGCCGAGCTACGTACCTGTCTATTACGGATCTGTTTGTTACTTTCGCAACGCGCGGTTAGAACGTTGTAACTGATAATAAGCAACTATTTTAATGCACGTTGCGAGCGTCGTATCTCTAGAATATTCAGCGTGCAAACAAATTGTGGATGTGAGCGGTTCAAAGACCGAGGGTACGACGGCGCGGGGCGGCGCCGCGGCCCGGCCGTCAGGTGACAATTAGCGTTGTTGTGGTCGGCGCATCCCGCGGCGGCCGTCAACAGGTTTCTCTTTCGTTGTGTAGAGCGGCGTTAGAAAGCGCACGGAAGCGGGTCGGAGCCGCGACTCACCCGATCAATGTGCGAGGTGTCGAACGCCAGGAGCGCTCCCGCTCATCGATTCCGGCAGGCCGGTGTCCGGCGGCTCGCGCTCACTAGATCACTCCCCGACGGCGGCTCGCGGCACTTCACTGTTAGGGTAACGGCACTCGCGGCCGGGTGGAGCTTTCCACTGGAACTTGCACTCGCGCTACACCGACGCGGCCGTTATAACGCGCGATTAGAATAATATATCGCAGAGATATCACCGCTTACGAGCGAGCGTGCTAAGCGGCGGCCGCGTACTAGAAAACATGTAGCACTGGTTGGCTTCGGTCGGACGCGCTCGGGCGGCGTCGGGCGCGCTCGGGGCTCCTCGGCTCAATGAGAGCAATTACGTGCGCGTGACGTCACGCGGCGGCGCAGTCTCCCTCGCGCGTCCCCTACTACAGGCCCCTACGACCGCGGGGACCGTACAATCGGCCCGATCAACAGCTGACCGAACATTGCCATTCAACCCGTACCTACGGTGCTTTACTCGCCGAAACTAATGTGCTGGCTCAGATGCTTGCACCGCAATACATTATCGCTTCATCGCACTTCAAGGCGCTTCTATCGTAAACAAGTACGGGTTACGTAACGAGGAGTCTGTTTGATGACTGCGTTATAGATAAATCTAAATCTATTAGGAAATTGTAACGCGATGCGTTGCGGTAAGAATGCGGTGTGGCCGGCGGGTCGTGTGTCGGCGATCCGGTTCCCGCGTCCGCCCGCGGGCCGCGGGGCCACGGTCACCCAGCCACGCATCAAAACATTAGAAAAGCCAACCTACGCGCATTTTTATTTTAATTTCTTAACGATTCGGATGTTAGCTCGGTCTCCTAAAAATAAGACATGACTTGTACCATTCGTGCTTCCGTAATTCCTAGAGACGAGCTCCATAAAGAGGTCTAAAAGCTTAGATTAAGATGCGCGTTTGTATCTTCATGCCTGCGGATAAATCTAGTGGCAAAGACGTAAAATAAAAGCTAAATTGCCACTTTCTGTATTTGCGAGGTAAACAAGTTTATTTCTCAGATAATGTATGTAAATGATGTACGACATTGTACGATAGTCAAAAACGATGCGTAAGCAGAATGATAGGCGTGTAGAATCAGTCGCGCGTCAGTTGCCGGGCCGCGGACTTAAATCAAACTTGCTGACTAATGAACTAACAATAAACACTAGTGTAAAAAAGATAATGATCCTGCAATTAGATATGCAGAAAAGGTTTACCATCATTTGGTAAATAACATTTCGCAAACTGCTTTTTTTCCGAAACTGTAAATATTTCAGATTTTTATAAAACTAACCTAACCTGTAGGGTTCTACACTATGGTCCTGAAATAAATCCTGAAATATTTATGGTTTCGGAAGAAAATGCGGTTTGCCAAATGATGTTTGTGAAATAAATCAGTCCGTGAAGCGTTTTTTGTAAAATGACAGGATACGTGCAGAAAACAAGCAAAGTCGCTTCCAAATTAACTCTAGAACTTCTAAATGCTCATAGAATTCATAGAAAGCTGATTTTGGCACTTTTTAGTAATTTATTTATTATAGCAACTAACTTGACAACTTTCTAATGCATGTGCGGCCAACGGTTGCGGTGGGGTGGCAGTCCCTGCTTACATCCAGGCGTGCCTTAGGCATCCATCAGACGGTAGGTTTAGCTGTCAGTTTTGCCAGTCACAGCTGTGACTGACGGATAACCTACCGTCTAATGCGATGACTGATTGAATCCAGAATCCAGATATTTTGATTTTTGCGTCATGCACCATCAGTCATGACTGATTGAATTGACTGACGCAAAACCTATCGTCTAATGGACGCCTTACGGATTGGTTGTGTTGTGACACACCGACTAAACGACTCCGGGCCAGTATTAAACGTAGCGTAAAAAATATTGTTAGGTACCGTTCGTTTTCTTTATTCATATGTCCTGAGCCTGACCTACATTGATTGCCAATAAAGGGAAACAAAGAAACATAACAAAGCAATTACAGTTTATACATTATCAAGCTTAATTAATTAAACCTTTTTAACGTTGTATGTGGTAACATATGTTTATATATATTATTTTATTTTTTTCTCGTAATATTTCTGACTGTTTTCCTGCAGAACTACGCATATATTTTTTATTATTTTTACAGTTTTATATAATGCTAGAATAAGTAGTATCATTGTCATAACTAGTAATAAGTTATTTATGTTTATTTATTTTAATTTTAGTGATGCACCTAATATTATTATGTGATAAACTAAAGCACATAAACATCACATTAAGTAACAATAGCCTAATACCAATCTCTCACCACCCTTAACAAAATGTCGCTGCCCAAGATGCAGGGCCGTTAATCATTGAGGAGTTCTCCCGGTACTTCACCGTCAGTTGCACTTCACCATATGTGTTATAATGAGTATAAAACTAGCTTCAGAATACTTAATAAAGAAATCTCATTGCTGGCGTCAATCACTTACGACTAAGCAGTTCCGGTGGGCACGTCTGGTCTTCATCATCAGTTCCTCTTCGCAAAGAGGTGCTTTTGTAATGAAATTTCTCAAGGTCTTACCTTAAGGT
Organism: Tortrix viridana; assembly: GCA_963241965.1. Classification (NCBI taxonomy): domain Eukaryota; kingdom Metazoa; phylum Arthropoda; class Insecta; order Lepidoptera; family Tortricidae; genus Tortrix; species Tortrix viridana. Next base: position 305,566 of record OY725176.1, read on the forward strand.
AATACCAAAATCGCTGTATGTGTGCCTATAACTTTTGAGGAGTTCCTTCGATTTCTCATAGATCCCATCATCAGATTCTGACTTGCTGACAATGGGACCACCTCGGAAGTATACCCTTTCAAACAAAAAAATAATTTTCAAAATTGGTCCACAATTGACGGAGTAATCGCGTAACAAACATTAAAAAAAAAGTTGTGAGATCTCATGTAATGCCAAGCCTACATTTAGTGAATGTCTTAATATTAGACATCTTTATTTCTATAATAAGTATATTGACTAGGCTTGGCAATCGCACGGCAACATAATAATTCTTTCTTTCTCTGGCCCATTTGAGTGTCCCACTGCTGGACAATAACTTATCGACCTAATTTATATAAATTAATTAGCGATGTGAAAAGGTATTTCCACACAGCTGCACTTTATTTGTGCTGTGATTATCGCAATGGCGAGACTTGACATTTTATGTTTTTGATGGGATCTAATTTTTTTTGTAGGTAGTCCACCTTTATGACAGATTGTTTACATCTATCTGTGGCTGACTTTACTTATATCCACTACCTCGTGTCCCCTTGATTTGCAGACACTTATTTCATTGAATGTGTCGTTTCACCGAATTTTATTTCACCGAAAGCTAATTTCTGTCGAAACCTTATTGTTTTACGTATACATGGTTATGTAGGTTAGGTTAGACGTGTGCGCCGACCGGAGGGGTTGGGGGACCCCTTCGTGCACCGTGGCGCACCGGAGGTTTGAGAGTGCCTTAGTAAACTCCGGAGTCACAAGCGTTGAGGTGTCACAGCAGAATGCGCTTGCTCGTAGTCCTGTGGCACCTGCCTGAAAGACGCTGAGGTTTACCGCTGGGTTTGTAGTGGGTATGCTGGCCGCTGTCGGTCGGCGAGTCCCACATAACCACCCCGGTCCCCCCGGACCTGGGTGATATTCCCCAGCGACAAAAAAAGTTTAGACCTGTGACGACCAAAAAATTATAACTCCTGCACGTAGAAATGCCTGTCGATGAAATGAACATTCGGCGAAGTAAAACATTCTACGAAATGTCGGTGTTTCAAGTTCAAGGGGAATTATTTGTCATTTGTGGAGACGTGGATTTATCATGTCAGGGCATTTTGTTAGATGTCAGGACTCTCAGTTATGACTTGTTCACATGGTAACCTGGCTGCGGCGGCGGCGCCATTGATTATTGGCTCCCGCAATTAGCCCGCCGCCGCGAGGCTTCCTGTCAGATGCACACAAATATACTAATACCTACTAATACTTATGCTTCATTGCTGTCGTCTAACGGTTTGTTCCGGTTTAGTCGTCCGTCGGCGACACTTTCTGTTCCCTTGCTTGAGCTCGTTATGGAATAAATTACTCTTTGGTTATTATAAACGTTGACTGAAAAGGCGCTTTTACAAATAATTCAGGATTTTCCGTGCACTAGGGAAAAATTATGTTATACCTATGACTTCATTCACTTCGAATTATTGGCCCAGGCTGAAGATGTCCGTTTCCTAAAAATGTCACTTACCCATAATGTCTGATTCCCATCAGAATCAGAAGTAATTTATTGTTAATTATTGGTAGGTACTAGGTTTTGTTAAGTTGATTAATGAACAGCTATAATTTGCCGTTTCGGCGTACAATATACATGTCTTAAAAACACTAGAAAATGTCTTAATAAATACTTTCAACCAAAATTATTTTCAACATAATCGGATACCTCTCAACAAAAGGACGTAAGTGCCATGAAGATACGCTCTTTTGCTGGTGCAATTTTTCCAGATTGTTTTTTGTATTTGTAGTAATGCCCGGTTTTAAATAAAAAGGCAATATGTTAGGCAAACAATATGGGAATGTACATATAGTATATATAGCAATGCAGACATAGGAAAATCATAATTATTTTAGGTAACGGACATCTTCAGCCTCTGCCGAATTTTCAACTGCTATTTCATTATAAATTTCACAATGTTAGCTAAGTAGGTAGGTATGTACCTAGTGTAGGTTTACAAGGCGAGGTTTGTTCAGATACTGCATGGACAGGTGTTCAATTTCAAATCATTTCGTGACTTAGTAAAAAACATTAACTCTTCAAATGATTTTACGTTTAAGTACGTTACAAAAGAATGTGTGATTAGCCATCTTTTAATTAGCTTTCTGTGTCTACTTCAAGTTTATGATCTGTATTAAAGCTGTTTGTTTTCCATAAATAAATAAATTATTCTAACGATAAAACTAATCCGATAGCAAAGTTAATTCATCATTAGGCTCGAATGTGTAAAGTACATGTATAAAACAACAATAATAATCCCACGTTATGTTATTTATTATATTTGTAATAGTGAGTAGTTGTAGATGCCGCTGATTGTTGTATAGACGAAGTAAATAAAGCTATTTGTTATCTCGAAAATATTATATTTCAAAATTGGGCCATGATCCCGATGGGAACTGAGTAAGACGATTTCTCAAATCGAAGTCTCGGTTAAAATTAATTCAACAGAAATAATGTTAATCATCCATGTTGCCAACCTTTGATCTATAACCAGGAATAGGGCGATGAGTCACGCGCGTGATTCAACGCGTTTCGCGCCGATTTGTGTCTTTACCCGTTCTACCGCGGCACAGGGCTGAGTAGGGGCCTCATTCAACCCTGCACGGGCTGTGGGTACCACATACACCATTCACTATAAGATCTTGAGACGATTGCAATGACAACTCATTGTTCCGAAATAGTCCATTTATTGTCACTTAAACAGTTACGATTAAATGTAATTAATGATAATAAAGCGATGGTGTGAGTACACGCGGAATGAGTGCTGTTCGTGAACTGGCGCGCAGTAACGTTATTACGCAATATCAGGCAAATACCTAAGTATGCTGAAAGTGCAATGTGCGGTGTATGCACCGTACAAACGCCATGATTTTATTTTTATTTGCGACCTGTTTGTAGTTTTTATATAAATTTGTGTGTGCGTGTTCTTAAGGTTCCGTACCTCAAAAAGAGAAAAGGAACCCTTATAGGCTCACTTCGTTGTCCGTCCGTTTGTCTATCTGTCTGTCAAGACCATTTTTCTCAGGAACGCGTGGAGGTATCAAGTTGAAATTCAGATCAAATACTCAGGTCAGGTCTGCAATCCCTTGGAGCTGTGAAAAAATCAAACTTCTAAGTCAACGCAATCAAAATATACGGCCGTTGCCGCATATTCAAGGGAATCTCAAGGAAATCAAAACCTATAGGGTACTTTCCGTTGACTTAGAAATAGAATCATGAAATTTGGCAAAAACCAATGTCTTAAAGCAAATGTAAAAAAATACCGAAAACCTTTAATTTGTAGTTACATCACATAAAAAATAAAGTCCAGTATAAATTGAGACGCACTAATTATGCACCCTCGTACTGTTGACAAGTAGTGAGTGCGGCATAAACGGCCGTATCTTTTGATTGCTTTGACTTAGAAGTTTGATTTTTTCACAGCTCCAAGGGTAAACCCGGAAAAAGAGGGACAAATCTTCGAGACTCGATTCCCGTGATTTACGAACTATTTACATACCTACAAGTTTGTGCGGAACCCTCTGTGCGCGAGTCCGACTTGCACTTGACCGGCTTTTTTCCTTTTATCTAAATCTGTGATCTAAATTAAAATTCCTTAGTTATTTTTACAATGGACGATTCAAATATTCCGTAGATATTCGGGTCATACACAGCACAGTCACAGAAACAAAAGTTGTCTCTCCTGTTCCAGAAAGTTAAAGACTTTGAAACCAAATTTTTCGGGTTAGGATATATCTGCGTAATGCCTGTATTGATATTATTTGAGTTAAAAACTCCCACGTTGTTAACTTTTAGGAACAGAAACGACAATTTTGAACCTAAATCTGTGTATGACCCATTCAGTTTCATATCGATCGCAGAAAACAAGAAGTAGGATTGATGATCGATAGATCGCATCAGTTCTTATGATATGACATTTCTTGTTCTACTTTTGTCAATACAAAAAGAAAGCTATTGTCTACGCCTACAGTAGCGATTATATCGAGACGGTTCCGCGTCTGACGCAAGACGCGTACGAGCATGATTCAAGTTTGTGTTGTCGGAAACTGACGGCGTCATTATGGTATTTTTAGAACGGACTAATTGACTACATTTCAAATTTATGAAGTAGTTTTTACGCGCGTTAATTTTGCGTTTAAAAAAGGTGTTTTTTTTTTCTTTGTTCTTGAGATATTTTGTAAACACTGTCTGCGTCTAATAATACATACTCGAATATAACTGCACCAGGTTTCGGAGTTTGTCAGATTATGCCTCGATGTTCAGACTAAGTAAACATATTTATACATTTTATAACATATTTCTTGAGAACTAAAAAAAGAAAATACTTTAAAAACGTAAACATCTTCAACGTAATGTTGTCAATCCCGGGGTTCGAACTACAACAAACTACATCCCAAGAACTTACTACTCGTACTGCAAGATTGAGACAATCTGAAGGGAGATAATAGATTGCGGAGGAGGCTATTCATCCCTTAGTTAGCGCGTGGGAAGCGATAGTGGACGGGTAAGGTTGACTTTTAGTTCGTTATTGCGTTTAAAGTTTAGATAAAAACATCTAAATCGCAAGGAGTGGGTCGCTCAGGCGATGTGGGCTGCAATCGGGTCAAGGCGGGGCGTTAGCCCGCGCACTCGGGCGGACCAGCGTACCTACTTGACACGAGCATAGGTACGCGATTCTTTACGAACGTCTTTAAACTGATCGTGAGCTCGTCGATGAACAAGTATTTGATTTGTTAGAGAATTGCTGCGGCAATGTGTAGGAAAACGTATTCTCACAACGTTGCACTTTTCATTACGGTCTGAGTCATTGCATCATCGATGCAGCGCAGGAACACTATGAACATTCCGTGGCATCATAATCACTAAGATATACATTAAAATTGCAGTATTTGGTTTGCAAATCGCAATTATTTCCATTTAAAATATCCAAGAGTTTAAGGAATAATTAATATAAGTTGTAACAAGAAATTAAACGCAGTCCGTGGAAGGCAATTAGTTTTTTTTGGTGCTACGCGGTACAGCCACGTAAAGAGAAGGTTGTAGCGGGCAGTTTTTCACAACCCGACAACTTAGCTCCTATTTCGCGTGATTAAATTTGATTCTAAAACACAAATGTCTGCCTTGCCTACGTATACGTACGAAGACCTGCGTATTTAACGACAGGTATTTAGAAATGGTGTAGTCCGTTTGGACGTGACGGTTTGAATGCTAAAGGGAAGAATTGAAGTCCGGAATGTAATAAGGGCGGCCCGGCCAACTCTTCCGGGGTACCTGAGCATCGGGCAGGTAGGGGCGCGATTATCGCCCAAGGGCTGCGATAACAATATTACACCTACAATATTGCTTGCTGGGGAATCTGATAGTATTTTACTTGGTTTTCTTTACGAGTAATGCTGTTTTGCAGCGGAAGGTGTAAACTAATTAACAGGTGAAGGTAAGCATAGATCTAGAATGGCTTAGTTTTTGCATTCATATTTATTGGTGTTACGAAAGTTAAATTTGTGTGTTTTGGGACTGAACCTTGCGTTGACGACTCGGATACTCCTATCTGTTATTATTTTGTGAGCTCTCCGCCGCCGTCGAATGCTTGGAATTCGTTATCTCAGCCCGACGGTGACGTCATTTGTTCAGAACGTTGGAGACCCTGAAAGGTCGCTTAGAGTTAATGTACTGTCATTTTCTCATTGTCATTGTAATACAACGACGTGTAAAGTTGGTGTTTTGATTTTAATGTCGTATTTATGGTTCTTACTTACTTACACATGTTTCATACAAGTTTCTTTGTCTGGCATCTTAAAATTTTCCATTTTATCTCTTTATCTGTTTCTGGTAGTGTGCGCGGTGCACCAGTCTGCGGTTACGGTCATTATCATCAGGATTTTCCTCAGTCTCTGGTGACTATTTGTAGAAAAAAACACAACTGCGATTGGCCATTACAAAGATACAACTACTTCCTTACTGCATGCTTAAAGTGGTTCGTTATATTATTTAAGGTCGTCTGCCGTCTGTGCGCCGCGGCGAGTCGCCCTCGCAAGGGCTCCCCAGTCCCTTCGCCCCATTTTAATAAAATATTAACTCGGACTACGCGTACTCGGTAGCTCTATATATCGTAACTTGACACCGTAATTTTATCAAAATCTGGCTTTTCACGTATAGATAAAATAAAAGATTTAATATCTCGTAGATTGGTACTCGGACAACTAGCGCGATATTGAGTTAAGGAAAAAGGAGGATATACGTCTCATAATAAAGCTCAATCACTTCGAGGATGCATCTTTGGGTGTGTTGGTGTAGCTTACAAAATACACTTGACGCACACGGCGGGTTCGTACATGTTAACACAACATGCGCAAATGCATCCCTAACTATTCAGCTATACCTTGCCCCCCCATTCACAGCCACTAATTAGAAATTATATGTAATTTGAACACGCCACGTGGCGTCGGCACTTTACATTTCTGGCCAGTTTTAGATTTTTGCAGAGTTTTCTGACGTGAAGAATTGTTTGCTATAGTTTAGAGACACTCGTCATGTCGCAACTGGACTGTAAATAGCCGCCGAAGGCACGGCCAGGTCACTCGGATCTATTTGCGGCGCGGGCGCGGACAATGCGCCCCTTGGGACGGCGGTCCCCGCTGATCGCTCGCTTTCCGGAGATTGTGGACGCGGCGGTGAGTAGACAGCTCGCAATCTAGACGCTACATAAAAAGAGGTAGGTATTCTGTAAATAAACGTGATGTCACACGGCGTTGGAAATGCAACTGTGTGAGTAAACTCGTTACCGACTGCACTCTCAGAGACGACAGCGAGTAATCAAGTAAGTTCAATCAGGCTATACATAATTATCTTGATAATGACTTCACAATAAAAAGAAGATGCTATTTTTATTTATGTAGTACACAAAATTAATTTTTCTTTGTCCTTCCTATTGGTCACAGAAGGAAGGAGAGGCCTCCTTTCACTAACTTTCCTTCTCTGATACTGCGATTAATCCACCGACAAGAGCTTGGCTCTTAAATAGAGAGAGAGACATATTTTTTGTGTGGAACTGTAAGCAATATAAAATTATTTTTACTAACAGATAAAGTGCACCAAACGTCATTGTGGTTATTTGACACGTGTGTATAAATTGTTGGACTGTTTCCCGGCGCCACCCTCCGCCGGCTGCCAGAGTCAACAGTGCGCCTGTATTGCCCAGACTGACGCTCGACTCTTGTGCAGGTGTACGCGTCGCCCAGCCGCCGCAAGATGGACACCAAGGGCGAGGGCGAGGAGATCACCTACCCTCATATTTGCTTCATGGTCGACAACTTTGATGAGGTCAGTCCTATATTGTCTTACTAAAACGAGTAGGCTGTATCAAAGACGCAGCCGCAGTGGAGTACGTAAAACATCTAGTGCGTTCTCAACCATCTGGTTGAGATTCTTGCGCTTGGCTCAATCTAACGCGTTTCCTGTGGAAACAATCACGTTCCGCCCTGAGGTCAAAGTGGGTCGTCGAGCTGCACGCCAGTTTTGTACGTTATGTATCGCACGCGGTGGCACCATAGTAGAGCAGTCGTCAAAACTCCGCAAAAAACCACACCATTTTGAACTCTACTACTTCTATTAGTCACAAGTATGAGTTAATGTATCACAACTAGATACTATAACGTCGTGAGCTCTGTCAAACGCGACAACTCCCGCTAGAATCGATCAGTGTTCTGCTGAGTAATCACTAAATAATTACAGAGCGCTAAGGTAAATTTAGTTCATAATGCGCCGTACTGTGCGCGATTACAGCGCCATTCACGCCAGCGACATATGCACGACCGAGTAATGGTTTCTTTCCTCTAAACAATGGTAATAAAATATTGCCGGTATGTGCTATACTTGTAAAGTTGTAAGCGATCTTGCCGTAACATGTTTCGTTACATTTGTTTTTTGCAAGTGACTCCTATACTGACCGAATTGAAACATGTTTACTCGTCAAAAAAAACATATTGAAGTCCTACTGTTTTTCTTTAAGGGTATGGTTCGTCCCTGAAGACGGATTTTTATAAATCCTGTAACAAAATTGCTGGAAGGGGAACAAGTGGAAATAAGGGGACACGGAGACACGTCTCATAGCCTTGATTTTCGATTGCTAGATTCGATTAAAACATTGGAACCATTGCTCTTTATCCTTTGTAAATTGAACAGGTACACGCATTTTTCTTCGTCCTTCCTAATGATAAATATCCCTAAAGGTTGAACACGCCAAAACTTGGGCACTCAAACATTTATATATAAAAAAATTACAATCTTACAACGCTCTCTTCCTTTTTTTTCTTTAACACCTTGCAACCCTCCAAATTTAAATTAATTATACAACCTTTTATATGCCCAGGTTTTGGCGTGTTCAACCTTTAGCCACAAGAGCATCTGTTACCTTATTTATTACGTGTACATATATTAGCAATTAGGTGTATGTTATATTATATGGTAATCGCCAGCGGTTGTTACTCGGAAGCGGAACCTCGATAACGGCACTCTGAGCCAGTAGGCCGCCGAGGCGACGAGCTACAAACTAATGTACAGTTAAACTCAAATAACAAATGCCTTCACATAGAAAGGGAAGAGACAAATTATATTCCTGGTACAGTTTCTGGTTGTGCTTTTCTTCGATATATTTTCGTGGTAAACAAGCGTCCGCTTCCGTTGCTTACCATTCTCAACCTTGTCCGAATATGTCGCAACGGCGTAAACATGCCAATATCTAACTAGACATGACGTAGTGCACCGACACTGTCGCATCGATTCGTTATTTATTTACAGGCCATTTATAGCTTCACTTTAACCCAGTTAAGGCGTCGATACGCGGGTCATCGGTCGCTGCAGGGTTCGCTGCGAATACTTTAAATAGGTATGCAAGTTTTACGTAGTGTACGACTAGGGTAACCCTTGGCTTCATCGATTTAAGAAGGGCGCAATACAATATAAAATAACTTTATTTCAGCAATCGAAGCAAATTTCTTTCTAGTAACCATGTCTCAAATTATAACAGTATTCAAAGTTGTAGATAGTAAAGAAAAGTTCTCCACCTGTGACAAAGAACAAAGAAAGGAAACTAACATAGATTACTAGATGTATAATAGTAGGTAAGGGACGTAACCGTCTGTTGAAAATATAAATGCTAAAGAGAGAAAACGTTGAAGACCGTTAATCCGTTATTATTAAAACGACTAAATAAAGGTAAAAAAAGCTAAATTAAACAACACCTAGAAAAGTAGCATTCCTTTCGTTAAAAAGTGACGATTTTTGAACGTTTTCTATTCGGCTGAGTGCGATTCCGTGTCGGAGTCTGCCGCCGTGTGTCGGAGCGGCATCTGCTCAATTTCACCGAATAAACAAACGAAAGCCGAATCGCAAATACGCGTCTGTTTACCGCACTTTTTGTATTTTTAACTCAAGAGTTTGATTATTCGTAGGTTGTGCTGTGGGTATGGCAAAGGGTATCTAGGGCCCGCATAAAATTTTACAAATATTAGAGGAAGAGATTCTGAATTTTAATTAGGCGAGAAGACAACTTCGTCAGAAGGCGGCTGTATATTATTTATCTACCGGAATCTCTGTAATTTCTTTTAAAGACTCGTCGTGGATACGTTGCCTTATTGCCAGCTGTCACTCGTCGTGGGTATTACCGCTCGGAATACATATTTGTTCGCGATTATCTGCTATCTGTCTTAATTGGCAGTAAAATTGTAATCGCATTAGGTACATTGTGATTGCGCACGCCAATTTGCACCTTAGAATTCAGATTTCATAGTCAAATATAGTTAGCCCGCGTATGATGTTGAACAGAGGTAGACGTCGTGTAATTACGGCTAATGAGAGTTATTAGCTATTCGTGTGCGAGGATAGCGTTATGGTTGCAGATGGAATGTGCTCTAATTGTAGCGCTTGTCAGTTAAGGACACTCGGTATACACGTATGTAATTTTGATCGAACATGACATTACGCACGTATTATTTATTAATATAATTTATTATACCTACACTCGCTGGTAATGTTAACGGTTCGGAAGAATGAACTACTTCTAAAATTACTCAATATGACAATAATAAACACCAAACCAACTTGGAAAATTAGGGTTTTTATAATGATCAGAAAACCTAAAAGACTGGCTTGTCTAATTAGTTAAGTAATTAATAAATTCGTGGATTTGTATTTAGAACAGAGTGCTTAGTTAGTTAACGGCTTTCCATACAAACGGCGTTAAAGTTTTCCACCCCCTAAATGTTAACCGATTTCGACCAATTTTTCATATGTGGCCAATCAGAACAAAAAATATACCTATCAGTACGTTTCGTTTTTTCCAATATTATAAATACATCTCAATTTATACCCGTTTTATTGTTTTCATACGAAAGTAATTTGGGCCATAATCTCTTTATAATTAATAAATATTAAAAAAAACATTGTTTTGTTCCGACTGACCACGTATCGAAATATGCTCGAAATCGGTTAACATTTAGGGGGAGGAAAACGTCGCCGTTTGAACGGAAAGCTGTCAACTCACAATCCTCTTAAGGTTCAAATTATGTTTTTATTTTTGTGTCGATTTATCAGCTTATTCACGGAAACAAGGAAGTCTTGCTTGTTTGTTTCGACATCTGTTCTAAAGTAATATAAGTTACTGGAAAATTTAATGAAAAAAATGCCACGTTGATTATAAAGTTAGAATTGGATTTACATTCTTGCAATTTTAGTACGTAATATGAACACAGCACAGCCCTGCACACAGTGCATACCACGTTCTGTGCAACTGTTCACTGAGCTGCTACACCTCTTAAAAGTTATTAGCTTTATTTTGGATTACCTAAACCCGTTCCTAGAGTCCTGTGTTTCGCCCGTCGGAGTTCAAATACAGTATCGAGCGTTATTGGATAAGTGGCAGCCGCGCGGCCACGTGACCGCGCGGCTCCGGCGCAGGCGCACCGCGTGACGCCGCGAGCGCATTGTTATTATCCTAATTGACTGCCCGCTGCAAATCACCGGCGACCGTCAAACAAATCGACGGACAATCGCGGTGTTAATATACTGATTTGGCTGAGATGCCCGTTTCGAGATACGTCAGAACATTTCTAAAGTGTCTTGCTTGAGACAAGCATTTCAGCCGAGATAGTTTATTAATACCTACCGCTCTTTAAGATGCTAATCACCAGCGGAGATATTTATCTGATTGACGTCTTCCTTTTGTCTCCATTTGATATTGCTTACAATATCCGATTCTGTTTCTGTTTATCAATCGCAAGGAAACAAAGCACAATTCAGCGTAACCAGCGAGACAACAGACAGCGATGATCCATCACATTCGCTCGATATCTTTGTTTCTTTTCATGATAGCGCTTTTTATTTGGTACCTACTTTCGCTCTGTTCATAAATAAGGCGTTTTAATCATCTACTTCTAAGAAAATACTTCATGGTTGCGGTCTGTTGTTGTACTGGTAAAACCAACACAACATTAATTTAGAAAAAATTACGCACACACGTTCTGGTGCTTGTGTTAGGGCTAGCCCGCACTGCGAAATTGCCCCTTAAAGTTGTGTGAGATCGAATGTCAGTTGCGATCACAGTTGCGATAGTCATCTATTTTTGCATTTTTACACATTTTTTTGCAAGTTAGGTTGTTGGAGCGATTGAGCTCTCTAGATGCACGGAGGCAAAATAACGCGATGCGTGAAGGTTGCGCGGTAACTTGGAGTACTTCGTTACCGGGAAGTTAAATAGGCGATAAAGTTTAATAATTGTTATGCAAACGGTTTTATTATCGCGGAATTCCACTTCGCGAGTTACGTCACAGCCCAAATGGTAAGTTTAACAGAGCTTATTGCATGACTTTTGTTTTTAATTCCAATGCGAGAATACCTATTTATAATTTCAATGATATTAGTGAGGTTTTCATTTAACTAACGAACTAAGTTAGGTTTGTAGAAGCTGTGCTCAAATCCGGCTTATCTGTTGTTGCTGGAGCGAATGGCAACTTGGTAGGTATTATGATGTCATTCATGTTTATGCTAGTTATCTAACTACCTTAGTTGTTTACCGCGATACATACTGGTGATCAAACCGTCTTTCAAACGATATTGTGGACAATTATCACTTAAACCGCGACATAACTAAATAGGGAATTGTTTGATTAGTATAGAAACTTGTCGCAAAAGAGATACTCTTTGTCCCCCGACGCAAACCGAGGGGTGTCATACGTTTAAACTGTGCGTCCGGTCTGTGTCCTATCGTAGCTCCCAAACGTAAGGATCGATTCGGACTTTTAAATAGAAAGCTAGTTGGTTCTTAGCTGGATTTGAAGATTATCGGTTGAAAATTTATTAGTTCTGAAATTGTCGCAATCATGTCGGAGGTTTTACCAATTAAAAGATTTCATGTTGCTAATATTGATTTGTTTTTATAGTGGTTCAAAAATCAAAGTCTATGATGGTACCTACACGATGTTCTTCTTTTAATTAAAACCACAAATCGACGGTGCCCGAGGGATTAACCTACATGCTCCGCAGCGCCCTCATTTCTCGCCGAAACTTTTGGCAGTACTCCTATTTATTTACATGCTGTTCCCCAGCGATGGGCATTGTTCGTAGCCCCTCGAAAACTATTCAACCCTTAATGCACTGCTATCATTCATTAGTCATCGACTATTGTTTGGTTTCTACTCAGTTCTTGCGACCAAAGTCCATCGTCCTTGATGAATCATCAAACATTAGTGCGTACGCAAACTTTCTCGCGTGGTGTTTGTTTTGGTGCATCGATGTGGTCACAGTTATCGCTGTTCAGCGGGGGTGAGGTGAGGCACGGGTGACGTCGCCGCTATTCCTGGCTGTGACGTGGCGAGTCTAGACTCGACTGTCTCAAGCTGTATGGCACTGATCTTTGGAAACAGCTGGGGAGTCAGCAACAGGCCTTGACCTAGGTCTCGAAAGATCGCGACCCTGCTGATGACCTCGGCTCTGAAACTGTTATCGGTTATTACTCTGCCAAGAAGCGAAGGAAAACAAACAATACGACTGCGAGTCAGCTGCTACGACAGCTGTTAGTTTATACTTATAAGTATTCATATGTTAGCCGTTGGCATATTTCGACGCTCGAGGTTCCCCCAGGAGACATCTGCGGCGCGTCGCTCGTAGTAGGGGAGTAGGTATTAGCGCAGGTGGCCTACATTAGGGAGGGGCTTCAAGACGCCAGAGTTTTAGAAAAATACGATGTCATTCTTGTTAATAGGAATTTAGGTTGTTTTAGTGTTTCGAGCAAAATTACTTAAGTAGTAGTAGGTAGTACCTAATAAAAAAACAGTTTTTCAAATATCATTCTGAAAACCATTGAATTTACTAGATACCATTTTCTTGCCGTTAAGGTTCTTAGTTAAATCACCTAAATAGGTTTTATTCAAACTAAAACGTTCAAGTGTTCGTCAACTCTGACTCGATAGAAGACAATTTCACACAATGTAAAAAAAATACACTTTATGACAAACATTAGATTTTTAATAAACTGTTTTTTTTTTAATGTTATGAGCTATAGCTTGAACGCGAATGCGTCAATGATACATTGGCAAAGCTTACCCGGCGGGTTGGACGGGTGCCCGCGCAGCCGCCGGTCCGGAGAGCTCGTGGACGCGTACTTAATGGTGGCGTAACCACTGACTCACGCAAAGATTAACACTATCCACTATGACTAGTTGATTCAGCCGTGGATGACGCACCCTGCGTGTTTTACTTCGTTCAATGGTCCTGGTAAGATCGAAGCCTGTGTATCTCTCAATAAACTGTAGCCTCGATTTAGATTGATCATTCAATGGCTCCCTCCACCAAGTTTGATTCTACTAATTGAATGAAGACCGCGACTTTAATAGAAATCTACTTTGTTCGGAGCAAGGAATGGGGGACCATTGGCCAGATAATTAAATGATATTAAACGTCATAATTGTATCTACTTCGGCGACTATCAGTTCTGGCACTCACATTGGAAGCCTGTGGGTTATATATTGTTGGCCATTAAACGCTCGACTTAATTGAAGGTTTATCGAATCGACATTTTATGCGTCGTTGACAAAGAAATTAATTAGTCGTTTGAAGCCATAAAAGTACCCATTAACACATTCAGTACTTGGAACGCAATATCGAGTCTACATCGTATGAAAATCCATTACCTGGTAAACCTTGTGCTAAGTTAGTATGTGTTCGGTCGGAGTAACTATTATGAGCTTGTATAATAACCTCATAATAGCCGCTGCAGAAATGTCGTTACTTGAAATGTCGACATACTTGTTGTCATATAAAGTTCAGAAGAAGTTTGACAGAAGGCCTTAAAGGCTTTCGGGTGTTACGAGGGTAAAAATCCTTTCATAAAAACCGTATTGCATATTTATCAAATGGCAAAAGTGCATTTAAGAGAACCTAACACTTGCGTGGCCTTACAGGCATCGATAGCTGACTAGCGAACAAAGCTGTCGTACCTGCCATGTGTTAGATCAAAGCTGTTTGTATGACGTATGTGTACTGAGTATTGTGCGCACGCGCGCAGCGTGTCCCGGCGTCCTCGCCGCGCGTGTTTTGTTACGGTTGCACAAGCGCACCGCTGCAGCGCTCCTGTGGTGCTATTATTTTACTCGGTAATCGGTTAGGATCGCAAGGCGGATCGAGTCTACGTTGGTTGGGGTCAAACTCGTCAATCTACGACCGTAGACAAGAATCGCTACGGGGTTCTAGGGTGCGCAGGGTTCAAGTTAGACAAGTTCGACCGAATTACCCTGGGCTGCTATTATTTAAGTGATAAAGGCGACTACTTTAATAAGTTCTGAAAACTACTAACCTAAGCTAGAGACTTCCTCCGAGGGATCCATACGGTTGAAGATCGTCATCATCATCTCTCTATATATATCAACCGAGAGACATCTACTGCTGGACATAGTCATCCCCTTAAGATCGGTCCTTTGCCACCTGGGGATTTGAAGTCAGTAGGAATTGAACATTTAAGTTTTTCCCTGGAAAAAGGAAAAATAATAGAGCTCGTTGACGGACTCGTCGTTTTGCTAAGAGAAAAATATTGCTGTGCGCCGTGACTATACGCTCCGACGCGCACCGGACTTGCGACTAATAATAATGCTTATTGCGACGTAAATGCCACGATTCGACGTCTCGCCATATCGTGGTGTGTTAACTACCTTGTATTATAATTACAGTTTCCATTAAAAATAGGTATGTATATGAATCTATCGGTTCGTGGTTTTCCTGAGTTAAGTGATTTGAGCTCGCCCGGCGTGTCGCGGGCATGTGTGAGATCAGACGCCGAGCCAGTAATGGCCGCGTTCCACCGAAATTCCTAGCCGCAAAGATTTACCAGATACAATTAGACAAGTCGTGTCGTGAGCGCCTTCGCTCTTCTTGCTTTGGATGGGTTTTTCATGTGTGTGTATGCATGCAACTGACATTCCGTCTTAAGTACAAAGTTTGTTCTAATTTATTTGTTATTTTTTGGCTTTTGAACTGACTTCAAAAAAGGAGGAGGTTCTATGTTCGCCTGTATGTTTTTTTATGTATGTTCACCTATTTCTCCGTCAATTGTGGACTGATTTTGAAAATTATTTTTTTGTTTGAAAGGGTATAGTCCCGAGGTGGTCCCATTGTCACGAAGTCAGAATCTGATGATGGGATCTATGAGGAATCAAGGGAACTCCTCAAAAGTTATAGGCAAACTGATGATGAAGACCAGAGATGACCACCGGAACTCCTTAGTCGTACGTGATTGACGCCAGCAATGAGATTTCTTTATTAAGAATATGAAGCTACTTTTATAGGTACTCATTATAATGCGAAATGAAAATGATGGTGAAGTACCGGAAGAACTGCTCAATGATTAACAGTCCTGCATCTGGGACAGCGACATTTTGTTAAGGGTGATGAGAAATTGGTATTAGGCTATTGTTTCGTAATGTACCTAATGTTCATGTGCTTTAGTTTATCACATAATAACATTAGGTGCATCAATCACTAAAAAGCGAAACAAAATGTTGACCAAAAAAATTAAACCGTCTTCAAAAACCCATTGAAATGAAGTGAAGTGGGTTTTTGAAGACAGTTTTATTTTTTTGTTAAACCTTTTTGTAGAATGCGTATCCCCTAGAGAAGGAATTGTAGGTTGTCAATTTTTCTCACGGGTACCCAACTTGAGCCGTCCTAAATATGCATTTATGATACAATTGCATTTTGTTTGCTGGTTTGTTTGGGTAAATAATTACCCAAAAGAAATTCCAATTAAGATAGATACGATTGAATGCGATCCTCTCGCACGGAGCTCCTATTTCTTGATGCTTTGGCATAATAACCAAAACCTACCAGCCACCTGTGGTGAAGGCAATATATTGAGCAATTATTCCTGATAACACAAGTGGTTGTGCTTTAATTGTTGGTCCACAAGGAGCATGCTGTCTAACTTGCCTTTCCGGCGGCGGCATAGTTGTGCCGCTGCCATCGCATGCGGTGCTATTTCGGGCGCCGCTATCCGCCTCGCTACTGAATTATCACGAACAATAAACTCTGTTAGTCGTAACGACGGGTCAACGGGCCGCCAGATAAAACCCGCTTTTAGGAATTTGTTACACTGAGACCGCAGCGATACCGCAATATCGCTACGGCCTTTTTATTCGTGTGAGCTTGTACAAATAGATGACAATCGCATTAAATATGCGTGTGCGGCAATTTTATTCCCTCCTTAATCCTTCAAATGATCTTTACTGATGGAACGCTGACATAATGATTGCAAAAACTTAGCTTAGTTACATCGCTTAATTATACTCGTACATAATACCTACTTATATCCCGCTTAGAAAAAAAATCAAGTTTACCTAAAACTTGTGTTCATTTTAATATACAATGTTAATGCAATTACCCGAACCTGCAACGGCCAAGTGTGTAATCAAGCGGCATGTTTTAATTGCTATCAAAAATACACACTGCTTAAGTCAGCACTGGAGAAAAATAACTTGAAGAACGAGTGATAATCGGTATGGTCTAGATCTACCTAAGATGAAGTCATTTTGGTAGAAGGTCAAGAACGGTGTTTAGTACAATACTACTATGGCCTCCGATAGTAATTCCACTTCCACTGACTCGTTAATAGTTAATGTCCACCGGCCGTGTCCCCTTGTTTTGCAGACACTCATTTCATCGAATGTGTAGTTTCACCGAATTTCATCGAAAGCTAATTTCTGATAAAACCTTATTGTTTTAAGGTTATCTTAAGCATGGGTTACGTAGGTTAGGTTAGGTTAGACCTGTGACCACCAAAAAATTATAACTCCTACACGTGGAAATGCCTGTCGATGAAATAAAAATTTGGCGAAGTAAAACATTCTGTGAATACAACCTGCCTGTTGTATTGACGGTCGAGAGTTCGTACAAATTCCGCTAGCAGCAAATTTAGTCTAACTTGTCTACTTTGAGATAACAGATGCAGGTGGTTGTACTTCAGTCGTAGACGTTTCATATCCATACCACCCATAGTATAGAGAATCCCTGGACCTTGATCAACGTGTGTTCAGTACCTATCCAAGAAGTTATTTTTTTAACAACGACAAAATTGTGTTTGCAAATTGTCTTCGGAAATCCAGGGCAAGGGAAGCCTTTAATGAGTTGTGCGGTCGACGAACTCGACACGGCTGCCGCAAGTCATTCCTCATTCTCCGAGTGCCCTTTGATCGACGATTGTGGGCCGCGCATTATGATAAAAGTCGATTTGGGGCATTGTACCGTACAAGCAGAGCTGGCGAAAGTTTCTCCTATTTAGAAGGGTAAACCAATATAACTTGGATTAAAGTAAAGCATAAGAATAAGTAATTCATTGATGAGTTTCAATTTGAATTTCTACATTCTTGAAGTCCTACTTTGCGTTTGGGTAGTGTTCGATTGAGTTTGGGTCAGAGATTTTAACATTGTGAAAATGTTGCATTCCAAATAAAAGTTTACAAGTAACATTTTGAATTAAATGACATATTTCTGCGCTTTTATAAAGTTATAAACACTTGACATATTCTCGCTTTTGTGCCCGAATTCATCTGAATTGAGGTGTCAAACAGAAATGCAGAGTTATGATTTGCTAGCTTGCTAGCAGTATTCAACTATCAATGCTAGTTAGTTTCATAAATATTGTTTTTGTTTCGATAGCACGATAGGGGCGTCGGTGGCCTCGCCTCGAGTCTTGTCGACTCGCGATCGCAAGGCTTACCTTTGGACCCATTGTAGCTACGAGTTATTCTAATTACGTACCTACTATGGTAACAGATGCTTTGACAGAGAGGTAACACTATAATTCGGGGTAAGACATCTGTAAACTCAAGTACTTAACAAAATTTTAATGTGCAATGATTTCTAGTTGTTACTGTTTTCAAGCCACGAAGTCACCACTACTTAATGACCCATGTAACGTGAATTTGAGTGGCGGGTAGAGATGTGCCGTTCTCGGAAACTTTCCACATTTTGTAGGAAGAACATTCTTTACCAGGAATATTTCCCATACTAAATTAGAACCTTTCCTGGTTCCGAGAACGGCACATCTCTAGTGGCGGGGCGCGTCGTCGTCGTGGACTGAAAACACTGTATCAACGACACGATTAGCTTGGCAAAGTTAGTACCTAGTTACCCTGCGTACGAACTATAGCGGTCCCGGGTTCGCTTCCCAGCAAGGGCAAAATTGTGTGATGAGCACGAGTATTTGTTCCTGAGTTGTAGATGATTTCTAGGTATATAAGTATGTTTATCGTTGTCTAGTACCCAGTTACAAGCCTATGGTTAAGCTTGGGACTGGGTGAACTTGTGTGATTGTCCGATGATGATGTTGATGATGATGTGCAGGTGTTCAGCGACATGGTGGTGCGAGACGGCGAGATGGTGTGCGTGGAGCTGGTGGCGCGCGGGCGCGGCGCCGGCGCACTCGCCGTGCTCTTCCTCGGGTCCATCCGCTACGACGCACTCTCCCGCGTCTACGACTCGAGGGTAAGACCTCAAACCGACTGGTGACTGGTACGAGGCACAGGGGCGTAGCTGCCCCGTATCAGCCGTATCAAAGATACGGGGTCCCCGGGCTATAGGGGCCCCGAACGTGTGGAAGCTCAAAGCCGCAGTCAGGCAGAAGGGCTTCGCCAACAAATTTCGTTTTATTTTTGTTTTTGTAAAAAGTAACTCCGGATCTGTAGGCTAAACGCCTTGACAAATTTTAAAGTATTGTATATCGTTAGGTTGGTAAATTGGTATTCACCCAAGGAGTATTATATTATAGGCTTATTCGTCAGGATTGTTAATGTTCGTATAAAATCAAAACATTTAACACTTATTTTTTAACCGACTTCAAAAAAAGGAGGAGGTTCTCAATTCGACTGTTTTTTTTTTAATAACAAGCACACACGGGACTCTTTATGTAAGACAAATGTGCTTAGTATGTAAAACAGTTCCATTGAGTTTGACACTGACAAACAGGGATTGGGTTCTGCAGACGATACTCTCTAAGTTAGTAGAGTTGAAGTTAGAGACCTACGTCTGCAACTTGGGATCCTTCCATACATATATAGTTTCGTTCCAATTTCTAAATAATGCAACAATATTTTACCCAGGCACTTTAGCCTTGACGTTTTCTGGTCGATCGTCTTTTCAAATAGGACTAAAAAAAGGGAATTCAAATTTAGAGTCATTTGCTGACATACCTACATTGCAAATGAGTTTTTTTCTATTGTCAAAGACTACGATCTTCATCCCGCCGCGAGGCGCTTGCAACTGGCCGCGCCGAATCGCTCGTAAGGTCTACGATTTACTGCCGTCTGGACGCAGTCCGCATCGCCTACGTCTTACGTCTATCCAAAAACGCTTGCCCCACTAGTTCGCTCTCAATAGCGGTCTATTACTGGGGCTCTACTCACAGAATCGAAGCTCGAAGTTACGTTACTCCTGTCCATTTAACTCCATTGCGTAAAAACTAGAATAAGGGATGAAACTTCCAATTCTCGTT
Source organism: Tortrix viridana (assembly GCA_963241965.1). Lineage (NCBI taxonomy): Eukaryota > Metazoa > Arthropoda > Insecta > Lepidoptera > Tortricidae > Tortrix > Tortrix viridana. Next base: position 325,647 of record OY725176.1, read on the forward strand.
TCAGCCCACCTGCATGTTCTGCGACCTATTTAGATCGTTATTGGTTCTCGATTCAGCACAAAATTTTCAATTCCAGATGCCAAAGGCTGCCAAAAGATTCTGATCGTATTAAGAAACAGAAAATGTTATCGCTATAATACTCGTAGTTTTAGATAAGTTAATAGCAGTATTGTAACTATAGTTTCGTTATTCAAGTACTTTTGGAACACAACCACAAACCGCAGAAGGTATTGTAGTTTGCCTTCCTTGTTTATGTGTTAACTTAAATATTCGCTTTTTCCGTAACAGCGTGTTGTAGTATTTCTATTGTTGGTTGGCCGCGGCTTCTTAAGGGGAACAATGGGGTATGCAGCCAACCAAAAACATATTCTATAAATGTAATTTATTTATAGCCATTTCATTGAGAATAGACAAAATTTCTGGAATGAATATATACATATATGTATGCGTTATACCTACTCCCTTGGTTTATGAAATGTACTGATAACTTTTTGTACCCGGATCCTCAGGAAGTATTTATTGTGTACCTATTGCCGAATAAAGTCCGTCTAGGCATGTTTAATCTGCGGCAGATTATGCGGGATTACGGAGCGATTACACGCTGGTGCCTCTAGCAGGACCGAGGCGAGAGACTGTCGATATCTTTTTGTTTTTCTGTGCATACGTGTATCTGTGTATGACCATACGAATACTTGACAATTCCCATCGCATCCCATCCAATCCCGTCTTATTCAAGAAACGAGACGTGTGTGAGCCAAATTTTATTTTATTTTGGATATTTGTTGCGTTGGCGTCCCTTCTGCAACTAAAGATGTATCAACAAAGCGGCACATCTATAAATAAAATGAAAAATGCGTTATTATATCTTCAATTTACAGCTTTAATTGTTATTGCCAACTCGCGAAGTTTTGTCTACGATTTTGCGAGACTGTAACAAAATTCATTGCATTGTTGGAGGAAAACGAGCGTCGCCGAGCTGCGGAAAATTACCGCGCATATCTCTTGGGTTTAGGATGTCACCCTGATGATATTACTTCTCCACGCAAAATAACGCGTAAATTCAGAAAGAGAAAAAAATCTTTGGAATTTGCGCGAAAGGAATGTTTTTATATCTTTTATCATTGATAGCGACAAAATGATGCTGATAAAACCTATCGATGGCAGATAAGAATGAACTTGCATATGATTAAATTTTGTGCGATTCTTACTGTTTAAGAAGCATTAGAAGTTTCGTGAAATTGCGTAGTATTGGATTAATGAGTCGTGCATAATTTGGGAAGCTGTTGAAGTGCGCTGTGCACAGTCCTGCGGTCGAGCAAGGGCAGAAATAGGTAATTGTGCCGAGCGGGCGCGACCTTGGATTGCGTCAGACTGTGGGATTTGCATGCTGTGTCCATAAAGTCGGCCTCACTAACGCGTATTTATCTCGCCTCGGTATGTACATATTTAGCCATGCGAAGGTCAAAATCGTATCTATCGAGAAGCAAAACGCAAGGCTGCTTGGGAAAAATGACCTTTTCTGGTAAACGTATCTTTATAAGAACGAACTTCTACAATCGTTAATTCGCTGCGCAGTAAATATTGATTCCCGGTTATCTAGTTTTTTCATGTAATATGATCTGCCACGCCGCGTCATAGGCAAGGGATCGCCCACATGTTTCCCCAAAACCAATGATTAGTCGACCATTAACTGTGCGACATCGTGTAGGGATTATGTAATCTGTATTATCTTCACTGTTATAAGTGTTTGTATTAATAATGTGACAAGTACCACTTAGATCAAGTATACTTCGTCATTATACCGTTACAGAGCAACGAACTCGCAGTCTTAGCAATTACTTATTTGTAATAGTACCTAATAATAATTATGAATGAAAGTTCTATTGTGACTGATACACATTATAAATCCTACTAACTTGGCGAATAGTCTGTAATTCTGTATGGACTCTTATCACCAAATCCTATGTATGCCTGATAACGTTTGATAAGGGGTTGGAGTTGGCAATTCTGCCTTAAATTCGGCTAAAAGTATGTGGAAATAATCAGTGATTTTATATATCGCTGTAAATTATTGCATTACGTTATGTATTGCGTTACGTCTTACTATGTTACATTACAAGCTTGGTTAAATATGTAATAGCTAACAGGTACCTAATTGTGAGTAATAAAAAAAATTAATCCCTATTTCCCTTGGTCACGCCATAACTTGAGAACAGCTCGGCCAATTCGGCATTTTTTTTTTCAAATATTCCTTGAAGTCCGAGTAGGGTTCTTATGAAGAGAAAAATTGGATATTTCAACTTTAAGGCGACTTTAACAGAAGCGAAGCGAGGGCGGGTCGCTAGTGTTGAATAACTATCTCGTGATAACCAGAGGTCGGGTAACCCTGTGGGGCCTACCAACGACAGCTTCCCGAGCCGATGGATGCAAGTTGCACAAAACCAACCGTCGTGGAGATCCTTGGGCAAGGCTTAATGTCCAGCGATGTACGTCTTTTGACTGTTTGTTAAAACCAACCAAGTACCTAGTAGGTATTGGCTTTATCCATACACTAAAATAATGAATTCCTCATGCGATTAATCTAAACCTTATATAAGCGGCGCGGGCGCATCGGTTGCGGCAATCGGTGCAACTGAGACCCGCGCCGGTGTCACCCGGGACCAATGTTATTCTGATTGTCGCGGCCTTCGTAGGAATCGAATGCCGTATAAGATAAATTGACCGACGCTGCGAATTGACCTTTTTATTGGATTTTGATAGAATATGATTAATGTTGATAGGTGCATGCGATGGATGCAATAATGGAACAATCTGGAATTTTCATTGTCGATCGTTTAAATGTTAAAGGTGTTGTATGCTTTTCCATTTATTCGAAGAGACAGGCTTGCTCGACGGTGTGACTTGCCCGATGGTCCAGTGAAACGTGGGTTTTGGGTTCGAATCCTGTCAGAGCCTAAGGTGGTCGAATGTTCGTACAAGAGTCATGGGCGTTTTTCATAACTATTTAACAATGAATATATATTTATATTATATTTATCGTAACGTCGTCTGAAACTCAGGCCCCGAGATAATAATCAAGGAGTAATATTTTCAAAAAGCGTCTTGATTTCATATGAGTAGCCAGACATTACACATCAATTGAAATGTAAAACGCAAATGAACTTGCTGTTGCTGCTGTCAGCTTTTGTTGATACAAGAGTAAATCTCTCTTAGCTCATTGATTTTTGTGAGTAAAAGTCTTCATTGTCCGGAATAATATTAGTAAACACATGTGAAACAGAAACACTAGAGGCAGACTTTACAAATACGTCACATATAATTTGATAAGGTAGTACGAGTATACTATTCTCCTAAGGCCCACGTCAAAATTTCGCTAGTTCGAAACAGAGTTTTATGTCAGTCAATTAAAGTTAAAAGTCATTTTGACAATTGTCCTATATATAGGACGTTGGGCCGCAGGAGGCTATATATAGGTCAGTTGGCTATATCTTTAATGTCCAAATCGCGACCCGCCGGCGTTCAACACTGGTTCCATTCTTTTGAGGAACAAGGAACAACAATTCTTCATTTATAATATTAAACAGACGATTATCAATGACTTGTATTTATAATATGTAATAATCAGTTTAGATATGAGACATAAGCCATACTACTCTGTCAAGAAAGTACCGGGAAAAGATCAATAATACACAAACTGTTTGTTAATCATCCAAATTTATTTTATCACCTTCAAAGTATGCTCCTTCAGAAACGATACACTTACGCCAACGAATAATCCAATCATCAAAACATTTTTTAAACGCTGTTTCCGGAATTGAATTCAGTTCTCGGCGCGAATTCTCCTTTATGTCTTCTACCGATTGAAAACGGGTGCCACGAAGCGCCACTCCGAAGCTTGTTGACTAGTTTGCATGTCAAACTCGTAAACCCACGTCTCGTCACCAGTAACAATGCGTTTCATGAATGTTGGGTCGGAATTGACTCGTTCTAGCATGTCCTCAGCGACTCTCATGCGATTGAGTTTTTGGAGAAAATTCAGGTCTTTTGGGACTAGCCGAGCGGTAACATGTTTCATACCCAAATGATTAGTTAAAATAGTACGGATCGACTCGTGAGATACAGAAAGTTCGGCGGCTATCTCTCTCAAAGTTGAATGAGGATTTTCAGTCACTATTTCCTTCACTTTTGCGATGTTAACTTCAGTTGCAGACGTTGATGGCCTACCAGAGCGAGGCAAATCTTCCATCACATCTCGACCGCTTTTGAACGCTTTGTACCACTCATGAACACGTGTTTTTGATAAAGTCGAATCACCGTAAGCCTTCTGTAACATTTTCAGTGACTCCGAACACGAAATTCCATTGGCGATGCAAAATTTAAGACAAACTCTTTGTTCAATGTTTTTGTCCATTATGAAATTCGCAATACACACTAGATATGATATAACTAAAAACAGCACTGTATTTAATATAAATAACAGATGCAACTCAAACTCCGCGCCAAAATAGAAAACAGTTGTGCCAATCTAACAATAACAAAAAAAACAAAAATTTGAATTTGGAACCATAAACAAATCATCCATTCCCGATACTTTGTTGACTGAATGTATATCTCGGGATTTAGCTTTCGGAACTGTTGCTAACGCGTACAAGTACGTGTATCATGTAGATCACCTGGTGGGTGGAACACATTTGAGGTACTCTTTTGTGACATTGAATCTAACCACCCTGGTGGTCTCAAGTTAATTATGGTATATAGTTGACGACGTGGTTAGCCTAGTTGGTAGTGACCCTGCCTACGAAGCTAGCGGTCCCGGGTTCGAATCCCGGTATGAGCAAATATTTGCGTGATGAGCATGAGTATTGACTGACTCATGGATGGCTTCTATGTATTTAAGTATGTATTTATCTATATAAGTATAATAATACTACTAGGACTAGGTAAATTTTTGTGAGATTGTCCCCTGATATCTATTTAATTTTAATTTAAGACCATCAAATTGACTGAGTCCGCAAGTTTAACACATACCTACTATATTTTTACATTGTATTGGGTTACGTTAATGTGTACTTTGAGAAACATGTCGGAAAAAAGAAGAGTCCTGAACATTGTTTCACCTCCCTAGTGATGATGATCAACATAGGTATGGTCTCTCGACATCTGTGTATGTTCGCCGCTGGTTAGTTCATTCGTTGGACGTCGGGTGTAATCTCGCCTTTTCTCCCGCTCCGTCGAGCGCGCTCTCTAAAAATTCATGGCGTATAAGAGGTCACGTGTTTCAGTGAACTCGGGTTCTGACGTCGACGTCTGGTACATTGAGTCCTGGTACAGTCGTGCATACATTGTAGCAATTAAGGACACTGCATTAACCGCTAGACGACGTTTCGGGAAATAAGGTTAACGCCTAGCTGTACCCAGCAGCGTAAGCTTGACTACCCTTGGAACTGTCTTGCTTGCACCTGCTCCGCTCGATAGAGAGGGAAAGTTCAGTCTGGGAAGAAAGTCGTAGATTGGTCTGGATGACGTCACGCCGCCCGCGCCCCCGCAGCCCGCCGCCCGCCCGCGCGGCGCTGGGGCGCGACGCCGGGCAGGGTTGGCACCGAATCACAATTAGGGCGGAGTGGTGTATAGCAGTAGGTCAGTTTAATTGCCCGTGGTGTAACGAGGTTGCTACTGCTCGTATGTATTATCTTTGTAAGATTTAAGTCGGGATTGGTATCGTACCTATGTGAAATCGAAATATGTATTGAACACTTAACTAAAGTCATTGATAAATACGTAAAACCTCTTAAGACCCAAACAAAAATATAATAAATAAAATAATAATCCAGCCTATATACGTCCCACTGCTGGGCACAGGCCTCCACTCACAATGAGAGGGTTTGGGCTATAGTTCCCACGCGGGCCCAGTGCGGATTGGGAACTTCGCACACACTGTATTGCTTTGCAGGTGTGTGCAGGTTTCCTCACGATGTTTTCCTTCACCGTAAAGCTCATGGTAAATTTACAAATTATATTTCGCACATAAATTCCGAAAAACTTAGAGGTGCGAGCCCGGGTTCGAACCCACGACCCTCTGCTTAAGAGTGGGCAGGTCAAACCATTAGGCTACCACGGCTTACTAAACAAAAATATACTAGATAAATAATATTTTATGCACTTTTTGAACTTATTTGGGTAAAATAAGAATGTATTTTTTTTTTAATTTTAATTTATTATAAGTAAAAAAAACTGTTGCACTTGTGTGTATCTTAGGAATATAATATTTTTTTCCCGAAGATCACGATCCTTTAGAAGACTATTTTAGTTTGGCTAGTCGTCGCTAGAAGTAAAAAAAATGTAATAAATTGTAAGGTGCACATAATGTGTACCCAGGGTCTTAAGAGGAAAATGATATCATAATAACTTCAATGACTTATCAGACAAAATGTGATAGCGAGATTACTTGAACTGTCGAGTCAGATTCTACTTATTTTGTGTGGAATTATTAGAAGCAGGAGCGTACCGCGATAAGTATGTTGCATTCCTATTAAAAATTAATTTTTATTAAGAAATCGTTACGTCAAACGCATTGATATCAATTTCAATTCACTTTATCAAAACATCGTGATAAAAGTATCTGGTATTATCGATATCGTCGAGATAAGCTTATCTTATCGGCGATAGTATTTTATGAAATGTTAGTGCGAGTGTACCGCGGCGTGGTGCAGCCCTGCGGCGGCTGCACCGAATCTAGGGCGGCGACGGCGCGGGGGCGCGGGCCCGCGGGGCGCCCGCGCGCCGGCCATTGATAGCTGTTAGCAGGGATATATTACCTACACGCTGTTGCTATGCGTCTCCGTTGTCTCGAATACCGATTGATGCGAGACTGTCACGCTCGTGCATTGGTCTGCCACTCGGAATGTGCATTAATGGAGGTAGATGCTTTTCCTTGTGATTTACTTCAATAAGTTGGCGCTGTGAAATCATGACAGATACAGTTGGTCACTGAATGGTGGTCAGGGGCAGAGCCATATGGGTGGGAGAAATACGAAAAACAGCGGACAATGCGGGTGCGATCCACGCGGGATCGTTTGTGGGGGATAAAAGTCTATATTATTAATAGGTATTGGATGCTCGCTGATACCTCTTAATTGTTGGAAGTTAGAGTAGACGTAATTATAAAGCTGAGTCTGGGATGTACCGAGTTAAACCGGCGACAGTGCGGCGGTTACTTGTTGATAGTCCCACAAAGGATCCTTTAGGGTGGATTTCAGGGCGTTTCAACCGCCGTCATTAGTGTCACCAAATATATTGACGAAATTAATAAAACCTACCAGCAACTCCTGATGTGATGTAAACAGAAGGAGAATTGGGGATGTAGTTTCTATCAGCATCAGAAGTTGCTGTAGTGTCACTGATTTCGTCAATATATTTGGTGACACTAATGACGGCGGTTGATACGCCCTGAAATTCACCCTTTACCACCCTTTTGTCTAACTAAGATTAACAGCGCTTAAGAGGGCATAAAATAAGAGTATGTACCTACTATTCAATGTACTAAAGTAAGTTTGAAGAGCCTTACAGACGTGGTCACTGCAGGTGACACTTTTAACCAAAGAGATTATTATAAGGTAGGTATAATTAATGTCTTTGGTTTTAACATAAAGTACCTAATTAACATTAACATTAACAGTATGACACTTACGCTTGAATGTAAACAAAACTTTCCGTGAATTTAACCGGCTATAGTAAACACTCCATTAACGGAGGAAATAAACCAGTTACATGTTCATGTTATTGGCTTGTCCTCTTCCGCGTGGTACATAATAATAATATTAATCCAATACAGATATGTCGAATGTGTGTGTGTACTGTAATTACCATTAAATTGAGTTGTTGTTAATTTAATCATCACTGTTTTACTAACGAGAATGACACTCTAGTCGCTTTTATCACGACGGAACGGTATCGGCCATTGGACGTACATGTACTTATCTTTCTACAATTTCAGTGAGCAGCGTTGTTAAATAAAATAAAATGGTGATAACGGTAGGAATTGAAATTATTCCGTATGCTTATTACATAAAAAGTGAATATTCAAAACAAATCGCTAAAGACACTTTTTGACCGAGCGAGCGAAGCGTCCCCGTATCAGCTCGGGCAAAAATGCTTTCGTATGTCCGGCTGTTCTCATTTCTCAACCGATTCTCGTGAAATTTTGTGAGCAGGCTCGATATTTATATGGTTTTTTTTTGTCGATTCAGTTTTTCGAAATTTTTCAAAATAGCGGAGATATGGGAGTTCTAGCGATTACCAATTTATTTGCGGCGTTGGTGAACTGACCGCGACCCATGTCGATGTATGGGAATAACAGTTATCCAATGGCAAAGTTAAGTTTGTCGCGAGGTCTACATCACAGAGCCACTAGTCTTAAAAAAGGTTTTAGTTTGCCTGAATCATAGTTATAAAGGATAACACAAAATGTATATAAATTCGAATACAAATCTTCATTTTTGGCAAACATTCATATAGCCCATAATTGCTCATAAATAAATAATAACAAATAATATATGTAGGTATTTGGTAGGTATATTACTTTATATTTTTATTATAATATATTTTATCTATTTGCAAGCTAAACCTGCATTCATATCAAGCTTTCCAAACTCATGGTTGTGGAAGGTGACGGCTGAGGCGCGTCATGCCCGTGATCGGGAACCCTTGCATGAGTTGCGTGTGAATGAATCACAGAAACACGAAAGACCAAAAAAAGCCGAAAACGGTAAACGGTTTACCCATTGTTGGCCTCGCAACTTACTTTTCGAAGAGTCCGTATTTTTTGCCGTCCTCAATAGCGTCACGCCGGACTCATTTTACTGTCTTTGGTCAGCGTGTATCACGCTAATCGTACAGTAGGTTGGGAACGTACAGTCAAGGTTATAAATATAGATACGTTCAGAGTGTCAAAAATATGTAACCACGCCCTTATTACGGCGACATAAGATCGTGCATACATATTTTTGAGGCTTTGAGGAAACCTGCACACACCTGCAAAGGAACTTGACGGTGTGTGCGAAGTTCCCAATCCGCACTGGGCCCGCGTGGGAACTATAGCCCAAACCCTCTCATTGTGAGTGGAGGCCTGTGACCAGCAGTGGGACACGTATAATAGGCTGGATTATTACGGTTATAATCTTGACTGTACCTAATTGTGTCGAGTGCGGTACAAGCAGATGGCATTGACACATTTTGTTTCAACATGTCAATGCCTCGCGTGTACACAACACAACTATTTACATAAACTGCATTTGTAATCTTAAGTTTCACACTTTTTTGTTATTTTTAAAACTACTATAGCATAGGTTTATCTTAAGCTGTGTGCGACCTCTAACCGACTCGCGACACGCTATTGGTCCCCAACAAACGACGTTAAACCATTAAAAAGGTATGTAGGTATCGTTAATATTTTATTGCGATGACGACCTTGCCGAGATGGCATTAACATTTAAATTATGTTATATATAGTAGCTATGGATTTAGGGAATAGGTATTGAGATGAGATCAGCGGAAAGGGAAATAGCGAGTGGCCTACTTCGCTCGCGCGCCTCCGGGCGGCGTCTGCTACACTCGGCCAAGTGCTATCGACTACGGGCTAAACCCGGCTTATAACAGGAAACATTTAGTTAGTAATAATAAATATCAGAATGAAGCTTGGCAAAAAAGTAGGCACAATACTCGTATTGTCAAGGGGAAACCACCGCAGCAGTTTTTGGGTAAAAGTTGAACCAGAAGCTATAAGAGACCGGCAGCAAATACAGTCTTTCTTAAAAGACAATTTAATACACAAGCTATAAAACTATAATGTACCGGACAGAAAACTTAACATTAACAAACTTATATTACGGGAGGGTAAAAGTGTTACGACGAGTGGCTTAAATTGTAAAGTTAATGGGAGATCTCACATGTTTTCGTTATGATTTTGTGATTTATGACAATATACAATTTTTTATATATACATATTTTTTATTTTTGAATGTTACCAATTTCACTTGGAATAGCGCTCTCATTATTTCCAAACTTATCAGCCAAGTTATTCAGTCGTTCACAAATTAACCAGAGTCTATTTATAGCCAAGCGGCATTCGTTTGTACAAACGTTAACGCTACGAAGCTATCCGTCTCCGTTCTACAAGCGCTCACGCTATCGTCACTTGTCACTGGTCTAGTGTTCTATAGCCTCTATGGGTACTACATAATAGACAGCCGATGTATTTACGTATTGATCATCATCAAACCATTCGGCTGGTAGGAGCAGTCATACGTGGCTTGGAGAGTCGATGTAGATAAAGCATGAAGTCATGTCCGATTGTCAGTTGCCGCGATTCTGCGTATTAGTGGGTTCATCTCGCATTTATCTCTCTGAGCAAAATTAGATAAGCCGAACATACCCTGTACAAATGGAAGCGCATTATATACCTACCTAATCAAACCTGGGGCAAATGAGCAACCGGATCGCGTGATATTGTCCAGTGTTGTGAATAGCTTCAGAATGATTGTAAACATATCGTTTAATTGTGACAGTACATCACGTGTCGTGTTATAAGATACCTTAGAATTATAAAATAAATAACGCAGGTGTAGATAGCGCGTGCATTAGTTTGCAATTTAACATTGGCTCGAGGTAAGTAGAGTTTAAAGAGGGCTCAGGTCGTCAATTAAGCTAATAGATGCCGCTGTAGCCGGCACTGCGCCGCCGAGCCTTGGCACGGTTCGCGCGGGTCACTTCATCGTTGTCGTGATGCTTTAAATTAATGGTTCAACCTCGTCACAAATAGTTTGCGTAATTTTATTATTTATTTATTTGATATTTATTTCCTGCTGTGTGGCTGTTTAACTGAATTACCCTTAATTTGACTTACCGCGCGAGCGGGAAAAAATACTTGCTAAAATACTTTTTTTTATTGGAACTAGTTAATTTGGCCATCTTATCCACTTGTAACATTACATTGGTGACATGCGTCTTGATCTCGCTGCGTACACATTCCAGCAAACGTCATTATCAACGAAAGTGGCACAGCGCATGTCTTTCGGGCTGCTGGGACGCGCGGCGGCGCGCTGCGAGTTCGTGCGCATGAAGGGGCCGAGCGGCAAGGGGCACGCGGAGATGGCCGTGGCGCGCCCGCGCGGCGGCGCCGACACGCCCGCCTCCGAGCCCGGCGCCGCGCCCGACTGGGACTCCGACTGGGAGGAGGACCCCGACGACATGTTCATGTACCGCCACCAGGTACACACCTCGACTGTCCATTTATTCACTTAGAGGCCAAAAAAGAGCTTAGTTGGCAGGGTGTAATATTGCTCCTAATATGCATTTTTCGTGAATTGGGGGAATCACCTATGCATACCCGCCCCAGCTGGGGCCAGGGCGGGTTATGTCCGACTATAGCACGGATTAAAACCCCGGGGCGTTCCGCCTATCGCTATGTCTAGAGGATACTACGGGACCGTCAAAACGTAGCCCCAGGAAAATTGGGCATAGACCATACCGTTAAACGATCTCTACGCGGCCGCAGTCGCAGGCGAATGCTAGAGGCTTACTAAAGTAATAATGATGTCCTAAAGCGCGTATTGTGCGTTGTGTTGAAGCGGCGGCTGAGCGACCCGAGCGCCGACATCAACACGTTCGCGCGCGGCGGGTGGCGCACGCGCGCGCGCCGCGACCAGAGCCGCTCCGAGCACGAGGGGCTCGACGCGCTCGGCGCCGGCGTCGCCGAGGTCGAGGCGGGCGACGTGCGCGACGGTACGTGCCCCGCCGCACGGCTCTACCAGCGTCTCTACATGTTCACTGTCCATCAACTATTGCTCAAAATTAGTTTGACGCATTAACTTGCTATACCTACCCAAGTAGCACAAAAGCTGTATAAGAGGTTATACAGCCATTATAACTCTAGTTTCAACATTTTAAGAGCTGTATAAGCTCTTATACAGCTTGAGTGCTGCTTGGGTAGTTGACGTCTTTCGGTTTAAATTATGATAAAGATGATGACGCTGGGTATCCTGTCATTTTACCAAAAAGCGTTTCACAAACTGATTCATTTCGTAAACTATTTTTCCGAAACTAAATATTTCAGGACCATCGTTTAGAACCCTTAGGTTAGGTTAGGTTAGTTTTATAAAAATCCTGAAATATTTACAGTTTCGGAAAAAAGCAGTTTGCCAAATGACATGTTTGTGAAATTAATTAGTTTGTGAAAAGTTTTTTGATTTGGTAAAAAATTAGTGAATCGATGAAGTTATGATTGGCTCAAAGTTAGATAGTGGCCAATGTCACCGGAGCGCCCCAATCCTTTTTCAATCTTAAGAGATTCACTCATTAGTAAGTAATGTAAAAAAATAATATAATCTACGTCCATGGGCGCTGAATGTGTTAACAATCTTAAATCGGCTCACTTTTTATTTCAATGTGAAAAAATGTGGGACGAAAATAGACGGCCGGGGCATTAAACTACGCCGGCTGGTGCGGCGTAAAACGTCGTTTATTGAGTCGTTTTCGCTGTGATTGTGTTTGTGTTTTTACTGCTTGTTCCATAGCGTTAGTTGAATGTTGTGATTGCACCACGTTGTAGTACCGCTCGCTCCACGCATGCGCTAGCTAGCTCGCACCGCTCGCTGTAGTGTACGCGTGGACGCCGGAGGAAGCCCGCTACTCGACCCTGCGCACGCGCGTTACGGTTCCGATTCGTTTGTCACGTGTGTAGACTTGCTAGATTTGACTATGATAACTACAGAATTGTATAACATACACTAACGCGCGCCGCAAACAAATATAAACATTCACAATGTTTGGGATCGTGCGAATTTCACGTCTATTGTACCGAAATTGGCAATTAAAATACAAAAGTAAAAATAATTCCGATTTAAATAAAATTCAAAATTATTAAAACCGGACAAGTTTCGCTCTCGGCCCGGGTCGAAATTCGCTCGGTCTCGCGCGGCGCGGCGGCAGTGACGTGTGTGTGTGCAGCGCGCGCGCAGGCTTCCTCCGCGCCGCCGCGCGCCATGGCGGCCGTGTGCCCGCGCGCCGCCGACGCCGACGCCGCGTCGCCCGCCTGCCTGCACGTCGTCACCCCGCGCCGCCGCGCCGCGCGCCGCGCGCCCGGCCCGCCGCCGCTGCGTCCGCTGCCCGCGCCGCGCCCGCCCCCGCCCCCGCCCGCGCCCGCGCCCGCGCCGCCCTGCGAGGAGTGCGAGGTGGCCGACGACGCCGGCTCGCTGGACGAGGCGGCGCTGCTGGCGGGCGGCGCGGCGCGGACGCTGCGCGGCGCGGCGGCGCGCGCGACGGTGCGCGGGCGCGAGGAGCTGCCGAGCGCGCGCGAGTTCCCGGCGGGCGCGGGCGCGGCGGGGCGGGACTCGGGCGGCGCGCGCGCGTACGTGACGCTGCCGCGCAACCGGCGCGGGGTGGCGGGCGCGCTGTTCTCGCGCGCGCCGCTGCCGCCGCGCCGCACCACGCCCGACGGCACCGACATCTACTACTGGTGCGACGCGCCGCGCCGCGCCTCGTACGGTACGGTATCTTTGACTATTGCACGACGTCGCCCGCGCGCCCCGGCCCGCGGTCCGGGCCGCCCTCGGCCGGGCTCTTCAATTTGTCTGTACACAATATGAAGATGCTCCGAAACTTTCTTAATAAAATGAATAATCATTTATGTATAGTCTAATTCAAGTAAATCTATAAATTATATTATGTTGATGGTCGAACCGTGGGGAGGTGCCGGAGTGACGTGCGCGTGTCCGCAGAGCTGGACGACGGCGCGTACAACCCGCTGTGGGCCATGCGCGGCTTCACGCAGACGTTCGCGCTGTGGAAGGAGGGCAAGCGCGCGCAGAGCGCGCCGCTGCACGCCTACCTCACCTACGTCACGCTGCCCTGGTGGAGCATCGCCAAGGGTGAGTGCGCCCGCGCATCATCTCATTCTTGACATGATTTGTTAGATCAATTTTCCAAAACCGTTGTAGCAGATTTTCCTTTCGTGTTTTTAACGAGGCTAAACTTTCTAATTTTATCCCATTCCAGAAATCAATTTGATAATGTTAAAAAAGCTCCGCTTACGCGGAGCTCCTATTTCTGTATGTTTGGCCCTCTGGGCCTGCAGCAAAACTGACATGACCTAAATCATCCTACTTCGACTTAATTACGAGTGGAAAACTCTACGATTGGGAGAAATGCGGATCGGAAAATATGCGAAAGGAAAAAATAAAGATTGAAAGAAATGCGAATAAAGAATTCGTGGCAATGAAAACAATTTTTGGGAAAATAATCTAACAAGTTGCTTTTGTTATCCACAGATCCAAAGTGGAAGGGAAAGTTTTACCCGACTGTGTGAAGCCAAAAAAAGGTTATGAGTTTAATAGTCTATGTAGTGTATACGCTCCGAAACTATTGGGCCGATTTTAATACAGGGGGTGTCATATGACTTGGCTAGAACGCGTGAGCGCCAAAAATCACTACATAGTATAAAACAAAGTCGCTCCCCGCCGTCTATCCCTTTGTATGTACGCTTAGATCTTACAAACTACGCAATGGATTTTGATTCAGTTTTTATATATAATTTATGGTTGGTGGAAGGTTTATGTATGTACCTAGAGCGAAGCGAGGGCGGGTCGCTATTATATTATAATTGCGTGATACATGGCGCTAGTCAGGTTTTAGTTTATAACTTTTATTTAGCGTACAGTACATATAATAGCGCTTAAAAAGACTTTCGTGCTCTGGTAGAGTCGAGCAGACTCGCATGAAAGCGAGTGAGATATAAGCTTAACCTATTTTAAAACCTATCGCATTATACATCATATTTATAACCTCACATTTGCTATTATATTGGTATTGCGTAGTTGCGTATAATCCTCCGGTATTTCGTTTCATTATTTGAAGCCATATTTGAAGGATTGGTGCCCACGCGTGGCTGAAACAGACCGACACGAACAATTTGCGCTTCACCTAACAAAAGTCATTGCGACAATATCGCATCAAAGATCTCAAAAGTGATGTGTAGCGGATGGTAGATAAAAAGCTTTATTCGGTGATAACTGTAATCCTATCTAGATAATAATCGACGACGTGAGCCACTTTCATTGACAGAAAGTGATTTATGGTAATGAAGTGCTTCCTACGAACTGTATAATTATGAAACCATTAAACGACAAAACGCCGTGTCATTAAATTTTCATTAATCATACATTCAAAAGATACCAATAAATCCATACGTTGCCGTCGTATCGTTTCCAAGTACGATTTGTGAAAGCTGGCGCCATCTATGAATGGGTAGTGGAGCTAAATTTTATTGATTCCTTCCAACACTCTCTGTAAGCATTGTAAATAAATAAATAAATAAATATCAGGGGACAATTTCACACAAATTGACCTAGTCCCAAACTAAGCTCTAGGCTTGTACTATGGGTACTAGACAACGATAAACATACTTATATAGAGAAATACATACTTAAATATATAGACAACATCCATGACTCAGGAACAAATACTCGCGCTCATCACACAAATATTTGTCCATACCGGGATTCGAACCCAGGACCGCTAGCTTCGTAGGCAGGGTCACTACCAACTAGGCTAACTGCGTCGTCTGCGTATTGTATTCGAATAGGGCGCGAAACCCCGGGATTTAACACTAGCTACAAACGTTTTTCATGTCAACCTTGTTTCATTCATTACTAGTCACGTCTTGACCTCCCGGCGTTGTGTTCAATGTGGTTGTTGCTCATTCCAGACATCCTGGACCACCGCGAGGAGCCGATCCTGACGTTCTGAGCGACGACGCTAGGACTAACGGCCCGCCGATCCGCCCCTGCCAGAAACTTTGGTACAATCGACGGCTAAAATACTCCTATGATAATTGAGTTGAGTTGACGTAGTTTTGAGACTGACGTTCAACCATATTTTTGCTTTTGACTGTTCTGACTGCCACCGACTTCGCTAATCTAGGACTGGATTTATGAATAAATTGATTATCGCATTTCAATATAGTCTAGTTTCTTTTCTTTTATTAATTTATTTTATTTGAAATATATTTACAAGAGGGGCACGGATATGTTAAATTAGTGGCATTATTAAGTGTATCTTGAGTCACTGTATTGTCCCTTGAACAGCAAGTCCAGGGCTGTCCAGGGCTGTCCCCGGAGTCGGCGCCCTCGCGACGTAAACGCACTAAATTTAATCTGGTCAAAATGTTCAATACAAACTTAATATTAACAAAATTCTGTTCTTTTACAGCCTTTTCTAAAATGATAGCCAAAAATATGAATAAAAAATTGTGTTGCATTTTTTTGGGAATCATTTCTAGCCGCTCTTTGATTAAGTATTCTGATAACTTGGACGTAATTTGATGCGAGACCAAGTCTCATTTCACTTTAAAATCTTTGAATCTGCCATTACTGTCTTACGTGCGTGGGTTGTGGGGGTGCCCGGACTCTTGCCTTACTCTGCGGTCTCCAAATATTCAGTGTCGTGTCTTTAATCAAACTATACTTTACCCCGAACAAAACGTAGTCTTGTTAGGTGGCTGCCCATATCATTCCACTAGGTAGGCGAACAAATGATATTATCAAATGTAACAATTAGTTTATGTTCCTATGTTTAAGCATAATTTATTTAGCTCTTAAGTAAATTGATATGTTAATCTGCTTAGTGAATTGATTTTCATGTAAGAAGTATGTTCAAAGAATCTGCGGTACTCAACTGGGACATACGAACAATGTCTTTGATATTTTCTTGTCAAAAGTTCTAACTTGCTTTATACTTATAGTCTTAGGTCTACCTAAGACTATAAGTATAAAGCAATGTGACGTGTTTTGTCTGGAGGCCTAACTTAGCTGACAAATTGTTTATTTAACAACAATATATGTAAGTCGACAATAGCAATGCAGCGCTGAGCTCTAAGCGTTGATATCGGGAACTACTGACACTGCGAAGCGAGTGCGTCGCGTTGTATTTGGGCGCGGCGCGGATAGATGGCGTTATTGTACAAAAAACATTGTGTTTTTGAATCGGAAAAATAAAACAGTGAATAATTATGCTTTTGTCCGACATAATATAAATAAAATGAAATTTATATATTTAATCTTATAGTTATTTATGTTAATTGATTTAAATATAGTAATGATACTCAGGAAAGATACCTGTGCTGTAGCCTTATTGAAAGCACATTCCACTTATATCGATGAATGAAACGTTTTAACCTCAAAGTTGTTACTAATTACATGACGATGGAAATATTATTTTTATAACAGTAGTTCGAGTTATTTTACTGTTACCGCCTGTTTCACAATCGTCAAGTAAAGCATATCTGTCAGATAAATTTAGCCCTTTCCCTTTCTTACACTTGAAAATAGACACGGAGAAGGCTAAATTTAACTGGCAGATAAATTGACTTGTCGATTGTGAAACATGCTCTTAGGGAACTAAATGTAATGTGTATAAAGGAATTGTAACTAGTCGAGGATCTGCCATCCAATGTGCATAGTTTAACGTTTTACATGATTTGACTGAAATAAATAAATAATCGCAAGCAACACGCCTTTCCTTTATTACAATTTTCATCATGAATATCATAATATTGTTAGGGCCGTATTAATAAACTCGTCTCAACTGTGATCCCCGTCTTAAGATACGTCAAAGTAAACGTCAATCCATAGAAAACTGTCATTTTTTACGCGTCTTGTGACGGGCGTCTCACACAAGATCAGTTTATTAATACGGCCCTTAGGGCCGTATTAATAAACTCATCTCAGCTCTGATCCCCGTCTCAAGATACGTCAAAGTAAACGTCAATCCATACAAAACTGTCATTATTGACGTTTCTTGTGACGGGGATCAGAGTTGAGATGAGTTTATTAATACGGCCCTTAGAGTCAGATCTGGGGGCGATTTTTGACTTTCGAACGCTTGAAAGTTTCACTCGAAAATGAGCAAAATCGGTGACGCCAAATTTCTGAAATACGAGCGATAGAAAATTTAAACACGAGTGGTCTGTACACCATTAGTTTTCATTTCTATCATTAGAAATTGGTTTTGACATTGGTCTATCAAATCAATTAAAACGTCTTTATTATACTCTCTTTGGACGGCAGTTGAAGGAACAAACCTCGGATATCATAGACAAAGAACCATCTAAACGTTTCATTTATTAGTTTTCATAGTAAAAGTTTTTGGTAAACAGTATTCTAAACGCTTATAGTGCATATAAATAACAATATTCTCGACACAATTACAACTTCTATTTATGCCGTATGTTTATTTATATTTAAAATAGGTACCTAAGTATGATTAAAAAAAACCGGTACCTAATCATCGACTTTCTGCGTACAATGAAACAAGTGAATATATTAAGTCAATCACTAGCTTTCGAGTGAAAGCTTTCAAATATACGGATAATGGGCTCATGCGAAAATAATCATGACATATTTTCGTGTGCTATTATTTTATATCACTCTACTTTGATGTCGAGCACTCGTAAGTCAAAAATCGCCCCCCTGTCAACAACTATGATGTTGACCCACCCTGTATTTGGCGGTCGGTTTCAAGAGAAAGGAATTACCGCGACAGGGTTCTGTAGTGGATCAACAATTAAATTGGTTGTCCGTACTACTTAGACCCACGTTCTTTTTCATAATTTCCAGCTTCCGTGTTAGTAGGGTCGGGTGTTAATTCCTTCAAACTTGTGTTGGGGTTGTGTCTTGGCTCCTGGGTGTCCTTCAGGTCTCTAACACAACAACCAACGTTATTATAAGCTTATTGCGTCTGTAACTGTTTTAAATGGACTTGATACGTGGAACTTAATAGTTAGGTTCGTCGAGGGCGGTTACCCAGCAGTGGCGTCACCTTACGCGCATGCCTGATTGAGAGTAGCAATACGTCGTGTGCACGGGTTTGAGACAACGATATTTTAAAACGCGTTCGACCGGCTCCGTCGCGAATTTAGACGAATCGACTCGGAATATTGCACGTATATTGGATTAGCTCACTTATCAAACTACTTACGACATTGTGTCATATTCACACAACTGCATCTATTGGTTTTTACCTGAAACAAAAAATGCCTACAATTAGTCAATATAAAAACAAATAATTATAATGAACAAGCTTTCCGCCCGTGATTTCGTCTGCGGAGAATCAGTACTTTCGTAAGTTAAAATATAGCCTATGTCCACCCTGAAAGTTCATTCTAATCGTTGGTGAAAGAATTTTTGAAATCGGATGTGTAGTTCCGGTGATTACCCCTTACATACAAATAATAAACAAATTTACAAACTCTACCTCTTTATAATATTAGTATAGATATACGGTTTCAATTAGTGTTAATGTTAATAACAAGTCTTCCCTGTAAGCAATAATAGAGGTATTTCGATGACGTGTATAAAATGGGTCATTTTGTATCCCGTAATTCAAACTTCCGCAGCGGCTGCCGACAGTGCGCACGCGCCGTCGCCTCGCTGGGATACCAGCGCTCCACCATCCCGGGATCTTACTTATTACTGTGCTCATAATTCATAACTTTTACTTCACCTGATTACAATGGTCAAGATCACTCCCTACTCTACAAACCTTTACTGTACAAGTCGACAAAATTGTTCTTTTTCTATGGAAAACCGTACAACTTTGTAAAATTTTACACTTGTTAAGTTATGTGGAATAGGAGGGCACTGGCACGCAACAAACTGCAACGAATCTATATGAATGCGTCGCTGAGAGCGGCCGAACAGACCTTCCACACATTATGTTATTCACCGAACATTCAATAATTAGAAGATCAACTTTCAGTACAGTCTTGATTCCTTCATTTGTGATCTAAAAGGAAAAAGAGACCTTGTGGTG
This sequence comes from Tortrix viridana, assembly GCA_963241965.1. NCBI lineage: Eukaryota > Metazoa > Arthropoda > Insecta > Lepidoptera > Tortricidae > Tortrix > Tortrix viridana. Next base: position 345,507 of record OY725176.1, read on the forward strand.
ACCATTTTTATCATCTTACACGCTTGTGTTGACTAGCAAGAATAAAGCAAGAGTGAATTCTTATTTGGACCAGTAACTCGTTTAAATATTTTTTCCTTGGAAATTATTAAAGTTTCTGGAATAAAAAGTATCTATCTATTCTGTCTATTATATTGAAATTGTTCAGCGGTTTAACCATGAAAGCTTAACGAACGACAGCTAAAGTCACTAGCATTTTATACTTAAAAGAAACGTGGAGGGTTAAAAAGAAAGGTCATAACTTTTTCTCGTGTCTTTAGCCCTTGCTAAAGACTCTTAGATCAGTCAGTAAAATCCGGGAGTTGAGCGGGTATCCCCGCGGCGGAAGGCATCACTTGCGCCCGCGGCGCCGACGCTCATTGCCGCCGCCACCGCCTGGACCTCCGGCCACTCCGGTCCTCGGCCACTCATTAACCAGGCATCCGTCATCACAAAATAAAGTCGCAGACACTTCATACCGCTCCAGGTAAGTGGTGCAAACGTGTGCAAAACGTAATTGGGGCAAGGTTACCGCGATTCGGGCAAAGCTAACAAATGTCAGCGTAATTACCGTGTCAGTGGGTCGGGCCTGCCCTAGGCTAGACCTAGCACTAGACGCAGTGACGTCACTCGGTGCGCGGCCGTCAGCTCGGTCAAGTCATCAGGGCGTAGTGGCGACTGGTCGGTCTATAAAATAGTGACCACTTAGAACTTTGTTATAATTATTCTTGCGACTGTAAACCCTTAATTAGTTCTGTTGTTAAATGGTTTCGATTGTAAAGTAGGTTCTTCGAATCTTAACGACCGAATTGAAAGTTACTTTAACTTTGAACTTGTATTGAAATTTACTTTAACTATGTACGTAAAAGGAATAAGGAATTACGGTGTTATTACAAAAACTTAAACAACCGTTGAACACTTTGTTTAGTAATTAAATGTCAATCCATAGGAAACTGTCATTTATGACTTGTCTAACGGCCGCACTCAGAGACGTCCATTAAGTTTTAAGTTTCATTAAAGTAGCTGCTGTCACTTTCTTTGCTATAGCAATAGAATAAGACGCAGAAACTTTAATGAAACTTACAAATTAATTGACGTCTCTGAGTGCGGCAGTAAGGCGCGTCTGGGCGTTTTCCAAAAAAAGTACGCATAGTTAAGGACTAAAATTAAAAACGGTATCGAATTGTTTCCATTATGTCTCGAAAACTAGTCATACATTTATATACCGCCCTCATGCGCCAATAGGCGGTATCTCAAATTTAATAACAGAAGCAGATTAAATCAATCCTCGCCTGTTAGTAATATGGTTGCACTTGCTACAGGAGTTTTGTCTGAGATACAACCGTTTGTCTTGTTTTGTGTTTGTTAATTTTCGTGACGTAATGGAAGCAATTACCGTTGTTAATTTTAGTCCTCAACTATGCGTACTTTTTTTTGGAAAACGCCCGTCTAAGTCTTTTGTAATAGGGTGTATTTTTAGAGCGAATTTTTAGACGTCCCAAGCTCATTAAAAGAAAACGAATAAAATAAACACCACAGTTTTTTTTTTACACATTAAAATCACTAAAATACATTCAGGCATTACATTTTTGACATTGTTATAATACAAAAAATGACCAAAAAAATATATAAAAGTTTCAGGTTCCATAGTGCACTAAGTCTGTGAGCCTTGTCCCACTTGCGGTTTGCTTCAAACAAATTAGCATAACTGCATGGCTAAGAAACGTATTATTGAGTATTATACATCATTAGAAACTAGAATAAAAGACGCATTTCCTTGTGTTTTGTTTATTAGAAATGCATATTGATATAAAAAGATATTGGCTAATGTAATCTTGTCCCACGCTTAGCAGCTAAAATCATAACGCTCAAACACCCGCGAATAACTCTTTACTCGATAGTTGTACCGCCATGTTTGCGTTACTCTAGGCAAGTACATTAGTTGTACTTGAGCTATCAAGCGGAGTGGACGTGTTACAACGGATTATTAAGCATCTGGAGAGGTAAGTCTTTTACGCGACGTAGTTTGGTTCTCTTAAACGTCATTCCCGTGGGATACTATTTGAGGGTTAAAAAAAAATTGATTCAAGTTTATCTTTTGACACGTAAAATCACATGTTGTTATTATTTCTAGGTAAAGTCGGTACATTCATAGTATGATTGGTTTAGCACTAATCGTCAAAATACTCGATTGTCGTCATTTCGGTGGCGTCATTTCGATGGTGATTTTACCCACCGAAATGACGCAGCGACACCGAAATGACGAACACAATTTTATCTATTACAAAAAGTACTGACAATATCGGTAAAATGAAACTTGAACACGTTCAAATTGTGTTACTACACTAAGACAACAACAAATTGCGTTAAATTACCTCAATATGAATACTACTTAAGTAAAAACCCCGCAGCGAATGTATGAAAAAATGGGTTTCAAAGTTCAGGTATAATGTAGGTTTTGATTTCCTTATTAATATATTGGCGTAAGCACCAAAAATTACTAGTTTCAAAAGCGTCCAATAATCAATACCTTAACAATCTGTAAACCTTTTAGCTAGCAAAAGACGTTTTAATAGGGGTGTAGACACGAAAATAAATACATACTCGTATTATATTTTTTTCCGGTAGTGCTTAATATATAGTTTCATAGTGTTATGTCGTACGGTATTCTGGTTTGGGGTAAAGCAGCTGACATACAGACTATATTTGTGTTACAAAAAAGGGCCATTCGCTCTATATATATAACGGGAATTTAAGTTATATAACTTAAATTCCCGTTATTCATAAAGATAACTTTTTAAACAAATTAATATTTTAACAGTAGCGTCCCAATATATTTATGAAAATATTATGTATGTCATTAAGAACCTAGACTCTTTAGTTAAGAATTCTGATATACATAATTTAAATACTAGGAATAAAAATAAGTTTGCCATAAAAAAATTCGTGTCCGTAAAGTATATAAATCATGTGTAGGTCAATGCATTTATTTTTATAATAAATTACCCGACGTAGTTTTAGAGTTACCCCTTCTAGCACTTAAAAATTACTTGAAAAAGTCGTTGATGTCTAAAGCGTACTATAGGGTCGAGGAATATCTAACGGACAAAAATACTTGGCCTAAACCAGAAAATTAACTAATAGCTTGCTACCTCACAAAAATCATGTAAACACTGTATATTGTCTGGGGGACACGGTTTTCGTAATAATTCTGACATGTTTTCCTGCAGAACTACGCAGGTATTTTATATTATTTTTATAGTTTTATATAACGCTAGAATAAGTAGTATCATTTTCATAAGTTTTATTTAAAAAAATGACTAACTGTTGAGTTTCTTGCGGCGCTTCTTCTCAGCAGTGGTCTCCTCTTGGAAAGCGCTGGTAGATTTTGACGTGTAAAAGTGCCCGTGCGGCCTACTTACTGAATAAATATCTTTTATCTTTATCTCTTATACAATTACCGAAAATCACACTTTCATGCTTATTATATTTATAATATCTTTTAAATTAAATCAAGATGATTAAAAACTAATAAGTTAATTTAAATTAAAGGGTTTTTGTGATATTGTTTTAATAAGTAGTGCTAAATTAATATACATTGTTTTATTGGAATATAACGTGCCCAAGTAATTATCAAATTGATGATTTTTACACTAGTTATTAAAAATTCGTCATTTCTGTGGTGCCTACGTCATTTCGGTGGTAAATTTTTTTTTAAACTTTATTTACTGCTAAAATATTAGCTTCTACGAAGTGCCTTAAAAACCATAGCAATCCTTATGTTAATCTTCGTCCAAACCAGTGACTTTACATGCTAAAATCTTGAAAAAATAAATCCCCACCGAAATGACGTGAAAATATTATTTCAAAAATTCACCCAATAACACCGTTATAGTTTGGCCAAATGTATTGTTTTGTTACCTACTATTCCCACCCAGTTACACGACCATCTCTGGGGCATAAAGTGACTTGATAATGTTTCACAAACTATCATTTGGCGAACTATCGTTTTACAAATTTTAATTTCGCAAATAGATACTTTCCTACTGCAGGATTTTATTTATTTAAGTTGTCACAAGTCTAACATAACCTAGTAAGCCGATGTAACTACACTGTGCGGGTCCAATGATTGCCCAAGGAGAACTTAGCCTGTAGGCGCGGATCCAACCTTCAGATTAGGCGGTGGTCACCTAACTACCGAACGCTTCGATTTTTTGATTGCAAAACGAATTATTACTTTCAGAACCTCGTATCTACGAATGCCAAAGGGGGTGTTCATGACCTACTGACCACCCCCGTGGATCCGCTACTGGCCTATACATTAACATTTAGGTTTTTGGTGGAATTTAACATTGTCTTTACCAGTTCGATGCCCACGCTAGCGAAGATAAATCTTTCATTGGCTCGCAGGGCGGACGTCGCCGGTTACCTCAGTCCTGACTAATCTCCTCATTAGCCGCTTCCTACGATTAGACCGTCGTCTCCGTCCATCACTCCTACAGGGCCAGGTCACGCTGCCACATTTAGGTTTTGTCTATTCGTTTTTGGAAAAGGAGTTATGTAAAATTTTGTTATTATTGTTAAAAGGGTGTAAATATTTACGATACAAGTGTGCGTAGAAGAGATATGGGACACCTCATCTGGGATGACAGTTTTTTATGAAGATGACGAATAGAAGGCAAACGGTGATAAAGAACGAAGCTGAGTTTCATTGACTAAACAAGGGGAATAGGAAATTAGAAAACAGTATCAATTTACTGTTCGTCAAGCGTTGTAGTGTTACTCTTATTTATGTAGAATTACGTTGAGTTGAGTGTATGATCGTGTTTGTTTGGTCTTTTTCTAAGAACGTATGTAAAAATCCTTGGACGCTTTGATAAACTTTAATGTCAAAAACATACACTACTGACTGCACAATGTTGCGTCACGTGTCGATACACGTGTCGCAACTTAAGGGACAGTAGTACGAATAATCCCCACATGACTAAAAGAAAATGAAAAAACATCATACCCTCCTGAAGCCTACGTCAAAATTTCGCTAGGAGGATATAGTCAGACATTTACATTCATGTGGGTAAATAGGTGCTCTGCTTTCAATGTGTTTAGAATTTAATTTAGGTTGATTAATTGGGTAGGTTACGGTCTTACGGTAGACCTAGGTTCCTACATCGTATAAGGACTCAGCGGCAGCTTCGGTTTATGCGCGGGCTACACGGTTTCAAACAAGCCCATTTGTTTGACATCTGCCAAGGGCGTTTAAGGTCAAGCGAAATTTGGTTTAAAACCACTGTCTACACGGTTTCAAACCACCTGTTTTGAACCGTTGCACCAACCCCCGGCACCCCCTAACCTTAAGGTTTGCTTACGAAGCTAGGGTCCCGGGTTTGAATCCTGGTATGGGCAAATATTTGTGTGATGAGCAGTGTGGTATTTGTTCCTGAGTCATGGATGTTTTCTATATATTATGTATGTATGTCTTTATATATTTAAGATTGAATATCGTTGCCTATAGTACCCATAGTAAAAGCCTGGAGCTTAGTTTGGGACTAGGTCAATTTGTGTGAGATTGTCCCGTGATATTTTAACCTTTTCTAAATATTTAATCGAGTTGCTGAACCTTACATGATCTTATATATACTAAAATGTGTTTATCAGTGTATTGGTTTAGCAACCGAGCATGCCTGCGCGCACAATCAGCCGCGCGCAACTGGAGTAGCGCTCGACTCTTGACCCCTTATCTCTTCAGTCTGCGCAGCGCCGGTCCTGTGGTGAGTGCTGTTTAATTATTCTTTTTTTTTATTGAAATAACCCTTAATAAAATTACAAAATATTGATTTAAAAATAATTGCTAGCTGGAGACTAAATAATTGGTTGTTCTATCACGAGTATTTATTCCTGAATATTGTTTGTTTTTCTATATATGTAATACCTAAGTGCGTTCATCGTTATCGACGTAAAATATAAAATAAAATAAAAAATGTTTAATTACCAACTTAAACATTATTAAACAATAAGAATTACTTACGTCCACACACTAGGCGACGGCTATCTCGTGGCGCCAGGGTCATCAATCGCAAAATGTCCTGCGCATGCGCTGGTTAAGATAGCTAACCATTTTAACTAACTTTAAAAGCTTAGTAAGCATCTAATAATAATACCTAATAATGCCTAATTACTCATAGAACAAGTCCAGTGTTTGGGAGAGAGAGGTCCTCCGATATTTATTATTTGTTGGCAGATGGTGTTGTTGGTGTTGTTATTGTGCGCGGCGGCGTGGGGCTGCGAGCTGCGGCCGCCGGGCGAGGTGCCGGAGAAGGCGCCCGGGGACAACTTCTACCGCCTGCTGGTCAATGGGGAGGTGGAGCGGTACGCGCCCGGCCAGCGGTACGTTGGTGAGTGCCACACGCTCCAGAGCCGACTTCATCGTCATCAAATCAAATCAACCTTGCTGGGAGGAGACGATTCCAATTAATACTCAAGCAAGACTTTCACTTAAGATTGAATAAGTACTTATTATAATTTAGAGTAGGTACACTATCATGTAACCGTATCGTATCCGATACGGTTACAAGAAAAGTAGCGTTTACCGTAAAGGGTGTGGAGTAACTTCGTTCCCATGGCAGTCTTCCTACGTTCCCCGCTTCCCCGCTGCGGTGGAAAGAATTTCCTTTGTCAACGGGAATGTGTTTCCAACTGTGTTCCCACAAGCCAAAAGTCAGCTGGATAGACCTTTTTACCGGGGAAATGTATGGATACCCGTCTCAGTGGTGGTCATTTATATGTCTGGCCTAATTTTTCACAATAGTCTCTAAATGACGATATAAACAGTATAAAATATATTGTGTAGTTAAAACATTACTAAGCTTACAAACAGACATAAATAGCGACTTTGTTTTATAATAGTTAGGTACATATTTATAGATATAGGTTAGATCATAGACGATAAACACGGGAATTCGGAAGCGCGTAATCTGTTAGCACGGGCGCTGTGATCGCGGTGCGTTGTTGCCGTAACGCAATAATGAGGCATTATGTGAGCGTCCACGGTGCACTGTGTCCATAACGAGTGTTGACTGATGTGCAAAATGCTTATCTCGCTGCGCCGGCGCTGCGTTGATAGCAAACAGTTGATTCTCTTGAACCTTTGCTGACCGTCAGTCAATTGTTTAGAGGAATCAACGCCAGCGCGCAACACCGCACGTCTGCACTAGTCTACAAATCTGATTACAAAAAAATTCAAAAAATTCAAAATTATTTATTTTCTTAACAAACCAGTACAAATCTTATGATTACGCACTCCATTTATCCCGCGACATTATCATGTGCTCCATTTAACGTGTGAATGGCTTCAAGTTAGATTCCATGACCAAATGAAATTAGGAATAATGTCCTATGAAAATCAACTTTGGATCGTGGTGAAGAAGAGTAATATTTCCTAAACTGATATTTATTTATACAACATATAGTATACGTTCATTTTTACACGACTCATCCGAGGATTCCGAGGACCTGAGGCTAATTTTATGGATAAGTTACATATACTCGTAGCTTGTATGTAACACATATGTATCTGTTTGATCGTTGCCACTTTGGGACGGGAAATTAAAATTCATTACTTTATCTAGTAAATTGATTACCCCAGGATCTACATTCCAAGTTATTTAAAAGGTCGGAATAAAAACATGTTTAGCCTATTTTCACGTCTGTAATTGAGAGTGATTATAAAGGAGTTTTTCGAGACAACAAAATGACAGATAAAAACTTGATTTATTACTGCATAGACACCTATCTACGTATCTAAGTGATTCCTCTGTATTTGAACCCAGTGACCTTGGTGGGCGCGCGCACACACGACGTGGTGCAGAAGTTCACCAAGTTCCAGCTGCTGCTAGACCCGTTGGACCCAGCGGCGCCGCGCGCGCCGCGAGCGCAGGGCCAGTTCCAGCTGTTCGCCGACACGCTGTCGCGCTTCGACGACGAGTGTGTCAACTCCGTCGTCGAGGCCGACGACCTGCCCAAGACCGAGGTCCAAGTCATGTGGAAGGCGCCGCCTGCTGGCTCGGGATGTGTGCTTATTAAGTAATAGTCACCATCTGCAGAATTTAGTATTTAAGAGAAGAAGTAGCCAAATCTAGAGCTGTTAGATAAGAGAGAGAGGTGCTTCTAATCGTTGCTTAGGTTACATACTTTCCATAAGAGTCCGTTTTTTTGTGCGGAAAGTTAAAGAGTAATTCTTATAAAGCAGCGAGGTCAACTTTTTCTAGTCTCGTTAACTTTGGTTCTGGTTACTTTTATTTCTGGCTAAATCGTTCTACTAGCAAAAACCAGTTTAAATGTGAGTTATTTTGTCGACTCCCAGAGCGATGGTGTACGAGAACTCGACCCGCTGGTTCGCCGAGGACGGCCAGCTCACGAAGCGGGTCTGCGAGGACACCTCCATCAACGCGCCCGACTGCTGCGCCTGTGACGACGCCAAGTACAAGGTAAACAAGTCTTCACAACATAATATTACTTTACTCAATATAGTTAGAATCTAAGTGAAAGAAGTTCACTCTAATTGACTTGGAACGGACGAAGACAAAGAGCAAGTTGGCTACCCACATACATACATAGCATAGTCATTGTACTAGTGTTGTACGTTAACTTTGTAGTTGACTTTAGTGTAATTTTGCTTTATATAAGGAAATCCAAGGTGCGATGTGATCCGAGATGTGTTGCAAATGTTTTTGAATTGACCTATTGCCATCAGCAACTTTTCTACAAAACTACACATTGCAGAAATCTACAAACTTTTCAACATTGTTTGTGGAAAACTTTGCCAAATTGTCAAGTTTTGTGGAATAGGGGGCAAGTGTCTCGTCTGCGTCTTAAGCTGATCTTGACAATAACGGTGTTCTCCAGGTGGTGTTCGAAGGGCTTTGGTCGCCGCAGACGCACCCCAAGAACTTCCCGACGCAGGCGCTCTGGCTGACGCACTTTTCCGACGTCATCGGAGCCACGCACCCCAAGAACTTCTCTTTCTGGGGTGAGGGGCAGATCGCTTCCGACGGGTTCAGGTCAGTCACCAGTCACTCACTGAACCACGCTATTTGGCTGCTAGTTAGTGTTAAGTCAGTTAATCGACATTTGATATTTCCGTACAATTTTGGTGCGCATTTTCATGGATTTTCAACACTTCAACACTATAATTGTCCAGATTTTATAAAAGGATCAATATCTTGACGTAAGATTGTATTTCCCAGGTCTCTAGCCGAGTGGGGTTCCGTAGGGCTCCTGGAGCGGGAGCTCCGGCAGCAGGGCAGGGCGCTGCGCTCCGTCGTGAAGGCGCAGGGGCTGTGGCACCCGCGCGTCAACTCCAACACCACCGGAGCCTTCGTCGCTGACAGGAGGCACAACTACCTCTCGCTGGCTTCTATGTTTGGTAAGACCAAAGATAAAAAAAAGATAAAAGATATTTATTCAGTAAGTAGGCCGCACGGGCACTTTTACACGTCAAAATCTACCAGCGCTTCCCAAGAGGAGACCACTGCTGAGAAGAAGCGCCGCAAGAAGCTCAACAGTTAGTCATTTTTTAATAAAAAATATAACAATGTCACTACTTATTCTAGCATTATATAAAACTGTAAAAATAATATTAAATATCTGCGTAGTTTTGCAGGAAAACATGTCAGAATTACTACGAGAAAATTTATATATATATATATCACACAAAACAGTTTTGACATGTCTTCCTACATAAACCGTGTCCCCTAGACAAGATACAGCGTTTACATGATTTTTATGAGGTATGTACGAGTAGTAGGTAAGCTATTGAACATTAAACATTAGTTAATTTTCTGGTTTAGGCCAAGCATTTTTGTCCGTTAGATAGTCCTCGACCCTATAGGACAGGACCCTTTGCGAACTTATTTTTTGCGATATTTTTGTTCTAATTTTTCTGTACTATTTTATATTAGGACCATCTCCTGATTGGGTAGTGGGCGTGAGCGGCCTCAACCTTTGCCGCAAGGACTGCACCTGGGAGGAATCTAAAATGATCGACTTGTATCCTTACGATGCGGGGACGGACAGCGGCATCTCTTACTTGGTGAGCCACCCACAGTTTGAAGTGACGAATGTAATAGTGCCTTAGCTCAGGGGCACCTGCTCCAAGATTTCTTTGAGCAATGACCTCCCAAAGCCCTCCTCTTCCTCTTTTCTTTCATTTGTGGGTCCCAAGATTCAGACTTAGCCTAGTTTGGTGTCCACCGGATAAATAATACTATGCCTGTGTTTGTAACCATGTGATTTGTTTAAATCAATTTATTCTTTATCCTTTTATTTAATTAAGTATTTAAGGTTAGCGTAGATGCACCCGTCCTTCATGGCCTCCTGGCGCCCCTCGAATCCGCCCTGCCTCAACTACCAGTCATGATTACGTATCCGCTTCACAACCCTTCAGATCACCTTATACTACAATTCTACGCCTTATACTGCGCGGCCTAAATACCACGTGTCCAAACTTGTTGAAAACCCTCTTGGTCCCCAGTCGCCCAACGCAGAGACGGTTCCCCACGAGAAGATGTACCGCATCACCACCATGTACCCCGAAGACCCTCGCGCGCCGTTCTACAACCCCGGTGGGAGCATCGCGCCGCTGGCCCGCCTGCACCTGGTGCGCGAGAAGCTCATCCCGCGCGGCTGCGACGAGGAGCTGCTGCAGACCCAGGTCACCGACGACCACGAGAACACGCAGTCGGCTGACAGACGTAAGAATAGACATCCAGCAGAACTTAAGCTGCACAGTGCACTTTACAGCATCTTGATCAGAAGCACTTACTGTGGCTTTAGTTCTGCGGGGAACCTAGGAGGGTTTTTCAGGTTTAACTCTTTGGCAATTGCGTGCATTTCTGATGAAAGCACTGGAGGTACACAAGGTCGATCGTCGGGGAGATTCTTGTGGAGATAAAAGTGGAGATAGCTCCATATGGCAATGACAACGTCTTTCTGGTGACATGACAATGCGGTATAATATCTGAACACTCGTTTTGGTGGAGCATTACCAATTTTACGGTGATTTTGGTAAGTCTTCGTACGAAGCCAGTGTTTTTAGTCTCAGTGATTGTCTGAGGCAGATCATAATTCCTACTTTGTATTTTTAGGGCTTTATGATGTGTCGTTTTGGGTAGGCATCTACCGTCTCCGTCTTTGACCTTAAGATCCCGGTCCGAGCTGTATCCACTGTTTGCAGCGGAGTGCGCGGTGACGGAGTGGGGCGCGTGGTCAGCGTGCTCGGTGCCGTGCGGCAAGGGGCTGCGTATGCGCACACGGCAGTACCGTATGCCGCAGAAGGCGCAGATGTTCGCTTGCGACCGTCAGCTTGTCTCCAAGGAGATGTGTGTCGCCGCCGTGCCCGAGTGCGGGTCAGTGTTGGTCATCACAATCTAACTTAACTCCTTAACTCCATGCTCCGTTCATACAATTATTACCTCCATAATTAAACTGCAATTCAGACAAAAATCAGAGGCACTGAAATTGTCTGATGAAAATCTGTATCGCATATCTTGGTAGATAGCCATATCGAGCGCCTTTTCCTTAAGATATAGGCGCCTTCTATGGTTATGTGGGACTCATGTAACGTTTGTAATGTTTTCATTTGTGCTAGTTCTAATAATTAATATTTGTTACTTTATTACCTTGTAATGTAACTTACTTTTAAGTATTATTGTATTTTATATTGGAAAAAATGACCTTCTGCTGGAGTTTCTTGCGGCGCTTCTTCTCCGCAATGATGGTCTTGTCCGAAGCGCTGATAGATTCACTCTATATTACTGACGTGTAAAAGAGCCCGTATGTGGCCAATTTACTGAATAAATATTTGACTTTGACTTTGACTTAGGATAATCAGTAAGTAGCCCACTGACATGACACTGATTCTGGTGTTTTTTTGTCTATTGTTACTCTATGGTGCTTCTCTCGCCTGTGTTTAGAGAGTCTCCCGAGGACAGGGAGCCAGGACTGGCGGAGAGCGTCCAGGAGCTGGGCGAGGTGTGCCGCACGTCAGAGTGGGGCGAGTGGAGCGAGTGCTCCGTCACGTGCGGCGTGGGCGCCAGCACGAGGCGCCGGCACTTCATAGACCCCATGGGCATCAAGAAGTGCCCGCTCGTTGACATTGGTCAGTATAGTTCAAACTTGCGACACGGTTTAATTTTATATCAGTAAAACAACTCCGCAACCAAATCTCTAAGCTACGTTTGCCATTTATAGTGCTGAAAATCGATATCTAGGTGCGTAGCAGTCGATTATTGCTAAACTCACGAAGGCTCTAAGCTTTTATATAAAAAAAAGCCTCCGTTACCCCCGATCCTTAGACTACCCCTCCGCAAAAAATTACGTCAATCTGTTGGTCCCTTTCTGCGTGAAAGAAGGACAAACTAACAAATAATCTTAGTACGGATGGTAAGGAGAGGGGAAACGAGCTGACAGGCTACCAGGCCTCTATTCCACTAAACTGATAATGACAGATGTCAATTTTTTTGTACATTGCGTGTGGATATGTAATCCAGGGATGTAGGAACTCGTGGACTTTGCATTTAGCAATGTGTTACTTTTCACCTGTCAATCAGGTTCGTGGTTTATAGCAAAGGACGTTTGTTTATGTTCCAGAGGAGAACCGCAAATGCATGCAGCCAGAATGCGTGGAACGCGAACCGACGGAGATCTCGGACCCGGAGTGCCCCACGACGGAGTGGTCGGGCTGGTCGCCGTGCTCGGCGTCGTGCGGCGCGGGCGCGGCGCTGCGCACGCGCCTGCTGCTCGTGCCGGGCGAGCGCCAGCGCGCATGCGCCGCGCGCACGCAGCTGCTGCAGCAGCGCCGCTGCCGGGAGCGCGACTCCTGCGCCATCGACATGCTCACCGCTAAACGTGAGTCGGAAACGATATTATTTCAAACTGAAACTGATTACTGCTAAATAAAAAAAAATACCCCTCACCCCCTTCTCACTTTGAGTCACACTGGTTTGTTAGAAGAACGGTTCTATCACGATGTACTTGCCTGTATACCTAACTGCTCCGACTGGCGGCTCTAGAACTTCACGACGACAACATTTATGACAGGACGTTGTATGGATATACAAATAAATGACACTCGAAACACTCGCTAACAACGGTATACACTAGCAGTGGCGAAGCGTGGTCCCTCGCCACTAGGCAACTCGGAGCAAAAAAAACGGTCAAGTGCGAGTCGGACTCGCGCACTTGTATGTTTTACCGTTTTTACGATGACAACAAAAATGAAAATACGTTAAAAAAAATGTATGGAGGATTATTATTTAACTACATGTCTTTATTTTTTTTGTTTGTTAGGAAATTCGCCGTAATAACACATATTCTGAAAAAAAAATCAACCCGCTATGTATTACGGTTCAAAAGATACAGCTCTTTAAAGTTAGGACAGACGCACGCACGGACGGACGGACAGCGTAGTAATAGGGTCCCGTTCGAGTGTCACCTTTGGGTACGGAACCCTAAAAATCCGTACGGCGTAGGGTACCTTCGCCGGTTTACCGTCCACCTCCTGTTTTGTCCAGTAGGCCGAGTTGTTTTAACAAGCATAGAATAGTAAAACGAAGACCGCTTACCGCCGCGCATGTTTAGAGTCTTTTTCATATAAATTTGACAAGTTCACTCTAATAAAAAATACGCTAGTTGGTTGGTAGTTTTTTCTCGTGCCGCGAAAGTGTCGTCGCGGGTCTTTGACAAAAAGATTTAATGCTCAGGTTTTTACTGTTTGCATACCTAGTTGTATTGGTTTTTTATGCCTGAGGCTTAGCATAAAGAATTTAATAGATATAATGTAGTAGGTAACCAATCATATATTATTTACAGAAGACTTATAAAATGTTAGTGGACTGACACTCAATTGTAACATTTGGAGTAACGTGAGAAATTATTAAATATAATGGATGAACGGCTAAAACTCACGATTATAAGCTGGAACGACCCAAATGTTTCGGACTCGTTAAGAAATCAAAACCCAGTAATATTTAGCAAAACATATAAACGAAAACTCTGCCCTTTGTTAAGAACAAAACCAAAATAAACCAAATTAATACATCCACTGCACACAGAAACCAATAAAAACAAAGCCAAAATTTGCTCGTGTCTTACGAATCAAAAATAGTAGGTACCTACAAGTACCTACCTAACAAAATCAAAGAAATGAAGAAAACTTTACAACCGATACTTTAATCAGCCAGTTTATGTTTATAATTTAATAACAATGCGCTGTGGACAGTGGAAGTGATTGAAAAATCCATCTCTCCCTACGCCTTAATCAATTTATATTTACGAGCGTGCACGTTCCAACCCCAAACATGACATGTTTCTTATTTTTAAAGGATAACTTTGAAAAACATTTTAGTTCATTAAGAAGGTAAGTAATATGTAAGACAACACTCTATTTGAACTAATGCGGCCATTTGTACTTTAAGTACCTACAGACAAAAATATAAAACGAAACACGTCAATAACCTCAATAAATACACGCAAACCAAATAAGAAGTTTAAGGTTAGGTAGGTACGAAAACACAAAACAAACCGTTGCCCGCCGATAAATATGCCGAAATCTTAAGAATATCACAATCACAATAATAATCACATATACACTAGCAAGCGTAGCAAGCTAAATTTCACCAGTAAAGTATCATAAAACACAAATTAACACCAACTAACAATATTTAAAAAAAAACACCGTGTTTTGGCGGACGCGAAAGTAAAGTAGGTAATGTAATGAATGAAAAAATGATGCAATGCAAATTATTTGGCGGGCAACGGCGGCGCGCAAAGAGTCGGTAGGTAGATTATGTTTTGTCTCCATAAACTTTTGCAAAAATAGATAAGGACAACCGTAGAACCGTATAATCGGCCGAATGAGACGGGAAAGTACGATCAGAGACATTTTTTTGGGTGTATTTAGTGAAAATAAAGCTTACGATATGCACTTAAAGTTTAAAATTGAATGAAATAAGCCGGACACTTTTGGCGGAATTACGAATGCGAGTTGAGAGACAAGATGCGATGTTGTAGTATCACGTTATGAAGTCCAAGGCCGTTTTGTTTTAGTGCGTGAGTTTAAATGTTTGAATGTGTTAGTGTTGAGTCATGCGCTGAGACCTCGGCTTGTATGGAGTTTTGAGGGAGATAGCCCAGAAAAATGTAACTCCGAGTGTTTATGTGTAAATGAATATTGTTGTATGCGTTTCTTTCTAGTAATACAGTGAATGTGTGCGTGCGGTCGGTCATGCGGTAGATATCGGCTTTATTAAGGAGTTTTTGATTTCGCGCTTAGTGGTAAATTTAAATTGCGACGTTGCGTTTTGTTCATTCATCTTATTATGAAAAATGTATGTATACTACGCGTGTTATGTTAACGGGCGGGTAAGGCTATAGTATATCGGGTTACTTATTGTTGTGCGTTTTGTTTGAGTACATTATGCATAGGAATTTCCAAGGGAACCCGGCGGGAATCGGGTTATATGGGCCCTGCGCCACTGTACACTAGAGTTACAAAAAGCGATACGTTAGTTGGCGTCATTAAATAATTTAAATACATTCTTTACGTCAAGCATTGCTTAGAATAATAAAAAATGGTTAGATAAGCCGGCTCATGAGCAATTAATCTTTCATCTTCCGGCATTCATTTCCGTCAATATAAACAAAAATACCGCCCACGACGTAAGGTCCAAGTTTGACAACCGGCGAGTCCTTATTTAAGTCGTTATTTAAATGTGGAACACATACTTAACGTCTTACTTACAATAGCTGACGACGCCATTAGGCTGCGGTCGCCTTGAATGCGTCCAATGAGTTACTCTTTGAAATCGTGACGCTTTATAATTATTATACTTCGTACACAGAAATACGAGCATTAAAGCAGGCGTTAAACTCACTCAAAGTTAATTGTGTGGTTTTAGTAATAGCGGGCATGTAAAAGATTCAATTGGTTTGTTTTGTTTGAGTTAATGAGCTGCTAATTTAGTGTTATTGCTTGTTACGAGTACGGTAGCCGTTAATGAACTTGACTTTGTTTCAAGTGTTGACGTTAATTATTTTTTTGAGTCACTCTTTTGAGACAACACGAGTGACTATGCTTGAAGCCAGTTTTGTAGACTGGTGGGGTGGTCGTAGGGATGAATCGACTCAACGAGGAAGCACCGTGGTTAAATTTCCTCAGGCGTAAATTCATCAACTTTCAATTATCTATTATAATCATCTCAATAAATAACCTTATACATACATGTTTCAAAAGTGTCAATTCAAAGGCAAAGGCCAAGGTATAAAAGAGCGCGCATAAGCATAATATTAAAAATATGCAAATAAAATTTATAGTTATATTCATTCCATCTCTCACATTCTAACTGTTATGCACGTTTGTCATGCAGTAAAGATTTTTGATAAATTTCGGATTTTATTTTAAAGTAAAGCCACGTTATGTCCGCCAAGACTAGTATCATTTTGTCTCTGACCCTGCCTTTAGCCTAGCAAAAATGTCAAGCGTGACAGCTGGAACTACAATATTTTCAAATGGCAACCAGCACAGGTTAGAGTAAACCTTGGACCATGTTGCCAATTTCATTCCGACAGCGCCCTCATTTTTCTGCTCGACTTTTTTGCAGGCTATACGTAATTTTGGAGACATCCGCTAAGTGACACCTCCGTCCTCGCTATCTAAGACGTCCTGAAAGCTCAATTTCCTTTATTTTGCTTGCGAACTTGATAACACGTTACAACCTCAAGCTCACTGACAAACTCCACCACATAAACGGGTTATCTCGTGCGTTTCGGCGCTAGCTTCATCTCGTTCTCGACATGTGCAGGTTACCTACCGTAAGAAGATGTTAAACATTTTAGTGCCTTGTCATTGCAGGCATCTGCATGGAGCCTCCGGAGGCGGGCCCGTGCCGCGGGGTGTACCCGCGCTGGGCCTTCGCGGCGCAGAAAGGCATGTGCGTGCCGTTCACGTACGGCGGCTGCCGCGGCTCGCAGAACAACTTCCTCACGCAGGAGGACTGCACCAGCGCCTGCGCCGTCATCTCCGGTATGTTATTTATGGCTTTGTTCTTTACTCTGTTAAGGTTGGTAGGTTTTAGTGGTGATAGGCCTTGTGTGTACCTACCACCATCTTACCCTTTAGCCTGCTGCCAGTCAGTGGTGTTCGCTTACAAAAGTGCGAGGAATATGTGAAACGTTGGACCGCCGTGAAAAGTGCGAGGAATATGTGAAACGTTGGACCGCCGTGAAAAGGGCTGCGGGAAACCGCAGGGTGAGAGTGGCGCAGAACCGATTGTCTATGAGGTCTTTAGGGAAGGCCCGAATATCAATAACTGTAACTTGATTAAATATTAATTGCGCGATGTAAGATGGAAAAAAGGCGTCAGGGTGGGTTTTGGAAAACCAGTTACCATGAGGTCGCGTTCTGTGAAAATATAACTTCATGTCGAAATATTTCCACGCCTTGATAACATTTCGCTTCCCAGGTATCTTTCCTTACAAGTTACCTAAATAGGTGTTGCGTGTTCCTTTATGTAATTGTTTCGCTAATTGAATAAGCACTGTTTATTGTCGGTCGTCGACATCGGCGCCGTTTGTGCAGCGGCGCTATGCCTCTTAACTTGGTAAATGAGTGCTCACAAGGGCAAGGGGGGTGCGGATGGAAATTTCGACGGCAGACGTTTTTTGTCACACATTGCTCTAACTTGCAAACAGTTCATCTGAGACAAGCCCCCCAAATAAACTTGTAGAGTTAAATTCTCTGTAAGAATATGGTATCCATATAGTACCTACTAGTAGAAGGTATGTTTGTCTCCTAACTAGTCCAAACAAAGTCCCGAAGTCAAATTTTCTGCCCTCGATTTCCCATCCACAACCATTCGTTGCCAGGACTATCTGACGAGTATCGAGCGTCTTGTGACCTGCTTCATACATAAGTTGCCTGCAGATAAGGATAAATACATGTGACAAGTTCATTCAATTTCAGTTCAGTTCATTTGTTGATTTACAATGAGGCCGAGGATGATATTGGCTGGTATTTTTGTCCGTATTGTTGGTACGCGAGGTAGTTTTCCCGTGTAGTTTTATTATATTGTTCATTGTTATTTATTATTACTGGAGTATCATTGATGGTCACGGTCATGCGTCTAAAGATATGATGAACAGCTACACAAACCAATAGAATATTGCACTCTGTTGTAAGAGCACCCACACACTGTCTGATCGGAACCGTCAACTATGTACAGTAATGACGAGACGGTAAAACTAAACTAGTGTTACATTTGAACGTGTGTATCTCTGGCTCGGACCAGACCTAGCAAGTTTATATATGCTTTTAATTGCGGAGCCTGCTAGAATCTCGATTTTGCCGTTAAAAGCCTGTTTGTTCCATACATTTTCAAAACTAGATTTACCTTTCTACTACCACTAGTTTGATAGATTGTCCCTGATGTTTAGTGGCCCTTAGAGTTTAACGAAGATGGAAATCATCGGTCAAAAGACAGCCGCTCTGGACCAATAGTGATTAATACAGATTAATACACTTTACTGAACAATGCCCCGATGCACCTCTGCAGTGCGCGGGCGCCGCGGCCAGCGCCCGCAGCGCACTTCGTAGGTAGTTTTTACACATGAATAGTTAACCGAGCTGTCTTCGCATCTCTGGCGCGCACTCGCATACATTATTCACACGTTATACGATCGATCAGCCTTGAGGAGCAGCCTAGAAAAACATTAAGGAGGAGGAGGAACATAGATATATTACGGTAATTGACCGATTTAGTTTAATAATTTGTTATTCAGCCAATTTTACGAGTTACTTATTTACTAATTACGAGTATGGCATAAGTCCTTATAAGTAGGTGATATTAAAATTAGTTTGCTAGTTTCCTCTTGAAATTAAAGACGCATCAGTAGATTGCTGTGTTTTTGCAAGGATTGCGTTCTGGATTCCGACTGGAAAGAAAACGAATGGACTCTTGTCCCGAACAATGGGACCATCCTTCAAGAGGATTGTGAGGTGACGGCTTTCCATACAAACGGCGATAACGTTTTCCACCCCCTAAATGTTAACCGATTTCGACCAATTTTTGATACGGTGTCAGTCGGAACAAAAACTATGTCCGTACGTTTGGTTTTTTTTCAATATTATTAATAAATTTAGTTTTAGTCCCGTTTTATTGTTTTCATACAAAAGTAATTTCGGCCATAATCTCTTTATAACTAATCAATATTTAAAAAAACGAAACGTACGGACATAAATAGTTCTTGTTCCGACTGACAACATATCAAAAATTGTTCGAATTCGGTTAACGTTTAGGGGTGGAAAACGTTATCGCCGTTTGTATGAAAAGGCTAGATGTTGCAGCTGGTTCACAGTCCTCTTAAGATATAATATCCCTGTTTACGAATTCTACACGGACGAATTCGCAAGACATTGATTATTAATAATTGATATATTCTTCCAAACATCTTCAGGTTCCCTAATTTATTGAATGTGTTAACGTATTAGGTACAATAAATTGCTCGTTCCGTTTCCATATAGCTATTTAATAGCATCATGTTAGTAAACAACACCTGATCCTCAAAAAGCAGCACTAGTCGTTTGTTTCTCGGCGGAAACACGTAATTGATCGTTTTGTAATTAATGTTGTATTGGCTGTCGCCGCGCTGCGCATGCAGTGCGCCAAACAAAAACTCGAATTGAAAATTACACCCTGTCACTCTACAGTTAGGAATCAATCTAATGAAAGAGATATAAATGTCAAGGGTGGCTCAGACTTTGCGACTGTTTCAGATTCGCTTAAGTAGTTAATTTATGGAGCACTCACGCGCATCGCCTTTAATTCCTGTAACACAGAACATACCACTTGTAACTTTACGAGCAAATACATATAGAGCTGCAAGTGGTTTGTCTTCAATCTTGAGTTAGCGTCTTATGGTTTTGAGGTACATAGCCTTTTTACAGATGTTATTGGCCGTGCTTTATGAGCGCGGAGATAGATGGCGCCGTCCTTCCATTTATTTGCGAATCTCGCCAATGGCTGACTACCTAATTAGAATTTACAACTGGAGTTGACCCTTTTCCATACTAAATTGACAGAATAAGGGGGTGTTGGCCTTGAATGCGTGTTTCAGGGAGTGTTCGGTAACAGGGCGTTGCGTGAATTATGAAGTGGGAAAAGGTAATTAAGGTGTGACACAATAACCTGCGATAATTAATGTTGCCCGATGGAATGTGTCGAAAGCCATATTTTTTGAACTTGTACAACTGGTAAAAAAATCCTGTTTCATTATATTACGTATAATTACATAAGTCAAGCAACGTATAGATGAAATTCTCAAGTAAAGGACCTGTTTTATGTAGTAGTGTACAAAACTTATATGGAACTTACGTCATTTTTCAAATTTGGAACGTCAAGGCGTCTACAGACACTTAACTACTACATACAACAGGTCCTTTACTTGAGTTTTTCCCCTATAAGGGATAGTAAATATATCTGTCTTTCAACAAAATATATTCTGAACTTTCATACTTTAACACAAAGCATAGTTTTAAAAAATTGTTGCTAATTAGGTACTGTACCAATGTGTCATTAGATCATTACCATTATGCGCTGGGTTCTCTGACCACCCGCCGCGGGCGATACGGGCGACAGACGCGGGCGTTTTGCCATTACACTAGTCGTAATACACGCCTTCTTCAATAGGACAACTCACAGAGCGCGCAATGTAACGGCAATACGCCCGCGTCCGTCGTCCCTCGCCCGCGGCGGGTGGGTTAGAGAACCCCCGGCCTTAGATAATGTTTTAACAGTTCCCGCTTGTCTATTTGCGACTGTTCAAGCTTCGACACCTATTCTGAACGCGTTAATGGCGAGTAAATGCCGAGCCGGGCATACTTGTTTGCTCAGCTGTCTGGGAAGTGGAAACCGCTCCGTATTTACTGTAAATCACCTTTAGTGAACCGGTGAAGAATCTACACTATATACGAGGCGAGTTATTAGTACCTATTACTAACGCTACATAAAACGAGTTTAAGAGTCGTTCAACCTTCGAGCTGGTAAAAATGCGAAGGTTATTCTTTATGAAGCCGTAAAGAAAGTAAAATAGCAACAAGACGACAAACAACTACCTAGTGTTGCCGTAGTTTTAGAAAAACGTGGTGACATGTGCGGTGAAGTTCTGATATTTTGTCAATTTGCAAATTGTCCCAAGTCCAAGTGCATCATTTAGAGCACGGTTATTAAAAGTTCTTATATTTATAGAGACAGGTAATATTCAGAGTCCTGAGTGGAACTTTCTAATCCCGACATGATAAGACATATCCTATAGTATGACAACAATAAAAACCCCAAAAATAAGCTCATTCCCGTCGACTTAAGCTGCGAAATGAAGTATTGGTGACATTCAGGGATGATGTCAGACACTCCCGAATGTATTTTTCCATTCGGAAGCGGCCTGAGGCTGATTGGTGAAGTCAGCGGTGAGGTCATCCTTCAGCAGCACTTTAAAATACGCGAACCGTCGTAAAAGTGAGCTTCGTTGTTTTCGAAGATTGATATCTCATATTATACAGCATTTACAACTGAGACATGACTGCGATGTGTACCGAATACGGTGGGTAAATTTCCGAGCGTTTCAACCGCCGTCATTAGCAGTGGTCGGAATAGGTAGAGCTAATTTACCTAAACTGCGTGAGTGAGACAGGAACACATTATGAATGAACGTGCATAAGTTTAGGTTAATTAGCTCTAACTTTTTTTTGGCGCTGGGAGAATGCGTTTACGCATACCACCCAGGTCCGGGGGGCCCGGGATGGTTGTGTGGGACTCGCCGACCGAGGGCGGCCGGGATACCCACTAAAAACCCAGCGGTAAACCTCAGCGCTTTTCAGGGAGGTGCCAGAGGACTACGAACTAGCGGACTCTGCTGTGACACCTCTGCGCTTATGACTCCAGGAGGGAATTAGCTCTACCTATTCCGACCACTGGTCATTAGTGTCTTCAATATATTGGCGAAATCAATGACACTACAGCAACTTCTTTTTAAATAAATTTAACTTCTTTTTAAACTTTTTCTTAAATAAATAAAAAAAATAATGAAAACTTCTGATGCTAACAAAAACTACACCCCCGGTTCTACTTCTGTTTACATCCGAAGTTGCTGGTAGGTTTCATTAATTTCGTCAATATACTGAAGACACTAATGACGGCGGTTGAAACTCCCGGAAATTTACCCGAGTTAGTATTTTACAACACAATTCCGCGTTACTGTTTTATTTCCGCGAATATAGCTCAATATGCCACGCACAGACGGCATTACAAGTCTAAGAACATCCACAACAGCTGCGAGCTCTCGTCTCGCATTGTATCGAGGATGTTTCCACACAAGGCGATCAACCTTCTACAATCCCAGTTAATAAACGTATTAACATTATCAAGATCTGTTATTAAACGAAAAGCATTGTTAAGGGATTATGTCTCCTTAACCTGAGTTTAGGTAAAGATTGTTGTGGTTGCTGGATTTCCCGAGCGCCGGCGCCGGCGGCGCGTGACTTGTGATAACTTAAGAAGTTCCAGTTGTTTACCTTCCATTCGTTAGTTGAACCATGGTCATGGTATCTCACACAATACAGTGATCAACATCAGGGTAACAAGGGAAGAGACAACAGCAGTTGTGATTTGAACCCAAACCTTTTCGTTCCTTTTTAAATTATTTAAGTATGTATGACGTCTAAAGCTAACATATAATCTTCGTAGAAATGTTAAATATGCAGGCTTCATTCAGGTCCAATTTTATACAATGGATCACTTTTCGTTTCCTCTCCTCCGGGCGGTTTTAACGCGTGGCGACTTGTTGCTTCCCCGCGTTGATTGTCAATTCACTCCGCAGGGATATGGCGGCAATGAAGTGATAAAATCTCTTTGCTTTACCAATTTTTAGTGTTTCGCCTCGCTTGATTACAAGAGCGTTAAAACTGGTTCCGGTTAGTCAATTGATCGGACATTGTGTATTTTATGAACTTTGCAAAAAACACGTTAAGGCAATGATTACTCACCATTTAGCATACTGTGTTTACTACGTGTTTGCTGCAAAGTAAGATTAGCTCAGCCAATAAAATTGTATTCCTTCGTTCAATATTTTTCACGTCACTTTTGTAAAAAAGAATTGAATGGCTCCTGCGCTGCACGTGACTTATCGACTCGCCGCACAGTACAACCACACAATGGCATAGAAAGCGATCCGCGGGAACAGACTCGCTTTTCAATGCTAGCTGCATTATCTAGCGGTATTATGTTTTGTACTTCCTGTTGCTTACGTTCCGTCGGAACATAAAATTTATGGACGTCTGCCAATTTTGGCATGGTCGGTGTGGGTTTCATAACATGAAAAGGAAACTGGTATAAATTGTTGATTGACTTTACCCACCTGTAACTTCTAGATGCCGTTATTTTGATAGTTGAGACTGGTGCTTACTTAAGCTTTCGTTGGTAATTTAGTCCGGAGAACTAGCATATAGGCATTCCATCATAATTGTCAGGGTTGGCAAGGAATCCGCGGTCACGATTGCAAATGTCTATAAGCCCAAAGCCTACTTTCCAACAGGCAGCCTGTGTGCCCCTTTGCCTTATCTTGTTATTAAAAAAAACTTAAATTAAGCCTGACTTGTACAATTGTTGTAGGAGCTCTCAACCCTCAGGCCAACCAGCTCGCCAACACCGTCAGTAGCGAGGCGGCCGCCACGAACAACGTCAACGCTGCCGGTAAGACTTTTGCCAGGGCAAGTATTTCAGTTATTAAGGTTTGCAAATGTAGGTAAGTAATGGGGTTTTGGCTTGATTTAAGTAGCTAACCTAACCTAACTTAACTCTACTTAAAATGATGGATGAGGTGAATTTAATAAACATATTGACCTGATGATAATCCTTTCCTGCCTTTAAATTTTTTTTAAGAGCGAGCTCTAGGAGCATTAACTACAACCTTTAACTTGGGCAAATTCAGTGCGTGATACCACCAATTAGTGGAAGCTCTATTCAGCCACCTACTCAGGCTCTTTATAATTTATATTACCTATTTATGCCCGTCAAAGACTCAAGGAACCTACAACTGCTCTAACCCGATTTCTGCGCAGGAGCACCGCCGTCAAACGAGTGCCAGCTGAGCGCGTGGAGCGAGTGGTCGCGCTGCAGCGTCTCCTGCGGCGCCGGCTACCAGGAGCGCACGCGCACCGTGCTCGTGAGTATACACGACCCCTGATATCACCAGCACCATTTCTATACTCAAAAAAAGTAGGGATGGAGCAGAGATATTAGTATGGGGTCTCAAAGAACTACTACGCGCATTTCCTGTGTTTCTGTCCGTAATGTTACAAGGTGGGTAAGTGGGTTGGTGGTTTGAAGTCCCGAAAGGGAGAAAAGTGTCAAGGAAAAGGATGGAGCGATTATATCCAGCATGATCAAGAAATCCGCTGGGAATAAACCACCGACGCGTAGGACGTATTCTGCTGTTTGATGATATGTATGAAAGGACTGGAAGAATGTTTATTTATAGTTATTTAGAGTTCGGTCAGCCAATTCTTTTCCATGTACCTTCTCGATGTTTGCAGAAAGTAGACCAACGAATAAATGAAGATCATCGCGTTATTGCAGCGGCAAGTTCTATGCGAACTCGTAAATCTGTTATTTCAGAATGCAATAAAATTATTGATAGCAATAAACGTAAAATAACGTTTCAAAACGGGAGCGTTTCACATTTCCTGACGCCCAACGGCGCTTAAGGATCGGCGACTTATACGTCACTGCGTTTACGGTGCGTCATCGTATTTTGAGCACCGGTGTGGCCGATTCTAATTGTCGAGATTACATTTGAAGAACTTTCTGGTAAAACAGCCTATTCAATTGAATAGGTAGCTCTGATTGTAAAGGTTGTGGCTTGGAATATCAAAGCCCCATAGCTATTATTGTAGGGCTGGTGTGGGTTTCCGTTGGCTGGCGGTGCAGGCCCGCGCCCTCGGCAATCGATAGCCCGCAGCACGCCGCAGCGCTCGATAATGTCCCGACAGGCCCGGCACCGCTCACCGCCACGCTCACCCTGGGGCCACACTAACAGAAAACGCCGATAAAAATCAACGTCTATCGCCTTATGCTGCTACACATAAGGACTATCATCGTGATAATTAACGGCGTTTCCCCGTTAGTGTGGCCCCAGGGTCAGGGACCACGAACACCCCCGCAATACCACCGAGAGCGCCAATATTAAGACGACTGTGAACTTCAAAATCTAGCCTTTTCATACAAACGGCGATAACGTTTTCCACCCCCGAATTCGACCAATTTTTGATATGTGGTCAATCGGAACAAAAACTATGTCCGTACGTTTCGTTTTTTTTATATTGATTAGTTATAAAGAGATCATGGCCGAAATTACTTTTGTATGAAGACAATAAAACGGGAATAAATCGAAATTTATTAATAATATTGAGTAAAAATCAAACGTACGTTGTTTTTGTTCCGACTGACACCGTATCAAAAATTGGTCGAAATCGGTTAACGTTTAGGGGGTGGAAAACGTTATCGCCGTTTGTATGGAAAGCCGTCACCTCACAATCCCTACGGCTACGGTCAGAAGCAATCAAACATAATTATATTATTCAGATATAAGTACTCAATACTCGAACTTTTATTGCAATCCATAATGTTAGTTTACAGATGTTAATACAGATGATAACTTAATTATGGACCCTGTTGGGCACAGCAACATTAGGAGAGAAAAGGGCTTCAGCTTAGATTCTAATATTATATTTACTAATTTAAATTATGTCAAATTATTAAACATGAATTTTTTTTAACGTTAAAAAAAATTAAGGCTGCAAGGGCACATCAGTTTTAGAGGGCTAACTAGGTTAGGTTAGGTTATTGTACGTTAGTGGTCCAATTAACAAGGACTCCGAAATTGAATTGTAAAATAAACTCTTGTGTAAACAAAAATAAATAGGTACCTACCTAGTACTCGTTTTGGTACCTATTAGGTAGAAGGGGTACGAGTATTTCAACCTTAACCTTCGCGTCCAATTACCCAGCTATTTGGTAACTGGTAAATGCATGAAGCAATTTACATCATTTACTGTAAAGCTGTAGTGTGTGTGCGTTCGTGTATATTGACGTCGAACATAAAAGGTCCACCCCTTGCCCCACTGACCTGTGATCCAGGTCACTCATCAATCTTGGCTCTAGTATTGAATTGTCATTACTGACGACGTTGGTTTGATGAATGATGACAAATGACGTCACCCCTCCCCCCCGGCAACCCCCACTTTAATTACATTTTTACACCTTGTAGAATCTCGCCGCCGATGTTTGCGCGCTAGGATTGTCAAGGTTACTCGACGGGTCGTTTACTTGCGAGTTTTCTCTTTAATTGAAAAAGCGAAGTTTTTGGGTGACTTGCGTTTTGGATGTCTTTGGTTCATCCATCATCCTCCTAGCGCTTTTTCCCGTTCTTCGTCGGGGTACGCGTTTTGAATGTCTTTGATTGTTTACCTGAAAAGAAAGAAAAATATATTTTACTTAGTTATCGACTTTGTTTAATTGGCAACATACATATCTTTATTATAAGTACATCGTGTAAGCCTTTTAAGCTTCTATGAAGTTTTCGGTGGAGGGGCGTGCCATTTAACATAGATCAGCTCTAGCAACCGACGCGTATCTGCCATTATTTTTATGATAT
Source organism: Tortrix viridana (assembly GCA_963241965.1). Taxonomy (NCBI): domain Eukaryota; kingdom Metazoa; phylum Arthropoda; class Insecta; order Lepidoptera; family Tortricidae; genus Tortrix; species Tortrix viridana. The sequence continues at coordinate 372,261 of OY725176.1, forward strand.
TCCTTATTTCCGTGTCATGACATGTGACCATGATGACATCTGAGTTTACATACGAGACAGAATGACGTCGTGCGCCCCGGGGTGTGCCACGTCATCCAGGAATACAACAAACTGTCAGTGAAGCTGTAAAATTAGACGCGAGTCAAATAGCCCCGGGTCAAGTACGAGCTACAATTACTAGTTCGTGGCCAGAAATATCCTCAGTGCGGGTCAATAGGTGATGCTACGTATCAGCAGTCTCAGTCTAAATCAGTGTAATGATTGTGTATGAGCAAGTCAGTCGGGCGCAGTGGGTGGTTTGAGGACACGTGAAGAATCACTACTTAGCTTGTGTGTGACAGATGACGCGGTAACTTTTTTAGATGGGCCTGTTTCACAATCGACAAGTAAATTAATCTGTCAAATAAAGATAGCCCTCTCCTTGTCTATTTTCAAGTGTAAGAAAGGGAAGATTGTAATAAATATATATCCTACTAATATTATAGATGTGAATGTTTGTATGAATGATTGGTTACAATCACGCCTAAAATTTTGATGAAATTCGTCATTCGGGTAGTCCTTATCCTGGAGTGGCATATAGGATACTTTTTATCCCGGAAAATTTGAAAGTTGTCGAAGGAAAAGCGATAAATGACTTTTACGCGGACGGAGTCGCGGGCAACAGTTAGTTACTCCTAAAAACAAATGGTAACTCGATTAATGTACTAAAGTAGGCTGGCCTAGCATGTAAGCACGAGGTAAAATTTGACAGGTGCTAAGGAAATGAATACATCTATTCCATATTCTAACGTAACACTTAACGCTTAAGGTTTGGAATAAAAGTGTCCCGTCTTGATAAAATCGCTATAAAAATGTGAAAATCGCAATAGTCGCTTAGTAATAAAAAGTAATAAAAGTCAGGACGAGACACTTTTATTTTAAACCTTAAGCGTTACGTTAGAATATGGAATAGATGTATTTATTTCTCTAGCACCTGTCTAATTTTATCTCGTGCATGCATGCTAAGCCCACTGGATACTGATTGTTTTTTATTCGTGCCTCCAATAAAAAATACACGAAACAAACCGATGTGATCACGCTGTCCTTGACTGGTTCGATTGAACTAATACGAACTTGTCTTCGATCTATAATATATATTATCACTTACTCACTCTTTACCATGTTACTTTACTTACCCACTATTAGTGGGCGTAAATCGACTTCCGTGTTTGGTCAAGATTGTAAATTGTAATATAACACGCACCCTGGCCGCTGCCTACTTAGCTCGCTTTAGCTGTACAACACTGCTAGCCGCGTATTTATTTAACCCGCTCCTATAAAAGAGTTTTAATCTGACTTATGTACGTTAGATAATTTTCCCAATTTTCGTTTTTAGCTCCGTCAACACTATTAAATTTATATATGGAATGGGGTGGGTGTGGGGTTCAAACCTGGGCTTGCACCTCTAAGTTTTTCAGAATTGATGTGCGAAATATAATTTGTACCATGAGCTTTTCGGTGAAGGAAAACATCGCGAGGAAACCTGCACACACCTGCAACGCAATTTGACGGTGTGAAGTTCCCAATCTGCACTGGGCCCGCGTGGGAACTATAGCCCAAAACCCTCTCATTATGAGTGGAGGCCTGTGCCCAGCAGTGGCACGTATATAGGCTGGATTATTATTATTTATTATTTATGGAATGGGGAATAAAACAACAGAAATAACGCGTCAGGAGAAAAACACGACTGTGAATTTTTAATTGGGGAAAAAGTGCTAATGGAAATTCTGCTACCTACTACGATTTTTGGAAATTAGTCTAACCAACCGACGATTGCCGACCTACGCCTACCTAGTGAATACTTACCGTGAGAAACAAGTCACGTAAACGAGCCCTACGCTTGTTATTCACGCTGAAAGCAAACACGAATGGGTCTTGAATACTACAAGGTTGTACTAGGTCAGTGCAGGGCCCCGACCCGCGGTCAATGTGTCGTTGACAGGACGTAGTCCCCCGCCCGACTCATCTCGACGCGCTGCGATTAGTAAAAGGATTAAAAGGATGCGTATACGTCATACTCACACCCATGTGTCACGTGTCTAGTAATATATAAATATCAGGGACAATCTCACACTAATTGACCTAGTCCCAAACTAAGCTCTAGGCTTGTACTATGGGTTCTAGGCAAGGATATCGTGTCCCCTTGTTTTGCAGACACTCATTTCATCGAATGTGTCATTTCACCGAATTTCATTCCATCAAAAGCTAATTTCTGCTGAAACCTTATTGTTTTCAGGTTATCTTAAGCATGGGTTACGTAGGTTAGGTTAGATCTGTGAACATCAAAAAACTATAACTCCTGCACGTGGAAATGCCTGTTGAAGAAATGAAAATTCGGCGAAGTAAAAAATTCTACGAAATGAGTGTCGGTGATTCAAGGGTAAACCCAACGATATACATACTTATATAGAGAAATACATACTTAAATATATATACACTCAATATAAAAGTCAATAGAGTAAGTAGAGTTGGGTAATCTGTAATGGCATGCTAGTTCTCCTTCACAATCATATTGCTCAATACCCTGGTTGGAGTGAAAGTCAAGAATATATTCTTTTTTCTGGACTGATCAGCGATTGACCAAAAACTAGGCTTTAACTGAACCAGCGAGCTCCATCCTAGATTTCATCATAATTTACCACCAGGAAATATATCTATAAATCTATAAATATATCTCACAGATACATCTCTCAGGAAATATATCTCTCAGATATATCTCTCACGAAATACAGATTAAGGAAGCTTTGTTTTACTAGCTTTTGCCCGTGATTCTATTTCTGAGGAAAGTGTAACTTGAGGATACAGAGTAGCCTATGCATATCACTAGCTGTGCCTAAAACTAGCTATCTGTGCACACGTCGATTCGTTGGTACTACTAACCAGCAAATTAACAAACACACTTTTCCCCATATATTATAATCTACAGTAAGAAATTCACAATCGCATGTTATTACTTATTAATACAATAAATAGGTACCTATATATATTATTTAAACCGCCTGCCAACGACATTGTTGCTGTCACCGTAGCGTAAAATGTAAGCAGTTCTGATCGTGACTGAAGGAAATTAACTGAATGAGTGTGTTTATGGCGCTCATCTGCGGCTTCAGTGTCATTAGTATACAGGCGACGCTCGATGACCTCGTACACGTATTATAGTGATTTAATCCGAAAGACTGGCACACCACTTTACGTCCCACGATTGCGTCAATGTAGTCAACGAGTTTACCCCGGCATATCGACGGCGTGAAGTCGCGAGAAAGAAATTATGTCAATATTTAATCAACATTGTTTTTTTGCGTCATGGCTCTATAAATAGTGACTCAACAATTATATACAAGCGGTTGACTGTGTATAAAATAAATTAGTATTTCTATTAATGCCCATAATGTTCTGATACCGTGGTTTCATTAACTTAGGCCAAAAACGTCCAGAGAGCAATGGCGAATTCTCAAACTAACAATAAGTAAAACCACCTCGCGTCATGTGATCGCGCCGCGCCACGCCGCCTCTGCTCTCTGTACGCTAAAGGTATTATTGTAAGTCGTATTTAGATTCCAGAAAATACAGTGGACTCATCACAGTGCCAGATAAAAGTGATATGTTTTGTGTCCCCAGAGACCGGCCGGGCCGGGCGCCGCGCCCTGCCCCGCGCGGCTGTCGCGCCGCCGCCGCTGCTCGCGCCCCTGCTAGACCAGCCCAGGACTGGGAGACCAGGGCAGAACGTCTACTTAATACCTACTTGATGCCTTTAGATATTAACTCCTTCTCGTGCTATGTTACTTTGTGACCTCCAGATCATGAAAGAACTGTTCGTCTCATTCTAATTTTATAGGTGTGAGGCGAAGAGGGATTGTATCTACCCTACCTCTATGTAGCATTTGCTTAGAATTTATTTTTGTAAGTTAACACCATGGCGCGATACTAAAGCTTTTGTACTAAACTTAATAAACATAGTTTTTTATGGATCTCGTGTTTGTCCTTGCTTTAACGTGTGCTAAAAAAGTATGACATTAATGAATTGCGGCCTATTAGTAGACTAAACGGCAATGACAAATTATTAGATGCCCAGCCAAGGCCGCGGGCGCGTGGGATCGTGGTTTCAATTTGGGGCGAATCATTTTAATATCATCACGGACTTCACGTGTTGTTCACCATGACAAATTATAATGTGATGTCAAGTCATGTCAAGTCACTTGATTCAAGTTCAAAATTTCAGTTCATATTAAATCATATTGTAACTCATTTTGTCAGTTTATTTTGTCATACACAATTAGGTATACCAATTCAATTTAGGTAAACACTTGTAAATATCGTAAGATATATTTTCATTACTATTCATCACGTGTATAGCGAGACAGTTCTGTGACGTCACATGTATCCCCTCCCGCGCCGCTCCACTACCGCAGGAACCTCCAACGTTAAGCGCTAGACCTATAATTTTTGAAACGTAATGGAAAAGTTACCGTTTCTTAATTGCCACTAAATCTGCAGAACAATAATTTATGTATGGATGTATGTATACAGTACGTGGCATATGGCAGAGCAATAGCTTTGACCTGCGGGTTTGTAGTTTTCTTTCACTCTCTCTCATTCTCTCTGCTAGTCTAGCCGACTTTTGCCGAACCCGAACCACTTTATAAAAGAGCTATTGCACTGTGGCATCCGTTTTGACAGCTGTTTGTTTTGTCACAGAAACAAAAGTTGTCTCTCCTGTTCCAGAAAGTTAAGGACTATGAAACCAAATTTTTCGGGTTAGGATATATCCGAATGGGAGTCTGGTGTAGTCTTGGCCTGTATCGAAATTATATGAGTTAAAAATCCCACGTCGTTAACTTTTAGGGACAGAAGGAACAATGTTGAACCTAAATCTGTGTATAACCCTTTTATGTAATTTTAAAAATATAAACTTGTCATTACTTCTCGCCCAGAGCCGTGCCCGCGGAGAATTGATAACTGGCAACACACGATTTAGAGAAATTTCAAATTGTCGCAGCCATTTGCTATTCCTGTTCCCGCGTAAATCGAAATGTAATGGGTGCCTTTATTTACTGGAACGAGTTGTATTTTGTTCCGGTGTGTTTCCCTGGCTGTTTATAAATGGTGATGTAAGCTAGTTCCAATATTAGTTCCCTTGCTTCTTAACCTGAACGATCTTGCATCAGATGCAATATTACAGATTCTGTAATATTCAGGGTCCGCCGGACCTAGCCACAACCAGCAGCATCATCACTTCAGCTGTTGACACCCATAGAACTTTGTTGCAGATAGTTAATCAATTATTTTAGCTCATTTCTTCATTGTTTGTCAAGTGTATTTACGTTAATAAGACAAGGTTAAATCTATAAGTCTAGGATTCGTAGTGACGTTTTGTTGAGACGAACACAAGTGTCGCGCGTACGCGTTGATACAGCTGTACTGTAGCTGTATTACGGACTAATTATAAGAACTTATTGAGGTATCTCAAAAATACTTTTGATACCGGCAAAACCTCCAAGGTTAATTCTTAAAGAATCTAAACATGATTAGATCAATTAACAGGTGGCCAGGCGTTAGCATTCTGGCGTTCTTTAGGATTTTTCCTTCGCATCGAAAGAGTTGATTGTTTTCGTTTAGCGGGGCGTTGTGCTAACGAAGCCTGAACGAGAGTGCCTCAGCCGGTGGTGAGTCAGCGGTGGTAATCACTCCAACAATCAATGCACGGACATAACACTTCGTAATTGCATTAATAGATGAGGCAAACGATTAATGGAACGTTTCAAGAGCAAGGTTGCCTCCTTGTAGTAGGTAGTCTCCTCCGCAACGTTTAATAAAATTGCCAGTATTGTTATTGCAACAACCCTGATTTTTGCAGTCCCCCAATTTTGACAAACCCAAAGTAAATAGAAATAAAAATTATAATTAAATACGTCTGTTTAGTTTAAATTGTCGAGCCATTATAGAACAAAGAACTAAGCTGTGTCACAGAGGGCCAAGGATTAACTTTGATGTAATTCCTTTGTCGTGACTTGTCGCTGTCTGGCAGGATTTGGTGGCTCCAGTAACTGTACGAACACGAACATTCTTAATGTATTCTTTAAAAGATTTCGCTAACAATGAAACATAGTTTAAGTGATAATGGTAGTAAAGTTATCAGCTGCGTCCATGCAGAAACTAATGCTTTAAATAGTTCCCGGGAGTACATTAGGGATGGAATGTTTGGAATTGCTCTTCCTGTGGGCTTTTAGCGGGTGACAGTTTTCTGAAAACCCATTAAATAGTTAATACCCTAAATAACAAAAAATCATTAAAACATTACTCTCCATCAGGTAAAAAATGTAGTTTTTTTTAGGTGCGTCCTAATTGCTTATTAAATATATGCGATTTATAAACAAAACTGTTTCCTCAAATATTTGGGGAATTACCTGAAATAACCCCATTTAAGGTTCAGTTAAAATAAGTAGAGATTACTGATTGCGAACGATGGCAATCGCAGAGGAAACACATTTAGATTGTATTTGGATATCGAAATCACTCCGAAATCATATCCGTTTCTAATAAGTGCGATTTAATCCGATAATAATTGCGAACATCCGGAGGGTAGTTACGAATTTAATAACTTCCGTAAAACCACAGATTACTACAGATACATTTCAGATTGCTTTACATTTTTTTATCAACAACAATTATAATGGCTCGGAAACATAAAAATTCTAATCACTGCGCAAAAAGCGTTTTAGAATCCCTATTCAACAGTTAGCTATTAAACCTTTTTACTCGACACCGACACAAAAAACTTGTTATCTGGCAAATTGTTGCCAGGCGATAAAAAGTGCCTCGCCCTAGAGCCTTCGCGCGCTTCCGTCTCGCACACACACCCGCGAGGGAGAGGGATAGAAAAGTCGTCTAATTAAGCAAGTACCTACACAGCTACAAAGCTACGTTGAACTTAGAGTTCCGCCGAGTCAACTATGATAGGTAATTTATATATAATATGCCGGTTTGCTCGTGCCATTTTATTTTTTCATCAAGTAAACTAGCTTATACTACACGACTCGCTCCCCGTCGTGATCACATAGAGAGGTCTAAATAGAGTGGTGCGACGTAATACTCATTAAAGAACGTCGTTGTTGCGATAGAGAACAATTATACCGGCTCCAAATCCAAGGTAATTCCAAATTTGCGAGCCATTCGACCTCGCCATTTGCAACGGCATTCATGTTTTTATATTTATTCCATAAGCATGCGTTTGAGGATGACTAAATTTCCTAATAGCTCTCATTGATTCTATAGATCTTCTGTAGTACCTAGTATAGTTACATCCTTGTAAATAAAACATCTTATGCCCGCTATTCTACGTCAGTCTAGTAAACTTGTACATAATAAGGAATGTCGAGTGCAAGAAATTCGAGGGATTACAGAAGAGGTACTTTTGAACATTCTTGACGGTAAATATACAAAATCTTGTGGTTTCAGATCAATGGGTTTTAGAGAAAATGTTTTGTTTTGAATTTTCGAACTTTTTCCTTATGATCTTAGCGCAAAAAAAACTCAAGATTTCTTCTTACCTTCTGATCTTAAATTACATTAAAAAACACCATGTTAAAAATGTACAAAATAATCCTCATTTCAATAACTGAATCTCCTTGCACTCGACTAACCAATACCCTGTCTGGTACATGTCGAGAGTACTTGAGAGTAGATCACTTTCCACGACGCGGGTCTGACGTCAGCGCGTGACGTCACGGGCGCGTCATGCGGGAGGCGGCGGGGCAAGGTCACTGGGTAACGAGTGCTCGCGTACTCCCCTTCCAGGGCCTACTTCCAGGTTTCCACTTGAGCAAATACAGTTGAAGGATAAGTGACGGCCGTACGTCAAACCAAGTGAATATTGAGTAACAATCTTGATTCAGTATTCTGTACCGATTGTAAATTCAAATACTCACGTCGAAATCCTTATAACCTCTAGTCCAAAGATTGATTGAGCTTATTCATAAACGCACAACAAACCTATTTTAGTAAGAGTATGCTTTGTCAGATTTAAATGTCACAATGAAAGATAAGGCCACAGAATGGGTCTCTGCCGTTTGGCCAAAATATGTTTGGTTAAATTTATCATTTGCCAAAAAGGTATTTCCCGCCGCAAAAATAGCATTTTACGGCGCTCACAACTCTAACATAACCTAACCGATCTAAATAGCTTTTTTGGTATCTTAAAAATAAAACAAAAATACAAATAGCTTTTTGGGACATGATACATTTGACCAAACATATTTTGGCGAAACAAGAGGCTCCCGCACAGAATACTTCAAGCCTACTTTAGTTATGAATTCATTCTCTATATAAGTGCATTTAAATTCCATTAGCAATAGCATGAAGGAGGTACCTACATGTATGTTAATAGTTTAGTACCTAGGTAGCTTCCCGCCGTCTGTCCCTTTGTATGTACGCTTAGATCTTCCAAAATACGCAACGGATTTTGATGTGGTTTTCACCATAAGTTATATAATTTTTCACGGAAGTTTTATGTCTATAATAGTACACGGAGCGAAGCGAGGGCGGGTCGCTAGTAGAGTTATAAAAGTCAGTCAGTCCGAGCGAAATGCACGTAGGTGTGAGCCGCTCGCACTAGGATGTTATCGGGTGACGTAGACGTGCATACACACTTCATTCCTCGTCATTTGATTGCTAGATCATACTGATAAGAGATAATTCTAGATTGACTACTTATAAGTAGTGTATAATCGGCTTTGAACCCGGCCCACCATAGAAGTGTGCCACAATGACAATTTGTTTGACAATTTTAACGATTTGATTTTTATCGTCACAGCGACGAGATTAAATTTGACAGGTGACAGGATATTCTAACGTAAGACTTAACGCTTAAGGTTTAAAATAAAAGTTTCTCGTCCTGACTTTTATTACATTTTATTATTAAGCGACTATTGCGATTTTCACATTTTTGTAGCGATTTTATCAAAACAGGACACTTTATTTTAAACCTTTTTTAAGCGTTAAGTCTTACGTTAGAATATGGAATAGATGTATTCAGGGGGCCTGAGAGACGGTTCTATGGTGGATCAAGGTTCCATTTGGCCGATAGTAATTTGCGATTTTCTCATCCGCCAGTCGACGTGTTCCAGGTATTTACATTACCTTCCAAAACTCTACGCAATATTAAACACTATCCACCTATAACCTTCATATAACTCTGGTAGGAAACCAAAACATAACGAAGCGGCGTTTCCGCGGCGGCGCGATGGCTCACGCGCAGGGACTATAATACAGGTATACTTTGGATATCTTTATGAATAATTGATAATTAGGTATATTTTTATCGATAAATAATTTTTGGTACACTAATATCGATATTTTGACAGAACTCCGTCATTTATGACCCGATTTGAATTTTTTTTTTCCATGAGGAATCGACGGAACTCTTCAATACACCCATCGCGTCATAAGTGACAATATTTGGCCAGGGGATTATGTATCTGATTACTACATGATTTGCTAAAAAAATATGTACCTATTAGTATCGGTACCAAGTATGGATAAAAGTATCGATATCTGTTTACCGATATTTAAGTTTACCGATACAATTATCGATATAAGTATTCGTGAAGTATCGATATTTTCTTACACATACCGATATATCTCGGTTATACTGTCCCTGCTCACGTGGTTTGACTTACGGCCACGGTGCACAACACAAGCCACAATGCTCGGCCTCGGCTGGTGGTCCACCCCGACCTTGCCAGCTCCTGCTGCGCCAGGAGCGCGGAGCCTCTCGCCCGGAAATGAACGATGATGAATGCGTGGGAACTGACACAGCATTTGCATAAAGCGTCCCACTGATACATACATATTCAAACACTCGGGAGTCTCTCTATTAATTCCCTAAGGGCTGATTTTTCCAATCCCCAGATAAAATTATCGTACAGTATTAGTTATTATTACTTTCCTTTTCTTGTTCATATGATAGACATGACAGAGCTAAAATTTATCTGACAGTTTTATCTATAAAATTAAAAATCAGCCCATAGTCAAAATACAGTATCTTATCTTTTCTCTTAACTGAATAATAACTATAGGCATAGACGTGCTTAACGATGAATTGGCTGTTAATATTAATTCAGGCCACCAGTTTTACGATTAAACATAAGGAAAAGAATAAGAAACATTTATTGCCACACATGAAAATATTACATTAAAAAAAACATAGAGGAATATTAACTTTTCATGTGCGATCTTGGAGACTTCTAAAGATAAGCCTCATAAGTCCTGACTCCAGACAGCGTGGGCCTTGACGACTAATTGGATAGACAGCTGAAAGGTCAACTTGATGCAATTATGTCTGTTAGGGGAGCACCCGTCTGGCTCTCGCCTCGTCCCAATTTGGGGCTCTGTTTTGGACTTAGTGCTCTGATATTGTTACATGGCAAGCCGTCTACCAAATAAAACGTGACTAAACTTACTTACACTTATTACAAGAAATTGTATTACCAGTTTTCAAGTCTAATTCTGATAGATGTTAAGGTCCGAGGGTGCAGAGTTTTGTTGGTCAACTAAGTATATATAGGTACAATACAAGAACTTTAAATATCAGGATTCGTCTAAACACACACAGGTAAAGCGCTCGTAAACACACACAGGTAAGGCGCTCATAAACATACAATGGAACCACATTTTAAGTTGTTTTGCGTCGTATTGTTTACTTCCGCTAATGAGTGACGTGTAAAATAAACAAAGAAGTATGTGACTGCATCGTGCGCCAGCGCTGGTAGGAAGCGACGGCCGCGCCGGGTGCGCGGGCGCCGGTGCGCGGCGGCCTCGCTTCTTCAATGAAGATAGCATTTTATAGTTTTCAGGTGGTTCTCCTTGATTTCAGGTTGTCCTTAGTCAGCAAATAAAAAAAATATCAGGGGACAATCCCACACAAATTGGCCTAGACCGGCGAAACTAAGACTCGTTTTATGGGACATCTTTTTGATGGGATCCTTTCGGATTCACTTTGACGTTAGGGGATCTTTTGTGTAAGTAATTACCCCCTCTGTTCTATGGGGAGCGATAAACATATTTATATAGAGCGTGTCCCGCGATAAAGTGCACAAACGAATAAGGGTAAAACTACATGTGATTTTATCACGAAAAAAAAATTAAATGAGAAAAATAAATATGTATGGGGTTTACAATAATAATTATTGTAAACTCTATGCTAAATAAAAAAAAATGTTTAAGTTTTTTTTTTTTCGTGATAAAATCACATGTAGGTAGTTTCACCCTTATTCGTTTGTGCACTTTATCGCGGGACACCCTGTATAAACATACACAATAAATACGTAGATAATATCCAAAACTCTGGGTCAAATATAATCTGTCCTTAATGGTTATCGAACCCGGGAAAACCAGCTTCATAGGCAGGGTTACCAACTAGGTTAACCGCTTCGTCAAAAGCATCCATTTTGTTGAGACGCTAAAGTCACAGTTCAAGATTGTCGAACAATATACAGCCATTATGATGAGAAATCATAAAGTCAGTAAAAAAAAACAAATAATAAAGTACTGAAAAGAAGGTACTACGTGGGTACGTGCTACAGTCACCAGGAATATTATCTTAGCCAACATTGGACTCAAAAATATCTTCCACGTCTGCTTTATAAAAGACATGTCAAGTAAATATTTTAAGCGATTGTTGGAGGTAATGGCGACTGTAGCTACTGTAGCGAGTGTTCACACGCGCACAGGCAGCGCATTGTATCGACATCGAGAGTCGATCGTCAAGACATATTTGGGCCAAGGCGCTGCGCACGAGTGGCGCATTCACTTTCGGCGCACACGCAGCAAATGATATAAAATAAAAAATAAATATATCAGGGGATAATCTTACACAAATTGACCTCGTCCCAAACTAAGATCTAGGCTTTAACAAGGGACTAAAGTAAACTATTATAACACGAGATATTTATCCACCCGAGCAAAGCGAGGGTGGATGAAGTTCGAGTGTCATTACAACTTTGTTCAAAGGCCTACAGCTCATGAATTGCATGGTACTTTTAGAAAATACCTTGATTGGCCCATGTCATATGACAAAGAACGTAATCTACTTATGTGATGTTCGCAAAAGTTTGTACCTGTCAATCGATGGACGTCTGTACCTTGTACTTTATCATATTTATGTTGTATGCATACTGTTCAAACCATTGCTTAATCAAGGTCGTCCTGTAATATATATTTTATGATTTATTTATTTAATCGTATGGCTTAACTAATTCTACAAGTCGTTCAAATTATAAAGATATACTAAGTGTTTTCAGCCATTGGGCTGCATCTCCACTAAGGGTAAGCAGGTCGGAGGCACTCCCTGGAAATCTTTTAAATCAAATATTTTATGATAGTATGAGATAATTCACGCGAGTCAAAGTCGACAGGATCAATTACACATTCGGCATTCGTTTGTTTTCTCGAATACTCATACTCACTAGATCACGAGTCCCTGATACAAGGCTTTCGCTTCAATCGTAATTTACTTTTAAATTAATAGTCTTCTTTTGTTTAATTGTAAGAAGACAAACGAGTAATTGACATACAATAAATAATTTTGATTTTAATATAGCCAAAACATTGACATTAACCAAAATAGTTTTGACATATAAGTACATTACTAATCGGTAATGTTTTAACTACAGGTCTAACACAACAATAGGTATCTACACTGATATTATAAAGGGGTAAACTTTGTAAGTTTTGTAACTTTGGATGTAGGAGGTAGTCTCCGAAACTACTCATCCGATTTAATTTCTTTCACCAATTTATAGAATGGACTTTCAATGTTGACATAGGCTATTTTTGAACTTATATTAACTGAAGCAAAGCAAGGCCGGGTCGCTAGTGCTAAAATAAAGAGGGAATTGGAATCAGGTCAATCCATGTAAGTAATACCAAATCATTGGAGGTTGTTTTGCAGTAACTTTGCTGTTAATTACCATTATGGTTGTCGGTTTTGATAGTAGGATCACAACTATGTCGGTGGTTATTACTCGTATTTATTTATTAATGACACTGATTGAAGTGAAACAGCGCCGCGCGATGTACCGGCGCGGTGCGGCGCGTGCGCACTTTCCCCGCGGTCACGGCCGGCGCCGGCGCCGGAAACTGCGCACGCGAGCCCGGCGCGCTGTGCGCGGTTCGGGGACCGGAAAACACGGCTACACTAAGTACCATTGATAAACGCAACCTTCATAAATTATACCAAACCTTCCTCGCACTCTGTCCATTGGTGAAAACCGTATGAAAATACGTTCAGTAGTTTTTAAACTTATCGCGTTCAGACACTTCAGTCAGACAGACATACAGACGTGGTGGGTTTTTTTTTTAAATATAGTATAGTAGTGAAAATTCAAGATAACATAGATATATGTTACAGAAGCCTAAAATAAAACAAGATATTGAAAAAGTAACGAGTTCTGAATAAAATACTTGTTGACTTACCATTTGTCATTGTACTTACTATTTGTCGTCTATTAGCTCTTTCTTGCTAGTCTGTAACGTAACGATACTAACGATAGAGACGCACTGAGCGACAAGCGAGAAAATACAAGATGTGCTAGCCGCCCAGCGGGCTTGCATGCATGCACGAGATAGAATTTGACGGGTTCTGGGGAAATTAATACATCTATTCCATATTCTAACGTAAGACTTAACGCTTAAGGTTTAAAATAAAAGTGTCTCATCCTGACTTCTATTACAGCGCCCATAGCGATTTTATCAGGACTAGACACGTTTATTTTAAACCTTAAGCGTTAAGTCTTCCGTTAGAATATGGAATATATAGATGAATTCATTTCCCTAGCACCTGTAAAATTGTATCTCTTGCATGCATGCAGGTGGCCTGGAGTATATTTAACAATGTGACAATAACTTATCGTAACCAGTCTTTTGTCTCATTTTGCTTCTTTCTTGCCGTTAAAAGAAGATTTAGGCGAAATTTAGAAACGTGGAATCACTTCACTTCATTATCAAGAGATCGGTTGACCCGTGGCTGTCACATACAAGCGTTTGCGGCGCGGCGGGGTCAATTCCCGTCAAATTAGACAACGGGCTTAACATGCATGCAGAAGATAAAATTTGTCAGGTGCTAGGGAAATGAATACATCTATTCCATATCCTAACGTAAGACTTAATGATTAAGGTTTAAAGTAAGAGTGTCTCGTGCACACTTTTATTAATTAACTTTTATTACAAAGTGATTTTATCTGGTATTGCTAGAGCAGAACCTGTGTACACCTTGCGTTTTTGACCGTGGGTCTAAGGGCTAAAAACGCTAGTGTGCACAGGCTCTAAGCTAAGCACGATAATGTATGTAATTACCCTAGAAATGTTTTATTCGTCCTGTCACTTTATTTTCGTGTGCATGTTAGGCTCGCTGCTGTTGTTGTTATCGGTGTTGTTTGCGTGTTCTACTCTTTTTCAATGCTACATTTATTGACGGCATGTGAAAGACGCGTAGCTATTTATACTAGTTTAACAATAAAACGGATCGAAGTAGTTATTGACGTCAAGAGCATTGGATAGCCTACTGTCCTGAGCTGTGACGTCATCGCATAATACATTTGGGCTACAAATCAAACAAAACAATAGCGGACACAAATACTTCCCTTCAAACAAAAAAGGACGTATTTGTTTTAAAATGCCTATCCGATTAACCACCTTATGCCTTAACCGTTAAAAGATTTAATTTGGTTTAACTATTCTATTGCAAATGAACTCTTTTTATTTGAAAGGGTAGAAAACGGGGACATTACGAGATAGCTTGATATCCGTGTCGGCCTTGGGGTAGAACAGTGTTCTATTTTAAGAACACGGAGTCGTGGGCGTGTCTATTTGTCTGTCTTGTTAGCCGCCGCGAGAGACACTCGGATGTTGTTTATCTTCACCTCGGTCCTTGACTTCACTACATACCTAGTATAAAAAAGTAGCTTCCCGCCGTCTGTCCCTTTGTATGTACGCTTAGATCTTCCAAAATACGCAACGGATTTTGATGCGGTTTTCACCATACATTTTGGCTAGTCAGCTGACGATGTTTTGTATGGGAGGGTCAAATTTTTTTTCGCGATTTCGGGGTTGGTCCCATAGTGAAAGTTGGTCAGTATGACTTACTGATTTAACCCCCAAAATGTTTAAGACGAATAAAAAAACACCCAGTATTATAATTTTAGTTTATGTATACAATAATAGGACACGGAGCGAAGCGAGGGCGGGTCACTAATAGAGTTATAAAAGTCAGTCAGTGCGAGCGAAATGCACGTAGGTGTGAGCCGCTCGCACTAGGGTGTTATCGGGTGACGTAGACACTCACATACACTTCATTCCTCATCATCTGCCTCGCCACCTTCGTTAAATCGAACCCTAATCTTTTCCCCCAAACACTTAATCCAAACTCCAGAAGCTCCCGCTACAAACATAAAGTCCATGTTGTGCCAGGTCAAACAGCACTTTAGGAATGGCATCTAATATTTATAATGTCTTACCTGAAAGGTTAAAAGTGTTAGAGAGACAAATCTTTAAAAAACACTTAAAGGATGAACTTATTAAAACAACTCAGATCCTATTTGCTATCCTCGCTTTGCTAGACATTTAAACAGATTATCTAGATCCTTGCTTATTTAGCACATATAGGTAAAAAAATTAAAACCATTGTATGTATTTATTTTCAAAAACCCAAGTCCTCTATGTACACGTACCTATATTTTGACCTTTTAAGTCTTGGGATGAGTTATAGTATCTAAATTATGCATAAGTAAATCAAATAACATTTGTCGTCATGTAGGATAGTAGTAACGCTTGTAACAGCTTTGTACATATTAGGCAACCTCTTTATTTATAGTCACATTATGTACATGGTTTCGAGCACAAAGCGAGGCTTAATGACCCTCCTGGCAGGCGAGAGGGGAGGGGGTCTTGACATGACACCTCCTAATTAGACCCGACGAATATAACTGACACTGACACGCATCCGAAACTGGGTTACTTCATACATCGCTCATACACGCACGAAACATTGTGAACGTAGTAACGTACCAATTTAGGGCTATCGTTTTAAATAGTGCTCACCAGTTGGCGCCACTGTAGAGTAAATAAATAAATATCAGGGACAATCTCACACAAATTGAACTAGTCCCAAACTAAGCTCTAGGCTTGTACTATGGGTACTAGACAACGATAAACATACTTATATAGAGAAATACATACTTAAATATATAGAAAACATCCATGACTCAGGTACAAATACTCGCGCTCATCACACAAATATTTGCCCATACCGGGATTCAAACCCGGGACGGCTAGCTTCGTAGGCAGGGTCACTACCAACTACGCTAAACGCGTCGTCAAGGTAAGGTAAGTAAGGTCCGGAAGTATATATAGCCTTAAAAGTTTGTTATTACGGGCGTGAAAATCACACAAAATCACATTTAATACTTTAAATATACCTATATATATACCTAAAAACAGTAAACAAACTCCTGAATTAGCTTTTCTTTCAGCTCGCTTAATTTTGCAACTCTTTTTCTTAGCTCCGCTTTTAAAACATTGACATTCAATGACCCGTAACTCATATTTGCCATATTAATCTCAGTATTGCAAAATATTCACAACATTATTCTAATTAGATAAAAACCCGGCGTAGCCCATATTATAAACTGTGAAATTTTACATTTCGGAGACCTCACGCTACACTAGCGCCTCTAGCTCTAGCGGCGAATTCACACGCGATATCATTACGTAGATTTGCGAAAAATTCAGAAAAATGTAGCAAAATTAAAATATTTTTTTTTTAAATGAAATTTATAGATAAGAATAGTGACCTACGTCACAATTATTCTTATCGCTCATAATTCTCATCGCTGTATAGCTCATATAGGTACTTAATATGGTCACAAAACAGCTTCAGAATTTTTTATTTGAGGCAATATACTAACTTGTCTCTGATTTTGATGTACCTAACAAATAAACAACACAAAAAAGGAATAATAAATCATTCATTTTAAGCGACAATCTCACACAAATTGACATAGTCCAAAATTAACCTCTAGGCTTGTTATTTTTAAAGTCTTAACATGCGTGCACGCACACAGGCAAGGCAGGCAAGTACTCAATAAGCGTGGAAACCCGCCTGATTACATAATTAGCAGCAGAAGGTGTACCTACCCGAATGACACGGATATTAATTATCCTCAGTGCGTCTCACTCTCCCTCTGCCTCTTTAACCACTCGAAGAAAGGGAGGCATTGAGAGATAAGTAGGTAGAACATTATGAATGTGCCTTTTCTCCTAATAAGTGCATCGGTCACAGAGTAGGTACCTACTGGCGTTTCACCGGAGAACACGCGAGCCGCGGGTGCCGCCGGCGACGACCCAGTGCCCTCAGGAAACCCCGGGGAAGCCACTAAACATGGCTCTTACCTTGAACCTCCCGCCACGAGCGAGCTCACAACATCGACATCGATTTAAATGTACAAAACCACCTATTACACAAAGCCCTTTCAGCAGAAATACCTATTTGTGTCGAAGTAACACTGAAGGTGGCAAATGAACAAGCGCGTCACAAAATGGTAAGTTATCGTATCGTCACTGACCATGAAAAATACTATATGTACCTACTATTTAGAGGGATCGCAGTCTGTGCCTGTCGGACAGGCTTGTCCACAATAAGAGGGTTAAGCGCGCGATTGTTTTATGCGGTAAACCTTAAGAATTAAAGTGACCTAATACAAAATGTTAAGTTTTCTAATTCAAGTCAAAAAATTATTTTTATAGAATCCTAATTCAAAATCAAAAAAATTTGGAATTAGGTCACTTTGATTCTAAAGGTGCGACGTATTTAAAAAGAAAATACTATGCAGCATAATCGCAGCCGGAGATATAATGCCGTAATGTAGTGTGTCTGTCACGGTGCGTCTTCCACAGCGGCATAAACAACTGCGCGTTTTAATCAGAAGAATGAAACTCATATTTATGACATTATGATACAATCCAGGTAGAGCAGGCATTGATTTTGGGGGCGCGCGAAGATGGCCTTCAACATTTCCCTGCTCACTCCATGTTTAGTGTTTCTGATTTTATTTAATCTTAGTGCAACATACAGAAACCCAACAAGAAAAAAAATGTATAACTTTGAAGTATGAAAGCAACACGGGTTTCATAATTCACATGGGTTACTAGACTAGGCACGGCAGCGGTCGTTGAACTCAGCTGCTTGTTTTACTACTCGTGGTGTTTAAATAACTTAAATTATTGCCATGCGACGTGGACACGGCGGTTCCATTGCGAAGGTCACGGAAACCTAGCTGCTTAATTAGGGCTGGGCACACCATATACAGGGTGAGTCTTTATAAAATGCACAGGGACATTAAATTAAATTTTATCGAGAATTTTTTTTTTTTTTTTATGACTTGAAATAAAAATATTACGCAATTGTGTACCACATGTAAACACAAAAATAGAATAATAATAAAAAAATGTTTTTTCGTCTATATAATTTAATTTAATGTCCCTCATTATAATATACATGTGCACTTTATAAAGACTCATGCTGTATATGCTGTTTCGAATAACTAACATTTAAACTATTCCACTTGTATCTATAGTACCCCGTCTGAATATCACTGCCATTTTCATTTTTTCGGCAGTTTCTCAGAGCTTCTGCACACTGGATGCGGCCCGGCCATCCTGTCCGATCTTCAGTACAAAATGAGATCGCATGCGCATGACCGGAACGAATCCTGTGTGCAGAAGCTCTCAACAAGGCCATTTGCAATAGTAAAATTAAATTGAATCCGCTGATGTATGTACTGCCAACTTTACTGCCGTGTTACGAGTAAGTTAGCTATCATGAAGTTAACGATATTGGAAATATGAGCCACTTAGGACACAGTATCCACTCACACAAAGTCTCTGACAAATGGATGCTAACCGCTAATGCTTATCGCCACTAAGTTATAATATAACAAGACTTATTTACGGTCCAACCGCATATTTCAATGGCAAATTGCCTATTAATTAACGCGTTTAGACTTATGTCTGTGACATAATCGATGTTCTTGCGTGGGAAAGAACCATAACTCTGGAAGAATTATGGCAGCGAGGGCGCGGCTCTGACGCACCTCCGCAGCAGTACCTGCGGCCTGCTTTCTGCTGCCTTCGAACAGACAGTCATATTCGGCATCGTGTCGACCTTGCGGCGACCGCACGCAATCGACGCATCACGGGTATTATTTTCTTAAACAAAATGTAAACGTGAAAACAAAAGTTCCACCGCGCGCTTTATGTACGTGGGGCAGAGTTGTGTACTGTCTACTGCTTTAGACCGAGCTACTTGAAATTGAAAATATTACTGATGCGAAGGTGAACTCAGTACTGGGTCTACGATTGCCGAACCGGGACAGAAACTTGATAGTGGCGCCCCCATTGCTCCAGCTCCAGCGTTTCATGAAATAAATTCAATAATTGGTTAAACATGTTTTTTTTTTAAATATGCTGCGGGCTTAACATGCAAGCACGAGATAAAATTTCACAGGTGCTCCTTAGGTGTTCCTTAAATTAATACATAATTGGGTGAATTTCAGGGCGTTTCAACCGCCGTCATTAGTGTCACCAAATATATTGACGAAATCAATGACACTCCTAATGTAAACAGAAGCAGAACCGGGGATGTAGTTTCTATCAGCATCAGAAGTTGCTGTAGTAACGTGTCATTTCGTCAATATATTTGGTGACAGTGACACTAATGACGGCGGTTGAAACGCCCTGAAATCCACCCGCGGGAAAAAGCTAGTAAGTAAATAAATGAAAAACAAAGAGCCTTATGAAAACGTGATTCCTTTTTTATTTCAGTGTCCGTTTTTACAGCTCTGTTGTTCCTCAGCTAAAGTAAAACGAGTTTACGACGAATTAATTATATATTCTGAAACGAATCTTAAACACGTTCGTCGAGATTCATGAAGCGGCGCGCGTGCTCGTTAGGGCCCGCGCAGACGGGCGGCGCGGCGCGGCGCGGCGCAAGCACTCACTATTGTTTGGGAAGATCATAGACAAGAATAATAGCTCGTTAAAACGCTCTTTACTTACTTTATTATATGTTTATTACATTTGTTACCTATATCAAATAAATGTAGGTATAATAGGTAGTTACTCCGGAAGACTCACAACGCCGCAAAGCGCAGCAAGCAGCCGTAATTCTGCCAGTCAGGCCCCCTAGCATGCATGCACGAGATAAAATTTGACAGGTGCTAGAGAAATGAATACATCTAATCCATCTAACGTAAGAGTTAACGCTTAAGGTTTAAAATAAAAGTGTCCCGTTTTGATAAAATAGCTATTAAAATGTGAAAATCGCAATAGTCGCTTAATAATAAAAGGTAATAAAAGTAAGGACGAGACACTTTCATTTTAAACCTTAAGCGTGAAGTCTTACGTTAGAATATGGAATAGATGTATTCATTTCCCTAGCACCTGTCATTTGATCTCATACATGCAAGTTAAGCCCGCAGGTGGCCTAACTAAGGCATAACGCAAAATTTAGCGCTTTCTGAAAACGGTCAAAACGTTATAGGATTGACGTAAGTGACGATCAGTCGCGTCAGCGGCTTATGTCAATTCCATACATTTGTAAATTTTAGAAAATCGTTAAGTTAGCTAGGGCTCCAAGACAATTCGTCCCGCATGGTTACGAGGTTCGCCGAGCGAGCGAGCGATGTATCGCGCAGAACAACTTGTATAGAAGTAGCCAGACCATGCCTGTAGCATGCCTGACTGCCGAATAACCCATGTTTAACCTGTACATGTGCAAGTTCACATAATTATATTAAATATGTGTATTGGGTATGTTTGAGTAGAGGCTGAACGGCTGAGCCAAATTCGCCTCGATTAACTTATTAAGATGCCGAAACGGGCGATTCATGAATATTATATGTATGTATATGGTTATTAACATAATTATTCGGAAGACAATACCCAAATATGCAGTTGGGGTTGTTAAACCTTGCTTTTTGTAAGACTTTTTTGGTATAAGTACCTATGCAATTTATTCCATGACAATTTTAAGGAGGAGACTTCCACGAATCGGCCATTGTGTCACCGTACATGCTGGAAGCCACTTTAAATTGGGATCGAATGAGTCGCTCTGCCGCCGCTGCGCGTCTGCGTTGACCTTTAACGCCCGAGTAAGCTAAACTGGAATGCCCACCGGCTTGTATTCATCCTTCACGAAAAACAAATTGCGCTGAAACATGCTAAGTTCATACAAATCGCATTAGTTTCGTCGCGTCACGTGGAGCGAGGCAAATTATAAGAACTACGTTTGTATACTGTCAGCGGGCTTAGCATGCATGTATACACGAGATAAAATTAGACAGGTGCTGGGGAAATTAATACATCTTAAACCCATTTCCCCAGTTCATGCATGTTAAACCCGCAGCTAGTCTGTTGCGGTTAGAAATAATGCCCTTTAGCTGCAGCTACGGCTCACACAGTATACGTTTAGCCAAACTTTCAGACCGTTTAGAAACGCTTAGCCTCCGGAGAGACTTTGCATCTATCTACGTCTTCTATCGTCTGTACAATGGGGAGTGTTCCGAGGAACTGTTTAGCCTGGTGCCAACGGCTTCGTTCTAACATCGCACTTCTTGTCATCGGCGGGACGTTCATTCCCATTTCCTTGAGCCACTGCGCTAACCACGCACCGCTCTAGAACGTTTCTAGCGCGTACTATTTATAAGAACTTGTCTGGAATGAACTTCCCGCTTACATTTTCCCAATGCGCTACAATATGGGGCTTCTTAAAAAGGGCCGGCAACGCATGACGCCTCTGGTGTTGCAAATGTCCAGGCGGCGGTGACCACTTCCCATCAGGTGGGCCGTCTGCCTGTTTATCTATCTAAGGTAATAAACAAAATCGAGACTTTTTGGACTTTTGGGAATAGCCCATACAAATTCAGTCCCAAAATATACGAGAGAGTATACGAGTATAACATTTCGACTGGTAGAGTTCGGTTAGTGCCAAAAGGAGCCCGTGGCACTGCGGCGCCAGTGGCCGCCGCCGGAGAGTAAATGTTTACTGTTACCGTTCACCAGAAAGATCATTTAATCTTCAGCGTGTTTTGATTCGCCGCAGATATCGGTAAGGCACCGAGCGGCGTGAGGAATGGACCTGACTACGTAACGATTAGCTCTGCAAATATACCTAGCAGGGGAGTCTGAGGCACCGGTATTTTTAGATGACTGACAATTTTGTCAGTTAGGTATTAATTAAGTAATATGTTGTTACCATGTGCTTGACTTGTACGTTTTGTGCAATTGTATTGTGCAAAGAAGTTTAGATAATTGGAAGGCAGATAAAAATATGTATAAACAACACTATTATTGCCTGAGATGGTTCTATCGACGCACAGTAACGCATCATTTCAAGTCAAGTTAAAAAAAATAGTTGGTCAAACAAGCATTTTACAGTTTTGCCGAATTCATGGCCTTCGCATGACGTAATGACGTTATTTGTAATTATTTTTAATGTATACTAAATTTTGCCGTGTAACTTAACAATATCTGAGAAGTATCTGAGCTCTGCACTTTATATAATCATTAAAGAACTAACAACTTAAGAATTACGAGTATCTAAAACTACTGAAATTCTTACTAAAAACTTCCTCCCCCGCAGTCAGTTAGTTAAACAGTTAATTCCGCGAACTCGCGCTGCAGTATATTAAAGTGAAACATCCGGAAAAACATTTAATTTACAGAGTTCCACATGAGGTACACTTCCAGAGAACTCTTAGGCTGCCTTTCCATTGAGGCGGACACGAGCGGAGCGGTGCGAAAAGGACCAATCACCGTGTACAGTACCCCACACTAACGCATAGCACACAGAAACTAGAGGAATCTGATTGATCCTTTTCGCACCGCTCCGCTCGTCTCCGCCTCAATGGAAAGGCAGCCTTAGCCCGCGCTCCGCGAATTAGGGCAGGCAACCAGGCCACGGCGCGGCGTGTCGGTGCATCTTAGAAACAAAACCTTTCAAACAACTCCCAACTAGTGTTTATGTTCGTACTGGAATGCTAACACTAAAAGCTCGTAGACAGTGTTTTAAAACTTTATCCAAATCCAACTAAAACACCACGTCTTTTTAAACACTAATTTCCTTGCTGTCACTTTCTAATTCGCAAAGGTAGAAAATGACAACAGGTGACTTAATGAGACATACCTAAATTTAATAAACGGTTGTGCAACTAGGCATAAATCGATTTACCTGCATGCTGGTGCGAATATGTGTAAATATATTCAAAACGATGGCAGTCGTCGTAACTGACGTCACACCTCGCACAAGCATCGAGGGTCGTATATTTTGTTCAGAATCATTGATGTGTTCGTTTTACCATTACGCCCAATCACCGTAACACTCAATTGTTTTTTTATCGCATAACTATTAAATAGATAAAACCTAGAGCTACGATGCCACAGACGGACATCGACACACAGATACGCCGTCTAAACCTTATATTGCGGTGGGAAAATCTCAGCGGGAAGCTCACAACAACCCTCTAATAATATATTCTATCGACGTGGACGACTTCATACTGGGGATATTTGACGAGCGACCTCGTCGAGCGAGACGTTGACGGCAATTCAATTAGGAGGGTAGGAGCGTCCGGTGCCGGGCCGGCGGTCCGCCGGACGCCGCACCCGGTCAAGGCTAGCCGGCGAGGTGACTGTGCGGTAAATGCGGTAATACGGTCGTACGGACAGGACCTAGGCCACTTCGACAGCTGTTAGGATTTAAATTGGGTTGCTGTAGAGTTGAACGTATTTGTGAGTCACCAGAGCTGGTTAATAAGATTAGGTCACAAATCACAAATCCATGTAATTTTTTGGTAAGTAGCATTACTTGGCAATAAAATAGTTGATATGCGGAACTACTTATCAGATGCGGAATATTATCAAGTGGTAAACATACGTTGAACATGAATTTTTGTGTAAAATCATGTCGCCACTATGCGGTATCTTTACTTTGAACAGCGCATTGCATTGTTTCAAAATTATTTTTTGCCAAGCTGTAATAAAGGTATCTGGAAACAACGCATGCCCAGTTAATTAAGGACTTAACCTTTTGGAACATGATCCAGCGACTTAATCGCGTGTAATATAAATACAAGCGGACTACAGCATCAACAAACAGACGGACGTTTAGTGCAAGTAAGGCGGCGGGGAACAAAGGCGCGGCGCGAGCTAATGAGATTTACGCGGTAAGATTCGTTCGGGCGCACGTACCGAGCGTAAATACTGATATTTCGTACAAAGGAGAATTTATACAAGAACATAAACTGTACGACCTGGTCCTAAATATATAGGGGCGTTAATCTCTTGAGATATACGAGTAGAGAGAAACATTACGTCAATTACTTTTTATCAAAATAAAAAAGTCAAGAATTCAAACCTCTATAGAGTTTTTAAACAATGAATAGTTCGGATTTTGATAGATTTTAAAACAGCATTAAAAAATTGGTAACAAGAAACTTGACACTCCATTCATCGTAGCCCTACGCGCTATCAATGGCGTAGGTATCAGCTCCGTAATACTTACGGACATAAGGATCAACTTGTCAGTGACAAGTTGTCACTGCAAGCATTTGTTTTCCAAGAGAGACGTATGCGTAAGAAAAAATTATAATGAGCGAATTTTCTTTTCTACCATTACATATTTCTGTTCTAAATCGTCTTTGGGTCTTCTATTACTCACTCAGCCTTTATGTTCAGGATTCATGAGTGTACTATATTGTGCATCGAAAGCAAGGTATAATAAATAAAATAAATAAATATCAGGGGACAATCTCACACCAATTGACCTAGTCCCAAACTAAGCTCTAGGCTTGTACTATGGGTACTAGACAACGATAAACATACTTATATAGAGAAATACATACTTAAATATATAGAAAACATCCATGACTCAGGAACAAATACTCGCGCTCATCACACAAATATTTGTCCATACCGGGATTCGAACCCAGGACCGCTAGCTTCGTAGGCAGGGTCACTACCAACTAGGCTAACTGCGTCGTCAGACCCATTTTACCCATTCATCAGGTAGGTACATCCCGCAGTTACTAACTATATTTACTCCGGAGTGCCTACCGAATACAGATTGCAAGATCGGGTAAATCAAAATTGTTCCGTAAACCGACCGCAATCCGGTCCGGAGTTACCGCCTCAAGGTTCTCCTTTGCTCGCCGCGTGGAACAAAGCGCACTCTGGCGCAACCTCTCGATTAAATCGGGATGAATGGCGTCCCTCGGCAAACTTGTTTACAAGCAATGTAATGTACACTGCAAGAGGTCTTAAGCGGCTACCACACGCACAAGCTTCACCACAGTTTTGCCTGCGCAGGCCGGTTTGTACACGGAACACGGAGCGTGTGGTTGGTAAAACTCTATAGACACGAAGTGTTCAGTTTTGGCTTGCGCAGGTAAAACTGTGGTGAAGCTTGCGCGTGTGGTAGGCCTATTAAAGAGCCGTTCGGCTTCGGATAAATTCGGTTAGACTCGCATAAAACTGTACAAGAGCGAGTGAGAAATAAGGAGACCGGGAGCAATTGGGTGAATCAACTTTTAAGGTAGGTACTTCTTTCCTTTTGCGGCACTAAAATTTTCCTGGTGACTTATGATTAATAATAATTTACGAAAATAAAATCAGACATTCAAATATACAGATCCCACATGATAGACACCTCAAATATTTCTTCATTTTCGAAAAACCCTGGTAACTCAGAGGAAAATGCACATTTTTCATACAAAACCTGGGGACAACATCATCCCCTGCGTTACCAACTATATTATTATTTAAAATTGTACTATTTTAGAACAAAATGTTTTAAATGTTAGCCTATTTAATTTTGTCTGATTATATAAACAGTTTTTAGTAAATAAATAGATTTAAAAAAAAAAATACAATTTGTGAAACATTTCGAAAAATGGTGAGTACTTTAAAAGTTGATTCACCCAATTGCCTGTTATTATCCAAGATTTGATTTTGAGCATTACATGACAATAACCTCCCAGACATTAATGACTGTAATGCTCGGATCTCATCAATTGTGTGATTCTCGAATCTGAATTGTTACATTGTAAGCGAATGCTACCGGTGAGGGAGCACCTATAAGTACAAACCCGAGGGCCTATTTTAAGAGCTATTGCACTGTATACAGTGTATATTGTGCACTACTAAGTAAAGGAACATGGAAATTGACAGCAAGGTGCGGCTACACCTCTACATATGGCTTGTGGAGGTGTACAGGGAGCTGGTGGGCGGACGCTATTATTTTCTGTTAACCTTTTTACATTTGCAAGGTTGCAACAAATAGCAGTAGCAAATTATGATATGCAGTTTTTGCCGGTTGCATCAAGACCCAGCAATGAGTGATGCGATCTGTTTGCGATAAATTTCAGGCGCCCCCTAGCTTGCAGGTAGTAGATAAAATTTGACAGGTGCTAGATAATGAATACATCTATCCTTAAGCGTTAAGTCTTACAATAGAATATGGAATAGATGTAAGTATTCATTTCCGTAGCACCTGTAAAATTTTATCTCATTCATGAATGCATGTTAAGCCCGCAGTAGGTAGGATACTTAGGACTGATTTTTCAATCTACAGATAACTCTCAGAAAGTATCTTTTCTTACATATGACAAAGAAAAAAAAAGCGTTTACTTTGACTGTCAGATAAATTTATAGGATTGGAAATATCGGCCCTTAACCGATTTTGATGTTATTTTCATTTCCATACGTATCGAAATTCACCTTGTACATAAAGAGTTAAGACACTTAGGTATATAACTCAATTTCCGCTTAGATGCTCGTATGCGTTGGATAAATGAAGTATACAGCGCATCACACACGGAGCTGTAATTTATATATAAAATATATATTATAATAGCAAGGCATCTAACGATATATTTTCCTTACTAGTTTGACAGAATCCACACACGCAGCTATAATTTATATTAATATATATAGCTGCGTGTGTGGACTCTGTCAACTAGTACGGAAAATATATCGAAAATATATCGTAAGATACCTTGCTATAATATGTATTTTGGTATATATATATTATAGCTCCTTGTGTGACGCGCTTAAGCGCAAAATATATGATGGCTATCTGTATTCTCATCATGACTCACTCAGCTACTGCATCCATAACCCACGACAGCCGGGTAGCGTTATTTGCGGCGCTATGCGGGGAATGCGACCGTGCTGGAGCCCCGGGCGCCGGGTGCGCCGTGTCGGGCCGGCCCTGCCCCTGTCGGATGCGACAATGAGTCAGGTTGCGACACCGCGGCTGCTGGCGTTGCCACACTGTTTACCTGTCGCTGCGAGTTGTGACGCGGTGATCAGTGGCGGCGTGGGTGTGGTCTTCCCCTTTTCTATTTGCGATCTTTAGAGTAGCATTAACAAGATAACGATAACTTGGTATACAGGATGTCCCAATATCGGTAGGCCACATGGACACTGGAGGTAGACCAGCCTAAGACGGACCGAACCAGACACTTTTTTTTTTTGAACGGCGTGGTTATTGTCCCCACACCGAACCAGCCTAACATGATTTTAGTAAAAATGGTCATGTTAGGCTGGTTCGGTACCTCTTAAGCTGACCTATCTCCGGTGTCAATGTGGCGTGGCAGTGGCGTTTATAGGTATACGAATCTGTCTCAGTCTAACACCATCTCTCATGTTATCAATCTTCCTTTCCTGGCCCCGTACTGTGGTCGCCTTTGTCGCGGTAGATAACCGTCCAGGATGAAGCATCCGTCCCTCTCGCACTTACGTACTAGTCAGAAAATGACAGAAGTTTTATCCACGTTTATTCATATCGACCAAGACCGTAATATGTCCGCTGATCGATTTTGGCTAAAGCAATCGTATAGCGTAGGGTAAAAACAGAATTAGAGGTAGAGTCGTAAAGGCATAAGAATTAAGTACTAATTCCAATGTCTATAAAATATTACTAAGTAACATATTTTATTATCGTTTAAGTTCAACGTAGTAAACCACTAATTAGCCAAATTACCTACTTGTCAGCGCTTACGCATGAGAATGTAAGACCTATAAAAATACATCTGTCATAACTTGCGATGAAAACGGGCAAAACATATTTAATAATGAATATCCACACCCTAAACGATACACAACCTACATCTAACTAAACTGTTTGGTCATATACCAGACAAATTAATAAATTTAAGATCAAAATTTATCAAATCAGGCATTTTATAAAAAAACTTGGTTTACATAATTATTCTCACCATCGACATCAATTCTGGGGTCCTAGTGAAAAGGGGTATAAGTCAACTTAAGCCTGAATAAAAAAGGCTATAAATCATATACAGAGTACACTAGACTTATACCCTTTTTGACGTAAATTCTAGAAGACTTATACGATAGAATTTAAGGTCCATTAACATTATAGGGCTTCGTTCGATAAGTAATCCAACTGGACTTACTATATCATATCACCGACACTAACGTTTTATTGGCCGGGACTAAAAAATGTGGCATATCGTCCGTCAGTATAAATGAAACTGCGCACGCGCTCCCGACGACAGCCGGGACGAATAACAACGAGAAATATTTCCATAAATCTTGTAAAACAAGAGGCGCTGACAAATCCGAGCGGTTTTCATCGACGACTCCGAAAACAACGGCCGATGATGCGGTGTTTGAATTTAAAGCGGATGTGCTGTCAGTGTTGCTTCACCATCATACAATTATAGGGTATTACATATAAAACATGGGGCTAAAATTACCAGTTGTCCGCAGTGTGGACAAAGGGGTGCGGACAACTGAGAATAGCCGAAAACATTTTGTAATATTGATTTACCAAGTAAAGCTGAACATTTTTACCGCCATCATTTGAAATAAAAAAACCGGGCAAGTGCTAGTCGGACTCACGCACTGAGGGTTCCGTAGACATTTGTCTGGTTTTTAGTATTTGTTGTTATTCTATGGGGTTTGTTCTATAATCATACCAAATTTGGCGCTCGTATGTTTTACCATTACTTGTATAAAACATTACTTGTATTATTATTTCACTTTTTTTGTTAGTAAATCCGCCGTAATAACACATATTAAAAAACAAAATCAACCCGCTATCTTTTACGGCTCAAAAGATACAGCTCTTTATAGTTAGGACAGACGGACGGACGGACAGCGTAGGCATATTAATAGGGTCCCGTTGGGCGCCCTTCGGGTGCAGAACCCTAAAAAGCTTGTTAGATTAGCTTAAATCAATGAGCGTTGCATGCCAGATGAATCACGTGAAATCGTTTACCTTCCGAATATAAAATTGCGAATATAGGTATACCCATATAGTATAATAAGTATATACTGGAGACTAATTTCTTTTGGAGTCCCGCGAAAGTGTTTTATGAACTCGTTTTGCACATTTCATTTCGTGCAGATGCATCTTTCTCTGCGCTACTTCGTTTCTGGGATATCAAAACCGCTCATTACCAAGGTTTGCGCAAACCCTCACCGCGCACCGCCGACTGTATCGACTCGATTATACGGTTGTCCTTATCCGTTTTTACAATGTTTGTGGAGACAAAACACAATCGGGCGACTAAATTGGCTGCAGTCTGCGCGGGGTCTAAACTTATGCTGCGGCGGGAAGGAATTTGCCACCCGCAAACGTTTGTCGGCGAAATCAGGGATCCTCGTCGTTGCTAGGTAAAACGGTGGGACCAGATGGCTAGCCAGAGGAGCTTTTAAAATACCTATAAATATAACCCGACATCTACGCATGTTGATTGAACTCGTAAATCAGAACTGATATAGGTGTCTTATGTTGCTTCTTTATAAATTCCGTGTAAATACTTCGTATTCTACTTCAGCGCTCGGATTCTAGGAGGCTTCATTTAGTGACAGTTGCATATTTATAGCTACTTTACGAAGTGATATTATAAAATTACATATTTTTTAGGATTAGAAGTCTAATGACAGCTGTAGCTGTAAACCAGTACTTTTTACTGCGATATTTATACTGCGAAGCTCAACTGGCGCTATGACATGTATTAGGCTATCAACGAATGCTCCTAGAATAGTCTCAATAAGACTTTTACTCTATTTAGTCCACCGGATTGCAATCGTTCAAAGACAAGAACCTCGAAGCTACGCAGTCCTATCTCTTTCAAGCAAATCTTTCTCAACTGGAGAGTGAAAGAGACTACGAAGTTTGGAGTGTCTACAGCGGGAAAGTGCAGTCTCCCGCGCATTGATCGCGCAGGGCGGTTAGCCGCGATTCCCGCGACTTGTTTCTCGCTCGGTAATCCCTCTCTATCTAGTCTGCAACGAAAGAGACGCACTGAATGACATGCAAAATGCAACTTGTGACAGCCGTACAGGATTGGCCGACTTATGTCACGCGGAGAAAGCCGGAAGATATACCCAAAACGAGAGGCTGCGTATGAGAGGTCTAAGGCTAGCTGGTAATTAAACATGTCTATTTGTGACGTACTTAGTTGTTTGGCGGTTGTATTAGAAAGCTGTACGTGACCACGATTAGAACGAGCAGAAATGTTCGTTAGTGATAATGTAAGTTTCTTAACCTTCATTCAACATTAGTATATTTAGTTTCGAGACGGTCACTGTCTTTTGACATTCGCAACAACAATGACATATCCCAAGATGAGGTTTATACGAGTTTCAACTTTGATTTAATAATATTCTAGCGCGAATTGCAATAGCGTTCTAGGTACATTGAGATGTCACCCTTGTTGCAAATGAGCGATTTTTTTAGTTTGATTCGAAATATCGTATATAGTATCGTTCGCGACAATTCTTGAGAACTTTCCTACTTGAGACGAGTCGCTCTCGGTTATTCTCTTCCAGTAGAGATCTGAAGATAGGCTGTAAGTTTGTTGTTGATATCATAGTAGCCATTTCATAACACATTACTTTAATTTTTATCCTGTCAAACCAGTCGTTAATCCTTGCTAAATTTGCCTGCCAGGATGAGCTTTCAAACACATGTAGTGTATCAAACCTCATTATAAACTTATAGATTAACTAAAAACTTATAAATTAACTATAAACTTATAAATTAAAGTCCCCCGCCGCGCTGAGTTTTGTGATTGTTCGGGATAATCTCAGAAACTATACTGTACGGATTATTAACTATACTGTACGGATATATTCATGAAAGTTATATATAAGTAGTAGCATAGGTATAGATAAGTAGTGCTACTAAGCCGGAGCGGGTCGCCAGGCATTTTATTTATAAAATGTACCTTGTCACTGAGGTACAGGAAAAGCAAAAATAAATACAATAAGTAAGGGGTACACTACATAACTCCGAAGAGTCATAATTCCGAATTGATTAAAATCCTGAATTTTCATAATTCCGAATGCAATTTTTTTTATGAAGACTTTATTTTTTGATATCGCACTTAAATTAAACCTAACCTAACCTACGTATAGCGATTCAAATATGTTTTTAATTTTAAATAGCTCTAGCATAACATAGATTTCGGAAAAATGAAAATTCGGACAAATGAATATTTGGAAAAAAATATTTCGGAATATTTGGGTGTTCCCAATAAGTAAGATAATTAATTGCTCTGTTATCGCACTGCGCAATAATTGCTCTATTCGTTAGTACTCGTATACCTATTTCTAGATGAATGCTAGGGCATTGATAACTATTTGTATTTTGGAGTCATTGTGTAGGTAAGTAAAATAGCTAGGAATGATATAATCTACTAACAAATAACCTAACATCTTGTTAAAATATGTTTACGGCGTCGTTTTTGTCGCAATCGTTATTTAATCAGTTTGCGCATATTTTAAGTCGAGCACTGTCCTTTTATTTCAAACGATGACATCTCTTTCGTTTTATTTTCGACACAAGGCAATTAAGATTTATCAAACTTGTCAAGTGGCTTTGTCGTCATCAACTATTGTGGATGATGGGACAGTCCTGATACGGAATCCTGTTGCAATTTTTGATTGCGATTGATTTCGGACGTCGACGGGCCGTTGTCACTTACCAGCGAGCGCCCTGTGCACTTGCCGTCGCCATACCATCGAAAATATTGTAGTACAGACAGACAACATCAAATAGTCGTAGGAGCAGCGAAAGAGGCTAAATATATCGGGTATATCGGTAAGAAAAGAAATAATAATAATCCAGCCTATATACGTCCCACTGCTGGGCACAGGCCTCCACTCACAATGAGAGGGTTTGGGCTACAGTTCCCACGCGGGCCCAGTGCGGATTGGGAACTTCGCACACACCGTCAAATTGCTTTGCAGATGTGTGCAGGTTTCCTCACGATGTTTTCCTTCACCGAAAAGCTCATGGTAAATTTATAAATTATATTTTGCACATAAATTCCGAAAAACTTAGAGGTGCGAGCCCGGGTTCGAACCCACGACCCTCTGCTCAAGAGTCGGCAGGTCAAACCATTAAGCTACCACGGCTTAAGAAATAATAATAATAATAATACTTTTCTTCTATAGGAAAACGGATGTGTTGCGATATTTTTGGCCATCTTGGCTGCTCCTATCAATAGATATGACGCATAAATATGACGCTGACTGTACCTATCTTTACCAATATATTATAAATGAGAAAGTGAGTTTGTTTATTTGTTTGTTTGTTGTTCACGACTACACCGCTCAACCGGAGATAGTTTGACTCCCGGGGAAGGACATAGGGGAAGGTTGCGATCATTGGACCACATAACTTTATCACCTTCTATCTCTTTAAGTTTCAGTAATAAAATGAAATAAGTTTATTATTTTTAACTCTTATGAACCTTATTATTCATAACCTTACACACAAGTCAATCAAAGTAACAGTCTTCGAAATAAATCACGAAAAGGATTTCTTCAGCTGTTGCTTTCTTCGGACCATGGTCACCTTGATTGAACCACTGAGTTGCCATCAATGGACTTTGAAAATTTATACCAGTTGTTCAATCAAGGTGACCTATCACATTCAACGTTAAAACAATATTCTATATGCTCTATGTATATATCAGGACAAGTTCGCCTTTGTACATTACTGTTTTTCTGTTTGTAATTTGTTCTTATTTTTGTGTTTTATGTACAATAAAAAAATTAAATACCTACATACATATATAACATATTACACACATAGGTACTCTAAGAAATAGGTATTGAGGTTGGTAACCTAAATACCTACTAGTCAAATGTTTTTAAACCCAATAAAAAAGTTTCCATGATTGGACCGGTCCGATGATAGCACATCTATGTGGACCAATGATGGCAACCAGGTATTAAGTGACTAAAATAATAAGTAAAAACAAAACAAACTAAATAGCCAAAACGTACTATTATAAATTTGGTCACAAATAAACTTCTTACTATTATATATTAGTACATTAAAACAAATGGTTATATAATAAAACTTAAATCAGTTTTTCCGTTACGTGATTTTTATATCACCGCCGTTAAAAACGGACTTGCGCTGGTCACCCGTTGCCGAAAAGCGGGGTGCGAGTGAGGTTACGGTGGGGCTTTTGGGTGGCCCAAGGTCACTTTGTGTGCTATTTGGTGTCTGACTAGCGTGCGTATTTTTTGAAATATTTAGGTAGTCCAATCAAAGCGCTGGTCCAATGATCGCAACCTTCCCCTATAATCTTTTTATCTCGGAAAAGTGGACGTTCCCGAGGGAGCAGCGAAGAACAATTTCTACGCGGACGAAGTCGCGGCCAAAAGCTAGTTTTCACTTATAAACCCGACAGCTTCGATCTTCCTCGATCTCGCGGGGAACTCATTATGTCGTTAAACAAGGCGAGACGCCACAATATTTATCTTAGGACCGATAAGAGATTCATAATGATATTCGTTTTTGTTTATGATGTTAATACGGCAAAAGGTAACGTATTTAAATAACTGAAATTATCTTTTTTGCTTCACTAGCTCGGAAAGGCTTTCTTTTTCGGTCAAAAACTGCGCGCAAAAGTCCACTTTAACCGCTAGCGTGGAAAGTAATGCTGGCGTGCTGTGCGCGGAGGAGGCGCTGCCACGGCCACAGCTGAAGTGGCGCTCGTGCAATTGTTTTTCCAACACCAAGTGTCCCTCGCTACGTTGAGTTGAAAATTTGTGTAAAGTGAAAAAATAAAAATTGAGGTGAAAAACTCGCTAGGCTCATGCGTTACAATGGAAAAATACCTGCATTACAAAAACATCAAAAAGGAGAAAATAACAAAAAAGAGAGAGTATTTGAAAATATTACTTTTATTTATTTAGTAGGTATTTACTATTACTATAAAAGAGGATATCGCGTGATAACTTTTACCTCGACGTTTCGTCTCGTTTCGTTTTACGCGATTAAGTCCCGTTTGTAGTACTTATTGACCTAGGATTCATGTAGCTTGTAATATGCGCGCGAGTGAGTCAATAAACGTTTACGGCGGTCTGTCAGTATGTCAAGGGCCGCTGTCCGGCGACAGATGGCCGCTCGCACCAGCTCCGCCGGCTGCCCCGCTGACCTGGCCTTCAACCCCAGTAAAGGGCTGTTCTTACTAAGGGTAAGGAGCAAATGTACTGGATATTTGTGACAATCAAGGTTTACACCAGATCAAGGAGAAGACCTCAGAAATATTCAAAACTATAAAGTTATTTAAATAAAGGTTCATTAAAAATAAATTTGATGTACCTACTTATCCTCATATCAGGCCCCCTAGCATGCAAGCACGAGATAAAATTTGACAGGTGCTAGGGAATACATCTATTCCATACTCTAACGTAAGACTACACGAGTCGTGTATCTACACGACGACGGTAAGCTTTGTGCTAGGAGTACTGACATCCATTTGATGTTCTTATAGTAGAGATTAATATATACCTACGTAACATTTAATCAAACACATAACCTTCCTTTTGGGCTTCGCCGCAGTCGGGTAAAAAAAAGGCTTCGAATAAGGGAACACCCAAATATTCCGAATTTTTTTTTTCCGAATATTCATTTGTCCGAATTTTCATTTTTACGAAATCTATGTTATGCTGGAGCTAGTTCAAATTAAAAACATATTTAATTGATATACATTGGTTAGGTTAGGTTTGATTTATGTGCTTTATCAAAAAAAAGTCTCCATTAAAAGAATTGCATTTGGAATTATGAAAATTCGGGATTTCAATCAATTCGGAATTATGACTCTTGGGAGTTATGTTACCCTTCAAATAAGGATCATACTATACGGGAGGTTACGTGCTGTGGAAACCTAGGCAGCCTTACACCCGTCACAGAAATATAACATAACTAAAAGTTTCATGTTTGCTATACGCCCCGCCGACTTTGCTTCGCGCTGGTAACGCGCCCGTAGGCCGTAGGTACTTGAAACGAGTGCCTGGCTAACCAAAAGAAAAGCCCCACCCTTATCAGACAACAGAAAAATACGTAGGGTCAAATAGTTAGGCTTTAAGGTATTTCACTTATCTTGTGACAGCTGTAAAACACTTGTTAATTACCCAAGTATAAAACACCGAATTTATCAAAGGATAATAATAAGTTATAAGCGTTGAAATTCGGATAGTCACTTAATGCAAGTGCATAATAAATATCCTAGCACTGACGTTACACTGATAACCAACGACGGCCGTAGCGATTAATTACTCGCGCTGCTCATCACTCAAATATTTGTCCATACCGGGATTCGAGCCCGGGACCGCTAGCTTCGTAGGCTAGACAGGGTTACTATTAACTAAGCTAACCGCGTCGTTTGTAAATAATGGTCTGCCACCCTAAGGTGTAACTTCATTTGAACGTCGTAAGGTCATAAGGTCGATAAAATGAGTGTGACAAAAATGTCAATTTGGTAGGAAGTAGACTAGTATATATAGTAATAATTTAAATGCTACTTATTTGGCCGTCTGTAGCGTGAGCGTTTGTAATATAACGTTACAGCATTAAGTGCATTACGCATTACGCGACAGGACGCGCGAATTATCATCGCTATCACCGGTTGCAACGAGATAGTTACTGCAATCAACATAGATTTGAATAATGGCCGGGCCAGGCCAGGCATGCAGTGCTATTAAAAATGTAATTATAAAGCAAAATGTTAAAAAGTTCCCATTGATAGAGGTTTTAATTGTTTTAAGAAGTTGAAGAGTTAAATTAAACAACGTTGAAACGTAAACGTACACGTTGTTAGTGTAGCGTGTTGCGAGTGGAAGCGCAACGCCTGCGCTCCGTGATAAATTAAGATTGATTGCTTATAGCCATGTTACATATAACATGTTTATTGGTTATACCCGCTAAATTCCTCGCAAGCTCAATTTAATTGCTCAAGACATGTTTGTTTATCTTCTACCAGTTCTTGAGACTTAAGTCAACAATGTCAAGTGATACACAATATCGAATGATAGCGAGATTATTGTCAAAACACATACAATTAGGCGCAACTTCTCGTTTTCAATTAGTATTTTATGCCTTGACTAAATCAAATTGCGCCTCTAGCCTCACGTTCAAAATGAACCGGCAGTTAAATGTAAGATCAAGGTTGAGAATGCAATTCGAGCTTAGATGAATGCTCGTTAAAAGTGGAAATTTTAAGTAGTTACTCGTGGCGCTTGACGTGTAGTTGTTTAATTGTTTACCTTTATTGTTAAGGTGTGTCCGGAGGCGGGTGAGCTCCCGCGAGCGGCTGCGGCTGCGCCGGTGCGCCGCGATCCTGCGCGGAGACCGCGCCATCCCACTCACGCACTCACATAACACAAACAAACACTAGCACTAAATAAACCGCGGGAAAATCAGAAAGGCACGAGTGTTGCGTCGAAGGCACGGCGAGCCACTGCCTGGTGTGCCGCGCGGCGGCCGACTGCCGCGCACACCTGCCTGATAACTGATAACGTGCCGCGGCCACAGGTCTGGCGATCGGGATGGTAACGCAAAGGTTTGCCATTAGGGAAACGAGGTCGCTTATAGGCGCGTAAGGTGATGTCATAACCTTTGTTTTATGAAGAGCTCGCACGTGTTTCTGACGATAGCTGTGATGGGGTGGTCATTGAAAGTTTACTTTTACTTCGTAGATAACGATTAGTCGAGTTAATATTTGAACAAAATAAACGTTGCAGTTTAAAATATATTTAGCCTTTGATTTTTTTGAAGAACGACATTGACTTAGGTTAGATAAATCTTTAAATTTATAAAAACAGCTTAACCTATTTACAATTGGACATGTTATAAATGACGATAAAAGTAAAAAGTAAGTAAGTCTGTAAGTATTGTTTTTTAATTTGAGGTTCTTAAAGAACTGATAAACAGTTACATAGGTACCTACTTACTTACAAAACGTTAACTCTGGCTACCTACTCATTTTTCGATCTTAATAAAGTTTAGCCACTCCGTTACAATTACATTACTTAGGTAATTCGTGTAAATATAATTACATTTATACAGACATGGTCAGAGTTAACTTAATCTAGCTCTTACCTGTTTCTTATTAATAGAGTTCAGAGTAACATTATTTAACATTGTATCTTTTTTTAAACGAAATCTAATAACTTTCAATTATTTACTACGAGCATAGTCTCTCTCTACATTAATTAGGAAATGTAATAAATTTTATCTTGACTTTGTAAAATGTGACAATGTATTTATTTTCATAAAAGCCTTTTTGGACCATTAACAGCTATTTGAAAGAGATTTTTATCTTTATCAAATGTTTATTGTAGGGTGACCATTAATGCAGCAACTATTATTTTTTATTTACTTTAAATAATAAAAACAAAAAACGTTAATGTTTCTCGTAAATATCGTCGTACAGGGTTAGTAATTCATCACTGAATTAGATAAATTCAATTCTGATTACGTCTCCCATTTCTCCTGTATATTGTACCTACCATTATTCCGGTGAGCCGTAATTTTTTTAATAATGAATGAGTGTTAACAATTACCTACATAATTGGAAAGTCGCAGTGCCCGAACTTTTGTGCGGCCATATGAATCCTATCTGCGTGTGTAGAGCCATACATAGTATATTATGTATGGTCACGGGTCACAGGATATAAATGTCGCCGTGGAACCTTGTCGCAGGAACTGACTGACAATTTTTTGATTTGATTTGTTTCGGTGAATTATGATTTATGACTGTCTGTAGGACGTAAGTAAATGTGTGGGTTGTCCTCACCCGCGTTATATTTGATTTTAGACAAATTTACCACCGTGTCAATAAACCACCGTTTTACTTTTTTTTATTACCTTAGACAGACAAACAGGCTGACGGCCCACCTGATGGGAAGTGGTCACCGCCGCCTATGGACATTTGCAACACCAGAGGCGTCACTAATGCGTTGCCGGTCTCGAAGAAATTTAATGATATCCTTTTTAAAAAAACCCCATATTGTAGCGCATTGGGAAAATCTCAGCGGGAAGTTCATTCCAAGTTCTTATGCTGGGACCACACTAACGAGAAACGCCGATAAAAATCAACGTTCATCGCCTGACCCTGGGGCCACACTAACTACCACCACTCCCCACTCTTTCCCTCTATAGTTACTTTACTCTTTGGAACGTGTCGCGCTAATAACACGCCGTGCCGCGCTGCATGGCGCGATCGCGCCGCGCTCTCTATGTGACGACTGTCTGGCGACTCGCGCCGCGGCCGGCAGAAAAATCACGCCGTGCCGCGCTGCAGCGCGGCCGAGTTGTGCTAGCGTGGCACGCCTGCAGCGACGCTCGGCGCGCCTGCTGCGTCGCGCAGCGCGACGTGATTCAGTGTGACGGGCTGCATACAACTCCTTGTTAATTTCCACGCTAAGAACGCGCCGTACGACGCTCAGGCGCGACGCGCTGGCTGTATGACGAAGCCTTAAGTACCTATTAAGTTGAACTGGAACCCGAATCCATTAATAGCTGTTACATATTATGGTTCTACCTACAATAAAGTAGTTTGTACCTACGAAGAGCAGTGACTATAGTCACTTATTTCGCAGAACACTTGCGGTTGCCTGCAGTAACCAGTAACCTGTGATTCTCCTGCAATTTGAACCTTTCCGCGTCAAGTATCTGGGTCTAGTGCCATATTGAATCATATTACCTGGAAAATTACTGGCCTCTTTTCATAATTGCCTACTTTTTAACCCCCGGGTTCTATGGTGGCTCAACAATCCCGTGTGGTGACTGTACTTAAGCGCTAGACGTGGGCGGGTTTTATTGGCTCTTAAATACGACTGAAGTAGCTAATTACGGAGCGACTTGACCATTCAGCTAGCAATTCTGCGGCACATCGACTGTCTAAGTAGACTTAATGCCGCACGCGGTGTACGGTCGATGCGTGTCCGGCCGCGTTGCGTCTGTCACGGAGCCCGACAGTTATTAAAGGGAGCAAGCTAATTACTGGCCGAGGGCGCGGACGCCTTGACATTGGCACGATTTACGAAAATCAGAAAGAAATTGTTGCTGAAAATCGATCCTTTACATTTTCTTTGATTTAGAAAATCGTTGAGCGTAATGCATCTTGGCTAGGTTCCCTGTTACCACTGAAAACAAATCGAATTAGGTTGACGGTCGAGTTAGAAAATAATAAACTTTAAGGGTAAGCAAATTAGGTGCAATATCGATAGTTTTCTGCTCAAATGCTAAGTGGTTGTTTTAACATATTTAACCTTTTGAACGCCACAGTCGGCTCTGGCCGACAACTGAAAGTCGTGCCACTGACGCCACGTCGGCTACAGCCGAAGTTTAACATCAAAAACAAAAACGGTAGAGCCATGCTTTAGTTTGGGCCTGAACTTAAACTTTAAACTGGCATATCTTGAAGAACACCATGCGACTTTTACTGAGGTCACGGTAGGCTGGTTCGCTGCGTCTTAGACTGGTCTACCTCCGGTGTCAATGTGACGTACCACTTATGGGACACCCTGTATGGTATATTGCGTGAAATGCCAGTTAATCGCTGACAGGTGAGTCTGGCAGGCTCGCCGCCCTTTAGGCCGGGCCGCACTGGTGGGGCGATGGGCGACGCGACGGCGATTTCAGTACAACTACGCGACATTCGGGCGATTATTTGTACTGAAATCGCCCCACCAGCAGGCTTAACATGCATGCACGAGATAAAATTTGACAGTTGCTAAGGAAATGAATACAGCTATTCCATATTATAACGTAAGACTTAACGCTTGAGCTTTAAAATAAAAGTGTCTCGTCCTGACTTTCATTACCTTTTATTACTAAGCGACATTTTAATAGCGTTTTATCAAGACGGGACACTTGGTTTAAACCTTAAGCTTTAATACTTACGTTAGAATAGATGTATTCATTTCCCTAGCACCTGTCAAATTTTATCTGCTGCATGCATGCTAGGGGGCCAGTGCGGCCCCGGCCTCAAAGTCGTGGCTAGAGTGTTAAAACGTCTCCGCCACGCTTAGGAAACGCTTGAAGAACCGCGCCGCCTCATCTTTCGCGGTTATAGTTGTAATGCGGCTATAATTATCGCGATGTTGGACGTTGGAAAATAAAATGCATATCAAGAACGAGAACAAATAATATATTTCTGTTACATTTACATGTTCGCTTACATCAGACCGACGAGCTGCAGACGCGGCGCCGCGACAAACTGAACCGATAACACAACATACACAAAACACAGTTATTGTTCTAATAACTAATACAAGTAGATAAATAGGTATACGTAATTTCCAGAACATATAGTATTACAAAAAGGTTTAATCAAGCAACGCTGCACACGGATAAATATAATCAGATAACCAACCAATGCATGCATTTTTTTATTATATTAAATCCACATTGGTCCCAAATATTCACGAACATGGTTATTCAATATTTCGAGTTCGAGTTGTTAGGACCGAAAGTAGTGAATTCGGCAAAGATGCTGCGACCGAGATGACACACAATTTCGACACTTATTATTGCCGTAATAAGGTCGTGGTTACATATTTTTGTCACCCTGAACGTATCTATGTTTATAAACTTGACTGTACAAGTATTTATTCAATTAAAATCAATTGTAACACTCACACACAGGCACATAGTAGTTACATAATTATAATATGAATCTGAGAAAACACATAATACTATTAAATTCGGTGGGCGAGCACCGCGTCTCGCGCCGTCTCGTTTCTTATCCAATTTAACAGTTAACAATAATAAACTGTTAGAGGTATGTAAGTATGTATAATATAGTATAGTAATATGATATATATTAGTATTGTAAGTCGTCCAAAAATCACTAGCAGTCGACTTTGTAAAGACTCGGAAAAATTAGCTTCACCAAGTTACATATCACATTAATTTAGTAGATAGTGATTAGCTATGTCTACACCTGTTCGCTTTCATGTTCAACTTGCGCTTTCTTATGACGCATGTCTCTGCAACCACAGCGCATGCAATAGCGAATGCGCTCAAACTGGTTTGATATCAGCGCATACCCGTAGCGCAGGCTGATCCGTCACCGTTGGGTCGACGTGCAACATTTTGCAAATAAAATGGCGGAAGATAAAGTCAAAACATTGGATTTTATTGAAGATTCAGTGTCACCCTCGTATTGCATGCGCTTGACGCAAGACGAATTGAATACTTGAAAGCGCCGTTGCACATGAAAGCGCACAGGTGTG
Organism: Tortrix viridana; assembly: GCA_963241965.1. Classification (NCBI taxonomy): domain Eukaryota; kingdom Metazoa; phylum Arthropoda; class Insecta; order Lepidoptera; family Tortricidae; genus Tortrix; species Tortrix viridana. The sequence goes on from OY725176.1 coordinate 413,925, forward strand.
GACATAGCTATTTGTCTATACATATATTCACTAGGCATTAAGGGTTGCCAAAAGAAGTTGTGCCAATGCTAAGATATAATATGTTGCAGTGCTCTTAGCTCCGACAGGATCGAAGGGTGCCAAAGGTACATCCTTCTCTCTAATTAGGTACTTGTACTCGATTATTTAATCGCATTACTTACTTGGAAAGCTAGATTTATAAATAATTTACTAAGTATATAATTTTGGTGTCTTTTGCTATTAAAAAATAACGTAGTTAAATTCACTGACATCTACATCCAACACTTTTACAAAAACACACGTCGCAAATCTGTGCAATAAAGTGCATGCGTCATTCCAAAACGTTTCTGAACAACTATTCGCGGTTAGGAGAGTTCCCTGTATATCGATATCTCTAATTTAACGTTAGGTATTATATACTCGTATTAACGTGCTAGAGTCGACTGCGTTTCAACATTTACTGCCTGCTTCGAGTAATGTGGTCGGCTTAAGGAATCGATATGTGTCGGTCGGTAGCAGCTGGCTGCTGCGGCAAAATCAGTTGACAATTATTTTAAGAACTACGTAACAACTTGGCAATCTTTATAATGTGACAGCTTTGTGTGACAGCAATACCCGGTTGAATGCCCTAAACAATCTAAATAACGGAAATTCTTTCAATCAAGTTTTTATAATTTTTATAGCCGGTAACTTTATTGAAAACTCGATCCTTAATCTCGTAACTAAAGTAATCCGTTTGAATCGGTCGATGTTGGCAAATCCTTGAATGACAAATCAACACTGGTTCTGCAAATTTTGTTAAAAACTGATCTAAATACGTAAAAATACATTTAAATACATTAATAAAAGCAATGTCTTATAAATATCTACATCACACCAACATAAACGTATACACTTACAAGTAGTAGAATATAATTATCGAAGTATAGTAAACCATAACAAAATAGGCCATGTTCTTTACGCTAATTATATCAAATGTATTTGTTACAGCTAATCTATGTTAAAGCGCACTTAAGTAGGTATACATATTAATAAATTAATATTAGCACTATTGTAAAAAGTTACAAAATAACTTCACAAGCTATCGTTGAAATCAAATTTGCTTTTTAAAGTGAAACGCAAATTAGTAGCTAAGGTGACATCCACTAAAAGTTCTAAGTTTATGAAACGTTACGCTTCAGCATTTAAATATTAAAAATAATGAAACTTATTGCTACTTTGTAAATTCGGTAATAATAAGCTACCGCTGCCATAGCCGCAAACTAAATTCGAGAAAAAATAGATGTCTTCAACTTTTCTTCCGCATTTTTTTTTTTTTCTAGTTTGAGAGGTAGAAGTGAAAACTTATTAAATCGAAAATATAATATCAGAAAAATTTAGATTTTACAACGATAGGTACAATTATTTATACTTATCATTTTAAAATGTTTTACACACTACTTATGTACTTTCACAGCTGCGATTCACAACAATTCATCTTGATTTATTGTTTTACTTTGATTCATTTGTGTCTGTTTTGTTGCAACCGACTGACTTAACGTTTCGTTGTACAACGCATGTATCAGTCGACAAAAACTTGATTTAATATAACATTGTATGACTAATAAAGACATAATTTATTTTTGGTAAGATTCTTGGCCTCGCCTGGTCTCCAGTGCACTGACACAACACACTACGCTATTTACAATAAATACTTCATAGCCATACACGATGCAATAACTACCGTTTAATAATAACATAGACTACAGTGTAAAAACAATAGAATTTGTGACATCAACCGATTATAATATATGAGTTCAATCTGACGTGTCTTATGGAATAAATAGACTTCTAGCCCAATATGTTTGATGGAGAAAAAAGCAATTTCTCTCTAAAAAAAACCGGTTAAATGCGAGTCGGAGTAACGCACCGAGGGTTCCGTATTTAAGTCCGTACTTCAAAAATATACCTTTTGTATGTACTTTAATTGTATGCAATAAGGTCCATTTTGACTTGCCTAAATTTTAAATAGTGATCTGTACTATTTAAAATTTAGGCAAGTCAAAATGGACCTTATTGCATGTTTGCATGCAGTTTTTTGTCAATTTCTCGAAAACTATAAATTTTGAAAACTACTATAATCAAATCACTTAAATTTTTCAACTCCCCATTCTAGACCCCTTTTCAATTATTTATAAAATTGATTTCATATTTTTACTAAAAACAGAAGCGAGCAAGCAAGTTATACAACTATGCCAAATTTCACGTTGATAGCTTGTGTAGTTGCTGAGAATAACTGCTGTGACATACAGACAGTCAACTAAGTCTCACCATAAGGGTTCCTTTTTTACAATTTTAGTACGGAACCCTATAAAGCAAATTTAAGTAACATAATTACCAAATCTCGAGCTTCTTCATTAAACAAATAAATAGTTTTATTCTTACAACTGTTTGCTACTTTTAGGCCAAAAATCAATTTACACGATAATACATGTCAGTTTGAAGCAAGTATATTTTAATATCTGGTGGAGCGGTCCGCGCCGGCGCGGCGTGGGGGGGCGGGGTCAGCTCAGGAGTGCGCGGGCCTCGGCTCGCGCGTGTCGTACGCGCGGATCACGTCCGACTGGGACACGCTCCCTCCCTCCTCTTGAGAGAACGCGAACCCATCTGCGCACACGACAACATCAATTAACACACACTTCATCAAATTTATTGTACGCGAGAAGCACAACAAGGCAACAAATCTCACAGGCCATCGCCTGCAGTACGCCCCACGACCAAAACTGCAACTGGGTTGTCTTTAGCATAGCCACGTTGTTATGCAGATCGCAAGTAATGAGAATATTGTAAGTGTGAATGGATGTATGTATATAGACAATAATGGATGACGGTCTGAACGGCGTGTAGGTACTAGTAACTCGCTAAGATCGTGCGTAAAAACTCAGAAATATCCAATCTTTGTGAAATGTTCAGAATGCGTACCTCTGTTCATCTGTAATGCCGATAAAACTATTTACATTAATTTTCTTAACTTTTTAAAGCTTTCAAAATTGCGTAACTCTTAAATAAAATGTAAATTTCGAGCGAAAAGAACCTGTTGTTAGCAAACCAAAAGAAAACTATTATTCTAATGTTAACTCATGAACCTTCCGTGTACAGCTGGGCCGCTGAAATAACTGATGTTTTAAAACGTGTTGCTAATGTGAGGTGCTTTCTAGGCCGCGTCTGCGGTGCGATGTGGCGACTCCCGCGCACCCCCTCAAATGACATCATAGTAACAAACAAATGCAGTTCTCTAAGTAATTCAAAAGGGAACCTTCGATGGGTGGCTTTAACACAGTTCTGATTATCTAAACATTTTTATACCATATCAATGAAGAGAACAGTTTAATCCCATCAGTTTTAAGTTCGTTTTGAGTTCCCGGACTGGCGCAAGTGTCTGTCATGTGAGGGGGCCTGCGAGGGCGTGATAACTCACGTGACAGTTCAATCTCCAAGTTGGCGCGCGTGGCAGAGCGGCGGCCGAACACGCTGCGAACATTCTGCAGCAGCCGCGCCGTCTCCGTGAGGCTACACAGACCATCACAGCGAATGTTTGTCGGCCCAGCGCATGCGAGCGCCACGAACAGGGAACTAGCCTGATTCGGCTACATTTCAGAAGAGGCTTGGGAATTTGTAATGCTTTATTACTAAGTAGTAATAGAGCATTTCCCTAAACCATCTTCCGACGATTGTGATATTTGGAGGTGATAGTTCCAGAATTCCATCTCCCAATATATATTATAAAGCGTGATCCGCACAAGAATGGTAAGAAGCGTCATGCAAGGCACATGCAAGCGAAACACCCTGTCTCCGTCACGAGCGCCTCGGAGACCCTCGGGGCTTCGTTCTGAAGCGGAGCTAGGGCTCGAGGCGCGTGGCGGTTGGTACTTACACTGAGCCAGCCTGACCAGCGCGTGCCGCGCATCCGCCGCGCTGTCAAACACCAGAGTTAGTCCATTCCTCATGCGAGTGCCGCGCCGTGAGCTTGCTTCGCACGGGATCCACTCAAGGAGGAAATCTATACAGGGCCCTGCTTCCTAATGTTGAAGTTCTACGTAATGTTAGGCCAATCTCTTAAGCTTTTGAAGATTAATTTACAACTTTGGAGTAACCCAGCAGATTCAAGAATAATAACGCTTTAGCAATTTGACTCTGTATTAAGCTACGCTTTCAATGTACTTTGTTACCATACTGTTGCATACATTTACGGATTTCCCCCAACTAACCTCAGGTTGTAGATTTCCTCCTTGTTGTTAAAAATTCCATTCCACATGCCGCGGGAAGCAAGGTAGCATTTTGTCAAAGTAAGAGAACCACTAGCATTGTTTTCTTACTTTGAGAACTGCTTTAAGCCGGATTAATCGTTTTAAATACTCACTAAAATAAATACCGACTTTTGCATACAACCAACACTTACACTGTAAATTTAATCTTAGGTATGATTATGCATAGGGTCGTGTTTACATCAGGCTCACGGTGACTAGTCCGTCCGCATCACTGTTTTGAATAGAGTGCCAACCCTAGGTTCCATGTAGTTTGCGGCTGACAAGCGGCTTCTATGCTGACGTCAGTTTCAGCTACATTCAGCTGTTTAGATTTCAAAACAGGTATATAATCAAGCGTCATCGTATTTTGAACGAGTTCGTATTCACCTTGATTTTGTCAGTTAGCTCATTGATGGGTACTGAACTACTGAAACATACTGAGAAAGCAAGATGGATAGGAACTTATCCGAGGAAATACGATTTCGTTAGAATAGTCGCTACATCTGCACGCAATTTACTTACAGATTACCAGCTCAGAACTGGCGCAAACTGTGAGCCTGATCTAAAACACAACCCACGAGTACATTTTCTAATAAATATCTTCGGCGATACGTCAGCCAATCTACACTTATATCTAAAGAACAACTCAATACCAAGTTTCAAAGTTTTATTAAAGATAAAATAAGTTACCATTACAAACAATAGCAAAACCGCTTTCTTATTTCCAATTCTATTTACAATTCTTAATAATGAACAACATTAACTTTAGCCACACTATAATGGAATGTAATGGTTGCCGAGGACCCACTCACTCGCACGCACGGAAACACAGGGTGTCTTGATAAAGTGCATATTCGCACCCTTACAATCAAACCGTCACTAAACAAAAAAATCTTTTATTTGACATCCAACTTCATTCGATAGCCATTGTGTGATTATTCGAACTCCGTTCTATTTTGACGGTTTGATTCTAAGGTCGGAGTTCATCAACCAATTGAACAGACTATTAAATCCTAATCGGCTGTTAGTCAATACATTTTGACAGCCGTGAGACCTCTAATCGCCTGTTTAACTGTTGGTGAACTCCGACCTTAGGGTGCGAATATTAAGGGACATTAAATTAAATTTTATCGTAGGCTAAAGGTCACGCGCATTCTGCAGACGATTTAGTCGGCCGATTGTGTTTTGTCTCCACAAACTTTAAAAAAATGGATAAGGACAAGTGTATAATCGGCCGATAAAAAGTCGGCAGTGTGCGGGGAGGGAAACACCACACATCTTATGCGATTGACGTAATGTAACTTATCCCCGTATGTTTTCTGGCTAGGCAGTAGCGAGTCCATGGCAGTTGATGATAAATGCTTAATTTTGTACATTCAGAATGATTCTAAAAAGGCACGAACACTTAGCACCCGTTTTATCCGAGTTTTAAACAGGGGTTTATTTATAGTACAAGGGTGGAATGAAAGCGTCGAGGAGAGTATACGACGGACAAGTATTAAAGGTTAAGGCAACACCAGATAATGTAAAATGAACAAAATGTCCCAGCCAGTAAGCTCGCTCCAGTAGAAACTTGTTTTATAATAGTAGTTTATGTGACTGCTGCATAATGAGAGGCATTAAATCACGAGTGTGTGTTTATGAAACGAGCCGACAGGCGAGTTTCATAATAGCATCACACGAGTGTTTTAATGCCTAATTATGTACAGTTACATACACTATTTTATCTACATACATATTATAAGCTCTCTATGATGTGTTCAGGAACCGCATGTTACGATCGGCATAGCCGGCATTGATCAATTATTAGAACGTCAAAAATAGCGGCAACCGTAGTTTTTTTTAATTCAGAGACAATCTAGAGTCGGCCTCTACTATCATATCGTTCGATATCAAATTATCAAGTAACATACGAGATTTGTCAAAATTGAATGAATTGACATTTCATTTCGAATTAAATGTCATCTCGAGTGATAGTAGAATTGAGGTCAAATAAAATTGTTTTGTTTTTCAAAGATGTTCGAAATTTGAAACTCATAACTTTATCAAATCTTATATCGTTATAAGAACATTATGTTACTGCTACAGATAAGAAAATTATTATAGTAAAATTGATTGTTGTAATGCTGGTCATTGCCTACGGATTCTGAACGCATTATAGAGGACTTATGATATGTGTGTAGATAAATGTTTAAACGGCATCTCCGAACGACATGCAAATTTTTAGTTATTTGGATATTTATACATGTTGAAGACGGAACATAATAAATAACCCCGATGCAAATTTTAATTAGATGTTAGAATTTCACTTAATTCAATAATCAAGGAAAACTTAAACCAGCAACGTTGCCAATTTAGTTCTTGCGAGAGACCACTTAGGAGGAGCGCGCCTTCGCGGTTTGTAAATTTTAATTTCATCATCATCATTATCAGCCTGTACTAGTCCACTCCCAAAAAACTTCTCAATCCGCACCGGGCCCGCGTGGGAACTTAGCCCAAACCCTCTCATTGTGAGTGGAGGCCTGTGCCCAGCAGTGGGACGTATATAGCCTGGATTATTATTATTACTAGCAATGGACTAGTAATAATACCATAATAAATTAAAATTGCAGTATTGGGCTCTCCCAATGGTTTAATTATTCCTTTATAATGACAAAGTTTCATTTCGATCCAAAAGCCGAAGATGCAAGTTGCAAGCTTACAGTTGGACCCTTAAAATGTATAGACTCTATTGTTATAGGAATAAGGGTGTATTTGGGAACATTTTGTGCATTTTCATGTATTTGATGCTGACTGCGCCATTTCGAACTCTACGTCACTTGTAATAAGATCGAATTGGCTTGTGTGTAGTGTGCAGACAGAACGAAAGTAAAAGCAATGTAGCTAGAGGATCATACACAAATGTACATTTAGGTAGAATAATTAACAAACAAACATTCAAGTAGGAAGAACTGCGTATCATTCAACGATGAAATTATAAAAACATATCAAATTATAAAAATATATCAAATCGAGATTCTGATTTTCAGTTAAATATTTTTGAATTTGGAACTTATGCTATTAAACTAGATAAAGTTTATATATAGTTAACATCGATCTGTCGAACATTAATGATTTATTTAATAAAATGTCAATTATTTTTATTATTAAATGGATAACAGTGAAATAACAATTTGATTAATTAAAAAATGAGGAAGATTATCGAACATAAATAATTGATTAAATCTGTAATCTTGATGCCACACTTAAGCAAATATTTGTTTATAATTTACTTAATATCACTTAACAGTATTTTTTCAAAGTCCAAATATAACAATTGCGTAATAAATGCATTTCTAAACTGAGTGCAGATGCACACCGAGGCGGCTCGCGGCGGCGGCTGGTGCGGGTTAACCATTTCAATGCCATATACCAAATATATATCACCTACTTACTCATCAAACACAGCTGAAAGGCAGTGTGAATGTCAACGTTACAAAAAAGTATTACTATATATCTGCCCTGCTCAGGTAAAAGGCAGTATTTTACACAAAACTACTGTAATCATTGCAACCTCATTACTGGGTAATAAGGTTGCAATTGCTACAGTAGTTTTGTGTAAAATACTGCCTTGTACGTTAGCAGGGCAGAATATAAATTAAAGTCCCCTAAGTTTTTGTCCGGACTAATCTCTGAAAGTAATGTATGGATTTTCATCCGGTTCTCACCAATAGAAAGAGGGACTAAGAAGGTTATAGGCTATACATTTATGAACATTAATTCTTGCGAAGCCGGGGCGGAGCGCTAGTTTATAATAATAAATAAATATCAAGAGACAATCTTATACAAATAGACCTAGCCAAAACCTAAGCTCTAGGCTTGTACCATGGGTACTAGATAAAGAAAGACATATTTATAAAAAACCGGTCAAGTGCGAGTCGGACTCGCGCACCGAGGGTTCCGTATTTAAGTCCGTACTTCAAAAATATACCTTTTTATGTACTTTAATTCGTATTCAATAAGGTCTATTTTGAGTTACCTAAATTTAAAACAAATGTTCAAAGTTTTTTTTGGTGAATAACTGCCGCACTCAGATACGTCAATTAATTTTCAAAATTCTTTAAAGTTGCTGCGTCTTATTCTATTGCTATATCAAAGAAAGTGTTATAAATATACCCTTTATCACGTTATCATCAGAGGAGGAAACCTACTGAGAACACGAGGGTTGGCAGTAAATGGTCATTTACATGTCAATAATAATTAATGTCCTTAAATTCGTTTATTTCTTATTCCGTATGAATTTTCTGAATCTTGCTGAACGGCTGATGGCGAAATTGGAAATAAAGTGGATGTGATAATTATAAATATAGAAATCAATGGCATTGAGAAGGTTAACCCTTGCCCTACCTACTCACGCGGGCTACGTGAATGGCAAATCAAAATACACGCCTAACTCTTTTAGAATGAAACTCGCCCCTAAAATTGAATTAAAACGCTTTATGTAGGTACAGTCAAGGGTATTGATATCTATACAGCCATCACGTCAAATATATGTATACATGGACCTTATTGCTAGTGGCATAAAGGCGTATATATATTTATGCCCTTGACTGTACCAAGAACACCAACAAAAATAACAAGGAAACAGATATACAAAGGGGAAAAGGATGTTAGAGTCTAGTCTAGTCTAGTAAACTTCAACCGAGTCTAGCAGACTAGTATACTCCGACTTCACCTACCTATATTATCAACTTTAACCGTTAAGAACCTCTTTCACTCGAATTTTAAGGAGAAGTCAAAATCGACATATAATATTGTATATTTTTAAACTGAGTATTTATTATTCAAATTACTTTTATAACTGGAAATATACTTTTATAAGTAGGTAGCTGAATATTCATAAATGCTCAAAAGTTTGGGGCGACTGCGACTTGACTTTACAATAAATATTTTTATTAACAGCCTTGTTTAGAAAGTTTGTCAAAAAATCATCAGGTTTTCAAGAGACAAGGATTCGCGTTAGAGATTATAGTCCATATTATCTATATATATATATGCGTTTGTGACAATATCTGGAGCAAAATCATTATTAAACTATATAAATTGTAAAATGGACAGCACACGTTTGTAACACACTAGCAAAAACGTATGCGAGGAAGTACTCCGATACGGATAGATTACACTCACTATTAAGTTATGAACAAATCTCAGGAGCAGGAAAGAGTAGAAGTAGGCGTCTAGAGGTACGCAGGAGTCAGCAGTGCTGGTAGCCTAGCGGAGAGCTGTCACTCACTTATGTTGACCTAACTAATTACCATTTCATGGCCGAGCGCGCGCTTATAAGACACGCCGCGTAGCGCCATCTTGTGCAATAAAATACCCATTAGAAACCTTCCACGGCACATTTTACTCTAAATATACAGATTTATAAAAAATATCTTCATGTCTGGCTGAACAAATGTTGATATATCTAAGTAGCGCCTCGTTTGAGGAACTTTTAACTAAGGAAGTAACTCAGCGCTACGACCGTTGCGTTGGTCATACTGTACCATTGCGCATTAAATACAAATGGAATATTACGAATTGGACGTGAAATATATTGCTTCGAATTATATTCAGAAACATCGCAGTTCGCTCGAGGCGCTCGGCTACTCAAACGAGGTGAGGCGTCAGATGACGTGCGAGTCTCGCGCGTGCGGCCGCCGGAGCGCGGCGTCATTTTGCTGTCGGCCATTTTGTTCCCGGCCATTTTGCGTGTAGCGGCCATTCTGCACGGTCGGGGAGTCCTCGGGTGCCACGGCGCGCCGCCACCTGAGCCCGAGCGGGACGCCGCGGCGCTTGCTGCCGGCCGTCACAAACGTCAGACGCGAACCTACCGCCGCGCCCGCGCCCGGCACGCGTCCAATGCGTAGCGTACACGTCTACTGCACTTCTAACACCGACGCTAATCCGTGTACCGTCCTCTAATTTCAAACACGGCTAAATACAAAACTGCACGATCTTTCACTTTGTTTGTCTATGGAAAATTAAAACGTTGCCTTTGTAATTTAGCCGTGTTGTAACTAGAGGAGGACAGTATACTAAACGATTATTTATATACAGAACGTGCCCGTTAAGCCTGGATAACGCTACCGTAGTCGGCGGCGACGCTGTACACATAGAACATGAACTAGTCTACACAGGGGGACGGTGGCACATGTAGGCTACGCATCACCAGGAAGGTCGGCTCGTGGCGGGTGCGGGGGCGATGCAAGCGAACTAAACAGCAAGAAATATAACTAGATACTTGCGTGCGACTACACACTTAACCGACAACAGATCAATTGACGATACTCGATGGTTCAAGAGCGCAAGGGTTTAAAATTTTAATACTTTTAGCAAATATGTCTCAGAGGTGATGACTTACGCTAAGGATTATTATTTACACAATTTAATCATCAATTAATTATTTTCAAGGCGTTTACGTCGATTGTATTCATACTCGTACGTCAAAAGTTTGTGAAAGTTTCAAGTAACTTAATAGTTAATCCTGAATTTGAAATTTATTTTGGTTATAGTAGAACGATAAAGTCACTGCTAAATGTTGCGGAACAGCTACTTAAAATGTATTCATCGTGTCATTTGTACTTTGTTTTATACGGTCCAGTTCAAGAAGAAAACCGGACAAGTCCGAGTTAAACTCGCGTGGAGAGGGTTCCGTACATGATTATCTAAGTTCCATAAGTTTTTTTTTTAATCTGCCTCAAATTTGTTTGCGGTAACTAAATACCATAGACTACTTATAGGTTTTCCTGTAATCTATATGTAACAAACTATTTTCTGTATTTTTTTCAAAATTTTAGTTTTGGAAATAAGGGGGGAATGGTAAGTTTTCGCCTATATAATTAAATAACTTCAAAACAATTTATCTAAAAACTATATAAAATATATATATGAGATTCTCACAACGAACCCTTTCATTTGATACGTCACGATAGATCGTAACGTAACTATAGTTTGCAAAACTTTTTTTAAAATTTTTCTTATTTACCCCCCAACAGTGGCCCTCATGTTTAAAATTCATCCATTTACGTTACACGTCCGTGTTTGGGTTACCAACTTACATATATGTACCCAATTTTAACTCAATCGGTTTAGTAGTTTCGGAGCAATTTGGCTGTGACAGACGGACAGACAGACACGCGAGTGATCCTATAAGGGTTCACTTTCCTTTTGAGGTACGGAACACTAAAAACTACCTAAATTAGATGTATTAAGCCCTAAATTATTTCTAGATGGAAAGTCGTTACCCTTGAGACAGCTCGTGTAATTAAAAAAAAAAAACTCCCGAGTTATCGTCAAATGAAGGTGAATAAATTGTGCTGCAATAGGAAGTATGGGATATGATAGAATGTAATCTTATGTTGATATATTATGTAGGTAATGCACAGGTATTTGTTTGTATAAGGTGTGGGATGCTGTCGTAAATAATTCTAGGTAGGTAGTCTAGGTACATGTACCTATATTTACATGATAAAGACGTATGTACACATATACAATAATTGTATTGGCGGAGTTTAGCCGGTATCTAACATACAAACAAGCATTCAAACGTTTCATTAAGAGCCACACGTCACGAACAATGCCAAAACATCTAGAAGAAACTTCCAAACAGTTATTCAAAATCAATCTCAAACCAGATGCCTTAAGTTCTATTTTCGATTGCAGCTCGTGTGAGTTTTACTTACGCTTTTGAAAATGTAGGCAATATGTCAACTTACGGTTTCCATACAAAATGAAATGAATTTTTAAATGTTATCTAACATCAAACTAATAAACAAATCATATTTCTGCCCTTATAAGAAAAAAGGCACACGTGCAAATGAATTGGTATTGCACATGTGACCCTTTTATAAATCTACAGGGTTTGATGGGCTTCTGTGATAATTCGCAGATGCGTCTTTTTCTTAAGAGGACAGATTTTACTACGAAAATTTCTTCTCCAATGAAAAACCTAAAGCCATAACTAAATATATATATATGACTTCCTTTTTTCCCTCCTTATTTCAGATAAAAGTTGCGTAGTTCACTAAATAAAACATCATAAAACCTCAAACTCGTGTCCCCTTGTTTTACAGACACTCATTTCGTCGAATTTGTCGTTTCACCGAATTTCATTTCATCGAAAGCTAATTTCAGCTGAAACCTTATTCTTTTCAGGTTATCTTAAGCATGAATAGGTTAGGTTAGGTTAAGACCTGTGACCACCAAAAAATTATAACTCCTGCACGTGGAAATGCCTGTCGATGAAATGAAAATTCGGCGAAGTAAAACATTCTATGAAATGAGTGTCGGTGATTCAAGGGTAAACCCCCAAACTATTTACTAGATAACTATTGAAAGTCCATGTACGTTATACGGAGCCATAACTTTGACAGACAACCTGACAGATATTAAAGAAGAATCAAGTGGATAATTAATAATGGTTGCAGCGAAATGTGTTCTGTTACTAAGTGCCCTTTTCCATTGAGTGATTAAGCGGCCATTCACGGAAAAATGTAATCAAAACACACACGAGCTACATTATATTCCTAATCACCTAAAAAGAGAGAAGAAATAAAAAAACACATGTGTAGGATGCAAAATAATTAGTCAATCAGGCGCTACAGCAAGGAGCACTGAAAATGGGTTACTGCACGCAAAAAAATACGCCACCATTTTCATTGACCTTGACTGTATGAAATATTTTAACTTGAATTTCAAGGTTTACAATCACGTTATATATGACAATCTAATTGAATTGCACGCTATATCACATAGACCAAGGAGAAATCATTGAATCTTAACTGAGAGCTTGAATATTCCCATTTTGGACCGTTTAGAGAGAGCAGTACTTTCATCGATGAGAAAACCGGTCAACGAGTTTAACTCGCGCACTGAGGGTTCCGAACACATTTGGCCGGTTTTTAGTGTTTGTTGTTTTTCTATAGGGTTTGTTCTATAATCATATCAAATTTGACGCTTGTATGTTTTACCGTTTTTACGATACAACAAATATAAAAATACGTTAAATAAAATGTTTACCTTTTTAGGTACTAAGCTAAGTCTCTTGCACAGGTTGCTATCCCACTTTAACACTCTATTTTGTTATCTCTCAATAATAACAAATTTTTAATAATTTCTCCTCCTTCTTCACTCATTTACTCAAAAAAAATATCAACGAGAAGTAAGTTGTCAGATTCCCATTAGTCGTAGTGGCAACCCTATTATTCCAAAGGTTTAAATACTTATAATAGCTTGACCGCCTATGGGTCCTTATGGTCTACTGGACGCAGGGAGCGCAAGGACGCGCTAGTCCAAACACTCAGTGCCGTGCTATCATTTGCCGATAACATCGTACTGATTACTCGAGCGGTCATTATAGGTTATCTCTTAAATCCTGTACAACTTGCTCCTCTTAGCTAACTCCCCAACCCTGCGGACGGCGAGCCAACGGCCAGAGTACTCACGAGTGTCTCGGCTGCGCGAGCAGGTCCGCGGGGTCGCGTTGCTTTATCTCGCTCTCGCGCACCGCCTCAGTCATCGTCTTGAACGCACTGTTGCGAATTCTGGAATGACACGATCACTCTTATTAGAGCAGTTCAAATTGTTTTAAGGACCGAGTAATTGGATCATACACAAATTTTGGTTCAACATTGTCCATTATCTGCCGCACTCAGAGACCTACATTAATTTTTAAGTGTCATTAAAGTTACTGCGTCTTATTCTATTGTTATAGCAAAGAAAGTGACAGCAGCTACTTTAATGAAACTTAAAACTTAATTGAGGTCTCTGAGTGCGGCCGTATATTCCTAATAGTTAACGACATGGGAGTTTTTAACTCATATAATTTCGACACAGACCAAAACTACACCAGACTCCCACGCGGCTATATCTTAAACCAACAAAATTGGTTTCAAGTCCTTAACTTTTTGGAACAGGAGAGACAACTTTTGTTTCTGCGGTTGTGTGTGACCCAATTATATTATTGATGGTCGAAGAACTCATAAATGTTGTTACGGCCGCTATTAGACTATCATAGAAATATGATCAGAGATGCGTCATCATCATCATCATCATCAACAGCCGCAAGACGTCCACTGCTGGACAAAGGCCTTCCCCAAGGTTTTCCACAACGATCGGTCCTCTGCTGCTGTCATCCAGCGGTTTCCCGCGATCTTTATCAGATCGTCGGTCCACCTTGTGGAAGGCCTGCCGACACTCCGTCTCCCGGTTCGCGGTCGCCACTCTAGAACCTTTCCACTCCAACGGCCATCGGTTCTACGAGCGATGTGCCCCGCCCACTGCCACTTAAGGTTTGCTATTCGGTGTGCTATATCAGTTACTTTAGTTCTCCTGCGGATCTCCTCATTCCTGATTCGATCTCGCAAGGAGACACCTAGCATAGCTCTTTCCATCGCCCTTTGAGTGACCTTGAGCCTTCTTCAGAGATGCGTACTTCATTTTAAAATGAAGAAAATATGACAGTATATTATCTACTAACGAATCTATTTGAAACATATGTAGATATTATACCGTCATATTTTCTTTATATAAAAATGATTCATACATCTCTGATCATATTTCTATGGTAGTCTAATAGCGGTGTAAAAGAGCAGAGCAGGCCAAAGCTACAAAATGTCTTGTCATCCCTCAGAGTGGAGGATGCAAAATTGAATCAACGTTACATACATTATAGCAAACAGTTTTGACAAGACATTTCGTTATAGATCGGGCTTTAAATCACTTAACCGATAATAGGCTCAAAATATTTAAAAATGTCAAATACACGAAACAGACAGGTGAACGATGCTAATAATAATAATCTACTTTCTTTTTGGTTAGTGACAATCAGTAAATCGAATTTTAGGCTGAAAATGATTCAATTAATTTATGGAGACACAAATATAGGCAAAATTGAATTGAGATCTGGGGCCCGTTTATCAAAACCTTATAACTTGTCAAATGGAAGTCTTCTTTTAATGCATATTGTTAGAAAGAGACTTCCACTTGGAATACAAGTTACAAGCTTTTGGTAAACAGGCCTCTGCAAGACAAGAGATATGTAATACAGCACTGATTGTGGGAAGGGAATGGGAGGCTGGGAATAAATAGAATAAAATAAAATCTAATACATCTTAATTACTTCACAAATCAAAATTGCTACAAATACAAGATTACAGTGAGAATATTTACAATAACATATGTTTTTAATGTTTTTACCTATTCGAAATATCTTAATAAAAACAGTCTATTAACTAAATGCACAATCAACATGAATATTACAGTGTATTGTCTATTGTACAATGACATACATGGCCCTTAAAATAACATGATAATTATACAATTACCATTGTGAAGGTTCATTGGGAAGGACCTTTTCTCTGTATCTTCAAATTCTTCGGCGGACGTCATTTTGGCAAATAAGAGTAGAAAATAAACTATAACATTCACAACAACACTAAAACAACAATAAAAAGAACGGTTTTTGGGTGTCTGCTACAAATCGAGATGCGCGACGGGCGACAACCCATTTTCGAGTAAATACCTCGGCATGCACCCAATTTACAGTGAAAACACAAAATACATTTTTTTTGTAAAAACAAGAAAAAAGTACTTTTGGGTATTAGGTAAAACGCGATAAAGCAACAGATAATTTAATTAATTAATAAGCCATTTTAACAAATCTCGCATGTTACTCGATATCGAACGATATGACAGTAGAGGCCGACTTTAGATTGTCTCAGAATTAAAAAAAACCTACGGTTGCCGCCATTTTTGACGTTCTAATAATTGATCCATGCCGCTATGCCGGTCGTAACATGCGGTTCCTGAACACATCATAGAGAGCGTATAATATGTATGTAGATAAAATAGTGTATGTAACTGTACATAATTAGGCATTAAAACATTCGTGTGATGTTATTATGAAACTCGCCTATCGGCTCGTTTCATAAACACACACTCGTGTTTTGATGCCTCTCATTATGCACCAGTCACATAAACTACTATAAATAATTAACTGAACGAAAAATTATTGCAAACTGCTGAACGGATTAAGATGAATATTGGCACAGAAATAGTCCATGTACTGAGTAAAAACATTTTGTTTGTTATATTACATTTTTTTCAAGTAAAATAAAATAAACATAATTTTTTACTAGCTTTTACTTAATCAATAACAATAAAAATATATAAATATCTTTTGTCACCTATCAAATAAATCCTAAATCAATCTGAATTCCATATTAATTAAGCGGGTTCACTGTTCCACTTTCTCCCGATAGGGGTTGCATTTCGAAACAATCCTTCAGTGCACCCCGCCTATTTAGGTACCCAAAGAATATTAACTGTAGCCCGTTAGGGTACCCAAATACCTTTCACTCTACCCTGCTAGGGTACCCTAAGACATTCCCTCAACCCCGCTAGGGTACTTAATTTATTACCTCAAAATCCAAATTAGTAGATCCAGGGCTACACCATGTGCGCTGCATGACAGTCAGTCTCTGTTTTATACTCTTACTTGCCAGGCTCAAGGATGCACTCTTCTCCATTACTCGTTTATTCTTTGCCTCTCTTTTATTTCAGTCTTTATTCTCTTCTCGCGTCAAGAGAGTTCCGTTTTACTGAGCTTCGCACTTCATTCTTTACTCGACGAAACAGACGGTCTAATGATATAATGTCTCGCTCTAGTCTCTCACTGTAATGGTATCCGGCGATCGCCGCGTCATAAGGGCCAACGGCAGACCTCCCCCCGCTCCCTCCGTTTCCTGTTTCCGACATTTTAGTCTCCGCTAACTCGTCATCCATCATTTCCGATCCCGGTGATCCTTTCATTGCTGCCTTCCGCTCCAAAGTGACCCGCTGCGCATATGTTCTAAAACGAACGCGATCGGTCAAGCCAAGTCCGAAGCAGTTGAAGCAATATTACAAAAAATAATAACAAATGAGCGGTACAAGGTTTTCAACACGTCAAAGTTTGCGAATGTTATGTTTGCTAAATATGCTTAGAACTCAGCGAAAAAGGCAAGTCATTAAAGATTACAAGGCAATACTATGTAGTTCTGACGACAGTGACGACACATAATAGGGTACCGAGATTTTACTAAACTTTCCGACGTAAAAAAAAATATATTTTGTTTGTAAATATTATGGATGGAAATTCGTGCAACATTTAATTAGATCAAACTTGAAAGGTTAAGGGTGGAGACAGACTGACGGACAGCAAAACGGATCGATCAATAAAATGTAGATGATAAAAAGATTACATTACATTTAAAACATTTATACTACAGGTACTGTTAAAAATTGTTAAAGACACAGATATGTTTATGTACCTAAAATACTAATAATCATCTAAATTATTTCTAATTGCTAACTAATTTGTTCATCGTCCACTAAATACTAGTTCAATGAGGAATTAATAATGTATAACTTCAAATCACATGTTAGATGAATCGTATATTTATTTACTTATACGTGTACAGTGCTTCTATATTCTTAATGCCCCTCGGCAAACTTCGTATTTCTATGACACACGAGTGACAAATATACTATTTATTAGCAGCGAGTGTAAAGTCGCCATCTATAGAACTTGTGAACGATGTAAACAAAGCGCCATATTGATATTGCCTATAGTTTGATGAGTTTACTAGTGATGGGAAAAGTAGACTAAGATTAAAAATCCTTTAAAATTTATTTTTTAATCAGAATCACTAGAATCGATTGAGGATGACGTGTGACCAATATGTATTATGCAACGTAACGTACTGTACTGTAATGTTTAATCGTAACGATTGTACCTCCTGGTACAATCAAGCGTGATTTTAAAAACCACCGAAATTAAAATTTTTTAACACACTACTTCTTGTTATAGTATTAATTTGGCCAACACTAGTCAGCTATCATAGACAATTGCAGACTTGAAACGAAACAAATATGTCATTGCGATATGTCGAAATAACCTCAACTGCAAAATAATTTCAAACTTTTACTGAAATATCGAATATTAAGTGATTTTATATTGTTCAATGAGGATTGGAATAACGAGTGGTTAAATATCATATGGATTTAGTAGTGATGGAGAGCTAGTGTGAAAGTTTACAAAGAAATGTTGCCTAAAAGGTTTGTTTACATGGTTCACAAGTTCCATTGATGGCTATTGTAAGTGTGACAGCGAGTCAGCGGAGGGGCATAAAGAAAATAGAAGCACTGTATATACGTGTAACGAGCGGTTATCAAAACCTTATGCCTTCTCCACGATCGCCGATAACGGGCGAGCGTGAGGGACGAAGTTATGCGTTAGAGCGAGCAAGATTGTCTTGTTTCTCACTCTAACGCATAACTTCGTCCCTCATGCTCGCCCATGATCGGCTATCGTGGAGAAGGGGCATTAAGTGTTTACATTCTACCCTCCAGAGACGCTTGCATGTATTTATTTACAATATACCACGTTCGTATGGGCAACAGGGATGAGGATACAAAGTACAGATCATTATCTTACACTAACCATAAAATTAATCCCATTTTTAAATAGATAAAACCTCCGATAAAATTGACATTCAGAGCTCGTCACTCTTAAATGGATAACGGAATTTCACCAAGCTAAGAATCACAACTACTTACTGATCCCAACCAAGCCCCCTCTGTCAAATCTTTAGTCATTTTTAACTTTCTAATGTTTTGTACAGGTCCGGTTAGCAAAATGATAAGCCGTAATTGGCCAATGTTTAATGTTAAAGTAGTAATACTACTGTAATTTGTGCTGTGGATTTATTGTATAGTAACATACAAAAAAAAAACTAAATCAAAATCGGTTCATCCGTTTGGGAGCTACGACGCCACAGTCAGATACACAGATCTCCAGATGCCCACGTTAAACTATTACCCCCCTGTTTTGCGTCGGGGGTCAAGAATACGCGAAAACATCGAAACTGGACGTATTTTTTTACGTGTTTAGCATGATTTAAATTTCGACAATAAAGTATTATTGTGACGTCTCATAGACGAGACCTTATATAAATGTCTATACATACATGGTATCGTTTTGATACTTCATAAAAAGTAAACTATTTAACCTAAATCATAAGACATTTTATTGCGTGAGGAATCTAGGTACAGTACGTTGTTATTATAAATTTGCACAACTTTTGAAACACCAAACCCTACCTTTTCAGGTGTTCACACATTTCACATGTCAAATATAAATAATATACTCAATTAAACAAAAATACATTACAATAATCCAATTAATATAAATTAAATATCCTGATCCCAATTGGACATTATAACATTGTAATTCGATTCAAAATTTATCTTAAATCTGTGGAGAAGAATTAATAAATGATACATGCAGGATTTCCCTTTCTCATTAATTAATACCCTTAAAAGTGTTGTTTACCTATGCATAAATATAAATGGGTCATTATAAAATTTTGCGCAGAATACTCTGTTACTATTTGTATGGCGCTACCACTCTGTTACTATGCATTATTACAATTATTACATTACGCATCTTTTTTCGATTCCGATAATCAAAAATTATCTGAGGTATATAGCTGACTGCAAATCATTCATTATTTCACTTAAATAACCGCAGAAAATGGATAGTATAAACGGAAATAACTTTTGGGAAAAGTTTAACTGCACAAAATTTGAAAATGACCCAAATACCATACCGTACCAAGAATAACTTTTCAAAAAAACTTTTTCTCCTTTTGTTCTACAATCTAATTTCTAAGCAGTAAGAGTGTTTGACACGCTACGCAAAGCTACAGTCGAGTTCAAAGATTTGTACCCAATTTTGCACTTTATTTCAATGGGATAAGGCGCAAGTGTTTACATATCTTTGAACAGTCGAGTTCAAACCAAAGATTAAGAAAGATACACCACTCGTTCACGGCATCGCCTTTATAACCTACCGCTAAGTAGCTCGGCGCCGAGCCGACCGGCAGAGGGCTGCCGCAAGCCGTAACATCCGCACGTCTGGTATTATTTCCCGCGCAAATTGCTCGAAGGTAAAAATTGTATTTTTGTTAAGTGCATTTGCAACAATTCGTTTTACTAATAGACAATTTAAATAATCCAAAAAATCCATTCAGCATCTTATAAAATTAAAACACATTTTAAATACGTAAGTTAAAAAAAAATTTTTAGTGACACACTTTGTTGTCGATCACACTTTTATCACTGGTGTCAAAAGGCAAGTCGAACAAGTCCAAACTCGACGGATTCATTATTATACTAGCTCGATGGTACCATATTATTGTAATGAAACTAATGAGCATTTGGCGTCGAATATTCGAGTAGTGTGGATGTTGAGCCGAGCGTAAAAAGCTTACAAATTATTGATATTAATGCTCGTTTACAAATGCTCGGGTAAGAATGCTCTCAGTGAGGACGTTCCTTACTGTAAATATATTGTAATAAACACTATGAGAACAATATTAATATTATAATAAACATTGTTTCTGTCACCACTCATTATTTTATTTTATCTTTTGGTCTTGGCACAACCCTGGCTTATACGTTCGATGACTCTTTGTAGGTTTATTTCGGACCTTACTGTTAGTAATTAACGTTAATTTTTGCTTGCAATAAACAAAATGGTATTATCATGTAATAATAATACCCAATAGGTTACGACAGAGTGGTGTATCCGTTCTAATTATCTAATCTATGACCAAACTAGCAACGTTAATAGAACAGGTATAGAGTCTAACAGGAAAGCCGGTGAGTTGATTCTTTTTGGCGGCCGTGTGAGCGGGGCTGCCTGCCAGTGCCGGAGAATTCTGCGGCGCCCTTACGGCCAAGGGGGACTTCATTACAAAACTTGAACGGGTCATTCTAGGGCTAGCACTTTCGGTAGCATGCCGAGGTTCGAAAATCCTCATTATTAACCAGCTGACTCCCAAGGGCACTCTGTGCCCTGTCGTTTTGGAAAATAATGATATAATATATATATTTTTTTGCTTTTTATTTTCAACAAAAATAACAAAATTACCAAATAAAAAAGGTGTTGACAAATATAATTTAAACAAACAGCGACTACAAGAATTTTAGAAGAGCCCTGGATGGTTACCACAGGCGGGATACTCATTACGAACGTGCACCACCCCTTTCACTAGTCAATTGTTATTAAATCTTGAGAAATGGAAGGAGCTAACGTAACTTCGAACTTAAATTTTCAAAGTACCCGCGATGTGACCAATTTATCAAATAAATTATTTCATTTTATTAGAACCACGGCGTGTTACCAAAAGGCCTAGTCCTAGATTTTAATATCCTATTTAAACTGATTACAATAAGTAATAAGGTTTCACGACCACTTGAAATTCCAGCTAATGAACATGCGCAGGAGTGTTATTAGCAAACATCTGAATTTTTGGTGCAAAATCAAATCACAGATAGGGAGTTCGTATATCGATAAACTCACTTATTGATGATTTTCACCTAGGCTAGTGATCGCGCCCAGATTTGTTTGTAAACATGTATTTTTATTTTAAGCATTATTTTGGTAACGATGATAAAATGATAAATTAGGTAAATGTAACTACACTTCCGAAATAATACAATAAAGAAGAACACGATGAGAAGTTAGGAGCTTTTTTTTAATTTTCATACTCACAATAAACACAAACAAAACTTGGAGCGATCACTAGTGTAGGGGACAAGTGTCGATAGGTATATGGTTTATCGGTATGGGAACTCCCTAGCTGTCATTTTATTTTGCCCCAAAAATTCCGACGTCTGGTTATTTATTAGATTCCTTTACTCTGAATCTTATGAATACTGACAATAAAGCATTATTTGTCTTTGGTTGATGTTCTCCCTGAAGCTAGCACGGGTTGGGCGCGACTCGCTTATCGCTCGGGTATCGCTTCCTTATTTTTATTAAGTAATAAAGCTTTTCTAACTTTACCACCACCACCTTCGACCTCGTCGTCACTTATCATCAGGCGAAACAGGTCAAAATGCACACCCGTTTTTTATTTAAAAAATCTGTTTAAAAATATGCTGTCCATAGGGAATATGCATTTTTTTTTTGCTTTATTTAAAAGTCTTTCATGTAACAAACAGTAAAGAAAAGTTATTTTTCGAATAGCAATAAAAATATCCAAGGTATAAGCCATTAAAGATTTGTTTCTATCTCTTTCTAGCAAAACAGAATTTAACATGGAGTTTATATGGGTGTAGTGCCCGCTGACGTCACAGTTCATGTCGGATATCTCTGTCTAATTAGTAGTTTTAAATGCTTATATTATCCGTATTTTTTGGCCGATTTTAATTTCACTTATTGCCATCTCTTCTACGGTATTTTCATATTTTGTTAAGAAATGCGATAAAAAAAATTCATGCATATGCCCTATTACAAGAGACTTCGGACCAAGTGATCGTTAGCCATTTGCTAGCGAACTAAACCTACTAAGACCCACCATACAACGAAAATTGCCAATGGAATATGAACCTATTCTGAATAGAACAGAGTAGATTTTTTAATTTAATTGTCAGTCATAAAAACAAAGGAAATTCCACTCTATCTCCTTTGTAATGGATCTTTTTTTCTTTCTTATGTACACTTTCTATTACGTACATTCTATTGTACAGTCGAGGGCAGAAAGATGTATACACTTTTGGACCTTATTACAATGGAATAAGGTGAAAAATCTTTCTGTCCTCGACAGTACAAGGGGCCTTAGGAGGTGAATTCGGCCGTGTTATACACATTGGCAAAATACACCGATAATTCAAAATTGTGATTATTAGATAGCTTAACACAATGCTCGCTTTGTTTGACTGTATGTAGTGCCGTATTAATAAACTGATCGATCTATAGCGCCCGTCTCAAGAGACCGAAGTAAACGTCAAGTCATATAAAACTATCATTATTGCATCATCAAGATCGGTTGAATTACATAGCCTTAACTGTAATTTCTGCCACGTCTCGATACTGGCTCACTAGATCTGTAAATTAATACGGCCCGTAGCACAGTACATCATTTAACCGAAGCTACCGCACGAAATTCAAAAAAGGCAAGGTAAACAAATCAATTAGGGGTTAATGGAAACATATTTAGGACTAATTAGGGGTCATTAACACGTGGGTATTTTTCTTAAATATAATTAATGTGTACTTAATCACCTAGGTCAAAAATATAAAATGTCGCAATTAGTTAACAGGGTATTCATTTGCATTTTTGCCCTTGCAGTTAAAACATATATAATTCGGTATATTGTTAATTTGTGTTTGTGGAAACTATGGAACTTTCTACTCAAGGTATGTACTATTTAAACATTTTTTTTCTTTGAAGTAATCTACTTTAGTTTACACATAATACGACTTTAAAGTTTGTCGTTTTTTTCATCTATTTTTTTCATGTTTGTTGTAATTAAAAGAGTAGAAAAAAAAATCTGTAGTTGCAAACTCAATAAAACTTTTTTGGGTGATAGGTCTAACCTTACAGATTCTAATTATGTATCTTAAGTGTCAATTTTCGGTTCGGAACATACATGGAGATTTTTTTTTCAGATGGACGTCGCAGCATCACTAACGCCGATTGTTTTTATGCGTGGCGCGAAAGCCCTAAAGGGTGCAAAATGAGTGGTGTTCGAGAAGCTATTCTTAAATCTTACGACTTGGACAACTCTTCCGATCAGGACAAGCTACTTGTTGAAGAGAAAATAAAAGTATTTTGCATGGTCGCATCCAAAAAATGGAGCAACGCCCTTCATAATTTGAAGCAAGCTAAGCAACTGTGTTATCCATCACATGAGTTTATAGAGGTCACTGAAACTCATGCCGAAGTACAACTGCAGGCTTTGTTGGATCATACAGTTGCTAGGGTTGGAATGTCAAGAAGAGGTATTGCGAGTAGTCTCTTCTTACAAAGAATTGACTATGATTTACAAGTGGGGTTTTGACGGTAGCTCGGGGCATAGTTTGTATAAGCAAAGATTTACAGATTCGTCGAATACCGATGAATATTTATTGTCTGTTGGTTTAGTTCCCCTTCAGCTAAAGCACACTTTAGATGGAACTGTTATTTGGCAAAATCCACGCCCGGGATCCACGCGATTTTGTAGACCCATAAAGTTTGCCTTTGTAAAAGAAAACGCTAATATAGTAAAAGAAGAGTCGGAAAGATTAGAACGGTTAATTTCTGATTTAGTTCCATCTAAAGTGTGTATTTTTGATTTAGAATTAAGTATAAGCCATGATTTACATTTTACAATGGTCGATGGGAGTATTTGCAATATTGTGTCAGAAGCCAACAGTACGTCCAAGTGTTTCGTATGTGGTGCAAAACCTTCAGAGATGAACAAGTCTCTGGAGAAAATTGCAAATGTCGAATCATATAGATTTGGCATTTCACCACTGCATGCATGGATTCGTTCTTTTGAATGTCTACTACATATTTCGTATCGCCTACCAATCATGTCATGGCAAGTGAGAGGTGGCGATAATAAAAAGATAGTAGACGAAAGAAAAAAACAAATCCAAGCATCATTTAAAGAAAAACTTGGACTTATTGTTGACAAACCGAAACCTGGGTTTGGTTCAACGAATGACGGTAATACTGCTAGGCGGTTTTTCAGAAACGCGGAAATATCTGCTGAAATAACAGGTATTAACGTGAATTTGATAAAAAAAATGGCAGTTATTCTCAATGTCATAGGATGTGGCTATCATGTCGATATTGAGAAATTTGGTCATTTGGTGAGCCAAACCAAATCATTGTACCTGGAACTGTATTCATGGTATTACATGCCAGTGACAGTGACAGTACATAAGATACTGGTTCACGGTGTTGACATAATATCTACGTGTATACTTCCGATAGGGCAAATGTCAGAAGAAGCATTAGAAGCGCGCCACAAAGAAATCAGGAAGATACGCGAGCATCACACGCGCAAGTCCTCGCGGATTCATACAAATACCGATTTACTGAATTTGCTTCTTTTGACATCAGATCCTAAAATTTCATCTCTTCGAAAAAGTACAAAAACGCGGGAAAAGTTGTCACAGGAAGTTTTGCATTATTTAAAAAGCCCTGAACCAACTGATCCCGCGTTTGAAGGTTTTCATCTCGAAGACTTGGAATTTTCGGATTCTGACAGTGACAATGAGTAAAATGTAAATTGTGTGCTCTTTTTATTATTTATAGTAGTTTAAATAATTGTTTGTATTTTATGCTTTTATATTAAGTATTGTTTATTAATAATTATTTCTTGTATGAATCCTTATAAGTTTACTGTATTGCTGTTGTTTTTTTGTATTTTATTGTATATTTTATAATTACTTGTTATTATTTACTTATTATTATTTATTTTAACTTACATGTATTAAATAAAATACAAATTTCTATGTTATATTGTGTTTTTATTTCAAAATCTTGGTAATTTCTATGTAAAAAAAAAACTAAAACGTTTCTATTATTATATTAAAATTAAATACATTTTAAAACATATTTACAATGATTCCATTCGATTTGTAGTCTATTTGAATTTCGAGCGGTAGTTTCGGTTAAATGATGCACTGTGCGTAGATTGATAGCTTTAAATTAGTGCTGTTAAAAAAAAAACTTTTTGGGTAAAGTAACATTGGACCGGATATAGGATAGATAGGATGGATGGACTTGCGATGATTATATTGGTTGGTCTGAAAGAGTATTTTAATCCTTGATAGAAATGGAATCGGTTGGCATTAAAAAAAAACATACCCTAAAATTTTCTCGCTGACTGTACATTTTATCAAAAATCTGTGAATGTCGATTGTCATCACTTAAAAGATAGTAAAGGTCTCCTAAGAGCATTTTCGCGTGGCAGCAAGGGATCTAGTAGCTACCCTTACTACCCCATCTCAACTTTCCACCCTGTATAGGTATGATACAACCCTAACCAAACCTAACCGCAGGCATTTTTCGAAAACCTTAAAGTTGCCTGACTCAGCTGAAAAACAGTGGAAAAACACGATAATTCGGACTCACGATACGTTAGGACAAATAATTTTTGGACAAACGACGGTCTCACATACATACTATAAACCTGGTAAATGTCAACACAAACTTGCGTTCCTATGCAAAATTGTGAGTTATCTAAGCAGCGGTCAACACACGAGTAGAACTCACACAGTGATGAACAGGTCCGGTATCAGCACCGTGATGGGCACGAGCACCAGCCCCAGCCAGAACACGCCCGACGTGAACACCATGCTGTCCATGCCGAGCATCTCGCTGCCGACCGGCAGCCACGGGAACACGTAGCTGCGACAACACACTACGTTAAAGCGTTTTTCATTTATTTACAAACTAGCGACACGCACGGGTGCAATTTAAAAAAAATCGTTCATACAAACCTTATTCAGACAATGTCAAACGCAACAAAAAAAAATTAGACACATCGGTCGAGCCGTTCTCAAGTGATGATCTTTCATGCATGCGGCAATTTATTTTTATTTATACAGGGTGTTCCAATATCAGTAACCCACATTGACACCGGAGGTAGACCAGCCTAAGACGGACCGAACCAGCCTAACATGACCCCAGTAAAAGTCCCATGGTTTTCGAGATACGTCAGTTTAAAGTTTGTACTGGAAAATAACTTTAAACTTGCAAATCTTGAAAACCATACGATTTTTACTAAGATCATGTTAGGCTGGTTCGGTGTGGGTACAATGCGTAACGTGGAAATCCACTCCGTTAAAAAAAAAATGTAAAAAAAAAGTGTCTGGTCCGGTCCGTCTTAGGCTGGTCTACCTCCGGTGTCAATGTGGGTTTCTGATATTGGGACACCCTGTATAAATGATCCAAATAAATGCTAACAGTAAATCCATGCGTATTTATTATTTATTATTGCCTAGACATCAATTTTCACTGTTCATGGCATCGGAGGAAAGTGACACTGTTGCATTGGATGGGTTGGATCGATTGGGTGGCCCCCGAGTTCCCCTGACTTAATCCCGAAGATTTTTGGCTTTTCGTTATCCAAATGCTTGCGAATCGGTGTACGAAACGGAAATATACAGGTAATGCATTAAACCAATACCGGCAGGTGACACTGGGAGCTTTGGCAGAAGTAGCGAACTGCACGTAAGGCTGACTTGAACAAGATACCAACCGCTGTGCCACTTTAACATTGATTCAGGTTCAGATTTTATTACTAAATATAATGTCACAGTATAAATTGCACAGCATGTCACATTATAAGTAATTGCATTGAGATCGTCAGAAATATAAATTAAAAATAAATCATGAATTATCTTTAAAATATATAAGATTTACCTTATTTAATTTACATAATAATGTCACCTTACATATCGCACCCCCAGTATAATACAGTGATTATGTCGAAAAATTTCAAAATCGACTTTTTATATTGCAATCACTTTGATATGACATGAGATAACGATTTTTCGTCGATTCTGAAAACATGAAATATTTTGACTTAGTGCAGTGTTGTACTGGGGGTACGATATCTTCATTCAGGATCGTCATAATAACATGAAATAAACAACACTAACTAATGTCGTGGTCAATAGATAAATAGGTAAGTAATAATAACAATACAAGTCAAACACAAAAATACATTTGAAGTCAATATTATTAAATATGTAAATTAGCTCTACCTATTCCGACCACTGATCATTAGTCACGTTTTAAACGATTAAAATTAACGATTGATGATTTGTGGCTTTAGTCATTATTATGACTAATATTTTCAATCATGATTAAATTAGTCATGACTAAATTAGCCATGATTAAATTAGTCATGATTGATCAATTGCTGTCTGCCTGTTTGTCTGTCTAAGGCAATTAAAAAAAAAACGCCCGCTGTGGCGGAGTTGTTTTCGTGAACGAAGACACCTTTGTTCGGACAAACATTATAATTTCGAATAAATAGAGTGAGTAGTGCGTCATTATGCGATGCGTTCTGAAGATGCCCCGGCAAGTCTCTTAAGTTTCGCCCCAATGAATGCGTGTGCATGGGTACAGTCAAGGTCATAAATATGTATACACTTTAGTACCTTGTCTATTCAATGTCATGTTTAAACTGGCATATATAAATGTCACAGCGACTAAAGTGACAAGGTACTAAAGTGTATACATATTTATGAACTTGAGTTTTAGGTGAGACTGTGACCCTAGAGGTCTGTAGCAAGTTTCAGTTGAGTGTGAGGTCTCGGAGTAAGGGAGTGAGCGCACCTGTAGACGACGATGAAGAGGAACCAGAGCAGCAGCGAGCCCCAGATGGCGACGTGCGTGACCCACGTCCACGACGCCGTGGCCAGCCCCGCGCGCAGGCACACCGTCAGCACCACGTACTGCAACACGCCCGGACACTACACGCTCGACAGGCTCCTCAACCAACGGCCCGACTCCATCATAAGGCACCAACTCCGAACATCATCGGTTGCCGTGTTTCATTTGCATTGAAGGAAAACATCTTGAGGAAGCTTGCTCATTCGAACAGCTGATTGTGTATTAAAAATTAAATAAAAAAAAATATGATCCAGTTCCAAATTATGAAGGTGTTCCGTTGATTTTCCATAGACCCCGTGACCAATTCTTGGCGAAATTTAAATGGGATCACTTTTGAGATATAACATATCCAATAAAAAAATATATATTACTTATTACAATGCATGATTTTCTTGCTATGATAAAAATTAATTCATGTAACAAACAGAATAGAAAAAAATATTATTCGAATAACTATAATAATAGTAAGCAAGATTCAAAGATTTGTTTCTCTCTTTCTAGCAAAACAGAATTTAACATGGAGTTTATGTGGCCGTAGTGGACGCTGACGTCACATTCCATGTCGGATCTCTGTTTAATTAGTAGTTTAAAATGCTTATATCATTCGTATTTTCGGCCGATTTTAATTTCACTTTCTGTCATCTCTTTTACGGTATTTTACACATACACACACGAAAAAAATTGGCAAATTGAGAACCCCCTCCTTTTTGGAAGTAGTAAGTTTGAAGTAGAATATATAATTGGCTATTTGACTAATATCAAAAGATTACTTTTACACCACCACTAAATCAAGCTTTCAAAAATAACACCGAAAAACCTATCGTTTATTATTGGAATTTAAACGATTTTAATTCAACAAAAACTTTATAAAGGAACACTGAAAATTGTGACGTCACTATTTTCATACTAACTTCATACTATCGGATCGGTTTGACGTTTCAATAAAAGTTGCTGATTTGACCGGTTAGTCAAATAGCCAATTGGCTAAGAATTTTTTTTGGAAGAGATGTAAATTATATATTTTTTTATAGTCGTCAAGGACAGGAGTGTTCTCACACGTCTAATTTCAGCAACATTGTGCTTGTCGCTAGCGTGAAAATATTCTAGAATAGTGATAATATCCATGTTTGGCAGGTTTCTAGAATCTGCCCGCACAATAGAAAAGAGCCGTTGAATTGAATCGTTTGTTTACTTTGATTTGACTTGACAATGACAGATATAGAAGTGACAGTTTTTTTTTTTCTTTTTCATTAAGTACGAAGGCAACAAGCTTGTCGGTCATTAAAGTTTACAAATGTCAACTTAATAACTAAAAAAAATATTTCTAAAATATTAGAGGAAATAAAAATAAAAGAGCCGCAGTTCCTTGATCTTTAGGATGACGACTATCGAAAAAAAAAATACATCTCTTCCAAAAACTTTACTTAGCCAATTGTGAATTTCTCGTCGTCAGCGCACAGTACCGTGTAGACGAAGTTCCCGAGCACCAGGTACCCGCCGTCGTAGCCGGTGGTCCACAGCACGTCGTGGTGCGCGAGCGCCACGGGCAGCCAGAACAGCATCACGGAGTGCAGCAGCGAGTTCGTCACCCAGATCCAGAACACGCGCACGTTGAACAGCAGCCCGAGCTGGGACGGGATGTACAGCACCGGGTGCTGGAACCGTTTCCAAAATTTCACTCGAATTATAAATATGAACATTTAAGACAAAAGCTTTCTGCCCGCGTCTTCGTCTCCGGGGTAGAAGGGATAGAAACACATTTGAATCATACAAATTTTCAAACCATCTTCACCCTGCTAGGGGTAGATAGAAAAACGCCAAAAGTCATTTTATATTCAATATATCTAATTTCAAAACCAAACGCTCTTACACATTTCCACCCCTTAGTATTTCCAAAATCTGAGAAAAAAGTAAGCACTTTTGGTTTGTCAGCAGTAGCCTGAATACCAATTTCCACGTTTGTAACTTCAAGGATGACTTTACTCCCATACAAACTTCCACCCCCCATTTTATCCACTTAGGGGTAGCTATTCCGAAATAGCTAAAAGTAGTATTTTTATTTCTTAACAGTAGCTTTATACCAATTTCCACATTTCTAACTTCAAAAATGATCAAACTCCCATATCAATTTTCACCCCTCCCACACATTTCATCCCTTTAGGGGTAGTTTTTCCAAAATTACTGAGTTTTTTTATAAGCAGTAGCTTACATACTGATTTCCACGTACTTTAAAATTAACCAAACTGCCATACAAACTCACAAACTTTCCCTCCCTATTTTACCCTCTTAGGTATAGTTTATCCAAAATCACCAGAAATTCCATTTTTTATTTCTAAACAGTAGCCTATATACCGATTTCCACGTTTCTAACTTCAAAAATGACTAAACTCCCATACAAACATCCACCCTTTTTTAGCCCCCTAAGGGTTGAATTTCGAGACATCCCTTCTTAAATGACGCCTACAATACAAAATGAACATACCTTTAAATTGTCAAAATTCTATCTTTAGCGGTTTGGGCTGGCCGTTGATAAGTCAGTAAGTCAATCGGGACATTCTTGCCTTTTAAGGAGCGTCCCCACTGAGAGCATTCGCGTGTAATGAGCATTCGGTGTCAAATATTCGGACGTTGAGCCAAGCGTACAAAGCTTACAAATTATTGAAATTATTGCTCGTTTACAAATGCTCGGGTAAGACTGCTCTCAGTGAGGACGCTCCTTTATAAATACGAGTATAGATAGATATATGAGTTGTATTGAAATCGTCAAATAGCACACTTTATATGGTTTTCGATAATCTAACAATTATTAAACAAACAAATATAAGCCTAGTCGTATTTAGCGAAGTTTCATTTCGTCATATGTGTATAATAATATGTTTGTACTTACTACTATCAACCTCCCAACTTAAACCTCAATTTTCGAACTAAAAAAAATTTAACAAAAACAAAAATCGATAGCATCACCGCAAATATTAGACTACATCATAACTTTATGATAAATATCTAATTATCGAAATATAAATCGTAGCTACAAACAGGTGAATATATTTCGTATCCCAAACTGACCCTCATCATGGTCTCGGGCGAGCAGAGCTTGTCGAAGAGGCCGATGGCGAAGGGCGGCATCGCCGTGAAGATCACGTTGTAGAACCCGATCGTCCACCGCTCGAACAGGATCTGGCCCGACCTGACACACAAACACGTCACACACTTCCCATACAGTTTAAAAGACGCTAAGTTGGCAAGCCGATACGCCTCGCCCAGTGTGTCGTTTATTCGCTTGTCGCCGAAAAAGCAGATTTTTTAAATTATGATTATTTATATTTTCATGCTAATTGCATTGAAAAACTTTGTTTGCTACTCTTGCAAATCGGTAGATTCCATCTTGAACCGTTTAAAAACTCGTGATACAAGTTTTATAACTTCGTCATTAGATTAAGTTCTAGCAAATATAACTCTCATGAAGTGGGTCCATATTGACTCACCGAAAAATTTGTAGTTCGAATGTATCGTTATTCATAACCATCGCAAGTCCTAAAGTGAATTTTACTGAAACCGTTCTGATTTTAGTTTTTTTTTTAGACAAACCTAACCGAACCTTATTTATCAGTTAGATTGTGAGGGCCAGTTTAGCCTTCACACTTGTTTATAGGTTGTAGTTAGTTGGTGGAGTGCAGAGAGAGATAGCCGAAGTTAAAGTAGTTTTATTGAAGTTAAGTAAAGATACATATACAGTTAAAGGGAGTCGGTAATTCTTTCTCTTGATGCGTAATGCTCGGTAGTTAGTTGCACTCTGCCTTTTTGGTTAAAACTTATTACTAATATTTGGTTGCCGCGAGGCCTAAAGTAGGTCGCGACTAAGCATAAACAAATGTACGGTGATGAAACCGTACATATTGGCAACCCCAAAGAAAAAAAAGAAAAAAATGAATTTCAAGAGAAAGGAAGACCGCCGATAAACAATCATTAATTAAAGTTGAATGCAACGTTTTCGACTGTCGCGTAGTCTCGTCGATGACGGTCATCTCGGCTCGTGGATGGTTTGCTTTCCTTCTCCTTAGTCTGTGAGTTCTTGGTTTCCGAAATTGGCTGCATTTCGATGTCTTCGTAGTGGGCTTTTACTGACTTGAGTGAACCTTGACTTGGCGGGTTATGTTTTGTACACAGTTTCGGAAAGCGTCGCTTCACGGCCCAAAAGATGAACAAAAGTACTGCTGCCGCCAGCAACAGATAGCTGATAGCGAATTGATGGATGTCGTTGTTAGAAAGTGATTCTGGTAGTCCATGTTCATTTCCACGTTGTACGATCAAGTCTTTCTCGATCGCATCTTCATCTAGATTGTCTGAACTCGTAGAAGATATCTTGTAACTGGTCAAGTTCACAATCCGGTTGACTGACGTGTTCAAAGTAGGCACGTTGATATTGTAGTCAACTGTAATTTTACTATTGTACTGGTTGTGAGAATGAATAGTGAGATATTTTGACTGTAACACACAGCCCTGGGGTAAAATTACAATCGCGGAAGCCTCCATTGTGTGCGCTGTTACGTCATTATCACATATGGTTCGCAGTGAGCAGGTGTTGCAGCAAATTGCAAGCCATGTGTTTGCTGCGTGTAATTCAATCCATTCGTCCCTGCATGACGCGCTCTTTACGTCACACGGTGTTGATGTTTGATGACCCAGTAATTTGGCTTCGCACGGGACCTTGTTATTGTTTAGGTTGAATACCGGTAGGTTCTTATTGCATACATAGCTTTCTGGCTTTTGTTGTATGCATTGTTTTAGAAGTTCTTCAGTTAGGGAGACGTAGGTGTTTTTCTTGAAGTTGACAGCAATGTATTTGGAAGTTGTTTGCATGATTACAACCCCTGTGTTAGATTTAATCGGCAGTGGTATGGCTTGATAAAACGTGAAGTCCTCATCCGAAATAAGCGGTATATGAATTTCAAACAGGAAGTAGTTGTCTGTTACTCGTGCCTTCACGTATAGCAGTTTGTAGAGATCTTTAATATCTTCTCTTAGATTTTCTACCGGTAAGGACAGTGTTCTAGGAAGTCTTCCGGAGATTGTGCTCAGTTGCTTAATAAGATTGACAGGCGAGACGAGATGTACATCGATATGTCCTTTGTAGACATCAGTGAGGGTATTTTTACTATATATTTCCCATCTGCTGCTCGTTGAACAGTTTGGTTGTAGTAGTTTTCACAGTAATCATCCTCAGTGACGTCTTCATTTTTGAGCGTGATGTCTTCGGTTTCCCAAAATTTAGTAATCTCGTCCATGCTTATAATACTTATGTGACAGTTAAAAGTTTCCAGTTTTCCACATAGAATCCATCCTAAATGGGTTTGCTGAGCGATGGGAGATCCTCGATTGCCTCTGAGGACCCCGTCCAATATAATTTTGGCGTACACATCTGCTCCAAGCAGTAAATCCACCGAACGAGAGACATTGTAGTCGGGATCGGCGAGCTTTAAGTTTTCAAGGTGTTGCCAGTTGTTCTTTGTAAACGTGGAGTTTGGTAAGTTGTTTGTTAGCTTGTTCATTACTAACGCTTCAGCTTCAAAGGCGTAATCCGAGTACATGGACATGCAGTTAAGATGCAGGCGACCTTTGCAATCCTTTGATGACGCTCCGATTCCAGAAACGATCGCGTTATGCTTCTTTCTTGGTAATCTCAGTAGCTGAGCGGCATTTTCGTTTATCAGGTTCACTTGCGAGCCTTGGTCAAGAAGTGCCCGTAGCGTGACAAAGGTTCCGTCTAGTGATTGCACCTTGAGTTGAACGGTAGTTAGCAGAATCTCTGTCTCATTAGCAGACAGATGACTTGAGGTCGGCGGCATAGTTGAAGTTGATGGTCGTTGACCGGAGAAGTTACTTTTGCTATAAGTTTGAGTTATGTTTTTCTTCGCTAGATTGTGCAATAGTGTATGATGCTTCATGTTGCATTCTTTGCAAGTTTTTGTCGACTTGCATTCGCTGTTGCCGTGGCTGTATAGACAGTTTTTGCAAACGTGCAGTTTTGCAATAGTTAAATTTCGCTGGCTTGGATCTAGGTCAAGAAATTTTTGGCACTGCATTAGCACGTGATTTCCGTTGCATAAAGTACAGTTTCCATACAATGTATGATAAGTTTTTTGCGATGATGTATTATAGTTGAAAGTAGGTTTGTTGGCTGGATACTTCTTATGGAATGATTTATTGAAAGTAGATGGCTTCGGGTGGTTGAGAGTAGATGCTTCAACTCTCTTGGGCTGCTTCATAGTTTCATACGCCATAAATCTGCCTTCCATGAAGGTTAAAAAATCATGTAAGATAGGTAGTTCTCGGGGATTGTCAAGCTCTTTTAAATAATCGTTGTAAGAAGTGGAGTCGAGTTTCAGTGTCATAAGATGCACAATCATCGGGTCCCATGAGGTCGTATCCACACCGATATTTGCGAGTCCGTTTAAACATTCCGTTATGACGTCATGCATTTTCTTCAAAGTTTGGGCATCAGGTTGGTGTAAAACTGGCAAGTTTAACATCGTGTTCATATACGAGGTGAATTGCATGCGCTTGTTGTCGTAGCGTTGGTTGAGTATTTCCCAACACGAATTATAGTTGTCAGCGCTGATTGTAAGATGTTGCACCAGCCTTTCTGCTTCACCTCGCAATTTAGTTTTTAAGTGTTGCATCTTTTGTGCGTTGTTAATCGTGGGATTGTTGTGGATGGTCTCCACGAAGAGATCCTTAAAGGAAACCCATTGAGTATAATTTCCTGAAAACTCGGGAACTTGTACCCTCGGTGTTGAATGCTGGTAATGAGCGGTCGACCAAATTTTGCTGTTTAGTTTTCTTTTAAGGTCATCGTACTTGTCTTCGATGTTAACAAACATGCCGTAGTAGTTTTCATTAGCGCCTTTAAGTAGGGCATCTAGTTCCCAATGAAGTTTATCGATAGGTTCCCATTTTGCCTTCAAGATGTTAAGATGATCTTCGAGCTCCCATTTTTCAGAGGTGGCTCGAATGACAATTTTTGACATGGCACGGTCGATCGCCTTAAAGTTGCACTCTTGCTGGCGCAATAAAGGTTTGATTTTACCGCCATCATCACCCACGGAAATGCCAGCAAAATTGAAATCGGGTTGAGTTTCAGTTTCTTGACGCAACGAATTGATTATGTCGGCTTTAGTTGTTTCGTAAATAACTTTAATTTTGCCATATACATCTTCCAGAAAATAGGGGATGTTTTTGTCCTCCTGCAGCAGGATCTTGTGCCGGTTCTCGAAGTCCTCCCATTGCTCAACAAGGGATGTAAGCCGCTTGTTTAAGTACTCCTGAGTTTTTCTGGACCCACTGTCCTTTTTATAGTTGACGCACAAAGCCTTGATGTTCTCGAAACAAGTTTCTTGCTGTTTTAGTGTGTTCATGTTGAACGAGTTATCTCCAGTCCGTAGTTGCCTTCTTACGAGTTGAAGTTAGTTCGCAGCTCTGTATGTGTGCTGTAGCCGCTGCTTCCAAGTTGCGCTGGTTCGTTATACTTCAGTCTTCGCTGAATGGTACTCAGTGCCCTTGCCCTCTATTTACGATATGTGCGCCTTCTCAATCCGACTGGTGGAACCCGCTTGTGGGAAGCCAGCGAACCGAATCGCTATCGCAAAAAGAAAAACAAAATGCACCAATACCTGGTATAGTTCGAAGGACCATAAAATGTGAGGGCCAGTTTAGCCTTCACACTTGTTTATAGGTTGTAGTTAGTTGGTGGAGTGCAGAGAGAGATAGCCGAAGTTAAAGTAGTTTTATTGAAGTTAAGTAAAGATACATATACAGTTAAAGGGAGTCGGTAATTCTTTCTCTTGATGCGTAATGCTCGGTAGTTAGTTGCACTCTGCCTTTTTGGTTAAAACTTATTACTAATATTTGGTTGCCGCGAGGCCTAAAGTAGGTCGCGACTAAGCATAAACAAATGTACGGTGATGAAACCGTACATAGATATTTCATTTTAAAAATACTGAAACAAAAACGGTTTCAGTTATAAATGCTTTAGGACTTGCGATGATTATGAATAACGATACATTCGGACTACAAATTATTATGTGAACTTTGGCGCACCGTTTGAAAACTCGTGATACAAGTTTTGTAACTTCGTCATTACATTAAATTCTACTCACTTGTAGCAAATAATATAACTATTATGAACTCGACTCAACGACATGCAAAATGTTACAAAAAAAAAAATGAAGTAGAAAGTGTAGTTACCAAGCGGAGTATATCGCGAACCACAGCTCGATGACGTAGAGGCAGATGTTCTTGTAGAAGCAGTACAGGATCAGCTTGCTGATGCGCGTGTAGTTCCACGCGCCGTGCACCAGCAGCAGGCGCAGCAGGAAGCGGAACTGCAACCGCCACGAGAACTACTACAACCTCTTTCTTATTCACTTCTCATGCTCTAAAAGTTCGTCTTTATGTCGTGCGTAGGCGACGTAAAGTCGCTTCTTTTGCTCTAGTGCATAAAGTAAAATCTTCGTCAAAAACCTAGGCAATCGGTTCA
Organism: Tortrix viridana; assembly: GCA_963241965.1. Lineage (NCBI taxonomy): Eukaryota > Metazoa > Arthropoda > Insecta > Lepidoptera > Tortricidae > Tortrix > Tortrix viridana. The sequence goes on from OY725176.1 coordinate 451,001, forward strand.
ACAGCCACACGAACAACTTTAACTTCATAGAATAACCTCTTTATTTTATTTCGTTTGGTTAGTATTCTAAGACGAAGGCAAGGATACCAACAGCTAAAGTACACAATGAAGCTTCATGAAATAAACTTGTAATTTTTATTTCGTCGCATTTATTATTATTATTATTTTTATCATGTCGCTGTTTCATTTCCTCGCAATCGAAGTGAAAAGTAGAGTGTACAACTCGTCCATAAAACCCATTTAACACTCGACTTTATATCCATCCTCCCTCGCTCGCAAGCTCGCTTGGATGGATAAACGTCTCGCGTAAAATAGTGCGTTTTATGCACTTGTTGTACAATCTACTATTCTCTTATGGGCCTGACACACGGTCGAGTAAGTTCGCGTACTTCGTGTCGTTCTACGTCTCCATTGGTTGGATTGTCTATGGTCAACCAATCGGGTTACAGAACGTCACGAAATACGCAAACTTACTCGATCGTGTGTCAAGCCCATTATAAAGCGGGTGCAATAGATGTATTGTGTTCTAATAACGGTGAAGGGTTATGTTCATTTGATTACCCAAGACCAACGGCCCGGCTACGACTTTAAGCGGCGGCGGCCGCGGCGAGAGAATTCTATCTTCATTACACGGTCGAGACGCTCTCCACACAACGGTTAGCTGTCATTACACGCAATGTATTAGGAACTCTTGTCGTCGCGTAGTGTACCTGCGCGATGCTGTAGTCGGAGGCGCAGACGGCCTGCAGCCCCTCGACGCCGGAGATGCCGACGCCGACGGAGGCGCGCTGGATCATGGCCACGTCGTTGGCGCCGTCGCCGATGGCCAGCGTCACCGCCTGCGTCGCCGACGACACCAGGTCCACCACCTGCCGCCCCCGGGAACAATCATGCTCGACAACGGTATTGTCTAACAGCGAGTGTTAGCTGTTGGACAACTTGGTGTATGATTCGAATAATATTAGTATGTCATTGTAACCCAAAAAAAAGCACAAGATACAAAACAACATTTCTAGGTAATCAGTGTCGATTTCAAGATATAGGCATCGGGTGAATAGGCATCTTCTGGGTAGCCTGAAACTTCGTCCTCCAAGGGCTAGAGTTACCCCCTTACTAATAAACGTTGAGTAACGGCTGAGTAGTTATACAATGCTTTGTCCTTATCTGTCATTGTGACATTTGAATTCGACAGATAAGGACAAAGCATTGTATAACTACTCAGCCGTTACTCAACGTTTATTAGTAAGGGGGTCAGTCAAGAGCAAACCAAATAATATATATGTATATACATTAGTATATATATATTTACTAAAGCTGAGAAATTGGGTGGGCCGATCGCTTCCAATGCTGACGAACTGAAAAAAAAAGAGATTCTGGCTCTATGTGTGGATGAACGCATTTGTGTGAACGTGCGTTTTAGTAACAAAATAACAATTAAAAAAATACCAGTTACGAATCGTTTATTTTTTTGGTAATGTTTAAATTTAAGAAATTTGTAAAAAGTCTAAAATCCATCGCATTTTTTTTACCGAACAAAATTAAAAACAAGAAAGCGACAGAACAAACCCATAGTATATGCCTAACTACCGTCAAATCAACAAAACCAACTCACCTCAGCCTTCTGTATGGGCGAAACGCGGCAGCAGACGACCACCTTGCAGGAGATGCAGAGCTCCAGGAAGTCATTCTTCAGGTCGCAGCCCATCGCGTATTTGAGTGTCTTGCCGTCCACGATGAGCGCTACGTCGTTGTGCTTGCGTATGTTGTCGCCGAAATCGTGAATGTGTCGGGAGATCATCTCGCGCGTGGCCTGGGGACCAGATTATTCTGTAGGAGAGACTGGAGCAACAGTTTCCTTATCACACCGACCAGTCAGTCAGTCTGGAAGTGGCCAGTAACATTTATGTATGATAGGCAAACATTTGACCTCGATCTCACCTGATGGAAAATGATGATGAAGCCGAAGATGAAACATGCTTACCTAGATAGTGTCTATTCACTCTCGATTTGAAAAGGTCCAAGTTATACTTTTCAGGAAAGAGGTCAGCTGGAAGAGAGTTCCTCTCCTTAGCGGTCTTCAAGAGAAACGTAGAGGCGAACCGCTTCGTGCGAATAGCTGGCATATCGATGATGTATGGGTGAAACGTCTGAAATTGGCTGCTCGTCGAAAATGCAGTGAACTAGTATACCTTTATAGAATCCTCCACTCACATATCGATTGTTCTTCCTTGCTTGCCTTATTTAACCTTATCACACGCTACAAAGTGCGTAATCCAAGCAACAAATTGTTTCAATTACAAATATTTAAAAATAATACATCATTTTATAATCCCATCGTAAGAATGTGCCGAACATATAATGAAATCACTGCCGAGCATCCTTCTCTGGACATATTTAGTTGTAAGCTTCCCACCTTCAAAAGAAAAATACAAAAGATTTTATATAAAGATCAGCAATTAACCTGTTAACGTACATACCCAATAGTAATTGACACGAAATATACTAACACTATACTATTCTCATTGTAGCCCTCTAACGATCTAAATTAATTAACGTAAATGTATATCTTGCTGTGCACACATAGTTTAGAGTTATAGTCCAGACTTTATATTTCTAAATTTACTGTAATTATGTACCAAAGACTGTAACTTGTTTTGTGAGCCTTTAAATAAATAAATAAATAAATAAATAAATAAATAAACCCTAGTCCGCGCCTAGTCCCACGATAACGGAATGGAGCTGGCGGAATTAGGCCATGCAGCCTTAACGCATACTCCCCGAAGTGTATCCTGTAAAACACCGACAAGCAGGCTTACGGTGTTCAAGGCTCAGCAGCTTTGCCTCCACCAGAACAGTGTCACCAATGAGCCTCTTGGGTCGTTCAATTTGGTTGTTCCCAGAACGCGTTCGCCTGCGCGGTCCCCTGCTTTGGCCCCATGCGCCTCGCCCCGCACTCACGTCTAAGCTGTCCTCGTTGAGTATGACGATCGGCATGTTGACGTGGATGAGCTGCGCGGAGTGCGCGATGTTTATGGCGGTCTCCTGCTTGTCTCCCGTGAGCACCCACACGTTAATGTTCGCCTGCAACAGCGCCGCTATCGTCTCTGGCACTCCGTCCTGAAAAACAACAGGAATGTAGTAAAACCCCGAATAATGTCAAGATCTTTTTTTATTTTTCATTTTGGCAAAGCATTTGTAGTCATGTCAATGAGATGAAACCATTTAATTAACAGATTATGAAACCGTTTGCCATAGAATTAAACTAAAATAAAAGCCGGTCAAGTGCGAGTAGGACTAGCGCACTGAGGGTTCCGCACAAACTTGTAGGTATGTAAATAGTTCGTAAATCACGGGAATACAATAAAAACAAATTCCGGTATAAACTGACACGCACTAAGTATGCATTCTCGTACTTAGTGAGTATCACTTTATACTGGCCGTTATTTTTTATGTGATGTAACTACAAATTAACGGTTTTCGGATTTTATTTGTGCTACAAGACATTCTTCTTGCCGAATTTCATGATTCTAACTCAACGGGAAGTACCCTATAGGTTTTGATTACGCGTTATAAACGGCCGTATCTTTTGATTGCGTTTACTTAGAAGTCTGATTTTTTTTACAGCGCTAAGGGATTGCAGACTTGAGTATTTGATATGAATTTAAACTTGATACCTTTACGCGTACCTGAGAAAAAGGGTCTTGACAGACACACAGACAGACGGACAACAAAGTGATCCTATAAGGGTTCCTTTTTTCTTTTTGAAGTACGGAACCCTAAAAAGAAACGTGAAGGTATATTCAAGAATATAATGGCCGTTACATACTTGTAACTTGTCTTCTATAGCCGTCGCGCCAAGTAGCTGCAGGTTGTTCTCTATAAGAACAGCCGCCTCATCCAACTTCTGTTCTCGATTTTGCAGTGACAGTTGTGCTTTGCGGTACGTTTGTGACCATTCCTGTAAGAAAAAGAGGTATATAATGTTATCTGTCTCTGAGGTGTGTGTGTCTCTACTTGCATACTTACTGCTTTTGTTAGAACTTTACCTCAAAAGCATAAATTCCTAAAAACGAAACGTACGGACATATTTTTTGTTCCGACTGACCACATATCAAAAATTGGTCGAATTCGGTTAACGTTTAGGGGGTGGAAAACGTTATCGCCGTTTGTATGAAAGGGCTAGATTTTGCAGTTGGTTCACAGTCCTAAATTTAAAACTTAACCCAGACCATCCACGCTATCTCTTTCACACTCGTTCATATTATCAATACAGTCATCCCTTTCTTACCACGTTCCTTTTTACTCATCCTACATAACTGTAATTGTAATTGTGTAAACCCAAGAAAACAAGATTACATTTTGCAAATCAAAACAAATAGTTTTGATTATTTGTGTGCTTTTTAATGTGTGCATGTAAAATATGTGTCGCGTCGTGAGGAGGTACTGGAGTTATGTGAGTGAGTGCGTGTGTGTGTATGGTAGGTTCTCTCGAGTGTATGTGTGTAATTAACTACTACATGCATGCACTACTGCATGCTCAGTTAGCTTATAAGTATGTAGTAGTATGCAGATGTTCCCGGGCGGCGGAGATCACTCTAGACAGGTGACGAAGAGGCATGTAGTGTAATGGTGTGAGAGCGGCGGCACCTGGTACCTGGTAGACGTGGTCGGTACCTGGTAGGCGTGGTCGGTACCTGGTAAACGTGGTCGGTACCTGGTAGACGTGGTCGGTACCTGGTAGACGTGGTCGGTACCTGGTCGACGTGGTCGGTACCTGGTCGACGTGGTCGGTACCTGGTCGACGTGGTCGGTACCCGGTCGACGTGGTCGGTACCTGGTAGACGTGGTCGGGCAGGTCGGCGGCGGCGAACACGAGCGTGCGCAGGCCCTCGGTGGCGAAGGCCTCCAGGTGCGCCAGCGTCGTCACCGCGTACTGCGCGTGCGTCGGCCCGCCCGCCAGCCGCGGATAGATGGCTGTGTCCGCGCCCTTGCAGTATAACTTGATCTGCCCTGGAACATACGTGTTGCGCTATCGATTTATGGCTAATTAAAACAAATGGTGTCAATTATAACTTCAAAACGATCTTTAAATCATCATCATCATCATCATCATCATCATCATCATCATCATCATATCAACCAAAAGACGTCCACTGTACCGACTAAACCGACCTCTATTTATAACACTTTTAATTTATTTTTATTCAGGACTGACCAGCGATTGACCTCGATCTCACCTGATGGTAAATGATGATGACGATTTACACTCAAAGACAATGTCTAACTAAAGTGAGGCACTGGGTACCAGGACATATAGAAACAGTAGCATGCTCGAAGGTAGTGGTAGCGTGTACCTGAGGGCGCGCGCGCGATGAGCGTCATGCGCTTGCGCGAGGAGGTGAACTCGATGACGTCGAGCACCTCGTAGGTGCGCGTCTCGCCGTCCGCGCTGAAGGTGACGGTGCTGGGCGTGCGCTGCGTGAACACGTAGCCGAACTGCGCGCCGCCCTGCACCAGCGCGCGCTCGTCTGGGCACGCGCGGCGTACACTTATGCATTATTGTAATTATTCAACTGACTGTGGATTTGAGCGACACGTGATAGTTTTATCCAAATCCGTTCAGCCGTTTAGACGAGATTGAAACCCGAGCCTGGCTCGGCTCGCGCTATCACGCGCCGTCTAAATCCTACTTTAAGAGTCAGATTCCCGTTTCAAAACGCGAAATAAACTATGTTAAATCATACAGACACCAAAGTGCAATAGCTATATTACAATAGCTCTTAAAACGAGCTTCGCCTGCTTCTCCGGAATGTGGCAGAAGGCCAGCATCGTCAGGAACTCCTCGATGGCGGCGCTGGTGGGGTGGCCCCTCTGCATGTTCGGGTAGAGGGATCTGCTAGTAATACTCGTCTGGTCCTGACGGTTAATCACCTAAGGAGTCATATGTTACAATCCTGTTACAGTACCTGGTGAAGCGGCGTGGTACTCTATCTTCCCCCCCGGTTGGGTCTCCGGAATGACGGTGTGGCAGATGGCCAGCATCGTCAGGAACTCCTTGATGGCGGCGCTGGTGGGGTGGTTCTTCTGTATGTTCTGGTACAGTGGCGTCTCCTTGTAATTCTCGTCGGGTCCTAGCCGGTTGTACATTACCTGAGGAATAATACTATTATTTGTAGTTTTATAAAACTTTCGGGTGTCTCTCGCAAATCCAGAAGAGTAGCAGTATGTTACCACCAAATATCGCTCTACAAAAGCATTGAAATAACCTGCCATTATTCATGTGGCGCTTTTTCAGCAATCCAGAAACTTTCAGTATGACCTAAGTATATACAAACAAATTAAACAAACACATTTGAGTCAAAAAGTAAATGTAGTGATTTATTACTTAGATAATTATTATTATTAGCCTAGTTGGTTGTGGCCCTGCCTACGAAGCTAGCGGTCCCGGGGTCGAATCCCGGTATGGATAAATATTTGTGTGATGAGCGCGAGTATTTGTTACTGAGTCACTATGCATTTAAGTATGTATTTCTCTATATAAGTATGTTTACCGTTGTCTAGTACCCATAGCACAAGCCTAGAGCTTGGTTTGGGAGGGACTATGTCAATTTGTGTGAGATTGTCCCCTGATTTTTATTTATTTAATTAGGTCTAGACATACTGTTCTAACTAGCATTCATCAAGTGCATGTCTCAAGAAGTAATCACTGATTATTAATCAGATTGAAACAAGATGACAGTGAAGGAGTCATCCTCATTAATTTAGACAAGCACTTGTTGTAGAGACAGCACATATTTTCAGTCATGTTTCGGTGAAAGAACTTGTAAATAAGAATAAATAACATATTTTTATGTGCAATTCTCTGACCAAATGGTGAGTTTCAGTTGGTTTCTCACACGCGGAGAGGAGGGAATGTCTCAGCGTCGAGATTACAGGGGGTATTCCTTGAATTTAGAGACATATGATTTCTCTTATTTAAACCAAAAGTGCTCCAGATTCTGAGCAGATATCACTTGAAATTTCCAAAATGAAAATAGCCAAATAAATGTTTTGTTTGTTTGTCTGTTGTACTCACCTCGGCGATGGAGCACTTGTGGAACTCCATGATGTTGGCGGTGAGCGTGCCGGTCTTGTCGCTGAACACGTACTGCACCATGCCGAGCTCCTCGTTCAGGTTGGAGGTCCGCGCCTGCGCCGGCGTGTTTGTCTTCTCGTAGTACATCTCTCTGTCCATCGCTATGAACTTTGCCTACAATATTCAAGAAAATATTAAGGATGGCTCACAGTGGCCTATTTTATTAATAAAAAATATTTCAACTAACGTCTGACAAATAAAAAAAAATACATTGATATGTCAAAGTTAATGGGGTATTGACAATTTTATGGTGTGTTTTCAATTATAAAGTAATGTTAAATTGTAATATTTAAAAAAATCAACATTAGATATTTTATTTTTGCGATATTGAAAACGGCTCTATTAATAAGAATTTTACTGTACTTACTTGTAGAAACCTAACTATTTCAGCTGTCACTTGTAACGATATAGGTATAAGATTGTTGTACAATATTAAAAACGTCAAAAAGTTAAATACGAAGTTTATATTTGGCGCATCTGCAACAAAATACAAAGTAAGTAAGGAAAGTATGTCATTTTACCGCGACTCCCGAGGTATCTTGGCCCGAGCCGCAAGCGAGGGACAAGACACGGGATGAGTGGAAATGTTTGGTTGTTTGGTTGGATGTATGTACAGCTTGTAACATTAGTAAATCAATAAAATGATAAATTAAAAAGGACTAGTGCGAAAATATCGAACTTTCCGCACGGTACAAATAGTACCACTCTTTGAGCAACTGTATTAAAAAATATATTTTTATTCAAATTTAGCATTAATGAGATTTTATGTCATTGAACAATAGCAAGGTCTTCCCATCAGGTATTCCACACTAGTTTTCTTTCCTTGATATAAAAAATAATCATCTAGGACATTCGTCGTCGGGGACAGATGTCCCCCGTCACGCGCGGCGGCGTACTGACCTTTCAGCGCTATGTACCAGTCGGTGTGGGCGCGGCGCCGCAGCCAGAGCTCGTTGGCCACGGCGCTGGCCACCGCCAGCACCAGCAAGATCACAAACAGAATGAGGATGTGCGTGTTCGTCTGCTTGTCGATCGACGAGCGCTTCAGGGGGGCTGCAGCAAACGATTTCATTAATATACTCAAACCAGTTCCAAATACTATATTTAAACCGCGAATAGATACGAGTAAGAATACCTCGAGTCAAAATGTTACATGTGTCAAATTTTAATTTGAATCAATCTTGCCTCTCCGCGGTGTTGAATATGGGGGGTGGACGTAAGGCGCGCCCCTCCATATAGTCAGTGTACGACTGTACGTAAAGTGAAGCAGCGGGGTGGGACGTCGTTGATTGAAAATACTATATTCTTAATCGCATCTATTTCAACACGACCCGTAATGAGGAACATCCAAAAGACAACATTTAGGCCAACTTTTAAAATTATTTGTAATTTTAACAACACAAATTCACTGAAGAACCTAATATATAATACACGTTGACGCGGCGCGTCCTTTTTGAGTCCTGAAATCGTAATATGAACGGTTATAACCAGTGATCGGAATAGGTAGAGTATATTTACCTAAACTTGACGCATGTTCATTCATGCGTGAGTGAGATGGGGACGCATTATTGTATGAACATGCATCGAGTTTAGGTAAATATATTCTACCCATTCCGATCACTGGTTATAACCCTCCTTCGGGCAATCGGGTAAAAACCAACCGCGCTCCAAAAAAGGGATTGAGCCAAACGAGTCGTATACCAGTCGTTATCACTGACTGGGATTCGGCAGACTAACAGCTTCTGCCCTGCAATGCCACTGACCTTTGGTGGAGTTCTTCATGAGCTTGGTCTCGTGTCCGGTGTACACGACGACGGCGTGCACCCAGGCCGTGTTGCGCAGAATGGAGCCGCGCATGAGCATCTGCTCCAAGCCCAGAGGAATCTTCCTGCACAAGTAACATTTCCTGGGTCAGGGCTATCCTTAACGGAAATGACTTATTTTTGGTATCAGTGGGTCAGAGGAAGACGTGCCAAACGTAAAACTAGTCACCTGTTGAAATAGGTAGTTTGCGAAGAATATTTCAGGAAATATTTCCAACCAATCACGGGTGGTCACGGGCAAATTGTGGTAGATTTCTAGTTCAGAAATCCTTATTTTTTTTTACTAAGGAACCAAGTAGACTGTTGAGGAATAAGCCGTATTAAAAACTTAATCTTATTATTTATTTATTTAATCTTTATTGCACAATAAAAATAAAGTACAAATGGCGGACTTAATGCCTTAAGGCATTCTCTACCAGTCAAGCAACAGGCCAAACGGAAACATGTCAAGGTTGGTGCTATATTTTCTTTTTCGCTGAGAAGACACGTCAAATAAACAACAAAAAATGTATTTATACGGTCCTTAGATGCTGTTCACGGGCGACGTTAATTACGTCCTACCAGGCAACCCGCAGGTTCGCACGTGCCACCCTCGCATTAGACACGTCAGTTTACTTACCTAGAAAAAGCCCTCATCATCCCATTGAACTCGTACAGGTGGCGGTTGGGCGGCTCGCACGTGATGGTCGCTCGGAAAGAGGCCAGCGCGGTGACCGTGACCAGTGTTGCCGACGTGTTCTGGTCCGCCTGCCGGATCTTCAGGTTGGTCTCGCCGTCCAGGTTCGACGTCTCGATGAACGAGATGCCTTGGGGTTCACTGCGGATGCCAATAGTCAAATAGGTCTTTAAATTTTGACACAACGTCCTTTGAAATAAAAAGGTAGCTAAAGGTAGCTAATGGTAAAATAAAAACAAAATGTCATATGAGAAGTAACATAATATGTTACATGTTATGTTTAAGTTTTCGTCTCGTATGACATTTTGTTTTTTTATTCCGAACTATGTTGTAAAATGTTGCCCTACACTGAATTATGTAAAAAAATGAAATCAGTGAAGTCTATAATTTTTTCATGTTCCGAAAGATATTGAAAGGTTTTGATGTTATATACTTATGTATTACTTAGATAGTCTAACAGCTAACAGAAGTAACTGTATTAGTAATCAATCAATCAATCAATTTATTTGTGTTCATAGGTCATAATAATCATGAAAAAGATGTACAAAATGTTCAACGTATCACTATAAACTGCCAGCAGGCGTACAAATATATAAATGTTTGAAATTAAATCTTATTATTAAAATTTATCAATTAAAAAGTCACGTACACAATAATAACATTTGTCAATTAATAAACTCAATACTGTCCTCTTAAAACTATCAATGTCAGAATTTCTTATATTATCAGGTAATTTTTTGTAAATAGTCGGCGCCATACCAAAACTACTTTTTTTGAAAAGTGCGTCTTACACATATCAGGCCCAATCTGCACCTCGCGTCTCTCATTCCCAGCGAAGCGAGAAATAAGAGTTATTATAGGCACTAAGTATGAAGTGCAGTGTGCCAGAATGAAAGTATTTGTATTCAAAACATAAATAACTAGGAATCTGTTTAGTATATAGACTTTCGTGTTTTACACACATAAAATTTGATTCGATTTATTTTTCAAAAGGCATCGTTTTAATATAAACTTAGGCCCGATTTTATAAAGACCCCTCAGTAAATATGTCTAATATTAGTAAACTCCAAAAATGTTTGACATTCCTGATCGGAATTTGATCTATCGGATCCTAATCATAAAAATAAGCTACCAGCTCTTAGACTACGTGATTTGCGTCGGCAAATGACACAACGAGACACTGACAACCCTAGCGTACACGAAAGAGTATACGTCAACGAGAGAAGGCATGATTAGGAATCAGTAAATAGTATGCTTCTAGGCCTGAATCACATCTACATTATCAGCACCGATTCGCATTTATTTCTATAGAAAAAGAAAAGTTTTGTATGAAGATGCGTACGTATGCAAAAGCAGAATTAATGCGTACGCATATTCATACAAAACTCTAGATTACATTCTATCACTGTAATAAGAGATATATTTGAAAAAAAAAAAATGACTGACAGTTCAGTTTCTTGCGGCGCTTCTCCTCAATAGTTGTCTTCTCTCGGGAAGCGCTGGTAGACTCGGACATGTAAGTGGCTACGGGGCCTACTTACAGAATAAGGGTTTTCATTTTCATTTTTTCACAGCCATTTTCTAAAGACAATATGCGAATCGGTGCTGATAGATGTGATTCAGACCTTGAACTTAGACGCATCTGATCGATTTTAATGTTATACGACGTGCAAACAAAATTCAATTTTAGGATGGTATAAATATGGTACAAATGTATATTTGGCCCATTGTAAATTTATATTAAAGCAAAAATGTTGTAAAGATGTAGTCTAACTTTATAAAGTAAAAGTTACCTAAAGCAAAAGGAGGAAGACCACGCGAAACAATTTGACTAGACAGACGTCGTTGCTGCCCCAGCGATGCTGGGTACATTGGCAATTGTCTATAATTGGCTACAACAGCCGATGGCATACTCGTAAAAGCCCCTTTAGCTAATGGGACTTTTATACCTAATAATTTACATCTGCATTGTGCACGCTGTTAACTACTTCCAAACAACCATGTATTGCACTGATTAAAGACATTCCAAGAAGGAATTTTACATGTCAATTTATTTCTTTTTACTGCCACTTATATCATCATGTCTTACCTGGAGGCGAACAGCACGAGATAAGCCGGGAACAACTGGTCGTTGAACACCTTGACGATGTCGCCCACGACCAGCTCCGACAAGCGCAGCCACGCCCAGCGTCCGTCACGCAACACCTCCGCGCTTTGTCTTTAGTCATGATCAGTCACTTGTGTCATCATGACTCACCTGGAAGCGAGCAGCACGAGGTCAGCCGGGAAGAAATGGTGCTTAGGCACCCTAACGATGCCACGCACGACCAGCTCCGACCAGCGCAGCGACGTCCAGTGCCCGTCGCGCAACACCTCCGCGCATTGTTTTTAGTCATGATCAGTCACTTGTGTCATCATGACTCACCTGGAAGCGAGCAGCACGAGTTCAGCCGGGAAGAAATGGTGCTTAAGCACCCTAACGATGCCACGCACGACCAGCTCCGACCAGCGCAGCGACGTCGCGCCCATCGCGCAACACCTCCTCGCTTTGTCTTTAGTCATGATCAGTCACTTGTGTCATCATGACTCACCTGGAAGCGAGCAGCACGAGGTCAGCCGAGAAGAAATGGTGCTTAAGCACCTTAACGATGCCACGCACGACCAGCTCCGACCAGCGCAGCGACGTCCAGCGCCAGTCGCGCAACACCTCCGCGCGTTGTTTTTAGTAATGATCAGTCATTTGTCATTATAACTCACCTGGAAGCGAGCACCACGAGGTCACCCGGGAAGAAATGGTCCTTGTACACCTTGACGATGTCACCCACGACCACGTCCAACCAGCGTATCGACGCCCAGTTCCCGTCACGCAACACCTGCACGAAGCGGTTGTTGATCTCGTTGTCTGCTCGGTGACGTTTCTGCAACATACAACTAGAATTATACTATGATGAAACGACAACAGGTTAACGCCATATGATTTGATATGGTATTCCAAGTTAGACCGAGACAAATGTAGGTATTAATTGATTAGACTGCCAAGTAAATATTCAGTTTAGTAGAAGAGCATCTGTACAAAGCTTTCTGCCGGAAGAAACTGTTGCAGCAGCGCCGGAATTACTAGAACAGGCACAGCGAGCAGTGCCAGATTAAGCCAGCGCGGGCTCTAGCAAATTCTATAAAGGGGCCTTTGGATTGCTTTAGGTGATCAAGTTTATGGTATTAAATATAACCTTGATCGATCGAAAAAATCGATCTAAATAGATACTTTTTTACGGTCAGAAAACGTTTGTGCGCGGGGCCCTCTAATACGCGGGGCCCGTAGCATTTGCTACTCTTGCTACGTGGCTAATCCGCCACTGACAGCGAGGCATCTAGATACTCATGATCGAACTCACGTAGTCTTCAACGATCTCCTTGATCGCGGAGATGGCGAGGATGAAGAGGAGCGGCGCGAGCGTGGTCCAGCGGCCCGTGGGAGACACGTCTGGGATCTGCTGCAGCATCCCGATCAGAAGAAAGAAGCAGTTGGAGTAGCGCCGGAACTGCTCGAACAGGAACAGTGGCAGGAACGTCGCTACGCTGCAAAAGAAAGGTATACTTGAGCCTTCGGTAGATTTGAAGGTCCACGCCGGTTATATGTGACAGTGAGGTGTGATTTCGTACCTTACTATAAGTATTGGGATCGTCACATCTGTGCGGGCTCACGCTACGCTAGCATAGAGTCGGCGATGAGCTCGCTATGCTCCCAAGACTTACAATCCAGCATTTAGGTATGATAGTCAGTAATCGAAATAAGCAGTTTTTGGATCCTCTACAGGGTGGTCGGTTATTCGATACTTTCCTTTAAGGGGAGCAAATGAGCATAGTAGAGTTAATTTAAGGAAAATAGGTCATGTGGTGCCCTGTCAGTATAGTTACTTAAATTGCATTATACTTTCAAAATCTAAATGAAATTTCAAATATTGATTAATTGAATTGATTTTCTTATTGTGTTGAATGAGATTTAAAACATTATACGTAGTTCATTAACAAAATAATTTTAGTAATTATCATTACTACTGTATATCGGTCAAGGAAGGAGCAAGATAAATCACACGTAAAGGCCAGACAAAGCGAAGCTCGTTACTGAATCGACTAAACCAAAATCCAATCACCATAACTATTCCGAATCGTGAATGGAACCCATGATCTTGGTTATTGCCCCAGTTTAAATAATTCCAGCTACGTGGCCCGCCAGCTGTCCGTGTCATGGGACGATCCGCCATATATTCAGCCGTGACATCAGATACCCTGGCAGTCAGCCAGCGGCATATTTGTCGCGCGCGTAAACAGCGCAGGGCAAAACATAGGCCAGGCATTGTTTACTGAATGGGTGATAAAAAATCTAAAATCGATCAGCACAGCAACACGTCTATAGATGATCGGATTCTGGAGGGAGGTAAAGCTGAGCTTGGCGTTGTGCCGTGGAGGGTGGCGTTTTGAATGACACTATTTTCGATGTGCGGAAAATACAGGCTAAGTAGGCACTAGATGATTTAGGTCGACTAGTGAACATGAGTACCTAAGACTAGTGTAAAGACAGCTATGTTGACGATGCGGTTAGTCTAGTTTGTAGTGATGTTGTCTACGAAGCAACGGTTTCAGCATTCGATTCACAATAAGAGTAAATAGTTGTGTCACGAGCACATTTGTATATACAGGGTGAGTATTGGTAAAGTGCACATATTCAAATGAGTGACATTAAATTAAATTTTATCGAAGAAACTTTCTTTTTTTTTGTGTTTACATGTACAGTTGTGAAATATATTTTTTTCAAGAGTCAACATAAAAAAGCAAAAAAATAAACATTTTTTCGTCGATACTATTTAATTTAATGTTTTTTGTGCAGTGTACCATGACTCATCCTGTATCGTTGTTTAGTAGTTTAGTACGCATAATACAAGTCTGGCCCCTAGTTTTGAGCTAATGACATTTGTGAAGGATTGTCCACTGTTATATATTTAATAGTGTCCGACCGAAATTTCAGTTTCGGTTTCGGTTTCGGCCAGTTTCGGCCAAAAGATCAAGTTTCGGCCCGAGTTTCGGTTTCGGCCAAAAACGGCCGAACCCTTCGGCCGCGCCGAAACTTACAACATCGTACCTTCGGGTAAATTTTCAAACAGAACCTCTGTAACTGTGCTGATCTTTGAAAGTAGAAACCTGTAATAATAGGTCGGCGAGATATTAATTTTAGAAAAAAACGGGCTTACTAACATTTTTTCGACTTTTTAAGGACTTTTTTTTTTTTATAAAAGGTTCGGTTTCGGTTTCGGTTTCGGCCGAAACTACAATGAAACCGAACCTTCGGTTTCGGTTTCGGCAAAATAACATGTTTCGGTCGGTCACTAATATTTAATAAATATTATTTATTAATGCTGTTTAGTAAGGCTCGTGGCCAATATGCTAATGCGGCGAGAACCCTTGTTTACAGTTCAATGGGTCACGCAATGTAATGCAACGGACATTGACTTTCGCCTGAGTATACAGTAACATATCGACTTGAGAGTGTTTTGAGACGAGCTATTGTTTTCAATCCACTAAGGCATGGTCTTCCATTTAAATTTAAGATTCTGCAATTCCACAAACGTGTGCATCTATTGTGTATTGATCATTGATGTGAGGGCTTTAACTAATATACCCAGAGCTAAATTTACTCATAACCAGTTATCTCTAAGAGATGAAGATAAAGGCCGAAACCCACCGGGTCCGTAAGCGAACGCGTGCACGTTTCACTAAGTTGTAATGTATGGATTTGTTCGGCAATAACTCAAAAACGGTATATCCGATAATGTTGAAATCAATTTTCGTTGAAAGTGTTTATTAAGTGTTACTTTTGTAATTTTTTTCATATTTTTTAAACTTACAATTAAAAAGATAGATACGATTTTTGCAACTTTCGGAGCGATTATTTCTAAAAATATACACTTAATAAAAAATTTGCTAAGAAACCACAATTTTTTTTCAAAAGAACTGTCGAAAAAAGTGCCACACGTTGATGTTGACTAAATTTTTTTTTTTTTTCAGTTTCTGTTACATGTATAGAGTGCCCCCCTAGAAATATTTATTTATATTATGTAACTACAAAACTAAGTAGCGGCTTATACTGTAGCGGGTTTTAGCAATTTTGGCTCGGAACCCTAAAAATGTATGTTTGTAGATACGATATACAAAGGCTATAAAAATAATATGTAGGTACAAGCTTTAGGTGCTGCACGGATCGGTTGCGTACACGTATGCGTACGCCGGTGTGTCAGGGTGGTACGCATGCGTTACCATTTACGTCTAAAGTCACCATCAATAGAACTTGTGAACGATGTAAACAAAGCGCCATATTGATATTGTTTATAGTTTGATGAGCTTACTAGCGATGGGAAAAGTAGACTAAGATTAAAAAACGTTTAATATTTATTTTTTAATCAGAATCAATAAAAATCGATTGAGGAAGACGTGTGACCAATATGTATTATGAAACGTAACGTACTGTACTGTAATGTTTAATCGTAACGATTGTACCTGGTACAATCAAGCGTGATTTTAAAAACCACCTAAATTAAAATAGTTTTAACACACTACTTCTTGTTATAGTCTCAATTTGGCCAACACTAGTCAGCTGTCATAGACAATTGCAGACTTGAAACGAAACAAATACTGGGTATTTTTATATTCGTCTAAAAAATTTTGGGGGTTAAATCAGTAAGTCATACTGACCAACTTTCACTATGGGACCAACCCCGAAATCGCGAAAAAAAATTTGACCCCCTTACTGATTTAACCCCCAAATTTTTTTAGACGAATAAAAAAACACCCTGTATGTCATTGCAATATGTCGGAATAACCTTAACTGCAAAATAAATTCAAACTTTTACTGAAATATCGAATATTAAGTGATTTTATATTGTTCAATGAGGATTAGAATAACAACTGGTGAAATAGCATATGGATTTAATAGTGCTGGAGAGCTAGTGTGAAAGTTTACGAAGAAATTTTGCTTAATAGGTTTGTTTACATGTTTTAAAAGTTCAACTGATGGCGACTTTACGCAAACGTGCTACATATATGCATATTCTCGGAAACTTCCTTCGTTTTAAATGGGAAATATTCCTCGTCGAGAATATTCTCCATACAAAATGAGGTAACTTCCCGAGAACGGCACATCTTTAACCCTGGTGCAGTTTAATAGCGGTGCTTCGTTTGTAATTAAAATCTAGATCCAGAATGGATGTGGAGCAAGGCCTACTGAAATGTGCTATTACCGCGACAGTGAAGGTCAATTTTAAGGCGGAACATATAATGGAGCGTATTACGGACGTATACCAAAGAGCTCGTTTTCAAGAAATAAACGTTATCTTTAGAGGATGTTTAAGTTTCCCTGCCGACTGAATGAAACTAAGATGTCGATACCGACAGTTTAAACGTAACGTTTTCACTGGTAGAAATTAACTCACGTCTCCGAAACCGCTACACATTTATCGTGGAAAATAACTCAGTCCCCACGAGATACCGAGGACTTTTTTTCTTCACTATACTGGGACGGGTCATTCTATTTTTATACCGAAAATGGCGAAAATATTGGAATCGTTGGTTTGTTAAACACACAGAGGCTGCTACCCTGGAGCGCTCACCTGTACTTTGCGGTGGAGATGTAGTTTTCGACGAACTTCTGCGGCTGCAGCTGCCCGACGAAGATGATGCGGTTGTTGGCATCGGAGTGTTCCCCCTGCGACAGCACCGACGTCGTCGCCTCGTCTTCATCTACAGACAAAACATCCATCATTACCCCTGTAATGGGCCTACCACACGCGCAAGCTTCACCACAGTTTTACCTGCGCAAGCCAAAACTAAACACTTCGTGTCTATAGAGTTTTACCAACCACACGCTCCGTGTTCCGTGTACAAACCGGCCTGCGCAGGCAAAACTGTGGTGAAGCTTGCGCGTGTGGTAGCCGCTTAAGTAATGCCCCTTTCAACAATTGTACAGCATCATTATGCAGTATTTTTTTAATAGGGATCATTTACTGGATGCCTATCTGCCGCACTCAGAGACGTCAATTAATTTTTAAGTTTCATTAACGTTGCTGCGTCTTATTATATTGCTATAGCAAAGAAAGTGACAGCAGCAACTTTAATCAAACTTAAAAGTTAATTGATGTTAGTTAGTTAGTCTCTGAGTGCGGCCGTATATGTGCGCAGCATATTAGGTAATTTATAGAAACAAAAAACTTAAATTATTACTACTTAAAAAAAATCTACCCGCTATCTATTACGGTTCAAAAGATACAGCTCTTTATAGTTAGGACAGACGCACGGACGGACGGACAGCGTAGGCATATTAATAGGGTCCCGGTGGGCGCCCTTCGGATACGGAACCCTAAAAAGTCAGTCTCCCACCCCTTCCTACTAAGACTCTAGTCTCCACTATTGAAAAGGAGGGCCGCAAGATTCAACAGTCAGTAATCTTGTGGAATATGTCCTTTAATCTTTAAAACTACAAAATGAACTTTCTCTTCGCGGTATTTCCGCAGCGCGATGACGTGTCCTTGACATAAAAACCGTCGTGCAAAATCATTACAATAGAAAACCGTATTGATTTCTTTTACAACACAATTACGCAACCAATCGAGGAGCCCTACCCTTTGATTAGGGCATCTATTATTTATCATTGAAGACCTATTCGCCGCGGGAGGGAAATTGGTTGCAAAGAACTTCCTATATGGAAAGGTTGGATTAGTTTCACGTATATGCCTAGTCGGTAATTTCTAATGTATTATTTTTACTAATCTTGACAGTTGGTCTTGACCAGTTCCCTATTTAATCATTTATTTTGATCATCAAATTTATCAATATGTAATTATATATTTAAGTACTAATAAGCAGGTCGAGCACAAAATAAAAATTTATAGGTGTGAAAAATAAGACATAATTTGGCTAGTTTTATTATTATTTATTGCAACTAATTTACTTAATCCATTTTTAGCAAGCACTCGTCACCTGCCTCGTGTACTGCATGACACACGGTGATTGTATCACATATTGAATCACAATGTGCGTCAAGACATGTGTCTCAAGAGACGAGCTAAGCCCTCCGCCGAATCTTGTATACAATTGAAACAATGCCGCGTTTAAAATATCTTTATTCGTACGAGCTGCGTAGGAGGCGTGTAGGAGTAGGTACAGATTTGTTTATTCTATGGATAATCAAAGGAGCTTTTATTTTTAGATTTTTGTGATAGAATTTGATTGTTACGTCAGGTATAAATACGTTTTCACGATTGATTTCACCTACTATGCCGGCGCACAGAACCATTTGATGTCAAATTTATTGACACTAATTAATTAGATACATTATTATTAAACGTCGAAGAGGTATGAATAAATAATATAAATAAATTAAAATTTCAAGAACTTAACATGACTTCATAACAAATTAAACAAGAAAAATCCGCAAATGAAGATATGCCTACATGGAACACAAATCTGTTTTGTAGGAGTCAAATTACACGCTTTAACTATTAATTTATAATATATTAGTTAACTATTATAATTGCTTCACATGAACTTCGTCGTCGTTATCATCAATTCCCGTTATCCCCTGCTGGAATGTCGGGCTTGTACCTATTAGGTCTCCACCAGGAACGTTCTTGGATCGCTTCACCAACTTCATACACTACCAAGGCTCTGTAAAAACTTCATAACATGTCTGAAATCTTCCCAAAGCGTCTTCGACCGTCATTCTGTCCTCATTACATTACTATGTAAATTATATGTTATACCAACGACCGACGCTGAATTTTAATGTATTCTCCTTGTTTACAGTTCCTAATTCGATGGGCAATTTTAGCTTTCCTTTAGTCTCTTTGAAACATCGCAAAGGCAAGTTTTATTTTTAAATGATTAGTCATAAACGATTTTAAAACGACACGTACTTCTTTAGTCATCAACTTTAACTTGAAGGCAAAAATTGATAATAGATACAGTTCCGTAAAAAGACAGCTACATTAAAAGTGCTACAATTTTATCTTTCATCTAGATTTCTAGATGTAATTGGGAGATAGTTCTGAAACCTCGCCAAGTGTGACGGAACAAATAAAAGAAATGAGAGCACCGCGTTCATTACGAGATTCTTCTGTCGAACTACGGACTGGCGAAATGCACTAAACTTGTGAACACAGAGCGGTTTAATAGATTATACTAGGCAAGGCAAATATCAGTGGTTAATTAACAAACACCGTTACGAGTTAAGGTACATCATAAAAACAATATAATACAGTAGGTATATAGGTAGGCATTTATTTCAAGTTGGAAATTACATTATTCTGTCACGTATAATAATAATGAATCCACAATAAGATCTTCAATATAACTTCAGTATAATTTTAATTAAACGATTTTGCCCATGTATTTGTAAGGGCTAGTCCGCACTGCGAAACTTCACCGCGCGATTTCTTTCCGCGCGATTTTAATCCGCAAACTTACACATGGAAATATGGCGCGGTTTTCTTTCGCGTGTGCGTATAGCTTCGTATAATTTCCATGTCACAGAATTCTGCGGGAATAATCGCGCGGTGATTTCACAGTGCGGACTAGCCCTAACTCGACCTTTCTGCAATTACCGAGGAAATCACCCGTTAATTTGCGAAGCACCACTAGTAATAAAATCTGCATAATACGATCTAATTGGCTTAATCAATGTACTCCCGTCGCGGAACTCCCAACTAGCCTCACACACACAGTTAGTTCATTTCAGTTTCCATAACATCATGCGAACTGAGCGGCGCGTGCCAAATCAATCACCTTTACTAACCAGTACGTAATTAGTAAGGACAGAAATATGTATAGGAGCGTCCTCACTGAGAGCATTCTTACCCGAGCATTTTTTATTTTTATTTTTTTTTTTATTTAGAAACAAACAGTCTTACATAAAACATCGGAAACATTAGCTAATTAGCCTACGGAATCTTAATTATAGACCTATAGTTTCCTATATTAAAAATATATAGCATTATTAGCTATATTAGCATTTGTAAAGGAGCAATAATTTCAATTCAAATTCAAATATTTATTCAGTAAATTGGCCACATACGGGCTCTTTTACACGTCAGTAATATAGAGTGAATCTACCAGCGCTTCGGACAAGACCATCATTGCGGAGAAGAAGCGCCGCAAGAAACTCCAGCAGAAGGTCATTTTTTCCAATATAAAATACAATAATACTTAAAAGTAAGTTACATTACAAGGTAATAAAGTAACAAATATTAATTATTAGAACTAGCACAAATGAAAACATTACAAATGTAAGGTCAAATACGTTACACTAAATGTAATGACTAGGAGAACAACACGACGAGGTCTCTTCGTCAAAAGCCATAACTAGAATAATAATTTGTAAGCTTTGTACGCTCGGCTCAACGTCCACACCACTAGAATATTCGACGCCGAATGTTCATTACACGCGAATGCTCTCAGTGGGGACGCTCCTTAAGAGAATAGTCATTTATTTGATAAAACGCGAGCGATAAAGGATGTTATTAAAAAAAGTTGCTGTAAATAGGGATGATAACTGGGTAAAGAAAACGAAATTCAATTTAGTCCGTCACTTAGATTATCAAACAATATTGGACACGTATTTTTTTTTTGTCAATGAAACAAAAAATTACAAAAATAAACTTCGTCAAAGTTCGGGAGTGGGGGCTCGTGACGTGCCTTCTGTGTAAAAATTGTATTGGGACGTGACGTCATGCGACATTTCAACTCAATATATCTCCGTAATTTTTTGATTATGTGAAAAAGGAAAAAGACGTGGCCAATACTTTTTGATAATCTACCTGATCGACAAAGAAAAAAACAGTCATAAGAGGAAATGTGGCGGAGATGGTGAGATAAACGCATATCTTAAAAGAATACAATCAGGCAAGACTAGGTAGTGGGAGTGGAGTGATGACTGTCCAGTAGAAATGAACTGGGTTACATACAGGGCCCGTATTATGCTGGCGTTTATCGCGTGACAAAACGTGGATAAAGTATCCGTCACTTTCTGACACGTATATAAGCACGAGAGTGACGGATGCTTTATCCACCCTTTGTCACGCGATAAACACGGCCATTATAGGCCCGCAGGTCTTGCAACTCTAGGTTTCAACGTGGGCCTCTTAACGTACACCCGGTGCGACAAAGATGAGATGACTATAGTCGCGCATGCGTGAAACACGTGCATTTAACTCTAAACCCTAACCTGCACAAAACCAACGTATCCCTACGTCACTCGCGATGGGATTTCACGAGAAATGTAGGTTATGTTTTGGATCCTTAGATCGCAGCGCCATCTGGATTTTACTTCAACTGTGGAGTCACAGCGTCAGATTGAAAATTTTCCCAGTTGCAAGACCTGTAAGTAAGACAGTGGGTGAATCAGCTAGCTAACAGCGCTAATAACTATTAACGCCTTTTGCTTCCGCCGCTCTAGAACCAACGATCATACCTACGACACACGAAGCACATCATGCATCAATCAATACCTACTATATAGTTCAGGTAAATATACTTGCCTGTGTATTAATACGTCAATCGTCATGTAGTGTTTTTACGATCGAATAATTCACTGAATATTGAGACACTAATAATTTTGTGTTAAAATGCACTTTGTAACGTGTATTTTGAAGTTTGTCTGTTTTGGTCCATGCGATTATTTATTTAGTTCCCTTCTAGGAATCCTAAAAGATTCCTATTGAAAGATAAAAAAAAACACGTCCTTTTTGAACATCATTTGATTTTGTAGCATAATAAAATAGCAACAACAAAACAACAAAAGATCAGCCCAGGGGAAAATGTAATCAAATCCCATATCCACATAGAGCCCTGTCACACAAGAATGAAATGACGCTCTCATTGCGACCGGCTCCTGTGGTGGTACGCGAAAACATTTCCTTGGAGATACAGTAGAACAGCTGGTAGAACTCAAGATTACACTAAAATGAGACATATTTTGTAGCGTTATATGTCGGTAGGTATAATCCTATACATTTTTAAACATATTTAAGATATTGTGAGTTGACGGCTTTCCATACAAACGGCGATTACGTTTTCCACCCCCTAAATGTTAACCGATTTCGGCCAATTTTTGATACGGTGTCAGTCGGAACAAAAACTATGTCCGTACGTTTCGTTTTTTTCAATATTATTAATAAATTTCGATTTATTCCCGTTTTATTGTTTTCATACAAAAGTAATTTCGGCCATAATCTCTTTATAACTAATCAATATTTAAAAAAACGAAACGTACGGACATAGTTTTTGTTTCGACTGACCACATATCGAAAATTGGTCGAATTCGGTTAACGTTTAGGGGGTGGAAAACGTTATCGCCGTTTGTATGAAAAGGCTAGCTTTTGCAGTTGGTTCTCAGTCCTCTTAATGTTAGCCACATGCATTCGTTTACCGCAGTCTGAATCGGTCTCGCGTTCAAGATAGATCGCTTTATTTCTAAACTAACCAGGTGTAGGTAATCTAGTTTCCTCCAACAAAATTGCTTTCAACTGTTTTATACATCGCTAATTTCCAAGAAAATAAATTGCGTACAGCTCGCGCGATAAGAGTTTGGCTTTGACCTTCGGGTGGAGGGGATTACTGCGCATGGGTACTGTTACCCCGCACCCCGCTAATTGCCCGTTGATACCCAATTTCTGACTTCTGCGCAATAACGGTCAAAGCCAAACTCTTATCGCGCGGGCTGTACCAGCTTTGAAGTACCACGGGCTGCAATATTATACTGAGCGGCCTCGCTATATTGGTGCCACATTCCACATAAAATATTTTTCTTTTGCTTTTTTCGTTGTTTTTAACTAGAAAAAAGCCGGTCAAGTGCGAGTCGGACTCGCGCACCGAGGGTTCCGCACAAAATTGTAGGCATACATGCCTACGTGCCTAGGCACGTGTGATTTTATGATGCTTTATAAAACGAATATTGCAACGTCATGGAAAAAACGATAAAATTCGATAAAGAAGAGAGACATAATATTATGTACAGTCGAGTACAGAAAGACGTTTACACTTTTTGACCTTGTTCCATTGTAATAAGGTCCAAAAGTGTATACATCTTTCTGTCCTCGACTGTACTTATAGGTATTTTATTTAATTGTACTCGCCCTGTACTAAAATATTAACACTGTTGCCAAATGTTGACACTCAATGCAAAAATGGTGGAATTATTGCAGCAAGTCTTCATAAATATGCATTATAAACGAAAATTCATATATACCAATTACCCCTAAGCTATGTTATTAATTAGATAATTGCGTACTGAATGCGATGTGGTCATAAAATGACTCGGCCAGAAGTGGTGAAAATCAATTCGCGCCGGCAAACATTATAGCCGAGTGTTTCTGTCACAATGTTATTCTAGGAAACATCGAAACGCATTTGAGTTAAATTAACGACTGAGCGCAAATTGTTATTTGTGTGGTTGTTTCAATTTGCTGTTTGTTATGTTACAGCGAATAAATACGGGCACGAATGTCCATAAGAGTACTGAAAGCTACCATAGCAGCAATGTGCTGGCGATGCCGTATTCTTTTGCAAAATGCTGTACCTATAGATTAGGAAATTAACTACGTACACAGACCTGCTATTTACGTATAAATATACTATTTTGATGGTAGGTCTGTGCTACGTACAGTCACCACACGGGATTTTTGAGCCACCATAGAACCCTGTCATAATGACAACGTCAAGTCACTCAAAAGAAATTACGTCAAAATTTTCCGTTGACTTTCTGTGAGAGGGTTCTATAGTGGCTCAACAATCCCGTGTGGTGACTGTACGTTAAAATCGGTAAAGTTTGATAATTTATGTAGGTAAACAGAAACAATACAAACAAACGTATGCAAAGCTCTCGTTCTATTAAAATAAAAGCGCCGAAATATGTAAACAATGGCAAAACCGATCAGGGATTTACATAAAATTAGTTTTTATTCAATTATTTTTCACGCAGGCGTTATTTGAACGAAGTTCATTAGAGAAAATATCTAAATTGGACGTAGAGCCGAATACTAATTTGTAAACCGATTTATGTGTTTATCTATCGACGACTTTGACCTCGGCAACGCGCCTACCGGAGACATGCGGGTACAATGGATGTTCTATTACACCTATAAATATACCTATAATATCCACTATGGTTTTTATTTTATTTATCTATAGCTCCCATGGGAGATCGGCCTCCTCATGGGAGTGGAATCATGACTGCACTTTTCATAAACCTTAAAAAAAAACACCTATTATACAACTTTTATCTTTCTTACTCTGATTGATTACGTCTATTATAATATTTTTTATTGTACCATATCAAAATATCAAGTGTAGAAACTCATAGATATTGTGGAAACAGCACATTTCAATCAACCTTGCGAGCTAGAACATCGGTCTCCAAAAAAGGGGCGCGAGCCAGCTCAAGGTCGAACAGCTGCATAGCAGCCAGATAAGGATACAACAACACAACTTTACTTGTAATGTAACCTCCCATACGCCAGAATATTCACTCAGTATTTTTTTATCCATCAGGGCCCTTTTACGCGTTGGTCATATGGAGTGAATGTACTAGCTTTGGACAAGACCATAATCAGACAGAAAAATACACACAGAAAGAATGTAGTCACGAAATGGTCCCAACTCAGCGTAATGCCGGCATTAAACTCGGCGCTGGTCTTCCGTTGCAACCATCAGGTGAAACCACAGAAGGTTACACACACATAATTTTGACAGGTACATAAAAACTAAATTACAAAACAAGATGGAGGAAAAAAACAATAAGAAAGAGAAACGAAAAAAAATTAGAATTAAAATCAAACGCAACCTTTAATGCCGCGCCTTATTTGGCAGTATAATCATGAAGATGAAGGCGAAAATGGGTGTTGTTTCAAGTGATTGTCTGACCATATCTGTCTGTCATCATCGCCCGTTTAAGGTTCAAATGGGTGAATATAAAATACCCACTTAAGCTAGGCTTAATTTAAGAGTTTATTGTTATTTTATTGACGATTAAATTATAGGCTTTAATCAAATATAAAGTAATATAAGTATTAATTGCTTTTTGATGTTTATATAAAATTACTATGTGACATTAAATCTCTTCACTGGAATTATAATGAGTTTTTTTATATTTGAAAGAATACTTACATTCCGGTGGTTTTTAGTTAAGCTTTACGCAAATCAGTAAAACCAATTACGAGTTATCACTGTTATTAGCTCTAAAATGAGCTCTCATTGACTTCCCGATACCACCGGGGCTTTTGAATTTTATTACTTTATAATTATTCTTACTTGTAACTTATCTTATCTTGTCGGTCCTTTCGGACACACTTCAAGCCTATGGGATCTTTTGTGTAGTAACCCAGTCGTCTTTCATTGTAGATTCGTTAAAGGATGACGCTCTACAAAGCAAGTTATGCCAGCCCCCTTGTATCGAGGCAAAGTGGTCTAACCACTTACGAATGCGACCTTGACGGCCCTTACAGGGGTCCAGATCAGAGCGAGCTATAAGAGCACACGTATGCAAGATGCATTTGCATTCACACTGAATTGGATAAGGATCAAGGCAATTTGGTGGAGATCACATACAACGTGATTTCGAATAAAATCATTGTTGAAGATACGAAAACAAATAGGGATACAAGTTGAGACGTATATGTTGATGACGCGGTAGTCTAGTTGGGTAATTCTAATATCGTTTCAACCGCCCGTCACAGCCGTGGCTACAAAATAGACGATTTTCTACGGATAAGCTATTGATAAGAGTTGTAAGCGGCGGCTCTGAATTCTACAGAATAGCCGCAAATGACATTCGAATCTACAAGGAAAGCCCAAAGCCGTCAATAATGCGACCACGGTTGTGACGGCGGCAGAAACGCTCGTGAGAATGACCCAGTTGGTAATGAAGCCTGCCTACGAAGCTAGCGGTCCCGGGTTCAAATCCTATATGGGCAAATGTTTGTGAGATGACGATGAGCGCGAGTATTTGTTGAGTCATGGATATCTATATAAATATGTCTATATAAGTATGTATATTGTTGCCGCTTGCTGAAAGTGTTTTGCTCTGGAATTTGCTGATTCGAGAGAATATGTGACGTTCTCAATATAAAGGGACCTTATGGAGGCAGGCGGTTACGCCGTTTTTAGAACTGTTCGTATAGGTACAAGAATAAGAATAGCTTAACTGCCTTCCTCCATAAGGTCCCTTTATATTGAGAACGTCATATATTACACTGGTAAGTATTAATATTGGAACGGTAATGTCCTTTTAACCGGTTGCCATACATCATTTGGACTAACGATTTGGTGAAGGTAGTAGGAAGTTGCGGGATCCTCGGGAAAGACCTGTGTCCAGCCTGAGCCGTTCGGATGACATCAGTCAAGTGTCCTCATAACTCTCTCTTCACGCTTGTGCAGTGCGACAGAGAACCTTTTAATTTCAAGTTGTATAAAAATAAATTGTCTATCTAAAAACAAACCATACATCGCTTGAAGTCGAGTTACATACAGCAAAGGCAAAATTTAACTAAAACACTCTGTACGAGGAAAAATCCAGGTCAAACAGACTTAGTTACATTACGCAGACACTAGTTGATCCTAGTAAAACATATCACAAATAACGTCTAAGTCATAGGCGTTATAACAACTTCCTAAAGTTCAATGTTCCATGACCAATGCATCGACTTTACGTGATTCTGTGCTAGCAAAGAGAAATCATATCGGGTGAATGCAATTGCAATTCCGCTGTATGATTATCTCAACAGGTCATAATGAAACTTGAGCCGACCACGAAGAGTTCAAATTTAATTGGTTTTGGAACAAGCCGGGATATTGGATACGACCGCAGCCGCCGGCTTTCCAGGCTGTAAGGAGGAGATGAATTGTGAATTATGGACGAAACGAAAGGCAATATCGAATAATTGCTTTCTCTCGCTCGTTATGCTGCGTTTGCATTTGATTCGACTCTGAACACAAATAAACAAGGAAAGGCATCCTCCTTCCTTTTTCACAAAACCGGTCAATTCAGGTTTTAGATAAATGTATGAAAATCGTATTCGCTTTTTTCCCCATTGTGAATTGTACCTAATCGCAATATTTTTAGCTCCGATTTTTGTCCAATCGTTTCCTATTTGTATGTATGATGTATTTGGTTTTGCCGCAGGAAGGCAGAGCTCCGTAGTCTGTGAAATTGGTTTTTGAAATCATGCAATCAAAACATGGAAAATTACAAGGTACTTTTGGTTAGGTTAGGTTAGGTTAGGTTTGGTTAAAATTACGAATGTGGACAAACGCCATATTTAATTTTAAAACGAGCAGCAATCTACGCTCTACTAGTGCTATGCTTTGTCATAGACAAAAAATAAACTATTATTGCAATATCGATTAGAAAACAAAAGACAAACACTGTTCACGTAATCTGCGATCATCGTTAGATGCCAGCTGGACATAACATAATCTTCAATCTCATACTATTCTTAGCATTTTGATAAAACCAATAACTTTACACAATTTAAACTAGCGTGGATCATTGCGGAATGTGAGTAAGCCGTAACAGTATTTATTTTGTTTATAACCAATAACTTTATTTTAAAATGCCCGCGCGATAACCACGCGAAGTCTTGAAGCCAACAACATATTAATAATAATAATTAATATCAGGAGACAAACTCACAAATTAACAGTCCCAAACTAAGCTCTAGGCTTGTACTATGAGTACTAGGCAACGATATACATACTTAAATAGAGAAATAGATACTCAAATACATAGAAAATATGACTCGGGAACCAATACTCGCGCTCATCACACAAATATTTGCCCATACCGGGATTCGAACCCGGGACCGCTAGCTTACTAGGGACTACCAACTAGGCTAACCGTAACATAAATATACTTTTTTATTTACGACAGGGACATTCAAGAGACTAGCACACTTCAAGAGGCAGCGCATGGGCTATTCCTCTTCTAGGGGCCCCTGGCCAAGATGCGATACGCAAACTTAACGATTTTCGAAAATCGACCAAATGTATGGAGCTGACAGCTTACGTCAATCCTATACATATTCTTTGATTTCGATAATCGTCACGTTAGCGTAAAGCATCTTGGGTCTAGCCCTTGGCCCAGTAAATAAATAACAAACCAATTTAAGATATATACCTATATTTGAAGGGATTAGATTATGTATTTCATATTATTATATATTATTACAGTACGTGATTGCGTTAATTCTCTGTAATCACACATACGCGCACACACACACACACACAGCCGCGCCGATCGCATGATGTAGGACCAGTGTACTGGTCTTTTAAGTCCAGAATATGTAACCACCGACCTGTAGAAAAGGGACCAGTCTCAAAATCAGCGCTAGGTATTTACACATAATATCTAGCAAAGGCTGAGACTGGTACCCATTGCCTATTTACTTAGATTTAGTTTACTTTTGAAGTTTTTTCTTGATATTACGTTTAAGATATTGTTGCAATATAATTTTTTTTTTTTAATAAATATACCTAAAGCAAGCAGTAAAGAAACTACGAACAAACACGCAGACGCACGTCTCAACGAGACCCCTCAGCGGACATGGCAGTGCCGTCAGTGGCGGGTGTCGCGTGGAGACGAATGGTTTGGTGGAGAAAACTGCCCCTGTGTTACGGGGGTCCGTGGGCGGCGGTGATCACTTTCCATTAGGTGACCCGCTGATGTCTCGTTTGCTTTCTCTAGTACCTCCTAAGGGCCCACGTCAAATTTCCTTAGTTCGAAACAGAATCTTATGTCGGTCAACAAAAGTTAAAAGTCATTTTGTAAATTGTCCTATATGTAGGACGTTGGGCCGCAAAAGGATATACAAAAATGTGGACAAAAATTTAATATCTCACTTTATCTTCTGAACTTTTGAACTAATTTTAATAATTAACATACGAATCGTGTAAAACTTGCGAATGTCCATAGAGAGAACTCTAAAGGGTATTTCTAGGGTTCTTGTACAAATCACCAGTCGGATTTTAGTTATTTAAAAAAAACTTAGACACTCCTTAGACAAGTCTGAAACGACAGGTTTCTATGAATTGACATTTACTAAACAGTCCAAAGGTTGTTTAAGTTGTTGTAATAACATGTCGCGTAGCTTACACAACAATTCCAAGTATGGGAGCTCATAATAAAACCACACGGTGCACGGAAGCGCCACATTCCTGCCATTGTCATATTTAAACAAGGAGCAACAATTCAGTACCAGCGTGGCAGAAATTGTGAGAACGAAATTCGTAACCTCGCTTTGAGGTGCGCGCGCCGCATTCATTTTAAACCTGCGGAGCTAAATTAGACCGAGGATTGTTTAAAAAAATATATCAGGGGACAATCTCACACAAATTGACCTAGTCCTAAACTAAGCTCTAGCCTTGTACTATGGGTACTAGGCAACGATATACATAAAAACGTATATAGAGAAATACATACTTAAATATATAGAAAACATCCAAAATAAAAAATAAATATTTAGCATAGCAGGGTGTTGAAAGTTTAACGTGTGTATCTGTGTATCTCTCCCAAACGGATGAACCGATATTGATTTAGTTTTTTTGTGTAAAAGGTGACTTGAACGAGAGTGCTCTCAGGCTCCCAGCTAAGTTCAGTGAAAATCCGTTGGGTCATTGAAGAGTAATGAGGTCTGAAACAGGGGTCCCAATCCCAATATTGTCGGAGGTGTTTATATATTTAATAGTTAAGCCGGGGATACACATGCCTGTGGCTGGCACACTTGCATAGTGGCTTGTTTATTGGAGAAACCGGCGACTGTGGCCGAGTGTGCGCGTGAGGCGAGCGACAAAACGCGGCCACTAGTAGCGAGCGCGGGCGACTACCGCAGCTTGTGGCCCAGACGCGGCCACTCGAACACTCGGTATGCGCCGATGCAATACAAAATGTATGAAAAAACTCACCCGCAGCTTCTGGCGGCCATAAGTGGCTACGCTGTGGCCGCGACTAGTGGCCTAATGTGCGGCAGCTCTAACTGGCATGCCTGTATCTGGCAAGCAAGTAGATCACAAGCAATTTGATTTACTGGCATACAATAAAAGGGAGAAGACGCGGGGCTGCAAAACCGGCACGTGTGAACGCAAATGTATTCAGTGTGCCAGTTATTTGCACATGCCGTAAACTAGAATGCAAGCTACGCTCCGTTTTACAGGCATGTGTAATCCAAGCTTTATCGCTAACTTTTTTTTTGGCTTAGAGAAGGCAAACAAACACGCAGGCCGCCTGATGACAACCGGGCTCTGAGACCCAGACCCAGGAACTTACTTTAGTTCATTAATCTTTTCGAAAACTGACAAATGAATTGGCTATTTGACTCACTGGTCAAATCAGCAACTTTTATTGAAACGTCAAAACGATCCGGCAGTATGAAGTTAGTATGAAAATAGTAGAATGTGACGTCACAATTTTCAGTGTTCCTTTATAAAGTTTTTGTTGACTTAAAATATCGTTTAAATTCCAAAAATAAACGACAGCCAGGTTTTTCCGTGTTATTTTCGAACGCTTGATTTAGTGGTGGTGTAAAAATGATTTATTTTGACATTTGAGCGGCCGACGCGATGGTAAATCCTATAAGTGCACTTTGTTAGTTTTCGAAAATCTCTAATGTTAGCGTTATGCATCATGTGCCCGGACGAGGGCAACGCCTTTAACGAATTCACGTGGCTGTATAAACCAGATGTTAAAAAGCGATGAGGTAGGTACTATAGTGTAAAATTACTCAACTAATTATATTTAGACTGTACCGTAAGTAAATTAATTAGGTAGAGGGACCATGCCTCACCATTCCACTTTTCCATCCTCTAACCTCGGTCCTTTTTCCCTTATTTGTTATTCCCAAAGGTCTGGACCTACCTTGTCCTAGGCAGCAGTGGCTGTGATTACTGCCACGTGACCCGCTTCACGCTAGGTTGTCAGCGCTCCTTTTGTCTAACGCTAAGGGCCGTATTAATAAACTGATCTTGTGTGAGATGCCCGTCACAAGATGCGTCAAAAATGACCGTTTTCTATGGATTGGCGTTAATTTTGACGTGTCTTGAGACGGGGATCACAGTTGAGATGAGTTTATTAATACGGCCCTAAGTGTTGTATAATCCCCGGCACGGTAAAAGATCGTTTTTCCACTTTCCGGCCGTCGCCGTGCCGGCAAGTGAAAAAACGACCGCAATCTGCGCACCCCGCCCGCACGGGTTTTGCCTCGGTTGACACAGAGAAATCGACTTACTTAACTACTTGCGCAGAAACGGCCATGTTGGTTTTTACTTACGTACCTACCGGGGATTATAGTGACTACGAGGCCGAGGGCTGTTTGATAAGTCCTGTTAAAAAGTTAAAAAAAATATTTTTTTTATACAATTTTCATTTATTTTTCAACATAGTCTCCTTTAAGGGCCAAACACTTATTCCAGCGAGTTTCCAATTTTCTTATCCCCTCCAAAAAATTGTTTACACCGGCGATGCGGTCCTCATTTGTCAAAATGTTTTGTCCTCCAAGCCATATTTTCAAATTTGGGAATAGGTAGTAATCACACGGAGCTAGGTCCGTTTTTTTTTATTGTGGCAGCATTGCAACCCTTCATAA
Source organism: Tortrix viridana (assembly GCA_963241965.1). Taxonomy (NCBI): domain Eukaryota; kingdom Metazoa; phylum Arthropoda; class Insecta; order Lepidoptera; family Tortricidae; genus Tortrix; species Tortrix viridana. The sequence continues at coordinate 483,308 of OY725176.1, forward strand.
CAAATTGTGACGTTCTCAATATAAAGGGACCTTATGGAGGCAGGCGGTTACGCCGTTTTTAGAACTGTTACCATAGTATTCGTATAGTTACAAGAATAAGAAGAGCTTAACTGCCTTCCTCCATAAGGTCCCTTTATATTGAGAACGTCACAAATGTTTTATAACGGCACGAAATTCCGATTTTTCCATATAGTTGTGGAAAATTTAGAAGTGATCACATTCAAGCAATAGTGTAAATTTCTTGTTTTTTTTTACTGAATTTTTGACAGTCTTCATTTGAAAGATGCCTGCCGGTGTTAATGCCATTTACCAAAAAAAAAAGGTTTTACAAATAGTTTTTAAAAGGACTTATCAAACAGCCCTCGTACCTAGGTATTACCTATATGTATAGTATAATGGTCATTAGATATCGAAGTAGTCACGCCTTGTTGTGTTTACAACATCATGTCTCGTCAATGTCTAATCAAACCTTAGCATGCGGGGAAGTAAGTCCGAGAAACAAATGGCTGCCTCGTGATTGTGCACTACATGCGTATACGCACCTGCAAGCACGTGTTATCTATAACAGTGACGCGCGCGCAAACATCTATTATACCTATTCAAGCTGAAAACAATCCTATAATTCTAGGTTTTACCTTTTAAAGGTTTAAAATAAGAGTTTTTTTCGGAATAAATTTCTTGAACTTCGATAATCGGGGTTAAAAATGTATGTCAACTTTGGTGCACTACTCTTAGATATTTCTAACTTGCGACATCAAACTTGAATAATAATAAAAATAATAATAATCCAGCCTATATACGTCCCACTGCTGGGCACAGGCCTCCACTCACAATGAGAGGGTTGAAAGTTGAATAGTTAATCATTATTGATTAGAAATCGATACAATTATATTTCACCCCCGACTTCCATTCCTTCCTTCCATTTACACCCAAGCTTCGATTTGAAATAGGTAGGTAGGTACAGTCAAGGGCATTAATATCTATACAGCCATCGCGTCAAATATAGGTATGTATACATGGACCTTATTATTATTATTATTATTAATCTTTATTTCAGGCCAGTTTGCTCATAGTTTGGTTAGTTACAGACTTACATTACTAGAGTTAGTACATATTAACTTATTGCCAGTGGCATAAAGACGTATACATATTTTTGAGATCTTGGGAACGTATATATATTTATGCCCTTGACTGTACATCTATCTACTTCCACGCTCTACATATTATTGAAAAGGAAAATTTATGCTGATGTTCGTGGCGATAATAATCGCCAGTTAAGAACCAACGCGTTTAGAAACCTGTGACCTCCAGGTTCTTAGACTTCGCCGTCACCGGTCAGAAGGTCAAGGTCATCAGTTGGAAAATCATCGGTAAATATAGCGTGTACTACACAGTTTTAAACCACAGTTTCTACCAAGGTGGCCTTGGTAGAAGCGAGCTGCTACACGGTTTCAAACAAGTCCATTTGTTTGAAGCGCACGCCTGTCTGTCAAGGGCGTTTAAAGGTCATACGAAAGGTTTAAAACCACTGTCTAGAAGGTTTTAAATTAAACCGCCTGTTTTAAACCGTTGTTTAAAACTGTGTAGCACACGGTTATGGGTAAATATTGGAAAACAATGACATCACATAACATAATGAGCTGCGAGTGGGCGGGCAATCAAATGTACCTAGGTAGGTACCTAATAAAACTTGAAATCTCAAATGATAATGAATAGGCAGTAAACACAATATCAGCAAGTAGTTAAGTAAGTGAATATGACCTCGGTGGTACCTCCAAAAATCAACGTTAAATTTTGCCTGTTGAATAAAAAAAAAGTATTCACATAGGTACCTTTTTTTTAGGGTTCCGTACCTCAAAGAAAAAAACGGAACCCTTATAGGATCACTTTGTTGTCCGTCTGTCTGTCTGTCTGTCTGTCTGTGTGTCTGTCAAGACCCTTTTTCTCAGGAACGCGTGGAGGTATCAAGTTGAAATTAACATCAAATACGTAAGTCCGCAGTCCCTTGGATAAGTGAAAAAATCAAATATCTCAGTCAACGCAATCAAAAGATACGGTCGTTTTTGCCGCATATTGAAGGGAATATCAAGGGAATCAAAACCTATAGGGTACTTCCCGTTGACTTAGAATCATGAAATTTTGCAAGAAGCTATGTCTTATAGCACAAGTAAAGAAAAAATCCGAAAACCGATAATTTGTAGTTACATCACATAAAAAATGAGCACAGTATAAGCTGACACTCACTAAGTACTAAAGTGCATACTTATTGCGTGTCAGTTTATACTGGACTTTGTTTATATTGTATTCCCGTGATTTACGAACTATTTACATGCCTACAAGTTTGTGCGGAACCCTCGGTGCGCGAGTCCGACTCGCACTTGACCGGCTTTTTTTATTATATATGGGTTTGCGTTTGACCTCAGTCTCACCTGATGTTAAGTGGCGACGCGGTCGAAGATGGTACACGCTTACCCAGAAAATGCCTATTCACTCCTGACTTGAAAACACCAACCACCAACCACCTGTATCGTGTTTACTACCTACTCATTAGCATTTAAAGATTTTACGTTTTTTACATTTGCTTTATTTTATTGCCCGCACGCTCGCCTAGTTCAAAATAAACTTGATGTAGGCGTGAAGCATTTGAAATGTTAGGCTTTATGGGTTGCATACTAACCCGCGAGTTGTGTTAAACCTTTATCTGGCAAAAATAAAAAAGTAGAGTGTTCAAACCTCTTTAGATACTAAAACAGCATAAAAAACAGGAACAAAAATTTTTTTTAAGTAATTGTACATATTGTGATATACATAGCCAAATCAAAGGGTCAAAAGACTAAAATAATGTTTTGAAAAGAGTTCCATGGGATCATGGTTACAGGATGATGATGTCCAACACCAGTCCAGGATTACCAAAGCTGAACAGTGTTATGGAAATAATTATGGCAGAAAAGAGAAGCAAAACAATATACCTACCAACCATCATCAAATTTAAATGTCCGATATTTTACATTTCTGTACAAAACAGATTTCAAATGTACCTATTTAAAGAGGAAATAGAATAAAATGGTGGATATTTTACATTATTTCCAGTGTTGTGATAAAAACTTTATCACACCGAACCTTATCACAATAGAAACACATAAAGTTAACATTGTGAATGTTACATTTAATCTTTATTTACATTTGGATTTACATGACCTAGTCTGTGAATAATTTGGGTATTGTTTCCTTGAGGCATGATTGAATAATTCCAGTGCAAACAAAGTCAAATTTTTTATAGGAAAGTAGGTATGACAAAAACGTCCATACAAGCATACAAATCAACAAAACTGAAAAGGATTTGACTTCAATGGGATCAAACCCAAAACTGACTGACGGACTCAATAAATTTATGTATGCACACAAAAAGTCCCATGTCACGTAAACCATTCAAGAAGGTTAAAGGTTACCTATTAACCGAAATTTATATACCTAGATTAAACTTGTCAATAGCACCAAATGATATAGGTATTATACATATACAAAAATCTAACTATAAAGTATTATTCATGACACTAAGGGCCTGTTTCACAATCTACAAGTAAATTCATTTGTCAGTTAAAGATAGCTCTTTCCTTATCTATTTTCAAGTGTATGAAAGGGAAAGGGCTAAACTTATTTGACAGATATGCTTTTCTTGACAATTGTGAAACAGGCGGTTATAATAATAAAAGGGTTTTTGCCATCATCTAACTATCCTACCTATATACTCGTATATACGGCCAACTCAACATCATTAAAATATCAGACCTCTCTAACTAATTCAAACATTGATAAGAACCCGTTGATTATTGTTAGTCTCACTTATTAGTGTATGCAAAAAGCAAATGAAAAAAAATGTTTAAATTCAAACTAGGAAATAACATACAGGGTAAAACCATGCGGCTTTACATACAAACATAAAACGTTGTAATTAAACATGGGTAACAATTGAATTATTATAATTTCAATTTTCCTGGTTTGTTTAGTTGAAACTCTCAATTCTCACCAAGTATCCAATGACCGTATTAATAAACTGATATCGGCTGAGGAGCCTGTCTCAAGATATGTCTGATGATAAATTAATGAAGATAAATGATAGTTTTCTATGACTTGACATTAACATTGATGTATCTTGAAATGGGCATCTCGGCCAAGAAGTTTATGAATATATCCTTAATAGAGTAAGGATGGGGACTTTAAGGTTGTTATACAAGGGAAATGTGTCCTCTCTCTCCATAATTTCACATACGCTGCTTAAATACAAAACCGTCACCAATCAAAAACATATATAGTTTGATTTTAAATTTAAAGTAAATAGTGATTATTTATTTATTTAGTTTTTAGGGATAACCAACAATAATACAGTATGTGTTACAATAAGAGTTACAACAAATGTTACTTTATGCATGATCAAATGTTATTTAAATACAACATCAAATTAAGTTGTAATGCATCAAATTAAATAATGCAGAATGCTAATTTACGCAGAATGCTAATTTATGAATCTATTTTTCATATATTTTGTAGCCGAGACGGGATGGGACAATGTTTGGAAAATGATTTAAATTATATCAATAAATTCTGTAGCACAGACATGACATATAATAGTTTATAGTTCAGTTAACGGTAACACTTGAGCAACTTAGGTTTACCTTAAGAACCAAGCTTGTATCAGGCTGTAAACTGCCCAAGACTCTTAGTTAGCTACTAGGAAGCTCTCGAGTCTCCTGCTGGAAATACATACTTAGTTATTGAACGGGGTGTTTTAGTACAGGAAAGCACTTACGGCGTTTCATCCTGAAGCGCCTGAGTGGCGCCATCATCCTGTGCCAGAAAGACATCTCGAAACGACACTGTTCACTTTCTACCACCAAATCCTCGAACTCACAAGCCGAATTTACCGCTTGAGATCACCTCGGCGAGTAAACACTAATTTTGACACACATTATCACCATCTAAATTATTTTCGTAAAAAAAAACAAGCATATACAAGCTATTATAAAAAATATTTGTCGCCAACATTCTCGTATCACTTTTAGAAAAACGCTATGCAAGCACTTCGAAAATATCCGTCCTTTTTATTTACATAGACCTAATTTTGCTATCGCATTTTTTTGTAAGCGCAAATGTTTTAATTTTAATTTGACAAGTAATGTTGACATCACAAACAACCGCTAAGCGGCGGTCTGTGCTCTCAGCTCTGACGTGTTCTATCGATATCGACCGGCCACCGCCGCCCATCTACGTGCGAAGGGATTCATCGTTGTCGACAAATTAATCTCTTAATTTTTATATAAAAACACTGATTACCACTGCACCGATTCAATGCACTAAAAATTACATTTTCGTCATAAGTAACAAACTGAAAATACAGATTTTATTTAAATCTGCGGTTTCTTTCGTAATTATAATGCGGTAAGTATTATTCAAAAAGACACAGTTTATCATACACTTCACGCAAATAATATTTTCCCCTCTTGATCAAGTTGCCTTAAATGTGAAACGCCAATGAAGCATTATGCCTGAAATGTAAGATGACTAGGAATCAGTTTGCCATAATTTAGATTGCCTATGAAGCAGTTTTCCTGAAATGCGTGATGCCTAGGAAATAGTTTACTTTAAATGTGAGGTACCAAAATACTAGTTTATCAGGAATGCATCATGACAGAAACAATTTGCTTAAAAAGTAAATTGACTAGGTAGAAGTTAACCATAATTGTAAAATGCCAATATAGTAACTTAGTTGGAATGTTAATTGACTAGAAAATAATCTGATATATCCACAGAAGTTAACTAAGAATATTACCGACATCTGCTGTCATCATTGACGTGATTTTTTGCATAGGGATAATAATAAGGGCCAGAGACTGAAATAGATCAACCACACTCGATAATTAAACGCACGCTTTTGGTCGATATACGAGAATAGCACATCACTAATTTAAAGCATCTCCAGCGCCCTAGCGGGGAGAGGTGAAACTACTTTGACACCTGACATTTCCATCTCAGTTGCCATAAATAATTTAATATGGCCAGTAACTTTTTCAAAATATCCCATAAAATAAAATTAAATGTATTAAAACCCTTGCTCTAGCCTCGGAATAAAGTAGCGTATAATGGTACCTACATGCATTAACAAAAACAACGTAAGGTTGAGGGTATGTTGAATAAAATAACAACCAATGAATTTTAAAACTACTTAATGGATAGCGCGGTATGAGAACGGTATGAGAGCGCTAATAAAGAAATAAGAATAGGTTCTAAAATGGCGGCTTGTACTATGAATGACATAAGGTATCAAAAGGTAGGAAAACAGGTTATCAAATTGTGACTTTCCAATTACGATCATAAAAACCTTATAAGTCGGTAAAAGGTAAAAAAGGTAAATTACATATTTTTCAGGGACTTATGTGTGATGTGATAAATATAACGCCTACAGCGAGCCTAACATGCATCACAAGAATAAAGTCACAGCACGAATAAAAAGTTGCTAGATTAATTAAATATCATGCTTAGCTTAGAGCCTGTACACACTAGCGTTTTTAGTCCTTACACCCCGGCCCGGTAATAAACGCTAGGTGTGGACAGGCTCTTAATAGATTGGAACGATTTATTTCATTACTCTAGCAATACCGGATAAGATCGCTTAGTAATAAAAGGTAATAAAAGTCTGGACGAGACACTTTAATTTTAAACCTTAAGGATCAAGTCTTACATTAGAATATGAAATAGATGTTATTCATTTCCCTAGCAACTTAAATTTTATCTCGTCAATGATGCATGTTATGCCCGCTGAGCTGCACATAAGTTCTCTATACACTTTAGTACCTTGTCACTTTAATCGCTGTGACATTTATATATTTGTGTTTATTTGTTAAGGAAAATGTTGACTATTTTAAGAAAAAAACTGACTCTAAGAAAAATCTACGACCACAATATAAATCTGACTTATGTACAGTTCGGGCTTCTAGCCATATACTAAAGAAAAACGCTTATATCACTGGTATTAGAATACATAATCATTTACCGGAATGTATTAAGTCGTTAAATAATATTATGCAGTTCAAAAGGAAACTTAAGGAATGGCTAATGTGCAAATGCTTCTACAATTTAAATGATTTTTTTCTGTAAATTATTAGAATAGATATTTTCAATGTAAAATTATTGTACGTCCGAAATGGGCAAACTGTTGGAACTTTAAATTTATGACATGTAACACCAATGTACACAGTCTGACAATAAAAGCTTATCTTATCTTATCTTATCTTATGGCAGTTTAAACATAACATTAAATAGACAAGGTACTAAAGTGTATACATATTTATGACCTTGACTGTACTAGGAAAAAAATTCTTATCCACTTTTAATAAGGATAAGGAGGATAGCATTTGCTTATAAGATTTTTATTATAAGAGTTTTTATTGTGTGTGAATATAGCAACACTATAGTGCGTGAGCTAGATGGCGCGAGAGTGGCCGCCATTTTAGAATCAATTCTTTATTGGCACGGCTTATATCTCTTTGACCTTAATAGAATTGAAAAGTGACGACCCTTTTCCCGCGACTAGACATTTTTGGTAAAATGTAAAATATTTATAAAAATGTTTGGGATTTTTGATGGATGATTTATCCTACTTATTAAACGAAGAACATATATTACATACATATATGTATATATTTGTCCTTACGTTCTCAAAAACGGCTCTAACGATTTCGAAGACATGTTTTTGTTTTTCTTTTTGGTCTTTTTTGGGTAATTCTTTTGTAATTGTTTTTTTTTCGACCCGAGTGACGACGCTCGGTCGGGGGAAGTACCTGGGAAGGTACTATTATATTATAATTATATATTTGTACTCACGTACTCGAAAACGGCTCTAACGATTTCGATGAAATTTGCAGTATAGGGGTTTACGGGGGCGAAAAATCGAACTAGCTAGGTCTCATCTGGGAAAATTCGTTTTCCCGTATTTTCAAGCAAAAATATTTCCCGCGCAATATGGTTCGTAATTTCGGTATGGCTGCCGCCGTCTGAATAGACTGATAGAGCGTTGGCCTACGGGTTGAAAACCCAGCTATGGACTGGTTGTATATTTTTTTTTTGTATAGAAAATCGATGAGAATTCAGTTTCAACTTGAGCGACGACGCTACTATTTACCTGAGTAAGTAAAAACGCCTCAATCAATTGTCGTGTTTGCTAAGTATAGGGGATATTTTATAGCCCGGAGACGGATAAAAGGTAATTTTTATCCCTGAAAATTGGCCAGTTGCCGCGGGAAAACTGATAAAAGACTTTTACACTGAGAATTCGCGGAAATAAGTTAGTTTTATGAAGAATTCAGGAAGATAATTAGATTAAATCGACAACGCGGTTAGCTAAGTTGGCAGTGACCCTCCCAATTAGGCTAAAGATCGTCGTCGTCGCTTAGTTTGGGACTCTGTCAATTTGAGTGAGATCGTCCCCATATATATAGATTTGGCTTAGCGTGTTAATTAACTGCCGCATATATTTCTGTACAGTGTGTCCGGATCCAGAATCCACATATAACCACAAATTGCAGTGCCCACTGTGCCGCTAGCGCTGCCAAATACGGGAGCCGAGTGCCAACTACGAGTTATACTGCCGCACTCAGAGACGTCAATTAACTTTTAAGTTTAATTAAAGTTGCTGCTGTCACATTCTTTGCTATAACAATAGAATAAGCCGCAACAACTTTAATGAAACTTAGAAATTAATTGACGTCTCTGAGTGCGGCAGATAGGGCTTAGATTACGCGATATTTAGACAGTCTAAATGCAGAGGGGAGTTAATGCCTCAGTTTTTGAAGCGAGAGGCATTAACTCCCATTTAGACTGTCTGAATATCCCGTAGTCTAATAGGCCCTTTATAGTGCTTAACACAAATTTGCCAAGTAACATTTGTGACCCCGGGAGCAATAAGAGACTGTTTCACTGTTTAGATATTTGTGGTAGTTAGAATATGGTATAGCGTTTCATTGTAATAAACACGTTTTACAAGACAGCCCAAAAAAGGAGTGTAATGTTTTGTCAAAGTAGAAAGAAATACATTACTTTTTCATCTCAAAGTGTGTTTATATTTTTATTTTACTAAATTAATGCATAGTTAGGTTAGGTATCCAGTTTAGTTCTGTTCAATTCCTATACAAGTAAATGCAAAATGTAGAATCATTTCATAAAATAATAAATACTTAAATAACATCACACTTCCCATAAGCAGACACGCGTGGAAGAGCCATTTTAGCGATCTAATAGTGTTTTCATTGTGCATTGAAACGCTAACGATGATTAACTTTACCATCCGTATATTATTTGGGACGGCGCGGGCGCACTGACGCGTCGGCCTCTGAATGTCGCGGCGCGGGATCCGAACCACCTGTGTATGTACGTCCCGTCGATTTATCTGCAAGTTGTGTATTGGAAACCAAATTAGCGGTTGCTTTTAGGAAAAAGCGGTCAAGAGCGACGCGGACGGTGTATTTAGATAGATCACTAGAATCATGTTCAGTGAAATGCTTATCATTAACTGTTAATTACGGATTGCACATATTATGTTAGAGCGGCCGCACATTGAGCCACTAGTGGTGGTTCGGCTAATCCACTAGACGCAGCCACCAATCGCGGCCACCGGTGGCTATAGCGGCTATAAATTGTTCATTGGGTAACCGGCGACTGTGGCCGAGTGTGCGCGCGCGGCGAGCGACAAAACGCGGCCACTAGTAGCGAGCGCGGGCGACTACCGCAGCTTGTGGCTCAGACGCGGCCACTCGAACGCTCGGTGTGCGCCGATGCTATACAAAATGTATGAAAAAACTCGTCCGCAGCTTGTGGCGGCCACAAGTGGCTACGCTGTGCTCGCGGTGCGGCAGCTCTTACTGGTGCAATGTGTTGTTGGTTATGTCAGGGTGGTTACCACGAAACTTTCGGAATCTGATATCGAACGTTCGGATGCATCTCTTTCACTCGTCAATTGAGATTAAATCGTGAGACAGGGAAGCAGCTAACGTAGCTTCGAACTTCGATTTTCAAAGTAGCCCTGTAAGCTCGTATATTCTGTGGTTGCACTTTCTAACGCAGGGCCGGTGTCCGTCGCACCCGGACCGGCATCCGGCGGGAAGTTGCCGTCGGATTGGTTTCCGGTGCAATTACACAAGTTAAATAGAGCCTGTAGAAGTTAGTAACCACAACTTTGGTGGAACACGGTTCAGGGCAGAAAACGGAGCCTGCAAGTGTAAGAGCGTTGTTTCCTCAAAACTGGCAACTTATCATCACATTACATATAGGTGTATACAATAAGGAAGTGAATATGTTAGAATACGTAGTAGAGAATTTGACGAAACTTCTTGCCGTTTATCATTTTTATCTGAAACGTGTTGACGGAGCCTGATGCTGATATGTTTATGTATTTTTTGTGTGGCATGTAATACAGGAAAGTTTGTCATCGTATACAATAAAGTTGCTTGTTCTGTATATCTGTTTGTCCGCATAATTATTACTTATTTTTATTTTAGCCTGTGTTAGTGTCCCACTGCTGGGCAAAGGCCTCCCCTCTTTGCCGCCATTCGTCCCTATTGAGCGCATGCGCCCGCCACTCGCTCCGAAACGCGTCCAAGTCATCGGCCATCACCTTTTTCGTCTGCCTCTGCTCCGGTAGCCATCTAACGGGGTCCTAAAATTACTACGCAACAAATATTGATGCGATTCACATCATGAGGAACTCTCACATGTAAAAAATTAATTGTTTGTCTCCGAACTTCATAACTAAATCGAAGCGTCGCCAAGACAATCTATTTCCACTTAAACCAAGAAAATAAACAAAGACGCCTCGTCTAACGCCCCAATAAACCCGTCCAACACCTCCAAAACTAACAAGGTGGTAATTAACCGTGTCACGGCCGTGTAACAGAACGTCAAAGCAATCATCATTCGGCTGTTAAACGACTAATGAGGCCGAACCAGCAGTTTCACGTGTAATTTGTCACCGAAGTAATGTACCATGGTTAGTGACCATACGAAGCTAACGGTCTCGGGTTTGAATCCCATGGGCGATTTGTGTGATGAGCGCTGAGTATTTGTTCTTGAGTCTTTGATTTTATATGTACAGTCGAATTCATAAATATGTGTACATTTCAGTATACCTTATCTCTTTAATGTCACGTTTAAACTACCATATATGAATTGTCACAGCGATTAAAGTAACCGTGTACACATATTTATGAACTCAACTGTACCTAATCAATTATGTATTTTTCTATAATAGTATGCGAATCGTTGTCTAGTACCCATAGTACATGCCTCCCAGTATTAAATACTTCCCTGAGCCTCCTGTCCTGATGACAGTCTCATAAAATTGTGTTGAAACACAAACGTGATGGATACTGGCAATGTCAACACGCTTTAGTACTTTTCTATAAAATTATATTTCATTAAACTCTCCGAGTCAAAACAAAATGGTAGGTAGGTTGGGTGAATGAAACTTAGCAAATTTAAAATAATTTCCCAAAATGTCCCACAAAAGATGCAGACATTTTTCCTATTTTTAACCCCTTTTTTATATCTGTGTGTATACGATGCCACTGACAGGTAGCTCCTAAACGAATGGACCGATTTAGATTTAGTTTTTTTTTTATTAAAAAGGTGACTTAATCGAGAGTGTTCTTAGCTTAGTTTGATGAAAATCCGTTAATCCGTTTTTTAAGTTATGATCCCGATTTTATCGGGAGTATTTTTAATACTGGAAATCTTCTAGTGACGACGTCCTTCCAGTGAAAATTTTCGTGCTCGGAGCTCGTCGAAGTGTTTGAGCCTAGGTTTTTTAAGCGCTGATATCGGGGGTTTTAAACTCGGTTAAGTTATGTTACCAAAGTTCATAAATTGTTGGTAACAAAATAGGAAGTTTCTATACATTTTTGGGAACATTTTGGGAATTTATGTTAAAATTGCATAGTTTCATGCACCCATCTAAATTAATTAATTTAAATTCTAACTTTATTTTTTTAAATCGGAGCTAGTTTTTTTTTAATCCATAAAATTGTACAAACTTTTTTAGAAATGCTCAAATGAATAGAAAGATATCATTAATTAGGGTCCTGGTTGTCACCTTATTAAACCTTGTTACAGGATAATACACAACAGCCTCGCCGTCGGCGCCTTTCATTAATGTACTACCCTTTATTTTATTATTAATTACAAAACGTTTCAAAATTTCGAAGAGAGGAAATTGCGTACAAATAACGTTTGCTTTTTCCTTCGCTATAATACTTATACTAAGGCACAGGAAAAACCAAGTAGGTATGTTATATTTACGAAAGCAAATAATAGTCTCAAGCCAACAAAAAATACTTTTTTTAATGAAATCGTGCACAAACAATGCTTGTTACCCCTGCGGGCTTAGCATGCATGCGCAAGATAAAATTTTACAGGTGCTAGGGAAATGAATACATCTATTCCATATTTTAACGTAAGACTCGCTTAAGGTTTTAAATAAAAGTGTCCCGTCTTGATAAAATCGCTATAAAAGTGTGAAAATCGCTATAGTCGCTAAGTAATAAAAGGTAATAAAAGTCAGGACAAGACACTTTTATTTTAAACCTTAAGCGTTAAGTCTTACGTTAGAATATAGAGTAGATGTATTAATTTCCCTAGCACCTGTTAAATTTTATCTCGTCAATGCATGTTAAGCCCGCTGCACGCTTAAGTTCTCTACTTACAAGGAAAACATTCTTATCAACTTTTAATAAGGATAAGGAGGTATTTTCCTTTTTCCTGTTGCTATAAATATTTATACATACATAATAATAAAAAGTAGAATAAAATCTACTTCCAACCATTTCCATTTGATACCTACCTTGCTTTTAATGCCTCACCAAAGTTCAGTTTTAAAAAGTATACTTGTATGGTACAGTCAGCATCAAATAGATAGAAGCCGCCAAAATGGCCAAATATATTTGATGCTGGCTGTACATGAGAATAGAGTTTGACGTTCGTAACGGTATTTTTGACATACTAACTTAGGCTGGTTCAAAATAGACTCATCACATTACACCAATATTATAAATGCGAAAGTTTGTGTGTGTGTGTGTTTATGTAAGTATCTACCTGTTTGTTGCTCCTCCACGCTGAAACGGCTGGACAGATTCGAATGACATTGTGAACTCTCAGGTGAAACTACACAGTTTCACCTGAGAGTTTGAGCATCATATATCTAAGGGCTGCTTAGATATAAATAGTTAGATCTAAATGTTGACTGACATAAGATTCTGTTTCGAACTAGCGAAATTTTGACGTAGGCCTCAGGAGGATAGAAAAGTCATTGCTAAATACCAATACCAATACTCAAGCTCATCTCGTCATCACGCAAATATTTGTCCATACCGTGAATCGAACCCCGGACCGCTAGCGGCGTAGGCAGGGTCACTACCAACTAGGCTAACTGCGTCGTAAATCGGAAGCAAAAAAGATTAGCGGCGATCGCTGTCCCAGGGTAACGAGATATGGAGGTTCTGTCTTAGCCTCGCGAAGCCCCGCATCAACCCGCACCGCACGTGCGAATGCGGCTAAAGGGCGCTTGAGCACTTTGCGATAAACGCAACAACTTACCGCACTTAAAGACGATTAACTTTTAAGTTTCATTTAAGTTGCTGTTATTTATTTATTTATTCATTCATTACATCCATGGTATTTACAATATTGGTCTTTTAGAATAATTAAAGTGCTATACAAGGACTCTTTTAGGGTCACTTTCTTTGCTATAACAATAGAATAAGACGCAGCAACTTTAATCAAACTTAAAAATTAATTGACGTCTCTGAGTGCGGCAGTTATCGCTGCATTTTTAATGAGGGCTATCGCGTGTGAATTCACCGCTAGAGGCGCTAGTGTAGCGTGAGGTCACCGAAATATCACACTGTTTACAGAAATAAACCCGCGTAGTCCAACCACCAGTTTATTTCTAATTACAATAATGTTGTGAATATTTTGCAATACGATGTTGATTATGGATAATATGAGTTACGGGTTAATGAATGTCAGTGCTTTAAAACCGGAGCTACGTAAAAGAGGTGCAAAATTAGGCAAAGAAAAATTAATTTACAAGTTAGGTTAATATGATACCTAACTCTAACACTTTGTGTTTGTTCTGGAGGCAAACAAGTCTGTAGTGGGTTTTCCGCATACAAAATGTAATATGTTTAAAGCAGTGAGAGTGTAATTTCCACTCTGTGTCCTTGTTTTCCCGCTCTTTTCTTGACTGGAAATCTGCCATTAAATTTTCTTTAGTATTAATATAAATTGCAAAAATCCATGAATCCCTAACCTCACATAATTGCCAAATTTCCTTTGCAATGCTATGTAAATGAGGAAATTGCACTCCGCCTAGCCTATTAATATGAGATATTGCTCTGACATTATCAATGTGTAAGAGTATGCCACATTTCTTTAGGTCGTTGGCTGCTTTGCTTTATCAATAAACGAGATAGGTACAGTCAAGGTCATAAATATGTATACACTTTAGTACCTTGTCTCTTTAATGTCATGTTTTAACTGCCATATATGGATATCACAGCGATTAAAGTGACAAGGTACTAAAGTGTATACATTTTTATGACCTTGACTGTACGTCCTAAGGGCCGTATTAATAGACTCATCTCATCTGTGATCCCCGTCTCAAGATACGTCAAAGTAAACGTCAATCCATAGAAAACTGTCATTTTTGACGCATCTTGTGACGGCCGTCTCAGCCAAGCTCAGTTTATTAATACGGCCCTATAAGACCGGTTCCGCACTGCATCCGATCCGAATCCGAGAAATGTCTGAGAAATTGGATTTTTTTTGTTTTGTTGGTTCAATACTGGGCTGGTTTAGAAAAAAAAGAAAATCAGGAAAAACCTAAAGAACAGCCTAGAAATCGTTAAAAAAGTTTTAAGAAGTTTGCTGGCTCTAGTCTTAACTATTCTCTATGGAACTGGCTATATCCCAACATCTACATAGTATAAAATAAAGTCGCTTTCCGCGTCTGTGTGTCTGTTTATCCGCTAACTCCTCTTAAACCACGCAACGGATTTTGATGCGGTTTTCACCATCAAATAATTTTTCACGGAAGGTTTTTGTATATAATATAACCCGGAGCAAAGCGAGGGAGAGTCGCTAGTTCTATATACCTACAATCATTTCTTTCCTATCCTATTATATACTTTTATCAAATAATTATAACTCTTTTAAAACCAAACAAAGCAACCGTCAGAGTATCAGTTTACACTTGACCCAGCATTAGCTCGTATGCAGAGTATAACTATAGTTAAAGCAGTAAGGAAACTACGAACAAACGTTCGAAACGTCGCACTCACACAGAAGAGTGCCCTAAGCGGACTGGCAGTTGCTGGCAATGGCGGGTGTGGCGTTGAGACGAATGGTTGAGACGTGCGTCTGTGAGTGTTTCGAACGTTTGTTCGTAGTTTCTTTACTGCTGTAGCTATATTTATACTGTGTCGCATGCGAGTGTGTAGTGTACGGAAGGATGTCGTGGTCAGGGCCGCGTCTAGCCCTGGACAATGCGCCCGCACACGGTTCTAGCCGGGCAAGGCCATCGGTCAGTCATATTCTTATTCTTATTTGTAATCGTGATACGTTTCTTACATTGATTTATATAGGTATAGATCAGGGGCCACATTCTACATTTATTTTAACCCTTTTGTTATCCTATTTTTAACGTTATGTATGGCTTTTATGAACTTATACTCATATCTACTCATATGATTGCAAGCGGCAAAATTAGACTAAAAATTATTTAAGTGATGGTAAAAACCGCATTAAAATCCGTTGCGTACTTAGTTTGAAAGATCTAAGCGTACGTACAGAGGGACTACGGTGGGAAGCGACTTCGTTTAATACTGTGTAGTGATAATGCTTTTCTTTAACGATTATGTGTGGAAATCGTACCTACAAATTGCATTTGTAAAAATCAATTAGATAAGTAGGTAATTTCACGCACTATGAATACATTTTCTGGGCTATATGGGGTTTTTTCTATGGGTACTCTACATAACTCCGAAGAGTCATAATTCCGAATGCATTTTTTTAATGAAGGCTTTGTTTTTTGATATAGCTACTAAATCAAACCTAACCTACGTATAGCAATTCAAATATGTTTTTAATTTTAAATAGCTCCAGCATAACATAGATTTCGAAAAAATTAAAATTCGGACAAATGAATATTCGGAAAAGAATATTTCGGAGTATTTGGGTGTTTTTTTCTTGGTCATTTAAAAACAATAATGTATGGCAGCGGATAAATATGGGTTTTCATACGTTTATTTTACCCCTTGAATGAAAACGAGGCTCTTGGTGCCTATGTTTATTTACAAGAAAAACAATAATTGCCGGGAATGTTCGAGTTTGTTTTACTTTTAATTCGCAAGTAAACAAAACGTTTGCATTACGTAAACACGTATCCGGTATCCCATTATGCAAAGCTCGTGAAAGCGCACGTCGTATCGTTAAGCTTCCGGGTGCATTTAATGCATTCACAAAAACATGAAACGGCAATCCAATCGCGACAGATGCGATGCGCCCCGCGCCAGGCAAATATAAAAGTATTGAAACAAAAACTAAGGCTTTATTTAATACGTAACTTCATAATAAGGTTCTAGAGAACTATAGTTGAACGTTAGTTGAACTCTTGCATTGATATATCCATATAATGTTGTATATTACCAGCTAATTTCATTATCGTAACCTAACCTCAAAAACTAAAACCCGACTGAAGACCTGTACGACGCACCATTTTGACGTGTAAACGTCTTTCAATTCGGTCAGTATAGGGCCCAAGGTGCGGCGCTACTTGGGCCCTATACTGACCGAAAAAATCATGCATTATTCTCTATTATAATATTGGTAAGTATTTGCGAGCAGCTTGGGGATTCGTCCCAGAGCAGCGGGAGATTAAGGTTTAAGATCCATCTCAATCACTGTCGAAGTAAACGAGTTACTGTCTTACTCGCCCTCGACTCGCCTACATGTGAACTGGGACTTAGCAGTTTTACGTAAGCGGAAACCTTGCAGGCTTAGGCGAGGTTTAAGCCGCATTCACATGTGTCTGATGTGTTGTGTCGTGATGCTCTGATGTGAGCGAGCGTGCACATTTTTTGTCGTGTTGTGACGTCACCTGTCGATATTTTGAACCAAGATCGTCAGAAAAGCACACTATAGGCCGCTCCCCCCAACCCAATCTGACGCTGACCGGGATCGCTTGTGATGCGACAAAATACAAGCCATCATAACGCACTGCGTCAGACAAATGTGAACGCAACCATATTAAATGTACGAAACCAATACTGTTCTGACGCGTCACGATACAACACAACAGACAACACAAAAAAATAAATTTATTTCCAACTTCGGATATGCATTTTACTTTAGGTTTCAAAGTTGAATGGTCTGATTATTGAAGTTATTGCCTTTTACTTGTTTTACTTTGAAAAGTGCGAAATGCGAATGCGGCTTTACTTCGCTCAGTGGCACGACTCGAACCGTAGCTGTTGCTACGAGCCACTACGCAGTCGTAGCACGTTGCTACGGAAGTGCTACGATGGCATAACGTTCTTTAATAAGCATTGTACTCTTGTCTTGACCTTATTTTCTCGTTTATATCGTTTAAAGGTAGTCCTGTATTCCATTTTTAAAATATACCAAAAAATATATCCTATATTTATGGTTCAACGGCTTCGTAACGACGAACGTTATAGCCTAGAGACAGTCACACGGTATTTTTATGAAAACCGAACAGTTTCCAAAGGAATAGATAAGATAAGATAAAAGATAAAATATATTTATTCAGTAAGTAGACCACACGGGCACTTTTACACGTCAAAATCTACCAGCGCTTCCCAAGAGGAGACCACTGCTGAGAAGAAGCGCCGCAAGAAACTCAACAGTTAGTCGTTTTTTTATAGAATTTACTTATGACAATGATACTACTTATTCTAGCATTATATAAAACTATAAAAATAGTGATATAAGCCACTTCAACGTGGACGGAGTTGCGAGTAAAAGCTAACTCTACTAGCTAATCTGTACTTTGTAAGAATAAACTATATTAAACAAAAAATGTATCATAAAACGTGAAATTTCCAATGACCACCACACACAGCCGGTCTCGTGGGAATTCCAGGATTTACCAGTACAACCACTTTATTGTCCTACGCTTTGCTCAGGGTATATTTATTTAATTATTTTTATTAATATATTTTGACATTATTCCAACGTAAAAGCTCTAAATTTAGGACTAAAGTATATATAGTTACCGTTTACAGAAATGTATTCAAACTTCCTACCCGCCGCGTTAAGATTTGACCATACTGGTGCTCAAAATACGCTGACGGTGCGTATACGCAGCAGTGACGTGTCGTATGCGTCAAGTTTTTAACGCATACCGTCCACACCAGTGCTCAAAACACGCTGACGCGACGACTTATCATTTAAGTCGCGTTTTTACAAAAGTAATTACATGGCGTTCTTATGGACGCGACCACACCGATCGACGTAAGACGCAACTTTAAAATATTTTTAGAACGCAACAATACACGACAAATTAATAACCTTTTTCATGTTCCTCTTACTCGTACTAAATATGCTAGCCACTCTTTCATTAACAGAGCTTGTAAACTGCATAACGACCGATTTTATGATGCCGATATATTTGGTTCAACAATCTTTAAATTTAAAACCACCGTCAGCCGTCTTAACACATAATTTGTTCTTTTTTTTTTCGTTTTTAGCTCATAATTTTTTTTGTTCAACGCTTATATGTAGGATTACGTTTAACAATCTTACTGTGAATTTAAACTTTATACCCACGTGTTATGTGTACTTTTAATTTGTGGTAACTTTAGTGGTTGATGTTATAATATCGTTTTTATTTGCTATAAGTTGAATTGTTCCGTTTGTTACCCTAATAAACATTAAACAATAAACAGAAACAAGTAGGCTCAAATTCTATTCAACCATCCAATCGAGAAAAAAACATATTCTGAAATTAAGCACACGATTTTTATTTTGCGAGAAAATGTGAGTTTTGTTAATTCACTGGTAGGTAGTATCTTAACCCTAACATATAGTTGTCTTGTGTTCACGGAGTCGCGGGTAAAAGTTAGTTAAATAATAATTGGTAAAGAAACTAACCTGACTTTTTCATCAGCTTCCAAAGCTAGCAAAGAAAGCTTCTCATCCGATGACGTTTACATAGTTCATATAATGATCATTTAGCTCACAACAGCACCATCAATGCGTAATTTAAGCACCGGTTTGGAAATTACGCGTCGAAAACGTGACACAACAGACACGGCAAGACGTCTACTGCGTCAGCGTATTTTGTGCACCGGTGTGGACGGTACGCGTTAAAAACGTGACGCAGACGGACGTCACTGCGTATACGCACTGTCAGCGTATTTTATTGTAAACACCGGTATGGTCGAACCTTTAGGTGGTTTCCAAATATCCAGTTAAATGTGCTATGAACAGTTTCAGAAAGTTATGACTTGAAGCACGTGTAAGCTGCGCACTATTTCACTCGTTAAGAACACCTGCTATGCTTTTTCCAATTTAAAAGAGAGAAGCTGCTAAATCATCGTATTGCGTATGCGACGTTTTCGTAAGGATAGAAGGTTTAATTTCCTTCGACCGTTACATTGCAAGTATGTCGTTTTTACTAAAGAAAATCTGGGGATTAATCAAGTTCAGGTCCAGACTCCGTTTCTGGCTTCGCTTTTATTATTTATTTCTCCGTAAATGTGTAAATCCGTTCGGGTTTTTGCGAGAATTTTTTTTAACAGAAGTTTTTAGCCAGGCCTGTCTCCTAGTTTATTTTAGCACATCTTGCTCCGATATCGTAACTCATTCATTATGTTATTATGTTATTGCAAGATGGGCTAAAATAAAATGGAATAAAGGCCCTGTCTTACAGTCTGCCGGTACGTCCAGCGGGCTTAACATAAGCATGAGATAAAATTTTACAGATGCTAGAGAAATGAAAAACACCTATTCAATATTCTAACGTAAGACTTAACGCTTAAGGTTTAAAAGAAAAGTGCCTCATCTTGACTTTTATTACCTTTTATTATTAAGCGACTATTGCGGTTTTCACATTTTTATAGCGAATTTACACTTACACTTTTATTTTAAACCTTACGTTCGAATATGGAATAGATGTATTAGTTTCACTAGCACCTGTCAAATTGTATCTCGTGCTTGCATGCTAGGGGGCCAGGCGGCCTGCCGGCCAAAATCTATGGAGAACATATGTTATAACGATTTCCAACGACACTCACCACAAATTATCACCGGGCTTAACATGTATGCACGAGATAAATATTTGATAGGTGCTAGGGAAATAATAATAATAATCCAGCCTATATATACGTCCCACTGCTGGGCACAGGCCTCCACTCACAACGAGAGGGTTTGGGCTATAGTTCCCACGCGGGCCCAGTGCGGATTGGGAACTTCGCACACACCGTCAAATTGTTTTGCAGGTGTGTGCAGGTTTCCTCACGAGGTTTTCCTTCACCGAAAAGCTCATGGTAAATTTACAAATTATATTTCGCACATAAATTCCGAAAAACTTAGATGCGAGCCCGGGTTCGAACCCACGACCCTCTGCTTAAGAGTCGGCAGGTCAAACCATTAGGCTACCACGGCTTTGCAAAGTGTCTGTAGTTTTCAGATGACATGACACGAAGAGATGACAAGCAAAATAAACAGACTTACCAAACCGCTTAAAATACAGCCAGCCTTTCACCACTCGCCACATCACTCAAAGTCCAGGCTTTCAAAGGACAGTCAGGTAATAATCGATGACGTGGGCTACGTAGAACACCAGGCAAGTGGCGATGTACATCATCATCAGAATCTGAACCAACATGGTGGCCGGCCGCGGCTAGACTGAGGGAAGCCCTATGGGGATGTCGCGGGGATACCAATTACTTGTTATACCCTTGTTCGGGGTTAATTAGGCTTAAGCGGACACTTTTAAGGCGTTTGGCTTATGTGAACAGCTGTTTTGTTGGGATATTGATAAATAAATATCAGACAATCTCACACAAATTGACCTAGTCCTAAACTAAGGTCTAGGCTTGTACTATATGTATGTATACCTACTAGAAAACGATAAACATACTTACCTAGATAAATAATCTAACGTAACTAGTCTAAACGCGTTTTGCACGTTTCAAACTAGTTGCGACGTGTGTGGTTTCATATACGAGTCTATGGCATAAACTCAAATGAAACTCAAAAGTAACTAGAACTTGCAGTTTCGTTGCAGTTGTGTTTCATCGTCTGTTCTCGCGTTATCGTTATTACTTAAAAATAATAATTAATTAATTTATTCGAATGTTGTTGTTGTGTAAGTTTCTGCAATTTACATTTTATTCGACATTAATCGAGATGATAATAGACATCGAGTCATAACGACATGCCACGTGGATAACCATGCAGCAGATAAGGGATTTTTCTTGAAACCGCCAGCCAACTGTAGTCAGTGCCGGAGATTAGCCATTAATCAAAGTAAGCAGCTGCTTAGGTTATCAGGGGTCAGGGGGCACCAAAATTACAGATCAAAATATATACAACAAATTATCACAGGTCACAGGGGCCCCACAAGCGAAAACGCTCCGGCACTGACTGTAGCTGTGCTGCCTGTGCCATGGTTGACAGTTCAAAATAGACCTGAGGCTATAAGATAAGGTTGACATTAGCTCTGATTTTTAGCTGTTGATAAGGTTATAACTAAACTTACTGTTAGTCCGTGGAGGCTCTAGCACGGCGGTCCCCGGCGTGCTCAGCGTTTCCAACGTGTCATTGCTGTCTACGGGCCGCAGCGCCAGCTCCACCGAGCCCGGCGAGCCCCCCGGCCACGCCATGCTTCATCACCGCCTGCCCACGCGCATCACTATCACACTCACTCTCAAAGCGCGCAATGGATCACGCGCTATGGGTTGGTGACGCTTCGGTTTTGAAGTTGGAACACTTTAACACTGTTTGAGCTTGTTGTATATTTAAGTAAACGTCATTGTAATGTGATTTGTAGTGTTTTCACTTTAATTAAATGTTACGTTTTTATTTAAATCCTCGTTCTCTTACTTTGCGTTAATAGGACGGATCTTCAACATAGTAAATTAGGTAAAACACTTGAGTTTCTTTAGATTTTTAGTCAAATAATGAACATTTCTTTGCATCCTTAAAAATATTACTACTTCTACTTTAAATTAATTAAATTGGGTGGAAAACGGCCGATCATTTCTATCTAGTGTTAATACGTACACTGACGTACAGTTTAATCAAACACGTATGTCCGGGGTGAGTGACTCCACCAATCAGATCAATATTTCACCGGCCGGCCGCGATCGATAACATTTCTCTACGCAGACTGCATTTTCTACTTCTCGGAATCTCTATATTATAACCGTATTATAACTAATTCCTTTGTTTTGTTATACTCATTTGCCCACATTAAAAAAAGTTAAAATGGTGACATAGAAACCTAAATAGAGTTTGGGTTCAGGCATTTGACGTACAACCAATAGACGCGGTAAATAAAAAAATCTCTTAGAAAAGTGTCTTAGGGCCGTATTAATAAACTCGTCTCAACTGTGATCCCCGTTTTAAAATACGTCAAAATACACGTCAACCCATAGAAAACTGTCATTTTTGACGCATCTTGTGACGGGCGTCTCAGCCAAGATCATTTTATTAACACGGACCTTAAACCTATACAAACGATACCTACTTGTCAAACTAAAACATTATATTTTAAATCGTATCCTATAAACGCAAGGCTTAATTTTACTTAATTAAAATAAGATCCTATTTTGAAGTGATCCTATTCGCTCGGCCGTTTTTGTTCTGTGACCAGTTTATCCAGTTGAGTATTGTCGAAGGCCTAAATTTGGCATTAACAATATTGTTTACGCGAACGGAGTAGCAGAGTAAAGCTAGTTGTTTATAAATAAAGGGCTATAGGCATTTATAGGTTGGATGTAACAAAAACTGTAATTGAATGTCATACAATAATTAAGTTTCAATGGAATTGTCATCGCGGAAGTCAAGTAATTTATATTTAATGAACTGTTACGAAAATAATGTTGTTTAAAAAGTCAATAGCGGGGTATTTTTAGTAACAGGGTGATTAACAGGATATTACAATCCATACAGTAGTAAAACGCCTTTGATGTCGACTGACGCCGCCGCGCCTGGCCCCCTAGCATGCAAGCACGATATAAAGTTTGTTGTACAGTGCTAGAGAAATAAATACATCTATTCCATATTCTAACGTAAGACTTAACGCTTAAGGTTTAAAATAAAAGTGTTCCGTCTTGATAAAATTGCTATAAAAATGTGAAAATCGCTATAGTCACTTAGAAATAAAAGTCAGGTCAGTCAGTCAGTCAGTCAGTCAAAATTTGTTAAGCTCCAGGAGATGTGAAATACTGTTGAGTACCTAGTTACTAAAAATAATTCAGGTGAATGTATATCATCATTATCATTTTTTATTTTATCAGATTATGATAACTAAAATATACTACAATGTCAATTACTGCGTAACAGTCCAGCCAGTCGCAAGTGACTCGTGTGACATCTATAATTAATAATTTGAAATAACATATTCCTAAACTAAGACTACACATACTGTACAATACAAAGTTATAAAAAAAAAAAAAAAATTGTAATACATGTGATTAAATAATCATAAATAATAAGTAGGTCCTGTACAATATAGAACCCTTTATACACGTTGGGCGCCAAGTAACAAACTTGGCGCCCAACGTGGGGCCCTGTTTTAATTATAGCTGCTGTACCCAACAGTCAAAGCGGCTTATAAGTTTCAAATTACACATGTTCGCTCGCGGCGCCTATCGCTTCGGTGCAGAAAACGGTGTTATACAAGTAATACTGCGTTAACTACGCAGTATTACTTGTATACTTAACACCAGTTATATAATTAATGTACCCAAATAATAGTCAAACATTGCTACATATCCATTTGTAAAAGCACTAAGCAACGAGCACCTGATTAGCATTTTGCAAGCTATAAAACATTTCCACAAACATTGAAACATTTTTAAGTAATTACTGGGAATATTCGGGCATGTTGATGGGCATGTTGATAAATATGTACTTATATAGAGAATGTTCTCTTTCAATTTTCTCTCTCTTTTCATACAATCGTTAAAATATTCATAGAAGTTACCGAAAGTTTCTCAAAAGAAACTTCTACAATTCGAGAAACTTTTCATCGGTACAATACTATCTTATTAAGAACTGGAAACTACAAGTGGGTATTCAAAAACTTTGTGGATTTGGCCGCCGGATGGGGATGCGGTTGCTTTGAAGTTTACACCGTATTATATAATAAAACAAATTGCCATCCAAAAAACGCGGGCCATTATTTTTAAAATTCGCTAGCTTGAAAGTGATTACAAATTGGGCGTCGTATAAAAGGGCTTAATCTGCACATTTCAAGACAGTTTATTGTTAATTAAAGAAACCGAACACGTACAGATTGGAAAGTAAGTAGTTCAAGAATATTTTTTTATCATTGGCTGGCTTAATTTTATATGGCGTCCTACGATAGCCGAAGTAGTAAATTCCTTATCTGTCATAACATGAACCATAAACAAACGAAGATAAGGTGATAAACTGAGTATTCCTTGTTTTCGTTTGTGAAGAAATAGTAAAAAGTTAGCTTTTACATGTTATGCATTAATCACAGGGAATTAAAAGCACGGTAATTTTCCGCGACAAGCTTATATTGCCGAATCTTGCCCTCCATCTATCTTTGAGCAAAAAATTACGCAGATCCGTGACTCCCTTTTATCGTGAAAGAGAAACAAATACACAGATAAAACAATTTTACATTCGTTACATTGGAATTTCCACGAGCAATTTATATTATATCTAGTACCTAAATAATCCGATCCTCCTGATAACGCTCGTAGGATGAGCCTGTGGGAGTTATTGACAAGCTGATAAGTTATTTTTAACGTTGTTTTAAACGTTAATACCACTATTATAACGCCATTTTGAAAAAATGGGATAATATTACTTTGATTAAAATACATCCTTTATCTTCTGTATTTATTCACATAGTAAAATGTATAGGATATTGTATTGGCATCTACTTACAAGCAGTTAGGGGTGAACTACGAAAGATGGCTCAGGAGAAAAATAATATAACGTAGCTTAAAATTTTGTTTCTTAATTTGGGATTACTCTGATTATCCCTGTGTTTATAACACAAAAATGTTTTTTGTTTTGAAGTTTTATATCCTATTTTTCTAAAAATATTTAAACTACTTATAGTTTGCGCTCGCATATGAAACAAGTAAAAGTTATTTCGCGAAATAGCTTATTAATAACTGACACAGCACAGATTCAATGATTTAAAAAAAAATCAAAGTCGCCCCGTTGTTTTAAAGTCACCCCGTTTTACCATTATAAGTTAAAATATAGCCTATATCCATCTGGAATATTGTACCGTTCAAATAGTGAAAGATTTTTTTTAAATAGGTGGAGTGGTTCCGGGGATTATTACCCTCCACATAAAAATTCACAAAAGTCGTACTGTCAATAATATTACTTGGTTAAGATGTATCTTTTTCAATCACTCTATATCACTTAAATTTTCTTCACCAGTTCTTTATTTATACAAAACCTTAATATCTTCAATCACAATAATTAGCTACCGCGTCCGCGTTTAGCACTAAACCACATTCAGTCTTCGTCGGCTGTCGACTGAAGAAGTTCCCAGGCAGATAAGATAGGAGATAAGAAAGACAAGAAAGATAAGCACGCGGGTGCGTCGGGACGATAAGGGCGAAAGCACTTTGCGATTAGCCCCATTGATGTATTTATGGCTGTGATATGTCTATCATAAATATCTGATTTTTCTAGGTTCCTTCTTGAGACAGCAAGATATATTTTATTTTATGTCACAAGCCTATCTTAAAAGCAAGCTTTGAAAACACAACTGCGTTGTATGATATTATCGTCTCTCGGCCGCACTCAGAGACGTCAATTAACTTTTAAGTTTCATTAACGTTGCTGCTGTCACTTTCTTTACTATAGCAATAAAATAAGACGCAGCAACTTTAATGACACTTAAAAACTAATTGACGTCTCTGAGTGCGGCAGTATGTTAAATACCCATGTCATGTACGTTCTTTGCCGCTGTTTTGGCTTATGTTTAAAGTGCTCAGTGGCAATCGTGACGTTTAAGCCTGGGCCACACCGGATGCGTTGCGTAGACGTGCACGTGCGCGGTCGCGTTCCACTGCGTTGTATAGCTGCGTTCTCATGTGAGGATTCATACTATACGACGCAGTGAAACGCGAACGCGCACGTGCACGTCTACGCAACGCATCCGGTGTGGCCCAGGCTTTAGAGGAATCTAACGACACCTCATTTATCACAATCGGGTCGTACGTTGAACTCCATTCAGCCTCTCTAGGCACCAAAGAACCACACATAAATTACAACATGAAAAATTAATACACCTATACAAAAACGAAAGTAAATAATAATAATCCAGCCTATCTACGTCCCACTGCTGGGCACAGGCCTCCACTCACAATGAGAGGGGTTTGGGCTATAGTTCCCACGCGAGCCCAGTGCGGATTGGGAACTTCTCACACACCATCAAATTTTTTTGCAGGTTTGTGCAGGTTTCCTTACTATGTTTTCCTTCACCGAAAAGCGCATGGTAAATTTACAAATTATATTTCGCACATAAATTCCGAAAAACTTAAGAGGTGCGAGCCCGGGTTCGAACCCACGACCCTCTGCTTAGAGTCGGCAGGTCAAACCATTAGACTACCATGGCTTTTAATAAGCAAGATATAAAAATAAGCAAGATATAATCTATTAAAGATTTGTCTCCTTCTAGCAAAAGAGTACTAACATGGAGTTTATACGAGTATATGGGTGTAGTGCCCGCTGACGTCACAGTACATGTCAGATATCTCTGTCTCATTAGTAGTTTTAAATGCTTATATTATCCGTATTTTGCCATTTTGCCACTTTTTGCCATCTCTTTTACGGTATTTTCATATTTTGTTAAGAAATGCGATAAAAACGTTTCCCAATTTCTGCAACAGTCAACACCACACTGACCGCCAAGCTATAAAATCGGTTAGTGCAAACAACAGATACCCACGTCGTTAACCTACAGCGAATCTTAGTAATGGCAGAGGCGCGGCGAGGCGCGGCGCGTCGTGACGTCACCAGCGCACCCAACCCCGTCACACATGACGTTTCAGCTGATGGGAGTTGAGATTTGTTTTGATTTGTTTCTCAAAGTAAAGGTGTTTGAAGTAAAAGGAAATTCTAAAACAGGTGACACAGTTCGCAGAGAGCTTAGTTCTAGTTGCGTTACTCCTTAGTTTAAGTACCTACCTAATCTACTTAAATTCTCGATTATGGTTGGTAGGGGATTACTTTTCTCTGCAGCTGATAACAAGCGCAATAGTACAACAACCACATCTCCAATTCGTTTGGGCCTAAACGTTTACCTATTCTAAGTATTTGCTGTTAGGTACAAACTACTGTCAAAAACCTCACGGATCACGAAGAATATTTTCCAGCCGGCCGAACCGCCCTAACTTCCCTAACCTCGGCGGTTCGAACGCACACGCACACACACTACATAGAATAAATAGTTACAAAAGCTTGAAAGTTGAATGACCATTATGTATGAAAAGGTTCGTCACTTTTGTACCTTAACAGCATTAAAATAGAGTCGAAAATTGACGAAAGTTTTCGTAACGTGACTGTACCATTGTCGAGCTACGTTCAGCATTGTTTAACCGGAATGTTATAAATACAAACACTGCTGAAATCCAATATCAGTCTCGTAATGACTCTGGACATAAACTGGCGGCCATTAGCGGCGCGCCCAGCGCGATTCCCGATTAAAGCCGGCCGCAGTCTGACCATCAGGCGTTCGTGACACGGTTTTGACAGCGTTGATGAAATATTCTATTAATGAAAGCCGTAGAGACAGGAGCATGAATACATGGGCAACTTTAAGGCGTATCGTTAACTGAAACTGCGATAGAACTCTAATCGGTAGTCCTATTATTTCTCAAAAATTCATGTTAAGTACTTGTAATATTATACTCCTAATTAAATGATTGTTTATTATTGTTCAGTTATTAAAAAATAAAAGATTTCTATAATTTACATCAAGCAAACATCGTTGTACTTTGATTACTCGTATTTGGCTCATACACAGAGTTAGGTTCAAAATTGTCCCTTCTGTTCCTAAAAGTTAACGACGTGGGAGTTTTTAACTCATATAATTTCGGTACAGGACAAAACTACATCAGACTCCCATTACGCGGATATATCCTAACCTGAAAAAATTGGTTTTAAAGTCCTTAACATTCTGGAACAGGAGAGACAACTTTTGTTTCTGTGACTTTTTATGACCCATTTGGTTGTTTGAATGTGTCATACATTGCAATGAATCTTATCAGTCCAATATCTGTCCTTGTAGTATATTACTCTTAGTAGAGTTTATTTCTGTGGAAATACCCTATTATAAATAACTATAAGTACATAGCTATTCTGTTATTGGCATTTTAAAGAGTCTTTTCTCTTCCAGGGTAATTTTTATTACAAAGCCGATAATAAATCTTATGTTTTTCTTTAAGAAAACTTAAGGAAAATATGCACCAAATTATCCTCTCCAACTTTTTAAATTCATAATTTAAGTATCTCACGGAAGATTAACGAGATAGAATCCTTCAATAAGGCTTAAAACGAACTTAAGCTGCGAGCGGGTAAACTTTTGAACTCGTTCGCGGCAGAATAAATAGGTAGGAAAGTGTGGGGAAGTTAGATTGCGAGTTGGCTTGGATTTGTCCGTAGAGTGCTAGTTGTAAAAGGAATCCGAGTTATCAGCCCTGTGGTGTTGGGACACGCGTGAAAGTAAGTACTTTAGTAATTTAGCATTTAAGGTTAGATACCTGGGAGACCGAGCGTCGTCGCTCGGGTCGATACCGAATTTACATCGATTTTCTATACAAAAGCAAAGATAAATCAAAAACAAAACCTATCCATAGCTGGGGTTCGGACCCGCAGTCTTTGCGTAGTAGTTCAACGGGGTCTATATTGTCTTCCATAAAGTTTTAGTTCCGTTTTTAAGATTCCATAACGTTTTTAGTCATAAATATTGTTAGTCATAATATTGATTGTCATAATATTCGAGGGTATATTTTTGTATTTTCGATTTATCCTGGTCATATTTGTCGAAAGTCATGAAAACTTTATTCATAACTTTTTACATCATAATGTATTACACCTCATAATGTTAAAGGTAATAATATTGCTTGACATAGTGATTATAAGGTCCAAACTTGTTTATCATAAAAGTAAAATACATAAAATGTAAGTTTCGCCTACTATACATTCAGTCAACAAAGTATCGGGAATGGATGATTTGTTTATGGTTCCAAATTCAAATTTTTGTTTTTTTTGTTGTTGTTAGATTGGCACAACTGTTTTCTATTTTGGCGCGGAGTTTGAGTTGCATCTGTTATTTATATTAAATACAGTGCTGTTTTTAGTTATATCATATCTAGTGTGTATTGCGAATTTCATAATGGACAAAAACATTGAACAAAGAGTTTGTCTTAAATTTTGCATCGCCAATGGAATTTCGTGTTCGGAGTCACTAAAAATGTTACAGAAGGCTTACGGTGATTCGACTTTATCAAAAACACGTGTTTATGAGTGGTACAAAGCGTTCAAAAGCGGTCGAGATGTGATGGAAGATTTGCCTCGCTCTGGTAGGCCATCAACGTTTGCAACTGAAGTTAACATCGCAAAAGTGAAGGAAATAGTGACTGAAAATCCTCATTCAACTTTGAGAGAGATAGCCGCCGAACTTTCTGTATCTCACGAGTCGATCCGTACTATTTTAACTAATCATTTGGGTATGAAACATGTTACCGCTCGGCTAGTCCCAAAAGACCTGAATTTTCTCCAAAAACTCAATCGCATGAGAGTCGCTGAGGACATTCTAGAACGAGTCAATTCCGACCCAACATTCATGAAACGCATTGTTACTGGTGACGAGACGTGGGTTTACGAGTTTGACATGCAAACTAGTCAACAAGCTTCGGAGTGGCGCTTCGTGGCACCCGTTTTCAATCGGTAGAAGACATAAAGGAGAATTCGCGCCGAGAACTGAATTCAATTCCGGAAACAGCGTTTAAAAAATGTTTTGATGATTGGATTATTCGTTGGCGTAAGTGTATCGTTTCTGAAGGAGCATACTTTGAAGGTGATAAAATAAATTTGGATGATTAACAAACAGTTTGTGTATTATTGATCTTTTCCCGGTACTTTCTTGACAGAGTAGTATTATATTACGCTCGCTCGGCTCGCGCGCTGTAGGGTCGCAGTTCTACCTAACACCTCCTCGCTTCGCTCGTCGTCGTACCTAACGGACACCTTCCTTATATATCTACATCATATTCATAATATCAATTTAAAATTAAAAAAGAAAGAACATTTGGAGTCATAAAAATTACATACTTATGTACTGAGGCAATGAAACGGTATGAATAATAATAATTAGTGGCTTAAAATATATGCATTAAATTATTTCTGTTTAATCATCAATATGCCTTTGAATGTTATAGATATAATTTTCATGACTTATGAATTTTACAATCCTTAACATTATGGACTATTCACTTTAGCATTATTAAGCATTATGCTTTACAGTTTGTATGACTATCGATAGTTATGAGCATAAATAGTATGACAATAAATTTCTGACTTTCAAAATTCGATACAACAACTTTATGGGTAACAAAGGGATCCCAGTTCAACGCTCTAACCATCAGTCTATTCAGACGGCGACGATCGCATCGAAATTGCGATTGTGCGCGGGAAATCTTTTTGAGTGAAAAAACGGGGAAAACGAATTTTCCCGGATATGAGACTTAGCGTGATCGATTTTTCGCCCCCATAAACCCTGCAAATTTCATCGAAATAGTTAGAGCCGTTTTCGAGAACGTATTTCTTTTTATCTTATCTTTTATTTTAAAATAAAAAAATAATACACGTTGATTGTTTATTTTAAAATGGAATGAGAATAGAAGATATTTCTTTATCCTTGAATATTATCTACCTATATGTTGACAGTAATATCGATATACATAATTTATTGTCCTAAAATATTCTGCTACATCACTTTAGAATTCGTGCCCCGAGTTAGCTTAGCACACGTATGTTCATAACTGGAGCACTGTCCATAATAGGTGATTTTACCTTACATTAGTATTCTGTAGCGTAGGAACCATAATATTATCTTACCAAATTACGGGCACCTATGTAATTTATAAATATACATTAACTTACTGCTCGGTGATTCAAATTGTCCGTATAAAAATGTCAATCGTACAGGAAGTTGGACAGAAATCGGAAGTGGTTTAAAAAGTTGTTGCAAAAATGCGAGGTTAAATTACCCAAATTATTGAAGTTAGAATTCAGGGAAAAATATTCCGTTATACTGGCAACATTGCCGTGTAATAATTGCGTCTGTAAAAATATGATATTTTGTATTCAACAATTTAATTTACGTAAAACGACAAGTCAAAAAGAAGGGCTTTCGAGTGGAATGCGATTTTACCATGTATATTTAATTTATGAGAAGCATTGTCGCACCCATTTATTGCGTAAACCGTCATTTTGAATTAAAATCCGAAAGCTGTTGAGGCTGTGAGACGTGATTGCGACTGACAAGGCCGATCGCTGAGAACTAAGCCAAAATGGTTTGGTTTAAGGGTTACACATTTGGTGCGCGGACTAGGTTTCTATGTGTTATTATTATACAGCTTTATTTCTGCAGTATCACGAATAGTATTTTTAGTACCTGTATGGCTTAGAATGAATGAAAAATGGTACCTACCTCGTACTAATAAAGTTACGTGTATATAAGCCTGGGGTTGAGCCGACACTAATGTTAACCCTTTGCATAACTAATCAAAAGTGAAGAGCCGCGCGACGACGCGCCGGCACGCGACTGGATAATTTAAACGCATGTCATGTTGCGAACTAATAGAAAAATTTAAATAGGCTTAAATAAGGGCACGGGAGTGGAAAAGGAACACAAGAGAGTACCTCATTTAAAAGGGTACTGATGAGACACATTTACACAATCTTCAACCTTATAAATAAACAATCCTTACCAATATTATAAATGCGAAAGTTTGTGCGCGTGTGTGTGTTAGTTTGTTACTCTTTCACGCTGCAACGGCTGAACGGATTTGAATGAATGTAATGGATTGACATATAGGATACTTTTTATCCCGGAAAATCTGGTAGTTCCCAAGGGAAAACCGATAAACGACTTTACGCGGACGGAGTCGCGGGCAAAAGCTAGTAAATAAATACAGGGGACTATCTCATACAAATTGACCTAGTTCCAAACTAAGCTCTAGCTACTAGGCTTGTACATACTATGGGTACTAGACAACGATAGAGATACTTATATAGATAACTATACTTAAATATATAGAAAACATTCATGACTCAGGAACAAATACTCCCGCTCATCACATAAATAATCGCCCATACCGGGATTCGAACCCGGGACCGCTAGCTAGTTCTTTATCGTACATTATACGTTACTGGCTCGGCCAAAATGACCCTTCGGGCAGTCGGGTAAAAAGTGTACTATAGCGAACGCGACGTGTCCCGGGGATAGGCGAGCACTTCCGAAGTTATTTAACACATAAACATAGCAAATAGAACTTCCCGGGTGTTCTACGACACGCGGTTATTTACCTGTGTCATCAGAATCCAAGATCTGGACAAAAACTTCCTTTAGTCTCTCATATTTAATCCTGCCAATTCTTACTTTATTATTCTGTTTTAAGTTAAGCTATGTAATTCTGTTGACACATCGTCGTTCAGTTCTACTCAGTCGATGAATAGCCGGCGAATTTACGTCGTCCGTCAAGGTGGGCAAATGACATTCAACTGCCTGCACATTCATTGAGTCGCCGGTTTCACAGACGACCAGCTGTGAATCCAGCGACTAAATGAATGTTCAGGCATTTGAATGTCATTTACCCACCTTGACGGACGACATAAATTCGCCGGCTATTCATCGACTGAGCAGAACTGAACGACGATGCGTTAACAGAATAACATAGAAGTACATTTATTTCCATCTTGTGCATTTACACAATGACTTCAGTGTTTCAAATAAACTTTATTGGTCATTCTTGCATTCACATAATATTTATTAATAGCTTTTTATGGCTATGTATGTTAGCAATTATTATCATAAACTGCGCCGCTAATGCATTATTTTATCGGTAAAGTTGGTAAGCGTTAACTGAAAACGATTAGCATGTATTTATTTTCAAACGATCATCAACAGGGAATGTGCATGAAATTTATTGCATTTCTTAACAAAATATGAAAATACCGTAAAATATATGGCAAAGTTAAATTAAAATTAAAATCGGACACAAAATACGGATAATATAAGCATTTAAAAACTACAAATTAGACAGAGAGATCCGACATGAACTTTCACGTCAGCGCGCACTCCGGCCATATAAACTCCATGTTAAGTTCCGTTTTGCTAGAAAGAGATTAGAAACAAATCTGTCATGGCTTCTATCTTGGTTATTTTTATAGTTATTCGAAAAATATTTTTTCTATACTGTTTGTTACTTACCTACATGAATTAATTTTTATTAAAGCAACGGCAACGGCTCTAACGATTTCGATGAAAATTGCGACATGGGGGTTTACGGGGGCGAAAATTAGATCTAGCTAGGTCTCATATCTGGGAAAATTCGTTTTCCCCGTCTTTTCACGCAAAAAACATTTTCCGCGCAATACGTATGGTTCGTAATTTTGCTGCGGCTCCCGCCGTCTGACTAGCGCGTCGGTTGAAGCGTTGGCCTACTACACAAAGACCGCGGGTTCGAATGCTTAACAATGCTTAAACCAAAATTAATGTGAGAGAAGAGCTTTACTCCTTCCGAGGCAGTTACATTTCAAAGAATTTCTTCTTGAAATGACCTTCAATGTGGCGCTTAAGTCATAATAGTTTCACGTGAGCGGCCCCTCGACGCTCTGGAATATTATATTCAGGAGCAATGAAAACGGCCACTGTATATTTTACATTCATATTATCCCGTTCTCATCTGACACGTCTTCGGGGCTATTATTAAACGTTTCGACGGCGAACTCGTCTCGCTTAATTTCTTTCTCGTGATACGCTTTTATTATGGCAGCGGGCTTAGCATGCACGAAATTACTGTATTAACTTAAGTTGTCCCAAAAATGTAACTTATACTGCCGTACTCAGAGACGTCAATTAAGTTTCAAGTTTCATTAAAGTTGCTGCGTCTTATTCTATTGCTATAGCAAAGACAGTGACAGCAGCTACTTTAATGAAACTTAAAACTTAATTGACGTCTCTGAGTGCGGCAGTTAGGTTAGGGTATTGCGTTTGTGAAGACATGTCTGTCTCTGTCCTACTAGGGTTCAAATTAGGCGTGTCTATCGTAGAGCTCATCGGCATGCTCGCCAGTACCGGTAAATAATAACACCTTGCTCGAGTCGCGGGAGGAATATAAATTATCTTATATCGTGTGTTACGTGAGATGTTGCTTAGCCTTAAATTAACTAGAACTTCTCAGCGGGTTTAACATGTATGGACGAGATAAAATTTGACAGGTGCTAGGGAAATTAATACATCTATTCCATATTCTAACGTAAGACTTAACGCTTAAGGTTTAAAATAAAGTGTCCCGTCTTGATAAAATCGCTATAAAAATGTTAAAATCGCTATAGTCGCTTAGTAATAAAAGGCAATAAAAGCCAGGACGAGACACTTTTATTTTAAACCTTAAGCGTTAAGTTTTACGTTAGAATATGGAATAGATGTATTCATTTCCCTAGCACCTGTCAAATTTTACCTCGTGCTTGCATGTTAAGCCCGCTGTTATTATAGTTAAGAATATGTTGCTGTTATTTATTAAATTAAAATAATGATTAATAATGAGGTTTGTAGCTATCGCGGGGTATTTCTATTGCTACCTACGTGCGTTTCTTATCTAAACTTAAGCGTCGTTTTGACGTAGGTATAGGAGTATTACGGCCGCACTCAGAGACGTCAATTATTTTTTAAGTTTGTTTAAAGTTGCTGCTGTCACTTTCTTTGTTATACGAGTAGCAATAGAATAAGACGCAGCTTAATCAAACTTAACAATTAATTGACGTCTCTGAGTGCTGCAGTTAGCTATGATTTAAAGGTCTTTACGTTCACTGCATTGAATCAACAGTATAGTTTTGAAAGAATTCGCTTGTGACTTGTGATACCTATAGGTTGACATTTTTACAAAATAGTTAAGTGTTGTTATGGCGGGTTTCGTGACAAGTTAATAAAAAGTAAAAACAAAGCTTTATGACGAGCAATAGTTGCATAACTCGTTCGTTGGCGAATTAAAAAGTGAGTTATTTTAGAGAATCACCTTAAGGAGTGAGATAAAAAGTTAGGTGCTTTTAAAAAAGTTGGTTTGTATACAATCGAGTAAACCTTATTATTTTAGTAAACATTATGTAAGCACAAACCTTTTATATACAATAGTGCCAATAATGTAGCAACAGGCTAAATGTTGAAGTCGCACGGTTTTATTGTGCGGAAGTTTCTAGGAGAACACAACTTACAGTAACTTGTTTATATTTATGGTACAACGTTAATCTACTTACTTGGAAACTGTTTGTTATTGAAATTACTTTCTATAATATAAGACCCACTATACAATAAATAAATAGTCAACGGAATACAAGCATATTGTGAATAAGGTTGAGTTGCAATTCTAATGGAGACGATAAAATGTATTATAAACTCCTTTTTAGAGTTCCGTATTTCATGTATTTAATTTTAACAAGTATCGATTATTTTTTTATATAAAATACCTATTTTATTTAAAGAATGCCTGCACAGATCCTAATCTACAATATGATACTTATTTTGCAAAAAATTACACGATTATTCTATTTCTAAAGTAATTTTCAATAACCACAGTTCAAACACTACTTAATCCACTAATCGACAGAAGTATGATTACTTCTGTCGATTATCAAATATTAACCAGCAAGTAATCCCACAATCCAAACAACAATGACGTTTAACTTAAACACACTTCACTAACAACCAGAACTTTAAGCTCTCTAGTAAAAGTTGTCGAAAGTTCGGTCACGCGGAGGGCGGGCGGCGGCGTCGCGGTTCCGAGTAGCACTGAGCTTTCCGCCCTGGGCTTTCCCCGCCGAGCTTTCGCTTTGTATGCACTTTGGAACTTTGCTTGTGTATGTAAGTTGCGGTTAAGTTTTAATTGGTATTTTGGATGGTGAGGTTTTTTAATTTTCAAGTTGAGATTATGTTAATTAAGAAAAGGTTTTTATAAGTTAAGCTCCATCGTTTTAATAACGAACTGCTAAATAATTAATTCGTTCTTCACCTATTTTCTCGAAAGTTATTTATTTAACCTTCATTGCACGAAAACAAATAATGTCTGATAAACACACATAACTAATTTAGGTACCGAGCGTCAACGCTCGGGTCGAAACCAAATTTTCATCGATTTTCTATACAAAAAAAAACAAAAAAAAAACGATCCATAGTTGGGGTTCTAACCCGCAGTCTTTGCGTAGTACAACGCTCTAACCATCAGTCTATTCAGACGGCGACGATCGCATTGAAATTACGAGCCATAATGCGCGGGAAATCTTTTTACGTGAAAATACGGGGAAACGAATTTTCCCAGATATGAGACCTTGCTAGATCGTTATTCGCTCCCGTAAACCACTATGTTGCAAATTTAATCGAAATTGTTAGAGCCGTTTTCGAGAACGTGAGTACAAATATATATGAGACCAGACCATGGAGGTAGACCAGCCTAAGACGAACCAAACCACGCACTTTTTTCTTCTTTTTTAACGGAGTGGAAATGCGCTACGCATTGTCCCCATACCGAACCAGCCTAACCTGACCCTAGTAAAAATCGCTTGGTTTTCAAGATTTGCAAAATTAAAGTTCTTTTCCAGTACAAACTTTAAACTGGCATATCTCGAAAACCATGCGACTTTTACTGAGGTCATGTTAGGCTGGTTTAGCAGGTCTAAGGATAGGGTATCTGCGGTGTCCGGGTTACGTGTCCATTTTGGGACATCCTGTATATAGAAATGTTTCTCGTTTAATAAGTAGGATTTACTGACACGGTTGAACAACAATATCTGACATGCCTAGTAACATACGATTTTGAACCCAATATCAGTAGACTTAGTAAATATTGGTGGTGATTGTACTAGGTGAGGTTGGTCAATCACAAGCCAACCGTTTACAAGTGGAAATGTTTTAATAAACTTACCACGCCTTTACGGATTTGTGTCATGTGCAAGCTACATTAAACCCCAGACTCATTTACATTACTTTATTCCATTTAAAGTATTTTTTTTTACTATGCGAAACCTAGAGAAGGTTTATGTGCCCATGGGGAGTTCGGACATTTGTGCTTTAATTATATTAAACTAAAATTACTTACAAGCTTATAATATTACTTATAATCAGAGCCCGGAATTTTCGCAGCAAAACAAAAGACTGTCGCAATCTAGCTAGTGTTAGAAATATTTTTTTATGGTTAAAAAAAAAAAGTCCTGACTTTTATTCCCTTTTATTACTAATAAGCGACTAGTGCGATTTTCACAATTTTGTAGCGATTTTATCAAGATGGGACACTTTTATTTGAAACCTTAAGCGTTAAGTCTTAAGTTAGAAATGTTAGAATATGAAATAGATGTATTTATTTATGAATATATTTATTGTTTAAGTTTATTTACGTTTATATCTAGGTATATGTTTATGTATATTTTGTTATTGACTTCATTTATTAATACTTTCAGTTTGCACCGCCTGCCAATTTTTGATGTTTATTTAATCTTGTCTTCTTTGTAAGGTTGTCTGGAAGAGATCGCTATTTAGCGATAAGACCGCCTGTTGCCTCACTATGTAACACTTCTCTTTCTTGTTGTATTTCCTGTTATTGCTGTATGTGGTGTTCAATAAAGAGTTATTGTATTGTATTGTATTCATCTCCCTAGCACCTGTCAACATTTTTCTCGTGCTTGCATGCTAGGGGGCCATCTCATACATGAACAAAACAAACATATCATATTATTAAATAAAATGTGCGTGCTACGAAACTAGGATCTAACGTACCTGAGCCCTTAGCCAAGATGCCCATCGCTAACTAGCGTTTCTATTCGTTTACTTTTTAAACCAATCGCGTCACAGGTAGATCACGTGACTCTTTGTAACACGTGATCTATCAGTGACGCGATTGGATTAAAAACGAAACGGATAGAAACGCGTAGTTAGCGTAATGCATCTTG
This sequence comes from Tortrix viridana, assembly GCA_963241965.1. Lineage (NCBI taxonomy): Eukaryota > Metazoa > Arthropoda > Insecta > Lepidoptera > Tortricidae > Tortrix > Tortrix viridana. The sequence goes on from OY725176.1 coordinate 521,825, forward strand.
GCTAAGAGCCCTGCAGCCATCGTACGCTTGATCGGGTTTTCTTTCTTTTTATCTCAAAGACAAAAGATCGGCTTTTTTTACAAACGAGTCGACAGCGCCGTTTTTCCGGGAAAATCTCTTTGATCGTCGAGTGGCTGCTTTTGACGGCAGGCATAACAAATATAATTAAATAATGTATATTTTAATTAAATAGAAAACGATATTGGCTCGAAACTGCGGCTTCGGTTCGATATCACGTGCTGCCCAAATGGTTTAATTACTGTGTTATTAATAAATAGTATCAATTTACTTTAAAACGTCTGATATTAAACAGGTTTCAATTAATTATTTCATTGCATACCTTTGCTGCCAATCCTTGACATCCCTAACATTATAAATGCGAAAGTAACTCTGTCTGTCTGTTAACTCTTCACGCATAAACCGCTGAACCGATTTAGATTAAATTTGGTATGGATATAGTTTGAGCCCCGGGGAAGGACATAGGATATTTTTTATCCCGGAAAATGAGTTCCCGTGGGATACACGATAATTGACTTTTACGCGGACGGAGTCGCGAGCAAAAGCTAGTTATTGATATTGGATGAGTGAACAAATATGGCGGCGGGTCCAAGCTAGGTGTAAACGTGTATATTTAAGTGCCGAGTAGGAAATCAAGTTAGATAACCAGTTCTGCTTTGAGAAGCTATTTAGCTAAAGAAGAATATACTGCACAATTTACGTAACGTTTTGAAAAAGAAAATGTTAGAACAATTTCGAGAGACAAGAATTGAATTTTCAATCTGCAAAGCAACTATCTCAACAGTACTATCTATATCCACTCGGATAGCCAGAGCTCTCTTGGCTCTAACCTCTGATGTCACGAACTCAAGGCTGGTTGAGAACTGCAGGCAACTTTTAAACACCCTGGGTGCAAAAAACAGGGTAATCCTACGATGGGTCCCAGGGCATGCGGGCATCGTCGGCAACGAGAAAGCGGACGAACTCGCACGAGTATTAGCTAAGGGAACACAGTTTGGACCGGAGCCATTCTGTGGCATCCCCAAAAGCCTAACAAAACTCACCCTGCGGACATATTGCTATAATGCAACCATTCAACATTGGAGGACAACTCCAGGTTTAAACTATTCCAAGGCCCTGAGCATTTAGCAAAAAGGCAGCTACGGAGGCCTTAGCGCTAAGTAGGAACAATCTTCGCAACCTGGTTAGAGTGCTTACAGGGCACTGTTGCCTAAATATAAGCACATGCAGACGATTGGGAAATTGGCTCTGCCATCTGGCGGAGGAAACACCCTTGCACATTCTCCCCGACTGCCCGACCATAATGCGTCATCGTAGCTCCTCATTGGGAAAGCACATAATGTGCCCAGAGGAGATCAAGTATCTCAGCGCCAAAAAAGTCCTGCAATTCCTGGAATTAACAGGGCTTAGCGGAGAACTGTAAGTTGTGGCGATCACAATAGATCAACTCTGGTCGCAGTGATACTAGGTTATTTTAGCCTTGAATAGCCGCTCCCTGAATAATAATAGTAATAATATAATAAAAGTGTCTCGTCCTGGCTTTTATTACCTTTTATTACTAGCGACTAACTATAGCGATTTTCACATCAAGACGGGACACTTTTATTTTAAACCTTAAGCGTTAAGTCTTACGTTAGAATATGGAACACATGTATTCATTTCCATAGCACCTGTCAAATTTTATCTCGTGCATGCAGGCTAAGCCCGCAGGGGACAATGTAAGTAAATACAAAATACGAAGTTGGTATAACCAACGTCCGCCTGCAAGGACACCCAAAAGCCTTCAGTTTAAAATAAAGTCAGAAATCGATACGCGCATTTTATATGCAGGCAGGTGCGATGCGTAGGGGGTTTCCGAAGACAGATGACGATATTGACGATACACTATGTTGTTATGTCACTAAAAATTCGTTGCTGAAGCAGACAACTCACTTCATTTCGTCAACGCAGTATTAACCGGCAAAACCGTATGAAAATCTGTACAGTAGTTTCTGAGATTAGCTCGAATAAACTCGGCGCGGCGGGGGACTTTAAGTTAGGTATAATATGTACTGATAGATGATTTACTTTTAAACATTACTAGCGACCCGCCCTCGCTTCGCTCCGGGTTCTATTATATTAACCTTTCGTGAAGAATTACCTAACATGGTGAAAACCGCATCAAAATCCGTTGCGTAGTTTTAAAGATCTAAGCATACATAGGGACAGACAGACGCGGAGGACGACTTCATTTTATACTATGTATTAATTGTACACATGCCTAAAAGGTATCTAAATTTTCTTAACAAATATTGCTTTTTACAAAAACCCAGTAGGTGTTACGGGTTAAGCAAGATTAAGTATTTGCTTAGCTAATCTACGCTGTCGTTTAACCCTAAACTGAGGAGGCCCGACGTGGCGCGCGGCCGGAAACGGGCGCGGCCCCCGGAAGGCCGGGCCTCCAACAGTATTAAGCTATAAGGCCTGTGTTTAGATAGTGACTGCGCCAAAACACTGACAGGATACCTTTTTATTTCCGGAATAATGGTGCCTTTGGAAAGGGATTTGACGCCAGACAATTTATGCAAAATTCTGGACATAATAACGTTTAGTCAGGAATCATAGTTTTTTTTTCGTGAAATAAAACTACATTTTTCCATGGACATTGAACGGAATTACAACAAATCTGGGAAAATTTTAGATCCGTCAGATCCATTTTCTCTTTGGATATACAAAACCCGAAAAATAGCAGATTCTGATAAACTAGATATATGAAACCGTTAAACGACTATCACCAAATTTGCTAAATGTGACGTTCTCAATATAAAGGGACCTTATGGGGGAAGGTAGTTACGCTCTTCTTATTCTTGTAACTATACGAATACTATGGTAACAATTCTAAAAACGGCGTAACCGCCTGCCTACATAAGGTTCCTTTATATTGAGAACGTCACAAATAATTAACTAAAAAGATTTGTTGGTTAAACTCACACCCACATGTTTTAAATTCATGAAATTGTTTTTCAGAACGAGCTTTTAAGCTGATGACTTTTTTCAACAGATTGGAAGCTCATGTGTATTAGAATAATGAAATTAATGAATTACGCGCGTTCGTGGCACGCACTGAGTTCGGCGAAGCGCTCGCGTGATGTTTGATTAATATTCTTTTAAAAGCATATTTTACCGACTACATATATAATTGCGAATCAAGGCCCGTATTCGTGGCTGTCTAAATCATACTGGTAGTAAGTAAGTAATTTATTATGTAGTTTCGACCGTTTTTAGGGTTTTGGGTACGGCAGAGGGTCCCAACGGGACTTTTGTGGCGTGGTACTTATAGAGTCCCGGTAGTAGTATATACGTACATATATAAGTACTCTATTTGTTTAGGAACCTAAACAAATTGTAAACAAAACAAACCATGTGCCTCTGTTGAACAATCAAAACTGTTTTGTCGAACTTTGACGGGCCGTACAACTCTACGGTCCGTATTAATAAACTCATCTCAACTGTGATCCCCGTCTCAAGATACGTCAAAGTAAACGTCAATCAGATCAGATCAGAGTCGAGATGAGTTAATACGGCCCTAAATTCTTAAGATTGCCCTCAAACTCCACTCACCGACCAGCGGGTGATCGGTGGCTTTGTCCATGCCGCCATAACAATTAGGTCCAGTTGATTTAAACCTTGGGGAAGGTCTTTGTCCAGCAGTGGACGTCTTGCGGCTGATGATGATGATGATGATTTAAAAATGGCCAGCATACATGTCATCCCACCGTTCGACGCAGCATTAACTATCGAACACCTATTTCATTCAAGCCCCTAAAACCGTTTTACAGCCTTTAATATCGAAACCGGGTGCCCTGCGCTCGCATCGTCTACTCAAAGCTTTGGTCTGTTGATCATAACGCACAACGCTGCGGTATGCGGTATGAGGTGTTTGTATGGAACCGCTGACGCATGCGTCGACGGACAACAGACCGTTTAATTGCTACTGAACCAGTGAGCTACATCTTTGGCCTCTTCTGCACTTTCCATCAGGTGAGATCGGGGTCAATCACTGTTCAGTCTTATGTAAAAAAAAAAATTACGTGTCCGGCGCCGCACAAAGCGTACTTACCGCAGCGTTGTGCGTTGCGTGCGATCAACAGACCAAAGCTTAATATTGTTGTGTCGAATGATCGTTTGGTTTAACATCTTTTTGCATAACACCCTTTTACGCTGAAATTACAGGATTTAATAAAATGCCTGTTGTGTGGATTAGGTTAGTTAGGTCTATATTAATTAAAAAAAACCTTGTAATTGAATGAAACGTTTTCGACAAAACAATACATTAGGTCAAACAATGATTAGCCACCTGATATAGACCCGTCAAAACCTGTAACGTACTCGTACTTACATCCCTATGTACTTTACATTATACAAGCCAACCTTATGATGAGACAGTTTTATTAAACGAATAAACTTCCTATTTTCCTGAATGTCATGAAATATCAAGGCTGGCCGAGGGACGCACGTTCTAAAGGCCAACCGCGAAAAATACATGTTTTTATTTGGCATTCTTATAAAAACCGGTCAAGTAAGAGTCGGACATTAATATGGGTGTTCAACAAATTGTACATAATTAAGGACTTAAGGACTTAAGTTAAGAAACGGTAACTTTCTCAGTTTCGTAACGAAAATTAACGATACAAATGTATGACTAATTTTCGTTACGAAACCGAGAAAGCTACCGTTTCTTAGCGTCGCGTCGTTCTTAACATTCCTTAACTTTCTTAGTTTCGTAAGGAAAACTAATTTTCCTTAACAGTCATTATAAATTCTCAACAGTCCTTAACTATGTACACTTATTTTTACTTACTTATTGAAAAACAAAACTTTTTAATTGTAAATTTACATAACTACTTAATTACGTTTGGCATTATGAAATTTGGGAGTTCGATCAATTCGGCATTCTATATGTAGTGTAGCTAGCTGCCCAGCTTGCGCAATTACCTACTTATACGACTTCGTCCACGTAGAAGTCGTTTATCGCAACTCCAACGGGAACTGTTATATTTTCCAGGATAACAAGTATCCTGTCATTCCCCGGGACCTAACTATCTCCATACCAAATTTCATCGAAGCCGTGAAAGCATATCAAACAGAGAGTAGATTGACATATATACACTTCCTTAAGAGGACTGTGAACCAGCTGCAAAATCTAGCCTTTTCATACGAACGGCGATAACGTTTTCCACCCCCTAAACGTTAACCGAATTCGACCAATTTTTGATATGTGGTCAATCGGAACAAAAACTATGTCGGTAAACATCGGGCGCAGTTGTCGTTTTGGAGCCGATTGTAACCCCACGGCCACACTTCGGTGATTCGGGCGAAGGTTCGTGTTGGTGTCACTTTCTGTCTCTATGATAATGAAAGAGAGGCTAACGCGAACCTTCGCCGAATCGCCGAAGTATGGCCGTGGGGTTACAATCGGCTCCAAAACGACAACTGCGCCCGATGTTTACCGGCCCCTGGTTTAGCGGCTCGGTTCTGTCACAGTATAAATATAGCTAAAGCAATAAAGAAACTACGAACAAACTTTCGATACGTCGCACTCACACACGCACGTCTCAACCATTCGTCTCCACGCGACACCCGCCACTGACAGCACTGCCACGTCCGCTTAGGGGTCTCGTTGAGACGTGCGTCTGAGTGCGACGTTTCGAACGTTTGTTCGTAGTTTCTTTACTGCTTTAGCTATAGTTAAACTGTGGTTCTGTTTAAATGATTCCCAAGTAGCACACAAACTGTAAAAGTTTTTACAGCCCTTAAAATGCTGAAACTAGAGTTATAACACTTATAACGGCTGTATACGCTCCTAAGTATATTTACTTAGAGCTTTTGTGTTACTTGGGTCATGTTTAGAGTAGGTAGTTGGTAAATGCACTCGCTTAATATGTACCTAATTACTTAATAATCTAGTTTTAATAGTAAACTTACCCGCTTTATTTTTTGCGATACCCTAACGGGGTCTTATTATTACTAAGTGACTATCGCGATTTTCACTTTTTTATAGCGATTTTATCAAGACGGTACACTTTTATTTTAAACCTTAATTATTAAATCTTACGTTAGGATATGGAATAGATGTATTCATTTCTCTAGCACCTGTCAAATTTTATCTCGTGTATGCATCCGAAGCCCGCTGCGGGCGGGACACATTGCTTAAAGTACTTAAAGTTTAAAAAAACCCAAAATATCAATGTAGTTGCAAAATAATTAAACGAAATAACTGTTTAAGAATAAATAAACAACTAAAGGTTGATATTCTTTTGCGTGAGGACAAGCCATTGTGACAAAAAAAGCACGACCCATTCAGTGTTCATCAATTTGCAATGTCCGCCCTTCCCACGATTTACAACGATAAATAATATCGTTACAACCCAGTTAATTGTCAAGGGGAATCTAGCTCGCGGCACTCCCTAGTCGAGCCCTAGAAAACCTTTGCAACTATGTATCTATGCGTAAGTACCACGGGGTGCTTCTACTTATTGTTTGTCCGATCGCCGCTGATTTTGACGGCAATAATAACTTGATCCGTCTGTCTTAAGCGTTGCCTTGGGCACAGTTCCTACTTGACTCCTGCCAAGGTCCTACGGCCTGGCCACGATTATACGCGACGGTAGCTACAAACGGCAAGTGGAAATAAACAAATGTAGCTATAGAATATGTATGAAGCATGCCACGAGTCGCCGCGGCGGCAATGGGGCATTTTCATGCATTTCTCCCGCGTTTGCTCCGCTAAAGCGTGTGCTAGACGGTTTGAAACCACTGGTTTGAAACCAAGTGACCTCGGTAGTTTGAAAACATGTAGACAGTGGTTTCAAACCAAATTTCGCAAAGTTTGGTTTGAAACCACTGTCTACATGGTTTCAAACTACCGAGGTCACTTGGTTTGAAACCGTGGTTTCAAACCGTCTAGCACGCGCTTAACCGCCGCCGCAGTCGCCACCGCGCAAAGTCGTGGCCTGACGAGCATTCTGCGCTTCGTGATTTTATCATATTTATTTCATAATTTTTAATGTTGTCTAATAATTAAAAGTTAGACCCGCGCTCGTAGGCATTATGCGGAATGAGTTCCTACTTGGCGGAGCGCGTCTAAACACGACCAAGGGTATCCTTACGTATGTGCAAGGTGGTTACTAAGAAGCGCTAACTTTGAAACTTCGAGTAACGTGCCCGTCCCTTAAATTAATTTGTGATTAAATGGAAAGAAATAAGAACATGACGCTAACGTAATTTCGAACTCGGGCCTGCGCAAACCGGCGGAGCGCAGCGCAGATCACTTTAAATTTATCAATGTATATTCTTTCCTATTTTAATTACAATAAGGTATAAATTTGAATGCGCTGAGAGCGACGGAGCATCACGGGGGATTTCTACTCTGCGGCTGCGGCTCTAAATTTATACCTTATTGTAATTAAAATAGAAAAGAATATACATTGATAAATTTAAAGTGATCTGCGCTGCGCTCCGCCGGTTGGCGCAGGCCCTTACTGCAGCACTCAGAGACGTCAATTAACTTTTAAGTTTCATTAAAGTAGCTGCTGTCACATTCTTTGCTATAGCAATAGAATAAGACGCAGCCACTTTAATGAAACTTAAACTTTAATTGACGTCTCTGAGTGCGGCAGTTATCCTTCAAAGTAGGGTCTCTACGTGGAAATACGACGAATATAGAGATACGTGTCAGCAACGTTTTACTACTGAGGGGTCAAGTTACGCTAGTCACCGTGGTTATGAGTGACAACATTTTCTACCAGAATATCCCCCTGTTCTGCATATCAAAATTCCGGGTGTGTAATATTTTGCATAACAACAAATGTAGGTACTAATTGTCATTTTGCATAGCACGAATTGCATAATTTCGATCTGTATAATAAACCAACGCTATAATAATTATAATATATAACCACGAAATGCATAATTTCAGGAAACATATTAAGGTAGGATGGAAATATAAATTAGACGATTCAAGCGTAGCGTCTTAGAAGAAATTGATTTAAAACACATAACAAACAACAAGAAAATTATTGTTATGATAAAATGAGTGTTATATATTATTTGATCTTATACCTGATAAAATTATACAATTTGTTTGTATGCCACACGTTTATTATACATTTCGTTTATACATTATGTAAAAAGTGTTTAGACTGATTGAAACGCACCTATTCCAGCACACCATAAATCAAGTTTCTGTAATTCGCAAAGACTGGCCGCTGCCCGCCCTTCGGCAATTACTGCAATACGGACTAGGTATTCACAAATGAAATGAAACTTTATTTTTCTATTAATCAACTTCGTAGGTATTATTTTACGAAAAATAAATCATTCTAATGACGTTTATTATAAGTTTATTGATTACAAGTCGAATGTATCGATCAACGATGGTTTAAAATAAAATATATTGAATTATTGGTCAACTATGCCTCCTATACAGGGTGTCCCAATATCAGTAACCCACATTGACACCGGAGGTAGACCAGCCTAAGACCGACCGAACCAGATACTTAATTTATTTTTTTTATTTTTGGGACTTTTTTTTTATTATTTTTTAACGGAGTGGAAATGCGGTTCGCATTGTCCCCAAACCGAACCAGCCTAACATGGTCTTAGTAAAAATCGCATGATTTTCAAGATTTGCCAGTTTAAAGTTCTTTTCCAGTACAAACTTTAAACTGGCATAGGTATCTCGAAAACCATGCGGCTTTTACTGAGGTCATGTTAGGCTGGTTCAGTCCGTCTTAGGCTGGTCTACCTCCGGTGTCAATGTGGGTTACTGATATTGGGACACCCTGTATTATGGTTGCCTCGCGTGGTGCATGGAGCATTGTCTCTCTCGCACTTGCATACTGGTCAGAAAGTGAAAGATGTTTTATCCATGTTTATCCTCATCGATAATCACGACCATCCATAGTAGGCCCGCTGCATATAAGTGTTACGTCGTGTCGAACCAACGTTTGAACGTTACCTATTTACATATAAGTTTATTATTGCTATACACCATAACATTCTGACATAATATTTATCTTTTTGGTGCAAGCACTTTCAGCTTAAAAAAAATTGCCTCTAATACCTAAAGCACGAAGATAAGTCCATATTACCTAAACGGAAACTAACCTTTAAGTTCTATGTACTCGCATTGGCGGCTCGTCCGCTGTCTCCACGAATAGCTCGCCATTTTAACACACATTAACACTCACTTGACACTTCACATCCCTCAAAGATTCTTTATACAACAGTTATATTACAACTCCTAAACACCGCAATGTCAAGGTAATAACCCATTTTGGAGTAATATGGCGTAATAACACTAATAACGAACGCGATTGAGCGATTCACTGTACAGAGCGTGTCGCTCGCTTGCGGTGATAAGCGCTATCAACACGAGTGTGATGATACTATCTACTGATGATGCACTTATACTAGGTAAATATTCAAATTATAAGAGACCTTACCGCGTGTGCCGGTTCTAACGTAATCGTCATTGCTGTTGTACAAATAATATGACTTCAATAATAAGAACGGCGTACTTAGTCACCAGTTTCCGTAAAGTCTGGAGAATTACCTACAATTGTTTCATTATTTATTAGAAACTAGCGACCCGCCCTCGCTTCGCTCCGTATACTATTATATACATAAACCTTCCGTGAAAATTAATATGTACTTTTGTACTCTATTAGTTCTTGTGTATACAAGACGCTTTTAAATGAGAGCACACTGTGATGTTTCTCGCCGGACAGCTATTTCACACAATATTACTTTTATGTTGTCCGGCAGCTTGAGCACGTCATGCTCGCTCAAAGGTCTTTGCTTACGGCGGCGTCGTTGATCGGGTCGCCACCTTCCCGAACATATGGTTGAGGGAGGCGATGGCTGAGATACGCGTCATACTCGTGAACGGGTGCTGTTTGTGGGGTCCGGTCTGTTCACGTCTGCAAGGACTTGTTCAGTTAATTATTCCAGTTATGGCTTTTGACGAAGAGACCTCGTCGTGTTGTTCTCCTAGTCATTATATTTAGTGTAACGTATTTGACCTTACATTTGTAATGTTTTCATTTGTGCTAGTTCTAATAATTAATATTTGTTACTTTATTACCTTGTAATGTAACTTACTTTTAAGTATTATTGTATATTATATTGGAAAAAATGACCTTCTGCTGGAGTTTCTTGCGGCGCTTCTTCTCCGCAATGATGGTCTTGTCCGAAGCGCTGGTAGATTCACTCTATATTACTGACGTGTAAAAGAGCCCGTATATGGCCAATTTACTGAATAAATATTTGAATTTGAATTGAATCTAACTGATGGTGAAAACCGCATTAAAATCCGTTGCGTAGTTTGAAACATCTAAGCGCACATACATACAAAGGGACAAACGGCGCTAAGCGACTTTGTTTTATACTGTTGTGAAGGAGTCTTAAAATTAGTAAGTACCTACATTATAATACCAGTGTGTTAAGTTGGTATGTTACCTATTCTGTTAACGCATCGCATCGTCCTTCACTTCTACTGAGTCGAAGAATAACCGGCGAATTTACTTCGTCCGTCATTTATGCGTGACTTTTAACTTGCACTTTAAATTAGTCGCCGGTTTTAAGCGACTAAATGAAAAGGCAGCTAAATGTTATTTTTTACACACCTTGACGGAACGACGTACATTCGCTGGTTTTATTCGATTCGACTCAGTCGATGTGAAGGTGAGACGAATCACACCCTTGGTCATTTAATTTGAGGCGGGATTTCAGCCCGAGCTGTAAGCGAGGGCGTAAGTGAGCTGAAAGTTTAATGACCAATGCTCACGCGTATCATACGTTTATCAACACAATTGTGAGAAAAAAAAATATCATATAGGTACACTTATCCGTGAAATATATGTGAAAATTGTGAAACATGGCGGCGAACATTTTGTTTTTTGGTTTTGGTGGTTAGGTACATTATGCGCGCTCGGTGGAAATAGAGGCACTGACGAATCCGCCAAACAGCCAATTATTACAAATATGATTTAAACTTAATGTTTATGTAGATACCTATTTATAACAAAGTCTAATATTAATTTGTTGATAAAATTAATAATTTAATGGAAAAAAATATATTTATTATAGACATTTTAACTACCTATGTCTTAGTTAAAATGCCTAATTAATTTGCAAAAAGATTACTATTTTTAAGACGTCACAACTCTTTGCCGAGATTAAAAGAAATAATGTAAAAAACACTTGTGCGGTAATGTAAAGTAAAAGCACGCGTGTTTAATATGCTGCATTATGACCACTGACCACATAAGGGCCACTTTACGAGTGTGTTGAAAAAATAATTCTATTCGTAGGTTTTACTTAGAATGCGTTCATGAATACATTTATAAAAGCTGACAAGTTAATTCAAGCCTTTAAAGCTCCCTCGCGTGCCAATTATTGAACAGTTTAAGTTATCACTATCTTTCCTTATCACATGATAGAAGTGCTAAAACTTATCTGACAGATATATGGAGATGAAAAATCGGCCGTTATAAAATAAAAATCGACTATCTACGTAACTACACACTACTTACCTGTAATCACGAGCGATGTTACCGATAAAACTGATAATAGCTGGGGGAATGCACGACTGATTGTTTCTTATCTGATTAGCTACAAATAACGCTATGTCTAACCATCAAACCGAAGGAAGATACATACATACACACGTTTTAATTTTCATTAGTTAATTTTCCGTTGCAAGTGAACGAACGTATCGTTTTGTGTGACTTAAACGACTTACCTTTTATATTATTCACTGAATGAATCATCTTATCTTAGTGATTATTGATTTCAAAATATACTCGTACATTAGAGATGACAATTTTTTTTCTGTCGATCAGGTAGATTATTAAAAAGACACATATTTTTTATTTTTTCACATAATCAAAAAATTACGGAGATATATTTATTGAGTTGAAATGTCGCATGGCGTTCTCAATGGGTGCGCCAAAGTTCATATAAAATTGCAAATTAGATTATTGGGACTCCGAAAATGTATCTCATACAATTTTACAACCTAATGATCATTGTACATAATTTTTTTTATTACTAACGATCGAAACTCATAATCATCAGATTTCATAATATCACTAATTATACACCTTGTTTATACTAATATTTGTTTTCATATATTTTCTGATACTAACGATCGAAACTCCTAATCATTCTAATTCATAACGAAGGTCTCCATTAGGTACGACGACGAGCGAAGCGAGGAGTGTTAGGTAGAATTGCGACCCTACAGCGCGCGAGCCGAGCGAGCGAATCGAGCGTGCCGCGGTAGCGGCCGGCGAAGCGCCAGAAATGAACATATTTTTAACTAATACTTACATATAGTAGACGTTGAGCGAAGAATCACCCTTCTATTTCTAAGTCCCTGCTCCGTTGGTAGTAATAAAAATGTATGAATAAAAAAAGTATAAGAAAAAAAATTATGAAGTGATTATTATGAATACAAATGAGTATTAATAAAAAAAATATGATAACTGTCTGTTATGAGTTCGGATGGTAGTAATAATAAGTTATGAACAAAAAAAGTATGAGGAAAAAAAATATGAAGAGTGATTATTAGGAATGCAAATCGGTAGTAAAACCAAAAATCGGAATAAGAATTTTGTATGAGCCAATATGGACCCGCAGGGTTATTGCCTGACGAAATGTTGACAATTGGTATCCGAATCAACTGTCATATAGCCCATACAAAATCATGACACTTGATTTTGATTCCGAGCGTCAAACGCGTTAGGCAATAAGGGGGCAGTTCTCAACACAATTTTTACACAGAAGTGACGTAACGAGCCCACACTCCCGAACTTGGACGCGCTTTATCTTTGTCATTTTTTGTTTGATTGACAAAAGAAAAAATACGTGTCCAATATTTTTTGATGATCTAACTGACGGACTAAATATAATTTTGTTTTCTTTACCCAGTCATCATCCCTATCTATTGACAACAGCAGTTTTGTTTTTCAAATATGACACCCCATACTATGGGGCAGACGAGAGAAAAAAACCATCCCCAATTTAAGTGTAGGAGAGGTACCCGAAAAAAAATTTATTTCAAGATTTTATTTTACCACCTCGTCGGCGTAACTAATATGTATATTCATACCAAATTACAACTTTTTACTACTAAGAGTATCAGAGCTGAGCTAGGCTGCGGACGGACGGACAGACAGACGGACATGGCGAAACTATAAGGGTTCGTAGTTTGACTACGGAACCCTAAAAACTGATTATTACTCTACCTACCAACCGGTTTTTAAATTGGAAGCAAGAGGATTTTTAAAATTTAATAAAACAAACTCAAGTAACGTAAGAGTATTTATTTCGGGCTAAAATACTACTTAGGTACTTAGTACCTACCTATAAGTATGTCGTGCCGTTTCAAATTACAGGGTTGAATAAACCCACCCGTTAGCCAGTGTGGACGAAACTTATTACTTATTTACAAGGTAACTCAAGGGCAAGCGTCAATAAATATTAGATTCTAAAGACTACCCATTAAGTCATAATTTATTTAAAAGTGCGTTTACGTCGTGTCCGGGCGCCCTATCATTACTGTTATTGTTTCCAAATGAAGTATTTTTCTATAATCGAAGGCACTCACCGCGACGATGAGCGAGAAGCTAAGGTAGAGCTAAAAACTATAGCCTTGTTCGGACTACATTAGTATTTTAGTCGAGTAGCGGATCAGGGTGGATTACAGAAACATTGTCACAGTTAAGTAAGAACCTGATTTTATAAACGCTATCTTTTTCCATTACGTCACGAAAATTAACCATATAAGTGTACGACTAAATTTCGTTACGTAATGGAAAAAGTTAGCGTTTTGTAATTAAGTTCTTAATCGTGACAATCATTCTGAAATCCGCCCATCAGCACTTCGCATACTAAAGTCAGCGATGGTTTACAAAGCAATCGGACCTAACGGGTTACCTTTTCAATCTGCGCTGGTAATTAATTCTACAAAACACTATAATTTAACTAATACTGTTATTATTCAAAAGCGGGGAAGTATCTTCCGTTTCCGATTTTTCACTGTCACTCGTCACTGAAAACAAAAAAATAAAAATAACAATTAAATGCTAAATTATTGTATAAAAACTCGCAGGGAACACGTGTAACATACGAATAAGCATGCAGTTAGAAACATGCACAATTAGTAGAAAAAGGAAAGGTTACAAATTAAATATTTATTGTATTTACAATTCGACCATAACACCTAAACTACGTGACATTTCTCATACGTGTCTCGTCTGCACTAACCAGAAATAGTGTTGGGTATATTTTCTAAGTTATTAATAAAGTCTAAGATTATATCACATTATATATCGACCAACTATTTAAGACTACTTTATTACTGCCGCACTCAGAGACGTCAATTAAGGTTTAAGTATCATTAAAGTAGCTGCTGTCACTTTCTTTACTATGGCAATAGAATAAGACGCAGCAACTTTAATGAAACTTAAAACTTAATTGACGTCTTTGAGTGCGGCAGTTAGATTCATAAGCCATACGTAGTTTTACTTCTATGTACACACTACTCCTGTTTTATTAGTGAACCTTTTCCTTACGTTTGCGTACACGTTTTGTTTCACTAACAATTTCTAGGACACAAAGCTAATACTACTGAAAACCGAACGTGGATTGATTTGGGAAAAGCAAACAACTACAGACAACATACAGCGAGTGCACCCAAGCCACAAGTCACTGACCTTCGTTCCAACAATCGTAGCGTCAACTACTATTAATTCATCTGCAAACAAGTGCTCTGTGCGTGTCACACTGGCCACGACATTATTTCCGTAAGCTTTATTATTTCCGTAGAATCAACACAAGTTATTTTTTACTGTGTTTCTTTTAATAAAAGGGCTACAATGAAACAATAGTTCGAAAATGTACATTTGCTTATATTTCACATAAAAAAACACGTCATTATTATACAGCCAGCTTGCGTCGTGACATTACACAATATATAACATATATACACTTAGCTCTATTGCTCCTAACTACTCCGAAACCAAACGTTGAGCAACCTTGATCTAAAGATCCGATACGCTTGATATAACTCTCAAGAACTACAATTAATTAACTAAATCCAAGTTTTCAAGTTGATTCTACTTAAAAAAAAACACTTTACAAAATTACAAATGTCTGAACTTCCCCATTGGCATGTAACTACTGTAAAATAAATCTTTCACAAGGTTGAATAATCATCCTAAAGTTACAACAAGCAACGCCTGGGGCAAAGACTAGCCGTGATATATAATTTAAGACTAGATATACTGTTTGTTCTGGCTGCAAGCTCCGGGCATACCTCACGTCTCCCGTGACAAGTGCTAATATAGTACAGAGCACGAGTATTAATATAGTACAGAGCATAATAAAAAAACGTGTAGTAGCGTCCCAAATAAACCAAGATCCATCAAGGAGATAATAACGAAGAGTAACTAATAGTTTTGTTGTACATAATAGTTTTTTTTCATTAGGGGTTATAATAAAAAAAACTATTTTGTACAACAAAACTATAAAATGAAGTGTTTCAGTCTAACTGCTATGAAGGTCAGTTTTTATATAGTAATTTTGAGTTGTAAATAAAAACTAGGTATCGACTTTGATGGTGTCTTTTGGATGATCAAAGGTCAAAAATTATTCCATTGAGGAGGGTCTAGTGCAGCATCTATACGTTTTTATTTTAAGATATACAGCCAGCCATCACCGAGCATCTTGCAGTTTAAGAAGACGACAGTATAGCAGAAATTCGTTCGCGCACCACTATGCCGGTAGCACACCTCCGCCCCGAAACCGCGAGACTGTGGCGGAATCGTGATATTTAATACGAAATTGAACTTTATTTCGTTGCCAGAGTTTCGCTACTACAGTTCCGCGGCGGAGGTGTGCTACCGGCGTTATTTTCATATTTAAACACGTCACTATTTTCATATTTAAACAGGAAAACAGTGATGCCGCGAACCGTGTTAGTTTTGCACAACATATACTATAGTTAGTATTACAGGCATTTCCTATTCGCGTCCACGTATATAAGTTAACCTGAGAATGATTAAATATATCCACTTGAATGAAGCATCTATAGGTATAGCTGAGCTGTGCGACTACAGTCACAACTTGCCCGCTAGTTTGTCGCTCGGATCTCCATTTCTAACTAGTCTGTTATGATAGACACGTACTGAGCGATATGCGAGAAAATACAAGATGTTCTAGCCGCTCTGATGAGGTTTTATTTGGACAAAACCTCTAGTGTGTGAAATCTCGTTGAAAAATAATGGCATAATTTTGCATAATTCACATTGATAGACAAACGCATAATGAAAAAGTGCATAACATAGCGGCATAAATATTACATACATACACAGTAAAAGTATACGTTATTAGTTTCTGCAATTTAACTATGCTAATGCATCATAGTAAAGTATTGTGATGCCAATTAAATGTCGTGTAAACCATTTATGCTAATATTTTTATGGGAGAGCACATTTATGCCATCGGAATCTGACCCGGTGAAGCTTCTACAAAGTGATAAAACCCTTGCGAGAGTGTACACAAGCGTGAAACGCAATACTAGCAATTCCGAGCCACACACTCACTTACTGGTCATAGCTTCCTATGAATATTTCGCAACAATTACTATCCACTACGCGTAGATCTAAAACAACGTCTCAGTGTCAAACACATTCGAAAAACGACCACTTTTGCGATACGGGTGCATTTTTAAACAAACTCATTATTCTCTCGTAAACGTCAGTAATAAAACTTCAAGTTACTAAAGACACTGAAAGAATCTGAATAATGTATTTCAGAAAGTGACGCCTGCCGCGTTTATAAGTAAAATAATCGATGAAAACGACAAGTCCGCTTGACCTAGAAGCGTTTTGAAAGAAAAAAACTTAACAAAGTAACAATGTAAACTTTCAACCGGAACCGGTTTGTTTTGTAGCAAAAATACGTCGCGGGCACGACTCAATTTGGACTACTGGCTCTCATATATGATTACAAAATATAAAAAAATACGTCGCTGTTCTGTCGCGGCTTTTAGATATTCTGAACAATTCACAAAGAGAGCATCCGATCGAGGTAGTGCGTAAAAATACCGGGAGAATTCATATTCACTATCCTTGACACGAATAGAAGCTCTATTCCATACAAATTGGCAACATCGGGCACTCTTTAGGTATTAAAAAATCACTGACAAGTAGATTTAATCTACGTCTCTTTGAATCTTCTAACATTACACAATTCGAGGCTAAAGATATGAAATTACATATAACATATGCTTTATAGCTAATTATTGCTAATGGTTGTGCATTTAAACAAAGCATTATCATATGCCGGAACCTATCACTTGCGAATCGAAAGTTGCTGTTAAATTCTGGATGGATAAATAACTTTTAAGGCTGTATGTTCGTCAATTATTTACATATTTAACAATGGTAGGCCATTTTAATTTTTAATAAAACAATATTCCTTAGGGGTCATTATCAAATTTTGTGCATGTAAACTTGTTCCAACCTAAAAAAAGTTGTTTCCGTTTACACTATCAATTTTCTGCGGTTATTTGAGTGAAATGATGAATGATTTGCAGTCCCACAGATAATTATTGATTATCGGAATCGAAAAAAGATGCTTAGTATTTATGTAATATTTGTAATAATGCACGTTAGCTCTATACAAATAGTAACAGTGTTCTGCGCAAAATTTGATAATGACCCTTAGATGTTTATGTAGTTTGAATGGCACGAAGAAGTTAAGCTACCAAACACTGACGATCCTACAACCTTATTAAACGGCCTCCTTCCCACCATCTTGCTAAACAAGCACCCAAACAAACCCAACTCAACCACTTAAGTCAGGTAACCTCTGGTATTCCGTATAACACGCTAATGTCTTTTGATTTCCAACCGATGGTGACGATCTCACACAGAGAGGTCTCAAATGTTTAATTCTAAACAATACGGCGTTTAAATTACTATACAATATTAAACATTGTCTTAAGTATACAACATACTTCTATGTTTCGTGTGTCTAAGACGTATGTACAGACAAGCTACGACGATCTGGCAAAACATCTTTATTAATTAAACTGTCCGGTGAAAATATAATAGGTTACAAAGAAATTCCATCTAAAAGACGGCCATCTTTCGACTGGCCATACAAGTCGACAAAACATCATGCAGTGTCAACGATAACGAGAAACTTTATTATCTTTACTTTAGCATCTCCCACATTACAAGTACACAGTTCAGTAAACTCTGGACTGACCGCTAACCTTACAGCGACACACCACCGCATTTGCCATCAGAATGGTTACTACTGAATGGAAACTCGCTGTCCCACTATCACTCATAAATCAAAAGGAAGATATCCATAATTCCAAGCTTCAAAGTACCGCAGAGGTTACCTACTAAGCAGCGACCCTGAGGAGTTAGGTCTGGACGCGAGACTTGCGCGGGGGCGCGCGGCGCGAGCTCGTACCGTTTCGCTCGGCGTGCGCGGGGCTGGGCTTGGCCGGCGGGTACGGGATGCGGAACAGCTGGATCTTCAGGTGCTGGCAGATCTCCAGGCAGATCTGTCCGCAGTAGCGCACCAGGTCCACCACTACCCATATCTGGAATGATACGAGCGTTTTAAGGGCACTTCCATAAGAATATCTATTGATCTTTTGACAATAACAGTAAAAATCAAAGACATTTAACAAACATTGATCTGATTCTGCCCCAAACCATGATTCCCTGTGCTATGGTATGGGTACCGATATGACACTAATAATTGTAGCTCAAAGAAAAGTCACAACCAGAGCCCTTAGCCAAGATGCCTATCGCTAACTAGCGTTTCTATTCGTTTAGTTTTTTAAACCAATCGCGTCATTGGAAGATCACGTCATACGGAGAGTCACGTGATCTACCAGTGACGCGATTGGTTTAAAAACGAATAGAAACGCTAGTTAGCGATGGGCATCTTGGCCAAGGGCTCAGTTTACTCGAAGACTAGTTCTCGTGAACCGAGATCAAGTGGAAAGACTGAATATTATTCCAAAACCACATTCCACACCACATTTGGCGCTCGTCTTCCCGATATCATTGCAATGTTAACCTCTTACAGTCTTTGGTAATGTCTCTAGGTCCAGTGAAGTACTTACCGTGCATAGCCATAGCACGTAATACTCGGGTATCGCGTTGTTGAAGTATTGGTTGAGGAACAACATGGCCGGGCCCAGCAGCGACCAGTCGTAGTAGTCCATCTCGCTTTTCGTCATGTGCGCCACCTTGGTCAGACAGTGACGGGCATTGTTCAGAGAATTAATGATGATTGCAAGATGAATTAGGATTCACGATGAAATTTATGAAGACTTTTTCCTATATACGAACTCATTGTAGGCGGATTTTGTAACAAATTTAATAATGCACATTATATATTAATAGAATTAGCATCAACTAACTGGACACCCTCAGCTGAATGATAGTCAAATTAGACCAGCTTGTCTAAATGGTTTCCTTCAAGAAGGCTCGACTCCAAAATAGTAATAGTAACAGCAGCCATCCAAACAACACTCACCACAAGCCTATTAGTGACCTTGGCGGCGACCATCCCAAACGCGATGATGTACAGCGCCGGATGGTTCTCGTACACGTGTGACTCGGACTTCTGGAAGATGATGAACGCTGGCACCACCACCAGCGAGAAGGGGATCACCGGCGACAGGATGCTCGTGCCCTGCGGAAGAGAGGGGGTGTACCTTGGCCCGTGGAGGGGGGGATCTTTGTAAGGTTAGGTTAGCTTGAGATTGATGTTATGACGTAATATTGAGCTTGCTAAGATTTTTATTGGTTTGTTTTCTGTTTGATGATACACACTTGGGTTCTATCTCAGGATTCATGATTTTGATTACCTTTCATTTAGAACGTATTTCATTTATTACAAAAACATTGCGTCACAAGTCTTCAAGTCAAGTGACTTCTAAACTAGGTAAATGTTAAAAGTTTACTTGCGGCGTCTTTTTAAGTGGAAATTAAAAATTTGTTTTTCAAAAGACACTTAAAAGCTTTAACAATTGCTTTTTTTAACTTAGAGCTCTCTATAACGTCATATTTTCTTTATTTGATTGGGATCAAGATTAAATTTAATTAATATACAATTATTAAAAAAAAGGAACACAATTAAAATCTAATCAAACCATGCACTAACTAAAACCCATGCGGTTAGAACAAGCGGAGGCGAAAGAGATAGTGAAAATGAGAAGGTAAGCGGGACCAAAATTGTTATTAACAGCTATAAAAACATTTTTTTAATCAACTATGGTTTTATACATAAACTCTAATTAATTTGTTCTATCACCAAGTAAGGTCTTACGTATTGCTCTGTAAAAAAACACGGTATATTTTTCATAATTATACTTACTTATTAATAGAACAAATGAACTTACAGAGGATATGTACAAAACCATAGTTGATTAGCAGAACTACCAAAAAACGTTTTTATGATACGAAAGAACCCCAAAAGGCGCTTTATAATACAGTGTAATTTAAGTGTAGTTCAGTGCTGCGGGGCGCGGGCAACAACCCCGGTAAATACATTAAATTGGGTAAATACAGTAATTTATCGGTGAAATATCCATTTATATTTACGCAGTATGTAAATTAGGTATTTAGCCAAGTTAATTTTATTTTTGTTTTACGTAGGTAAAAAGTGTATTTACCTATCGCCCATCATTGTTATATTGCATCGAGAAGCGCAGGCACTAGATGGCGTTGCTTTACTTTATTAAATAAAAGGTTCCCAATTGACAGAACCCATTTCAGCGCCTGTTGGGATGGTTACGAGCAGAACTACAGCACCAATATCAACTAGCGACCAGCACCCCAACACCAACCGACAAACATAAAACAATGAACACAGCACAAACTACAACAAAATGGCCGAACGGTAACGAGCTGTTATCAGTCCGCTGAACGCCACTGCGCGTTACAATCTGTGCGCTTGTTATTATTACCATAGACAAAGGAATTCGCATAGATTGGGAATATAGAACACTATAATTAGTGTCATTAGACTAGATGGCTAGCCATTCTACCAGATCTCCATTGCTAGCTTCGTGTTAATGTCAGTTTGTATCTACGCACTACATCCGATCCAAAATCAAGATATCACTCAAAATGTCTTCGAATTATTTATATGAGCGACTGTGCTAGATCTGTTATTCCGATCCGTCATTACCATGCACAATTCTTGACCGTGATTTCTCGGGTTCGGGTAATACGCGGACCGCGGTGTGAAACCGCAAATAATTAACTAGATTAGGACTAACTAACTTTTGAAAGTGGTTAACAGTAACGTAATAATTTGAAAAAGATTTGCATGTCTCGAAACTTTGACTGCCGTTTTTATGATTTGCTCGATTACTGAAATGCCAGGTTAAAATAGGTCTTATATGTTGATGTATTTATTTATAATATTGAAGTTACTAGTTACTAGGCAACTACTATCAGCTAGAGCTGTATTTCTCATGCGATTCTCACAACTCGCGAAAGCTTTCTACCGCAGTCTAAAAAATAGATTTCAAAGCGGCAAGTCTTGTTCAACATTCGCAATCTACGCAACTTCCTTTATCCACGTTTGCATGAAGTGTTAACGGCACAATGCGTAAACCTGGAGTCTTACTGCGACGGTTGAGCCGTTTTTTCCCACTCCGCCCTGCATTATGACACTAAGGTATCCGATTACGAGGTAGAGAGACAAGAGCACGACCGCACAGTTGGACGCCAAGGTGAGGTTGATGCCCATTGGTAACTGTACGGAGCACGATAGCCGGAAACGCGGGCGGCGGCCATAACAAAAACAAAATACAGACATGCCATTAATTATTAGAATGAGCGAACAATGTTGTAGAGGACGATGTGCTGTCTTCACTCATTGCCTCTGCTTAGGATGTAACTAATGAACGATTCATAGAATACCCTGTGCGGAAAAGTATATACATAATATTTAATATAACTTAAGTAAAAGTGGGAAGTATTTTTTTTATTGGAAGTATATTGCCTTTGGATGGATTGATGATATTGCTTTTACAAATATAGAGGGATAGGGAATGGATACGAATATATAAGACGTACTTTGTTCTACGCTGCTGAAGGAAAATATTTCATTTTGTTATATTTACTGGGTTCGGAATTGCATAAATACAGAATCCCGCTTACATCAAACATTATTTAAACCCATTTGTTAATACAGTTACACTTAGCGTTTGACGAGGTTTGCAATGAGTAATAATCCTATTTATGGCTGCGACAAAACTAACTTCAACCCTCAAGAGGAAAGTACACTATTAAATAACGTTTATAAGACCATACTTCACAAAGCCATGCCCATGGACTGAAATACATTTACATAGTTTAACTACCACCTGGAAGGTACACTGGGACGCAATATCGATTTAATGAATCGTCGTCAGAGATCGGATAATCGAATGCAACTGAAGTTCTGTTATTAGTACGGATGACATGGTTGGTACTGAGACTGAATTACCTAAGCTGAACCGTATTATACTTATCGACTTTTCAAATAAGTTACTAGCTTATTTACTATTTCTTGTGTAAGTCTGTGCTGCGCTAATTAATTAATAATAAACTTTATTATCATTGAATTAATCACATGTCTGTTTTATTTTACAAACGTAAATTTACTTTTAATTCCATAAAAACAACTTATAAACAAATTTGCATCTGATTGTCCGCCCTCTCATCTTCCGAATATCAACCATAAACCAAAAGCTCACGCCATAAACCCACTAGTCCAACCTCGTCAAACCACTAAGGATAGAATCTTACAGCGATTGTGGATCCATTTTTTCCACATCCCCTAAGACGGAAGGTGGCGGCGAATTGCAGGGCAAAGTTTAGTTGTCCCGCGAAGCACATACTGGTCACGGCAAGGTTGCACGGCACCGTGGTATACGGGATCTGTGGTTTGCTTGTGGTTATTTCGTGCATTTTTAACTACGGCCGTTGAAACGGCCAAGGGAAAAGGGAAGATATTTCACCGCGAGTAAGTGCTGTTGTTATTCCAAAAAATAGTAAAATAATGGGTAGGGTTGATAAAGATCTTAAGTTTAAAGTGATGATAACAGGGCAAGATCACAAGAATAATTGTTTAACCTACATTTTGTTCTGGGAATGTTACTTCAGTGTAAAATCAATATGATAATCGTTTGAAAGAACTATTGCGTACGGAAACTACTTGAAAACTATTTTAGAGCAATGTCAAGAATGATATACTTTGATAACATCAATTGATCGTATTTTTACGTTCTTTATTCACCTAACGATCGACTTATAAGCTAAAATTTCTGGTTAATTTAATTACGGTGCACCCAAATAATGTCTTGTCCTCGAGTTAAAATGTTATTCACAATTTTATTATGTGTACTATTATTTATTATTGACACTTATTGTTTATCACTGTTAAACCGTTGTCACGTCCAGTCCTCTGAATAGTTACATAAGATAAGATAATATGGAAATACTAAATCACAGTGGCAGATAAGGATAAAAATATTAACTCTTATAATGATGTCACCATTTTTAAGATAAATTAAAATTTTGATAGCAATGAATCCCACAATGTGCCAAATGAGTGAAGACCCACGATTAAAGTGAAACCAAACTGGCAACACAGCCACATAATCATTATGTAATCAATAACTATCACATGACAATTACATACAAAAACCTACATACAACAAGTACCTCGAAATACCTTAAGACTGCTCATTGTTACAAATTAAAACAACAGGAGCTTCTACTGAACAAATTATCAGATAAAATGAACGGGGCATGCTATTAAAAAAACCCACATGATAATAAGCGATGAACTAACCGTAGTTGACAAACAAAAGAAGCGATTAAAACGTTGGCCCTCACACACATAAAATCAATTAGGAAAGAAGTGTTCTCGTGTGTTAGAACCAAAAGTTTTTACAGACTACTTAACTGTCTCCTACCTAGCTACCAATTCGTGATTACTCTATGTTAAATTATAATTTAGAAAAAAGTATAAATTAAGCCCAACGCATTCACGACCCTTATAATCTATTGGTGGCAGGGGAGATATAAAACCGACTCACGATACAATCTGAACCCGATTAAAAGTATTGTTAATCTACGAATTGAATTTGTACAATTCAAAGCACTTCAAAAATTCTGTTGCCTCGTCCCTCACACTAGTCACTCTTGACTATTTACGTGAAAGAGTCGGAGCTAAAGTAACTTTTTACTCAGATTATTAGAGTAGACCAGAAGACTCCCCCATGCCACCAACGCGTGATCGTATGTCAATGCTCACTGCGACGGTGGAGCCGTTCTTGCCGACGCCGCCGGCCGCGATGACGGCCGCCAACGAGCCCAGCGTCAGCGCCGACCCGATCACAGCCACCAGCGCTAGGCTATACCGCACCTCTATCGAACCGCCGATCTGGCAGCGACCGTTGGACAAATTGCGCTTAGTTAGGCTCTACAGTTCTCTAACCCTGCCGATGCGTAAGCTACTCCAAAACGTGAAACCCGAAATATTGGCAGTCATATATTTCAATTTTTCGTCGCATGAGCAAAGACAATACTATACATTAAATATACAAAATTAGGTAAATACCAGTTGTACACTGGTATACAGTAATTTACCCAGTAATTACCCAAGATATATACTAATGTATCTTGGGTAATTACTGGGTAAATGAATATCTATTAATATCTAGGTAAATATACCCGTTGAAAAATGGATTTACAACATTAGTATTTATTTATTTGAAATTAGTGTTGTACCTAATATAGCTTGCGTTGTGGTAATGCTCCAAGAGAGATCATACCATATTTCGGATTTAAAATTTAGGCGTAACCCAACGGCGTCAACCCACCCAAACTTAGGCTTTTATCTCTTATTAATAGTTTGGCGAGACCCAAGAGTCTTAACAGGATTCTGATTGATTTAGCAAAATTTTTGTGAAATGAAACTAGAGTTTTAGATTGTAGAATAAGAACTCAAATTGGGTCGTTCAATGGGATTCTCTTAAAAATTACAAATAACTAACTATTCGTTGAATTCTATGGTTATCTAAAAATTCAATATTATTGAACTGTCCACCCAATGTTGGGAATAGGCCTCTCCTCAGTCCTATGCTAGTCGCATCCATCGTCTCTCCACCGTTTTGTTTTACGGACGTCATCCACCCAACGGGCGCCGGGCGCGGTCTGCCCGCGGAACCGTACGTTACCGTACTCCTTTATCCAGAACTGCCAGCCAGTTTCACAAAAATCTTGATCATATCGATGCTAAGTTCAATCCACCTTAATTTAAGATTACCCTAACTTGTGTACTCATGTTTCCTACAAAATCAGTTAATATTACTTTCGCTCTACGTTTCAACAATAACTTTAACACACCTCTTTAGAAATTATAAAAATACTGACACGTTTTATCATTATGCTATTTGTGCGTAAAATAAATATTAACTGAATTCATGTGGGTATTTTTAACCTAACCTTGACAGGTGTTTGTGTTGTGGCCGTGAACGAAGAATAATTAATTACAATATAATAAATACAATGTACTTGCTAGATTTTTTCCTCAAAACAAAAATGGAAAGGCTATTGAACTAGTTTATTCTGTAACAGGTGAGTTTGGACGAATTGCCACCAAATTTTCATATTCCAATTAATTCCTTAAATATTTACTTTCAATGTAACCTTACTGATACTTAAATGTCTCTTATTGATACAAAAAACTCACGACTACTTCAATTAGAATCATATAAGGAGTGGAACTTATTTCCTGATTCTACTAGTGATCTCGTCACTAAGTATAGACTTGGTCTCGCTGTTACTTCAAGGTTTATTTATATTAGACAGACAGCAGTTGTATTTTTTTATTAAAACTTAAACACATCAGTAAAGTTACATCATAATAATCTACAGGCAAAAGAGCGAATATCCACTGTTATTATGAAAATAAAGTTTAACATCACGATTAAGTATCACCCTTATGCACCTGCTTCTTAAATAAGTGTTCCACTGGAAGCGAAGTTAAGTTAGAATTAACTTGTTTACATATCAACTCTTTCGTGTTTCGTTAATTGTTACCAACAAGCATTTAGCGTTTGGCTTATTCTTAGCTAAGTGAACTTAAATCTTCGCAACCGGTGGAAGACACGCTTAATTCGCACGTCTGTCATTCATCTTTCCTCCAAGCAACAGTGTTCATTCATAAGTAGTTCAACACACAATTCGGTTTAACAAGGATATTCATTCTTTTATCAATCGGAACACCAAGCGTATCGTCGAGATATCGTTACCTGAGTGGCCCAGAAGCTAGGCCCGAGAGTGGCGGACACGAGGTGTATGGCGATGATGGAGTACTGTGCTTCAGTCACGTCCACCCGGCCCATGCGCAGCGTGCCCGTGACGTACGCTTGCCAGTGCGCGCAGTAGAACAGGGTCATTGCGCAGAAACACTGGAACAGAAAGACAAGGGGTAAGTTGATCAGTAAAATGACCAGTTAAGTGTTTTAACCAGAATTAGAGATGCAGTGTGGACAACTGATAATAAAAATTCCCAGTTGTCCGCACCCTAGAAATTAGGTGTGGGAATTTTTATTCCAAAAAAAAATCCCCGTCCGCAGTGTGGACAAAGGGGTGCGGACAACTGGGAATAGCCGGGTTAATTATATGATATTTACTTATGTTAAATAGCATAATCTCATCTCAATCTCAGATCTATAAATAACTATCCGGTTTAGGTAAAATCTACAGCTTGACTGATTCTCTTGGCCGCGGTCCAGCCGTGCCGGCCGCGCTTGCGCTTGGCAGCCCGCCGCCAACTTCCCAAAAGCAACCGCCACTGTACCATTGTGTAACAATTACGATTGCTATGAACATGAAACATCTGTAACACAGACATTCTAAGTTAAAGTGTCTATCTGCCCGATACATAGTAATACTACTATGGCTTTTTCGTAATCTACGGTATCGATTTTATCATGTACATTAAAAAAAAGGATCAGAACATATTTTTTTCCAAACGTGTCAGTTGACAATGCTAAAAAAACTCCAAAGAAAATAATAACTTTAAAGTGCTCTCCTGTAAAGTTTGGTTTTTGTAGATACACACTTTATCTTAAGGTGTGTCGACTTGTAAAATAATAACAGACAACAATTAATTACGAGTCCAATATATTATAATAAAACTGTAACTGATCGCTGTCAGTACATGGAAGATATTTAAGAAAAACTATTATTAACATAATAGAACACAAAACAATGATTTTTTTTTGTCTGTTTGTCTTTGCGTTTGTGCGTGCTAGTCTCAGAAACGGCTTAACCGATTTGGATGAAACTTGAAATAGTTTATTAACTGTATTAACACATAGAATACATTTTATCCTGAAAAATTTGATAGTTCCCGAGGGATACACGATAAACGACTTCTACGAGGACGGAGTCGCGGGCAAAGCTACTAACAAATACGTGTGTTTGTTTGTTTAGATAAGTATAAAGGCTAATTATGAATTATAAAAGCTTAATTAAAGCGGTTTTCGAATAAACTAATTTATCGGCCTGTCTTAGTTTGAAATAAAAAATATTTGTAGTAGGATTTGAAAAACAAATCTGGCAGGTTTACGAATATAAGTGATAGGTACATGTCGCCCGTGTAAGGCCAAGCACAGACACCGCGCGTTTGTAAATATTATCACACATTATTTGTAAACACCAGAAGGAAATCGAATTCGCCGCGAATGCCCGGACCATTGTTAGCAATTGACCTTTCGATCACGTATCAAACTTATCTTTTATAAGTCGTTAGTTTAGATCCTGGAACCCGCAGTCTCTGCGTAGTAGTCCAATAATGAGATGAACACCCATTTAATCACCATTACATGAAGTATTTTTGCTAGATAAGACTGGAACAAATTTAATAAAGAACCGTATACACCAGACAAATTAAGTATTTACCCGAAGAATGCGTATTTACCCAGGTATTTAATATAGCCGGTAGGTATATTGGGTATTTACCCGCCGCCCATCACTGCGGAGGACCACGTATAGCTCGTGGATGACCTAGTTGCACTAAACAATAAACTGGTATCTATAAAACGAACCGTGAACCAAATAGCTACAAATGTTAATGACCTAACCCAAATGTGCGCCAGCAGTAGAGTACACAACTCCGTCCTTGGGCTATTCTGTTCGTGCCAAAAGTTAAGGCACAACCGTCTAGACTTGATTCACTATCTAATAATAGTTAATACTTAGATATTAGAATAAAAAGGGCGATTTCGCGGGATACCGTGAATTTTGAAAATGATTGTATTCAACTATATAGCGAAATGAACCTTACAACGAAAGATTACAGTATGTTTTAAAATACCACATTGTAATTTTTCATTACCATAAACATTTATTGCAAATGTTACGAGTAAACTTGACGACGCGGTTAGCCTAGTTGGTAGTGACCCTGCCTACGAAGCTAGCGGTCCCGGGTTCGAATCCCGGTATGGGCCAATATTTGCGTGATGAGCGCGAGTATTTGTTTCTGAGTCATGGATGTTTTCTATATATTTAAGTATGTATTTCTCTATATAAGTATGTATATCGTTGCCTGGTACCCATAGATAAATAAATAGTACAAGCCTAGAGCTTAGTTTGGGACTAGGTCAATTTGTGTGAGATTGTCCCCTGATATTTTTATTTTTTATTTTTTCAACTTTAGTTTGAAATAGAGAAAGAGGATATTTAATCGATTTCTTATATAAATTTAAGAACATTATAATCTTACGTATGTCATAAAGTTCCCGAGTCATGGAAAGATAGATAGCCGAATCATTCACTGCTGAACATAGATCCCCAAAGATCTCCACCATGATTGGTTGTTTGAAGTCATTGCCCCCAAATAGCAATACCTATTCCTCTCTGATTCGTACGGTCCCGGTATGTTAAATGTGCGATATGTAAGTGCGCGGAGATTTTGGTAATTTATTAAATTTTTAACGCATAACGATTAAATAAAGTTAAACAGCTCCTGATAAATAAATGTTATTAAGGTAAGGTTCAAAAAGTTGGACCCAATTAAGAAATAGTTACTAATGCGTAGTTAACTACACGAACAACGAAGGCGAAAAAAGTTCCGTTGTGCGACGAAAACACCTATCCTTACAATTGTATGGTTAATTTTCATCGCACAATGGAAATTTCATAGAAAAAATTGAATTACATTTTAAATTTAACATGCCCAACCTTTTGCACCTTAACACGCTCAATTAATACTTAAATGACGGTTTCAAATGTAGGTACAGTAATTCCTCCCCCTCTTCATACTGCAGTGCCCAGCAGGGTTCAAATAGTACATACGTAGCTATTAATTAAGACCTTTGTAACATTATGATATTGCTGATTACTGATATTTATTATTTGGGGGGTTGAAATGGGCTTGGTGTGCCGCTTCGACCATTGATGATATATTGTGGCAGCCCTTTGTTTATAGCTCACCGCAAAGGCCAGTTTTCCATCTAGAAATTTCCAGATGCTTAGGGCAGTGAGGAGTTGTTGTATCTCTTGTGGGTCCATGATCATGATTACTGATAATAATTAGAAGTTTGAATGCGGATTGTTTTTAAACATAATTGAGGAAAGTTATTATTTTGCTAAGGATAAGCATACATGTGGAGATGGTAATATACTGGGTGTTTTTTTATTCGTCTTAAACATTTTGGGGGTTAAATCAGTAAGTCATACTGACCAACTTTCACTATGGGACCAACCCCGAAATCGCAAAAAAAATTTGACCCTTCCATACAAAACATCGTCAGCTGACTAGCCAAAATGTATGAGATGGTCAATTTTTTTTTCGCGATTTCGGGGTTGGTCCCATAGTGAAAGTTTATCAGTATGACTTACTGATTTAACCCCCAAAATGTTTAAGACGAATAAAAAAACAACCTGTATTTTAATAGCTGGTACAAAATACATTGACGACGCGGTTAGCATAGTTATATATGCATTTTCTAGTTTAGACACAGTGGAACTACCTAGTTATACTATAAAATGCCTATGACTTTGCTTGCACATATGCTTAACCGATAAAAATTAGTGACAGACTGACTTTATTATATGTAATTATTTTTGTCGAAAACGGAATGTGTCCAAACAAGAATATGTCGAAAACGCAAAGCGACGAAACAAGAATGTGTCAAAACAAGAATATGTCGAATCAGGAATACGACGAAAAAGGAAGCTATTGACCGGTCCGCGACGTCAGTGACTAAGCAAATACAGAGTAGGTACCGACGTTGTTTAGGCACAAATACCAAAGATTTATGTGTTACCACAACAAAAAACAATCAATAAAGAGATCAGAGATCTCTACCTTTCAAAACCAAAGGATTCAGTTGGAAATATTCTACTTAATAAACAAGAAACATATATATATAGTTAGGACTACTACGCAAAGACTGCGGGTTCGATCCCCAGCTATGGATCGGGTTTTTTGTTTTCTTTTTTTTTTTTTTTTTAGAATAATACGACGATTAGCAGATTCAAAGAAACTGTCACAAATGAACTAACCGCTCAAGCCCATGCTAAATTAAACCACGTGGGCGCAAGATCAAAGGTCTGACGATTCCAACGCGAACATACGTAGAAACTCGATGGCCGTGACTACGGCCATGGCCGCCTCATTCGCTGCCATTAACTATTAATTTACGTGTAATCTGAACTCCCAAGTGTGTCGCCGGCGTTAGAACAAAGATACGTTTAACGGCCGCACTCAGAGACGTCAATTAACTTTTAAGTTTCATTAAAGTTGCTGCTGTCACTTTCTTTGCAATAGAATAGCAATAGAATAAGACGCAGCAAGTTTAATGAAACTGAAAACTTAATTGACGTCTCTGAGTGCGGCAGTAAGTTAATATGGACTGTTTTATAAAGACGATGTTTCACAGTGAAAGTGACATAGATTGTTGGCAATTAAAACTTGTTTTCTAGAGAAATTCAATTATGTGATTGATTATTCAGCCTTTTAAAATCGTTCAAATACCTAAGCCATGATTATTAAAGTTGAAATCCTACTAATATTATAAATGTGGAAGTTTGTGTGTGTGTTAGTTTGTTACTCTTTCACGCTGCATCGGCTGGACGGATTTGGATGAAATTTGGAATAGAGATAGCTTATACCCTGGATTAACATATACGATACTTTTTATCATGGTAATTTGGTAGTTCCCAAGGGAACACCGATACACGACTTCGGCGCGGAAGGAGTCGCGGGCAAAAGCTAGTAGGTAAGAATTAAAACAAAAGTTGGTACTTGAGAAACAATACTCAGGGATCCTATCAAGTGGTTTCGTTTACGGCATGCTTTTTTAACGACGCGATTCTCCTAATTGGTAGAGCCCTGCCTATGAAGCTGGCGGTACCGGGTTCGATCTGCGTTAGGCAATAATTTGTATAACGAGGATAATATGAGTTTTTGTATGTACCTAAGTCTAGGATTTCCGTTGTTAGCTTGACTTGATCAATTTATGGAACATATTTCAATAATATTTATTTACAAACGTATAGTTAAGCAGAATGGAAAAAAATGCTTATTACAAGTGCACCATAATTACCTATACGGGTGTTTTTTTATTCGTCTTAAACATTTTGGGGGTTAAATCAGTAAGTCATACTGACCAACTTTCACTATGGGACCAACCCCGAAATCGCAAAAAAAAATTTGACCCTCCCATACAAAACATCGTCAGCTGACTAGCCAAAATGTATGGGATGGTCAATTTTTTTTCGCGATTTCGGGGTTGGTCGCATAGTGAAAGTTGGTCAGTATGACTTACTGATTTAACCCCCAAAATGTTCAAGACGAATAAAAAAACACCCAGTATAGTATACTAGCGTTTGTATGAAAATAATAATATCAGGGGACAATTCACAAACTGACCTATAGTCTCAAACTAATATATCGGTATATATTCCGCGTAGCCGACAAAGAGTATTAAATGGAAATGAGCTGAATCACAATAGAGAATATGCATTAAATTTTTTTATCGCATTTCTTAACAAAATATGTAAATACCGTGAGATGGCAAAAAGTGAAATTAAAATTACAATCGATCGAAAAATACGGATAATATAAGCATTTAAAACTACTAATTAGACAGAGAGATCCGACATGTGCTGTGACGTCAGCGGGCACTACACCCATATAAACTCATTCTGTTTTGCTAGGAAGAAAAATAATAGTAGATTGTACAACAAGTGCATAAAACGCACCATTTTACGCGAGACGTTTATCCATCCAAGCGAGCTTGCGAGCGAGGATGGATATAAAGTCGAGTGTTATACGGGTTTTATGGACGTTTTTGTACACTCTACTTTTCACTTCGATTGCGAGGAAATGAAACAGCAACATGATAAAAAAAATAAAAAATGCGACGAAATAAAAATTGGTTGGCTGTTGGTATCCTTGCCTTGGTCTTAGAATACTAACGAAACGAAATATTTACTCTATGAAGTTATTCTATGAAGTTAAAGTTGTTGGTGTGTCTGCTGGACCGGTTGCCTAGGCCTTCGACGAAGATTTTACTTTATGCACTAGAGCATAAGAAGCGACTTTATGTCGCCTACGCACGACATAAAGACGAACTTTTTGAGCATGAGAAGTGAAAAAATCTTTAATGCCTTATTTCTTGGTTATGTTTAAAGTATCTACCACTATTTGTTACATGAGTGACATTTTAATAAAGCAAAAAAATTCATGCATATTCCCGATTACTTTACCTTTTGTCTGACGACCCTGAGGAAAGTTTCCAGAACTGAGACGTTCTCAATATAAAGGGACCTTATGGAGGAAGGCAGTTACGCTCTTCTTGTTCTTGTAAATATTCGAATACAGTAACAGTTCTAAAAACGGCGTAACCGCCTGCCTCCATAAGGTCCCTTTATACTGAGAACGTCACAATTGTATAATTTAATACGCGGTTTTATTATCGATTCGTTAATCGACCCAGACAAGGGTATGGCCGCCTTTATCGCGGTGGATAAAGCATCCGTCCCTCTCGCACTTAGATACTGGTCAGAAAGTGACAGATGTATCCACATTTATCCACAAGATAAACACAACCACGATAGAGCCGCTGATAACTTCTTCAGGAAAGTTGGAAAGGGAAAAGTTACAGTATGAGTTGACTAGCTTTTGCCCACGACTCCGTCCGTATTCCCTTGGGAACTGGCCAATTTTCCGGGGTCAAAGGTACCCTATGTCCGCTTCCGGGGTAAACCGTCTGAGTACAGTCGAGTTCAAAGATATGTGAACACTTTTGCGCCTTATCCCATTGAAATAAGGTGCAAAAGTGTGTACATACATTTGAACTGGACTGTACCAAAATTCGTGTTGATCTAACACACACACTTTTACATTTATAATCTTAAGGATTACCCTCGAACCAAAACGATGGGTGCCGAGTTTAATACCCTAGTGGGCGCATTATGGATGCGTTTATCGCTGTTGATAAATTTGGATAAACCATCCGACACTCTGGCACTTACATACAGGTCAGGTTTTTTTTTAATCAGAAATGGGTTTGCGTTTGACCTCAGTCTCACCTGATGTTAAGTGACGACGAGGTCGAAGATGGTACACGCTTACCCAGAAAATGCCTATTCACTCTTGCCTTCAAAACACCAAGGTTATATAGGATTCCGGGAATGCAGACGCAGGGAGAGCATTGCACTACTGGGCAGTGCGGATAAGAAATGACACAGCAAACCGCTGCGTCCGAACTGTTGGAAATTCGACTACATGAGGATGGAAGCCTTCCCAGCGTCTGGAAGACCGATGGGAGAAAGTGGAGGGTGGGATGAGGTCATGTAGTTCCTGGGCACACTCGCCATAATACACCTTGTAAAATACCGAAAGACAAGCGACTTTACGCCGATGTTCCAAACTTTGAAGTTTGGTTTTGGTGACGGATTATCCAAAGCATCGATTTCATTATTGAGTCCACCGTATTTCTTTTTGTTCAATATTGATATTACTCACTAAGAAATTTAATATGTAAGATGCTATATGATGAGCTGTATAAAAGGTTATCACTTATCAGTTAATGGCTACCGATTGACAATAGCGGCTGAATTTGAACCTGTTACACGAAATCCGCGCGATAAGCGACATGTACGTTATGTCAGTTATATCTCAGCCTTGGAAACAGTTATGGACTGATTTACACGTGTGATTCTATCGTTGCTGTCTACAAAGTTTACAACGCGTACAATACGAGAACGGACATCACGTTTCTGGTAGAAAATATGGAGGCAGCAAATCATAGTACTAAACTCGCGATGGCGGCGCACAGTGGGAGACGTAGTATGGGCGCGCGGAAATAAGTCCTTACGGCTGCTTATTACCGTTCATAATTCGTTTTATGATATTATTATGATAGGATAATGTATTATTTATTATTTATTTATTATTAATTTGACAACCTGTTTTTGTGCAATAAAGAGTTTACATACATACATACATATTTATTATGCTGAAAGTAGACATGGTAAAATTCGATGTTACTTTCTTTATGTGACAACACAAAATGGATACACACATATTATTTTACGTATTTTAATGTTTTTAATTACTATCATTAAATAAGGTTATTTTTCGTCATCGTATAGGTTAACATGCATTTTAATAGGAGCTCTTTAGGCTAATTAGTTATAATCATGATATCTCTTAAATCGCCCTTTTTCGCAGCTAAAAATGATGGATATTAATAGCCAAGACTTCAAAGAATGTTTTGATATACAATTCACTGGTAGGCAATGGATGGCAAGACAGTTAGGTACAAACGATTATTTTTTTAAATCTGTCTAAAACCGACAACCGCATAAAAATAATATAATAAAAAAACAAGTGGCCTTTCACGAAACCAAACTAATTTTTCAATAGTACAAAGCTTGGCATATTACTGGAAACATTTTTTTTGTTAATATCGCCTTACTAGCAGTGATTTCACATTGTAAAATAACCATAAAATTTCGTATAAAATGCAAAGCGCGCAGTCAGGTACAGTTAGACAGCTGATTAACGTTCTTATAAATAACCTGTTGGATAAATACTTTGGAATTAACTTAGTTAAGGGGTCTATTTCATATCATTTATGTCCGCAATGCATTTTTAGAACCTAGCAAAATGAGAGTTTTTTCCTCCGATCTCCCACTGTGCGGCGGCGGTGGCAAAGACTAGCAAACGACAATGGACTAATAGGTACATGAAGATAGAGTTGTAGGAAGCTTGCCACAAGTCGCCGGCGAGAAGACGTCACCATACCGTGACCGGATTTACGTGACACTGACTAATTGGTCACAGAGACCTGGGGTCCAAACCAAGCATTAGCTCCTCTCCGCACCGCTCGTCTCCGCTTCTATGGAAAAGCAGCCTTACGCTAACTTGAACGATTTTCGGAAATCGACAAATATAAGCGGCTGACGCGACCAATCGTTAGGTTAAGTTAACCCTGTACTTGTACTTTTCAATACAAATAATATTTTTTTGTCTGGCACATTCTTATTACGGTCAAGGTAGGTATGATCCGGTGTAGTGGGCAGAGGCCTTAATGCATCTCGGCTAGGCTCCCTGACCAAACCCCTACCTAACTAGCATAGAGATTTCACGTTAGTTAGGTTTGGCGAAATATTGTAGTTGCGTTATCTCCAATGGCCTTAGAGTCCACTTATCATTAGGTGGCCTTCTCCAAAGCATAGAAATGAATAAGGCACTTGTCCCACCGCCGACGATGAGTAAGAAGCGAGTAGAGCTAGAAACTAGATAAGAGTTGGCGAGCAGCGAGAACCGAGTGTGTAGTTAGTGGAGAGTTCTCGCCGGCATTGTGAACAGCCAGCGAGTGGAGAGTTCTCGCCGGCCAGTGTGAACAGCCAGCGATCAAGTAAATAAGTGTCTCTTTTATTAACACGAGATCTATATTTTTTATCCGTTTCTTGAGCGAGAAAATAGTCGATATCGCTTCCTCGCCGGCGGTGGGACAAGTGTCTGACTATCTAAAAATTACCTGAAAGAACATCCACGTCGGATACTCCCCAAGTTTGACCGCTATGCACGCGCCAAGGGAAATAAAGATGGTGGATATGGAGTCACACCCGTGGTCGAAGAGTTCTCCCAGGGGGGACTGGCTGCCCGTCCGCCGCGCCTGCTTGCCGTCAATAGCATCCAGGCTCTGGTAAATGAAGACGCCCAGGGCGCAGAGGGCGCAGGCCCAGGCGGGAGGGTCTGTCCGTGCGTCTGGACTGTACCTGAAATGGTATTGGGTAGAGTTAGAGAATATACGCGTATAGGCAAGCAGACTGACGTTAGTGGGGAGGCACTAGGTGATAGAGAAAGCTACACTGACGACCTTAGCCTAGTTGGTAATGGCCCCGGGTTCGATTCCTGGTTTGGGCGAATATTTCTGTGATGAGACTGACAAGTGCAAGCAACTGGATGCAAATTACATATAAATAAATAAATAAATAAATATCAGGGGACAATCTCACACAAATTGACCTAGTCCCAAACTAAGCTCTACGCTTGTACTATGGGTACTAGACAACGATAAACATACTTATATAGAGAAATACATACATAAATACATAGAAAACATCCATGACTCAGGAACAAATACTCGCGCTCATCACACAAATATTTGTCCATACCGGGATTCGAACCCGGGACCGCTAGCTTCGTAGGCAGGGTCACTACCAACTAGGCTAACCGCGTCGTCAACATATGAGTAGCTTGAAGTGATACTTTCAATTATTCTACACATTTTTTTTATAAATGCATTCACCCTTTTATGTATCAATATATGTGGGACACTAGATAGGCTATTTAGATTAGATTATGTTTGTTTACAATTTAATTGATTTGAAACAGCACCTGAAAATGCTTATTATCAAACCACGATTAGAAAGGGATTCGAGAGTACCGTTAGCACACCAGTACTTATAAATGATTAAAAATAATCATAAGTAAATCTTTGATATCTTCATAAGTGCAGACACTTATTGATAATAGAATTAATAGATTTACAGAGTACGCTTTGCATATTTGGACTCTATTCTCGGTAAACGTTGTCATTTGTTTTATAAAAAATATTAATATCATATCTGTCAAATCGGTCACTAATTCACATCATTTTCGCGTTATAAAATTGCCGTAGCTGTTAAAAAATAGTATGTATGTATATATATAATTATGAATCGCGGTAAAGTATTAAATGGTCGGTATAATTAATTTTATGGTCTTTCTAAAAGTAATTACTTATTTACAACATTTGTATTTTATTTAAGTAATATAATTTGAAGTTTTTTCTATACTTTATAACTTTATTGTACTAAAATATTACAATTTCATTTATCTGCACACTCTACCACTGACAATGTCATATCATGCATTAGTTAAAAAATGACATATGAGCTCAATCCCTTTCTAAACGCGGCTGGATAATACTAGGAACAATGCTTTATGCTCGGTCAGACTGTCTGAATTTGACTCTGACATCTGACATTTCTTGTGGTGTAGTGGACTTCATTTGAGCATCACAAAATACAGGATCAATCAATGGGCATCATTAAAAAAATTCTAACCTGGCTATAAAAAAGAAACCAACAAGTTGCGGGCAGACACTTGAAATACGTAAGTGTTTTTCAACCTAGAGGGTCAAGTGTTATTCTCAGCGTCACTGCTAGCCAGGTCAAAGTAAAAAGCCCATGGTTCCAAAGACTGTTAATAAAATTGCAATGATCTTTCTTATTGTGGAGTAGAGGTCGCCGGTTTTTTCCTTACTTGTCCTCCTTGTTTTTTGTCTTGGTGATTTGTATCAGTGGGTGGAATAGGTACAAAGAATAACATTTGCCTACTACTTCATCAACTCAACCTTTTTCAAGTGTTTTTTTTTTTAAATATAAAAAGTAATATTTGTTCTAATCAAGGACATTTATACATGAATCTCTTGTCTAGGTACATTGATATCTTGTCTACATAAAAATCTTTACCAATTTACAATATACATAAAATTTCATCCTCCAATTATTTTATTAATAATAATGTTTACAATCACTTTAATGAATAAAAACATAGAAGAGGTTTTAAATGAGTGCAGAACATGTTTAATGACGTTTCAGTTACTTGTCTTATAACTCAATAGCCTCAAAAACTGATAATCTAAATGGTATAGCCCCATACTCCATAGGTAAGGTTTAGATCCCTAACCATAAAACTTTCTACTTAATTATCAGTCAGATATGTGTAAGGTTTAAAAAGTTGGGTATCCTAACTCAATCAGTTAAATTTTTTATGAAATATTCAATTGTGTGATGAAAATTAGCCATACAATTTGTAAGGATATTTTTCATTGCACAATGGCACTTTTTTCAATTTCGTTGTTTGTATCTGGTTAACTATGTTTATCTATTTGTTAATTGGGTCCAACTTTTTGAACCTTACCCATATACAAGACCTTAACAGTGTTGATACGCCTATCATTGTTGGTCGGTTAGGGTGTACCAAAGGGTAACCAGGATGTTAGGTTAGCTTAGTTTTGGTTAGGTTGGTTACCTTTTGATACACCCGGACCCCTTGGTCTATATCTGTACAGGATCCTCAAATGTTTTTATAACATGTTTTTATGACAACCTTTTTATAACATAATATTTCAATAAATAAATTAATAACCACAGCTTTATTTATCTTTATTATGTTCACAGATTTACAGACAGTTACAAAGAACGATTCTTGTCTTATCACAGAGGTGGTGCGACGGCGGCGACCAATCGCAGGGACACGATTACATGTAAATAAAGACCGAAAGCACGACTCAATGAAACAGCGCTATTGGCACGCTAAATAACCAATTTACTTGCCAACAGACGACATAAGTAGGTTGATAGAAAGTGACCGCACGGAAGCAAAAACGAAAGTCGTTCCGCTGCCTTGACGCCGCAACTTCCTCGCACTTACCAGATCAGTATGAGTGTGGTGACGATATTAACTATTAAACCTAATATTGTAATGAGATTCGGAGCGAGCCATAGCGGCGTCCTCGACACAAGCCAGCTCCACCACGGCTGCAGCCATGCGTCCAAAATACTGCTACTAGTACACGAATATTTGTGTTCACTGAGTTTCTTTAACTGTCCAGCGTTTAAAATCCTTTCTTTATAGAACTGCATTTTCACTGTCACGACATTAAAACCTTAGAACTACACTGAACGAGTTACACTTAAATTATTGTGGTTAATGTTCGCGATTTTTTTAATCAAAGGGAAATATACGCACGACACTCATCATCACACCATGCGTGGCATAGACACTTTAGTTTCTTTTTAACTGCTGCAAGGTGGCCGCGCTGTAAGTAGCTTTGACATTTCCTCTTATCCATAGACAAAAACCGGTGACGTTTCTGATAAAATGTTGCTAGTTTATAAAATTCTACCCGAGTGACCGGGAATTTTCATATCCATCTGAGATTGTTTTAATTCTCGGCAAGTTTGTTTTTATAAATTTGCCAATGACTTGCACGCGCTTTAATATAATTTATTCTAATAAGCGTTATTGTAAAACAAACAGGTTAAGAACAATCTAATACTTAATCCTGAATTTTATTATAAACTAACTGTGCTGCTGTGAAATGTTTATTTTCTACTAGTATTTAACGAGCAAATGTTCCTCAGTACCTAATTACTTAATGCAAACGTTTTTAGAGTGAAGGTCGCGTTTTGGAAAGTATAGTGATTGTCGCAGGCATGGCGAGAAGTATTATAACTATTGAACTTTTTGACAGGATTACCAAAATACAGTTGGCGAGTGTCTTATTTAGTTTGGGTTGGGTGCGACGCGACGATGGTTGAAGAGGCCAGGATGGTTAATACTACGAAATACCCATTTCGAACGATCGGATGTGCTGAAGCTACGTAAAATTTGCTGGCAGCGATACCACTGCGTCGTGCAGCGTCGCGCTGCGCCGTGCTACGCTCCGAGGCGTCTTGAGGCATTTTCAAATTCTCTCAATGAAATTTGTACCTTTTTGTGTAATAAATAGTTATAATATTGTAACGCTATCTTGAAAAGTACGCGTCTCGTCGTATCGTGTCGCGTTTCGGAGTGAATTGACCTTAATGCTGCAAATTAATACGAATTATGTAATAATACAATACTAATATACTAACATATTATCAGGCACGTTTGTCCAACGTAGACGCTGCTGAAGAAGTGCCTTTTGTACTTGTACCTACTATTTATCTATATCTCCAGTCTGTGAGACGATCTCTCATTGTTGAGGATTAAAAGGTCTGAATGACAATAAAAAAAAATTAAACGTAAAGCTTTATTTCAACAATAATTACATTTTTACTACAGTCATATGAATTTTGTTTTTTTTTTTACAATAAGTATATAAGTTTTGATCTTCTGATTGAATAATAAAACAGTTTTCATACAATATTTAGTTTACAATATACTTCATAGTAC
The DNA here is from genome assembly GCA_963241965.1 of Tortrix viridana. NCBI lineage: Eukaryota > Metazoa > Arthropoda > Insecta > Lepidoptera > Tortricidae > Tortrix > Tortrix viridana. Next base: position 562,454 of record OY725176.1, read on the forward strand.
TTGTCGCTTATATGCTACTTATCTACAAAGTTCTGCGGATTATTTCTTGTGATTCAACATCAAAACAAACCATATTGTTAGTTATTTTACACTACCTATTAACAGAGGCGGAAAAAACAATAATAAAAGTAAAAATCAGGACTGGGATTAAACAAGGTATAAGAAATCTCAAATCATGTTTATCACCAATATCAAAATTGATATTGTTAAATTAGGATATTTCATAATAATTTCGATAGTTCAATAAGCACAATATTAGCACCTTAGTTATCTAAATAGAATTTACGATTCTTATTTATCCTAAATTTAGCTTGATCGTCGTTGGTCAATGTTGCCAATCGCTATCTGCTTTTAGCCTGACTCTTCCTTGCTTCCACTCTTTTCTGTAGCGTGGTAAGAAGGGCTCCTAGTACGTTGTGCCCTGGCAGTCTTTTACCGAAGAGGAGGCGCTTCACAGAGTCGTCATAAGTCAGAAGTGCCACCATGTTCTGTAGCAGGAAACCTTGGCAGTATTCCAGAAGTTGGGTTGCTCCGTAGACCTAAGGGCAAAAACATTAAGATAATGTTACATGGTAACTATGAATTTTGTTCAGAAAAACACAGTGACAATTAGATTCAAGCCTTTCATCCCACACATTGTTTTGTCTCCTGCTTTACTAAGTGCTTGATATTTTAAATATTATATTTGTACAAAGTTTCGTTCAAAGGTCCGTTGTAGCAGTTGAAAGTTAAGAGCATACCCACGGTTCTGAAGAAGTACCGGTTCCGAATCCCAATTTAAAAATTGAATAATATTCTAGTCGATTTTATGTCTAACTTTATACCAAAAAAAAAATACCTTGGCATGAATATAGACAGACACCAGGTTGTGCAGGTCGACGGACTTGGCGGCGCGCGCCTCGCAGTGCCTCTGCAGCGGCAGCAGCTGGAAGAAGGACGCTGCGGCCAGCACCTCCAGGACGTCTGTCTCCGGGATCTCTAGTCCAGAACACCCGCCCGAGTATAGGTACTTCATAACTTGCTGAGGACAAGTAAAAAAATAAATAAATAGAATGGTATTTTCTAAAAACACAATGTTTAAGCAGTGTAAAATCTGTTGGCACGCAGATTAATTTACGTAATTATCATGGACCGTATTATGAATGTTATACTGATGTGAATTTTTAACAGTTCTCACTGATGGCTGTTTCACTTATAAACTATCGTAAACTATGATCAACGTAGCAGGGTAATCAATTCAAGGACATGAAGCAGATAAGAGCTGTAGCCATTAGTTTGAAAAGTTTGACATCAAAAAATCCGTCAGCTTACCAGTTGTCAAGTAGAGAATGTTATAAAGGGTCCAACTATTTAAACCTTTTACGTTTATTGAAAGAGGTTAAAATAAACAAATAAATTCAACATTGATGGATTTCACCTGTAAACTTATACCTTTATTCTTCTATTTCTCATAGTCAAAAGTATGATAGCAGGATTACCTCGAATATGTGATATCTGATGTCATTGATCTGCACCAGCGGCGGCGCGGCACTATTTGCCGGGACCGCCTCGCTAGGCGCACGCGCAGGCGCCAGCATAGCCCGAAGTCGCGGGGACTCTGAGACTAGCACGATCTTGTGCCCGTAGAACAGGCGATTTTCAACTCTGTGTGCAAATAAATAAGAATTCTAAACAAATATGGCTCAGCGGATTAAAGAAAGATTGGGACATTTCGATTTCTGGAGTAGGTAAGTATAGTAGGTAAATTTGGAAAGCAGATCTAGAATAATTTTTATGCATGGTAGTCAGAAAGTTACTACTCATTATTTTCGGTTATGAATTCCGTTACCCACTCCAAAAGTCAAAGCAAAGTCAAATTCAGTAAATGAGCCACATCAGGTTTCATTCACACGTGGAGTATCAACTAGCACTTCGGATAAAGCCATCATTGCTGCGAAGTGCCGCAAGATACTCTATCAGGCAATTTTTTCAACCATAATCAGAACATAATAAATAAAACGTAATATGAAATACCTGAAGGTGACATCAGCAAGTGACGGATTGTTGACGTAAGACGGGTCAACCCGGGCGGGGGCGGGTGCGGCGGCGGGCGGGGGCTCCAGCACGGGCGGCACGGGCTCCCAGCCGTAGCACGCACACAGGATGTCGGCCAGCAACAGCACCGTGCCCTCCTTCTGGCCGGCACAACGGTTATTTTACGAACGTTTTGACGCATCGTCAGTTATTTTGAAGAAAGTAAAGCGTGCAATCTTGCTTATAGCTTGGCAAAAAAAAGTTGGACGGTGACAGCTGGAGATAAAAATATTCTCGAGTGTCACCAAAAATAATAAGAAGCAGCTTGGAAAAAACATATTGTCAATGATTATCTTCCAACAAAACTCTTTTTACCAAGCTCTAACATAGGTCAAAATTAAACAAATCTCTATTTTAGTAAAGTTTAAGCTAATTAATTAAAATAACAATGTTTTAAATAACGGTTTTACCAACATTTTAATAAACAAAATAATACACAAAACTATTCCCTTGAGTTCAAACTTTTGCTGTCATGTTTTAAAAGTAATTGCCGATTACTTTGGAGAATTTGAATTCTGCAGTAGTTGTTTATCTATGATTTCAAAACTTCTTAACTGTATGAGTATTAAAAAAAGAACAAAATTAAATAATGCTAATTTACCTTGCTGTACCGTAAAATATTGAACAGCAATGGGAGACACTCGTAAATAAACTGCTTGCTGTAGTGACTGTCATCCGATGGACACACCTTTAAAACAATGAAAAAACACTTAAGTAAAATTGTATTAGCATGGTAATGCCCTTTATTTGATTACCTTTCATTCTTGAATCCTTGTCACAAAAACAAAATGATTACCTTTGACTTGATTTATTTCTTGTATTTGGAGGTAACATCAGTGTGACAGGGTTCGTGTTAGCTTAACTTATTAACTAATTAATCGTGATAGTATGAAAGAGTCAAGGGATAAAACAAAAAAATAAATAGACCTGTAAGAAGTCTTGCAGTAGTTGGTCGATGACGTGGTCTAACGCTGCCTCGGCCGCGGCCGCTAGCGATAGGGTCCAAGCGTGGAGTGACCACGGCACTCCTAATGCACGCAACTCCAGCGTTATATCTGTAACACAACACGAGTTTCAACTTCCACCGTCATCCTTAAAATACTAAAGAGTGTGTGAGAATAGTAACCAAGTTTTGACAGTGTGCAGTTTGCTAATCCATAATACGTGGTATTTTAAGGTAGGTAGGTACTATTTGTACGTAATAATTTTCACTCTGTCTGACGCATCCTGGAATATTTCGCAAGTCATCTTAAGAATAACCATACGCTATCCGTTTGCTATCCATAAAGCAAACATGAGATTTACCCAAATGGTCAGTCTCGGCTGCGTAATACATGGCGTCCTGCAGGGCCCTCTGCTGCTGTTTCGTGAAGGCCGGCCGTGCCGCTGAGGGCGCTCCTTCCGCGAGCACCTCTTCTAAGGAGAGCACTGCTCCGGCACCTCTGGTCCCTCCTCGGACTGCCGCTCGCAGGCAAGCCCGACGGCCGTGCGTACAGCAAACAGCTACCGCACTGAAGTATCGTTTGAATCAAATTATTAATTAAGTTACATACTATAAGTATAGTTGGGGCCTCAATTTACCCATTGTTTTTTTGGTATGAAGAAAGCAAACGAGCCCACACTCCATCAATAATAAGTGGGCTCTGAAGTCCATAAACGTTTGCAAATCAACCGCCGCTTGCACCATCTGCGTTAAGTATGTTTTAAGTCTTAAATCAGCTTAAGTTGTGTCAAAATGTATCGCAATTTCATATTGTTAAATATGTTTAAGACTTAAATAGATGGTGAAAGCGGCCCTAAGATTGCAATCTCGAAACTAAAAATGCATTTCTAACCCTGAAGATTAATTCGATGGAACGATGGATGGATGGGATAGTTGTATGATATCCTTAGAAAAAAAAGTTGTAAGAGTACCTAGTAGTAACTACCGAATTGACGGCTACACTTTTTGGACAAAATGGAATATGAGACATACCTGTAACACCCATATTGGGCGGCAGCGCTATAACAAAGAGCATCGTTGAGCTGCGTAGACAGGAACGGGTCAGCACCATGAGACAGCAGAAGTTGAACTAGTTCTTGATTGCCAGCACCGCATGCCACCTGTAATATACCAAAGCACATAAATAACGTTATGCTTCACTCGGAGAGTAATACAGCCACAAGGATCCACAGGAACATCTAGTTAAGTCAACACACACACAAAACATAAAAAAATCTTGACGATAATTTTGCCTTTACGGAAAAAGCATCATAATACTTCGCATAATTATATTAGTACAAACTTCATTTATGATGAGGTATACCTGTAATGGTGTCATGGTGCATACATCCTCTCCCCGCGCCGGCGCCCCATCCACTCGTGCTCCAGCACCAAGTAGCTTGCGCGCGCAATCCACCGCACCGCCACCGCCTGCGCCGCTACAAGCGTACACCAGTGCCGTCCAACCTTAAAACAAAAAAATAAATTTATTTGGGAGTACAAAATTAACGCGCTGATTTTATTTTTAGGGTAAATGAAAAGGGACGATGGCAACCCTTAAAACACCACAGATAGTATAAATAAGTTTTGGAAAAATTACCAGTGGATAAAAAAGTATTCCGAGTATTTGCCATCACAAGTCGGTCTTTTTTTAGTTTGGAAAAAAATGAAAAGAAATAAAATAAACTATGTAACGGAGAAATAGTATCATAAAGGTGCTTTTCCACTGGCGAGGCGAGGACTGGAGTGAATTGAAATTTGTTTGAACACAATTCTTGCCCAAGAACCGCCACAATGACCCATGCCACCCGCATTCAACAGATTCCCGTAATTTACATCAGGTCTTTGATCTTGAATACAGAACGTTATGATTATAAAAACCAAAAGATCAGGTTGAGTGGCGTGCATTGGCCTATGTCGAAGTACCTATCTAGGGTGCATTGGGGTTATTCCGTGTGCGGGGCAATTCCGTAAAACAAGGCGTCACGCCACTATCTCTGTTAAAAACATAGAACTAAAAAGTTCCCCTGCTTTATCGACAGAGTTAACAACGGCGTGCCGTTCTATAATGGGCATAAACGCCTGTTTTACGGAATCGCTCCGCATACGGAATAATCCCAATGCACTATACTTTAAAAATCGAATTCCGAAGTTACGTTATCTCCATCCCTTTCTCCCGATTTAATTTCGAATGACCAGTAGGTTAGGTACCTACCTAAAAGGGGCAAGCAGGCAAAGTTGAGAGCTTCGAAATATCCTGTGGACTGATGATGATTGTAAGAGAACTTACCTGCAGTGGGGGGTGTGTAAATAGAGGATTGAACGCTAGGGGTGCCCGGGGAGCGGGGAGAGAGGAGGGAAGCGTGCGGCGCTGCCACACCCGGCGTCTCGATGTTCGGGTCGGCACCGGATTCCAGAAGCATCTAGAAAACAAAAGAACTTGAAATAAGTATGGACAAGTAACAGGTATTTTTAGGAACTACATACGTAAAGGTAGTAACCTTTTATTGTATATTTCCCTTGCTGCATGCCATCTACTTTCACATCTCACGCACATAAGCACGGATCCAGGAGGGGGTGTTATGCGGATCATGACACAAGTGAGCCTTGTAACAAGTTTAATAACATCCTTCAATATTACCATTTTCATTAGTGCCATAAAAATGCCGTATTTTTGGTATTTTGGGAGCACGATACGTCGTATAATCAAACCATCAACAAAAAATAAAGAAACTTACGGCTACAATCTGATCGTCTCCAGCCAACGCCGCCTTCATCAGAACAGTAAGCCCCGCAGCGTCTGTGGCGTCCAATCCCGTCGAAGGTAGCAGGGTCTTCACTCCACCGACCAGGTCTGGTCTGCCGCTGAGGAGTGCCCTCTGTGCTAGGCCTAGGGCTGCGCGATTGAGCTCGTCAGGAGTGCGGGCGCAACGGGACCAGGCTGGTTCTATCGCTTCTTCTAGGCTATAGGACAAATGGACACTTAACATCAGTGTACGGTTCTCGAAACATTGCCAGTTATTCAGTGAACAATACCCCATTGTGTTATTTATCGTACCTAATAGTATTTAGCTGTAGCCAGAATTAACCTCCTAAGGCTCCTTGTACAATATAATGTACGTTATACAGCCATTTTGGTATAAAGATCCATTTCGTAGGAGATAGAGTGGAATTTCTTTTGTTTTATGACTGATAATTAAATTAGAAAATAGACTCTATCCTATTCTAAATAGGTTCATATTCCATTGGCAAATTTCGTTGTATGATGGGCCTTAGGAGGTTAAATTCAGACCTACCACCAGCGCTTTGTTATCTAACGGTAGTCATGTTACCTAATCAATTTAAAACACAAACATAAATATTTTTCCGGCATTATTTTATCAAGACAATGTCGCTAAACTAATGGAATTCAAATAAGTACTTTTGATGACGCGTACCTTTACAAAACGATTGGGTGCGATGTAAGACAAATATGTGACGTTCTCAATATAAAGGGACCTTTATGGAGGCAGGCGGTTACGCCGTTTTTAGAATTGTTACCATAGTATTCGTATAGTTACAAGAACAAGAAGAGCGTAACTGCCTTCTTCCATAAGGTCCCTTTATACTGAGAACGTCACACAGATTCGTCATTAATTGACTTACTGCCGCACTCAGAGACGTCAATTAATTTTTAAGTTTCATTAAAGTTGCTGCGTCTTATTTTATAGCAAAGAAAGTGATAGCAACAACTTTAATGAAACTTAAAAACTAATTGACGTCTCTGAGTGCGGCAACTAGAAGTAAGCAAGGAAGAAGTTATAGGAAAGGAATTCATTTAGTACGATGGCAGAAGAAGTAAAGATTTCAAATTTATTATGTTATAATAAGAAAAGGAAGCTTTTATTGATGAGTTCACTAGGTTAAAGTCAGAATTCACATTAACCTGTTACTTAACCTAATCGTATGTAGCTTACGGTCGCACTCAGAGACGTCAATTAAGTTTTAAGTTTTATTAAAGTAGCTGCTGTCACATTCTATTGCTATAACAAAGACAGTGACAGCAGCTACTTTAATGAAACTTAAAACTTAATTGACGTCTCTGAGTGCGGCAGTAAGACGCAGCAACTTTAATGAAACTTAAACATTAATTGACGTCTTTGAGTGCGGCAGTTAGCACCGTAATTTTTGTCTAAAAGCATATTCAGCATAGTGACTCACGTGACCGGCCGGGGCGGGCAGTCCGCGTGCGGCAGCAGCAGGCGCGCGGCCTGCGCGACGTCGTCGGCGTCGGGCGCGGCGGGCGGCGGGCGCAGCGCCGCGTGCGCGCGCACCACGCGCACCCACTCGCCCAGCGGCGGCAGCGCGCCCGCGCCGCGCTCGCCCCACAGCCCGTTGGCGCAGCTCGCCGTGGACGCGGTGTTGGAGTTGTGCTCCAACTGGAACGAACAAAAATATCATTTCTTTTTACACTTTGGCGCTTTTTATATATAAGAACCAGCTTTATTACCTTAACTGCCTGTTTACAATCAGATTCAGATTTTGTTACTCAATATAAATTACAGTATTTTTTATTATAAATTACAGTATTATAATTGCACTTCATGTCAAATTACAAGTTGAGTAACATTGAGATCGTCAGATAGAGAAATTACACATTAATAATCGTTAAGTAAACCATATTATCTGATAGAGAAATGTAATACAGGGAAAGGGCTTCCCTGTCTTACATTTAAAAATACACAAGGAGAAGACTAACTTTAAGTGGCCGATAAATTTACTTGTGGATTATGAAACAGGTCCCTTAGTATCGACAATATTGACCGTGATAGCTTAAAGAAGTATAGTAACTTGCCAAGTTTCAAGCAGCGAAAGAGGCAGAGCTAGTGATTGCTATAACTCTGTCCCTTGCACTGAGTGAGATCTTTACAGTATGTTACACGGCCTCATATTTAATCACAAAGTTTAGTTCGTTTAATAGTTCAAGCACATTTATTTATTTATTTATTTATTTATTATATTTAGGAAACCCAACAGTTATAACATCAACGTAAAAAAAGTATATGAAACATAAAACCAATTATAGGATTTCACGTATAACAACAAAGTAAGAATATCAAGTTAAATTAAACTCTTAAGTGCCACGCACTTGCACTACACACCTACGCAAAAAAGATATCAAAGAATAAACATAACAAAATAAAATTATACTAAAATAACAATAGCCTACTTGCAATAGACAAACAAATAATGCTGCTCAACTAAAATATTTTGACGTCAGACTTCGCCTCACAGAAGGGATTCTACAATTAAATATGTCTACATCCATATCATTATCATTGACCAAATTATTCAAGCCCTTACCAGCACGCGCCAAGAAGCTGTTTTGTCTGTATCTGGATGATGCTAACCCAAGTGATATAGGGGGGTAATACCTTTTAGGGCGTGTGGGCGTATTAAACGAAACGCAAGAAAGTAACTCAGGGCAATCAACGACGCCACTGGTAATATTTAGAAAATAAGTAATATCAGCTATTTCCCGACGCTTGTATAGTGGTATAAGATGATGATTCTTACAAATGCGAGTGTAGTCTATCGAACTGTAGGGACATTTAAGTTTGAAACATAAATATTTCATAAATTTATGTTGAACGCGCTCGATTCGACCAACATACGTGCCGTAGCACGGATTCCAAATTTGAGAAGCATACTCAAGCTTACTTCTAACATACAAGCAAAAAAGCACTTTTAATGTATAAGCGCTTTTAATTTAAATAAGGAATATCAGCAGGTCGCCATCGTCATCAGCTCGGTTGACGTTGACACAAACATACTCTTAAGTATAGTACTCACCTTGATTAAGAAATTGTTTCTACTCAGATAATATAAATCGCATCAATTTGACAGAATAATACTCAAATCTTAACATTTCTCCAAGCTACAGTAAATTACACACCTGCGAACACCTCATGAAGTAATACAGCGCGCGCTCCGCCGCCGGCGACAGCGGCGCGTGCCTCGGCGCCACGCGTCGCAGCACAGCCCTCAGCTCGGCAGCGGATCCGGCACACGTTGTCAGCAACACTGAGGCTCCCGAGGCTCCTGAACCGGTGGAGCTGCCATTGGAACCTGCAGATGTGCCAGAGCCACCTAAAAGAAATTAAGGAGAAGATTAAAGACACGGCCCTTGAACGTTATTGTCAAGACAGCCAAAAAGCGTCTACTGCTTTATACAAGCCTCCCCAACGTGTTGCCACTAGGACCCGTTCTCAACTTTTAGACCCCCACGTTCACCATATGGTTGATCTACTTAATAGGTATCTGGCCCAATTCCATGCTGTGTCTTTCGATGCGCCTGGTTGCTGATTACCTATAGTAAATACGTCTAATCAAGCATGTTCAATATCTTACCAGAACCATTAGTGGTGATGCCAGAATCATGACTGAGCCCCAATTGTCTGTGTTCTGGTCTCGAAGGACTAGATGACGATCCGGAACCCATAGAACTCATAGATTCCCACCGGGAGAGAGACAGTGCTCCTGAAAATTCATCACACTACACATTAGCACATGAAAACTTCTTGATGTGTTTGTCCAAACTCATATATTGAGGCTAATTTTTACCTGATGCTACCCGACCAGCGTTCAGGTGGCTGTACGGTTGAAGCAGTCCCCAAAGGTCAGCACAGTTGGCAACGGCGTGGTCAATGACTGCAGGAGTGACTGGAGCTGTGGTGGCGCTGCTGCCAGCTATTAGAGCTATCTCTTCCAGAAGAGTTTCCATACCGGCACAGAGGTAGATAGCTGCGTATCTGCAAGAAGGACATTGGTTTGGTATTTTTCAAATGGTGCTAAGGCTACCGAGGCCACAAAGACCAGCTGATGATAAGTGGGCTATGCGCCCCATAAAATCTCAAGCCTGCAAATAGGTTGTAGGAACTAAATATAAAAAAAAGTTCAATGAAGGGCTGCTGACATCTATGGGCGAGACGGTAAACACTTTTCATCGCGTAACCTGTCTGTTTAAGGCCCGATTCGCACGAGCGCTTTTTTAACGCTCAACGCCTGTGTTCTGCGATCCCATTCGTTGACCTTGAGAATCCCACCAATAGGATTGCGGAACGCAAGCGTTGAGCGTTAAAAAAGCGCTCGTGCGAATCGGGCCTAATGGCTATAAAACAACGGCCTTACTCATGAACGAAGGAAGCTACGCGAACGTCCAGCATCCATCGCTGGAATCGCCCAGGAGCAAGGCTGGTGCGTGCACGCGCCGCTGAGCCGAGCCGTCGAGCCGCGCTGCCCGAGGTCGCGTACATCGTTGCTGCCCGCTGGCAACCCTGAGGACACCGGTCTGTGTTAGATACCTTTGGCAGCCCTGAAGAGAAACATTGACCACTACCAAAAGATCAGCCTCGAATCTTACATATCGCTCGTCGCTCTTGCCTATTTAGTTACCAAAAGCATTATCTTACAGATACTAATCCATAAATCGTCCGTGGTAGATGTTATGGCCTTTGTTTGAGTAACCCATGGGACGAATTATTTCACTAGGTACATATTTATTATAAATTTCCCCCGCCGCGCTGTTTGTGTTTTTTTTCGGGGTAATCTCAGAAACTACTGTACGGATTCTTATACGGTTTTCACCAATAGAAGGCTATTATAATTTACTAATATTATAGATAACTATTGCAACCCGTGCGAAGCGGGGGCGGGTCGCTATTGAAAATAATTTATTATACCTACAAAGCAAAATTAAGAAATGAGTGGAGATTTCTGGGTCAAAAAAAAAAACATGATGGCGGAATAAACTCAATAGGGATCCTCAGCTCATTCCCCTGTCGTATGACTTGAACATGGGTTTTACCTTAATGCAAGCATCAGCCAGCGGCGTGCTGAGAACGATTCTGAAAGCACCCGCCACTTCATGTTTGGAGCAAAACCCGAAGTTCTGCGACAGACGTTGAGCTTCCCGAGATATTCGTACCAAGGCCCTGGAAATACATAGCGTCTGTTAGATCCTTAACGCTATCAAAAGTTACAACGTTTAAGTATAGTTAGTAGGTAAACGAACAACGATTGTAAACGATCACCATTGCTAAAAGCAAATTAATTGCACGTAGTAGGCCAAATATCTGGTCTGCCAGCATTCTTTCCACTTTCGTAACAATGACAGACGGAGAAAGAAGGGCAGGCGGCGGCATTATTACGTAATGTTTGTGTCATACCTCTGCAGAAGATAGGCGAGCCTTTGAGGTGCGTCAGGTGCAAGCCTGGGTGCAAGCTCCCGACACCGCCCGGTTTGAAGCGCGCGACCGACTTCACTTGCGGTCCAGGGTACGCAGCGGAGTTCCACCAGCCTGGGCGATGGTTAGACCATGAGTTAAACAGCTCATACGTATCTTTTAGAAAATCTTGCTGGGCAAGGTCTTCAGGATATTTTATAGAGCAAAAGAAATTGAATTACCTACATGTGCGATATACAAATATAACAAGTCTAACAAAAAGCAAGTTTTTAAAACTCCCCCTGCAGCATCAGGACGCAGGGAGGTCCTAATATAGCCTATGACACTCCTTGGGTGAATACCAATCTAACGATACACCGCACCTTAAAACCTCCGTTTAGGCGTTTAACCAACAGGAAGTCACAAAGAAACATGGATACATACATACAGCCGAAAAACATTACCCTCATTTTTGGGTAGTCGGGTAAAAATAAGTACCTATTTACGGGTATAGCAAAATCAATCATCATTTTCGTCCTTAGTTACTCTAATAAGGACCCCACTTAGCGCATTGAAGAGGGCATAATAGGAACACAGAAGCCATCTGATGGTAAATGCTGGGCTGTGAAGACTAACTAACATGCATGGAATCTATGATACCTAGTCATTCTACCTTTACCATACTTGGCAGAAAGGTTAGCAAGTAAGATATAATATTTTTCCCTAAGGACGGAGGTTTCCTTTTTTAATAGCTACCTGTTATGTGAGTCCACCCACACGAACTCGTCGGCGCTGGTGACGTTGGTGCACACGGTGTCTAAAGACGGTTGCCGGACTAGCGGCGCGCGGCGACGGCGCGCTTCAGCTGCGCTTCCGTTGTCTGAAACGGTTAGCAATGAATAGTCGGTAGCTGTGCTGCTAGATAGGCCTCATGCTTATTAATAACACTTTTTCTCTTCAAACCACCACTGAACCCTCAACCTGCCGGATCCAGACCGATCGTTTGATAGCGTACCTTGTGCGCCGTTGTTGCTGCCACCGCCACCACTGGAGGCGCCACTGGTGGCCGTGCTGCTGCTATCTCGTGATCGCAGCGTCAGCTGCTTGATCGCCGACTTGATGTCTTCCAGTCCTCCGCCTCCTGGCCACGGTGACTGTAACTGGGAAAACAGAACAAGTTCTACAGATTGAAAACAAGAACAGACTTCATACTAGGACCAGAGGGCTTATTGCCTAACGCACTCGCGATCGCGATCGACTTGAAAGTGATACAATTGCTTTCATTTTGTAGGCAGATTTGACTTCAACTGTCAAATATGAAAGCGATCGCGATCGCGAGTGCGTTAGGCAATAAGCCCTCAGGTGTTAGAAGACGGCAGTAACAATGTGATTCCGTGTTCTTTACTCGATAGTTCATACTTTGTTATGCGGCCTGTGCTTGGCTCGTACGTGGGGCGGCTGTCTGGTCCTCCTGGGCTCCTCGCGGCCTGCCTCACCGGCGCCGCCGCTGTCCGACATGGACGCGTGTCCCGAGGACCTGTTCTCGTCCGAGCTGCTGTTGCACTCGCGGACGCCATTCTGGAAGTCAAGGGTTTTTGTTAGAAAACGTTATTCTGATTTAACATGATAAATTATAATTCTATTCTGAAATAAACTGGCACTGAGTTAAGACACTGCATGAACTCGTTTCAGAGTTGATAACTCTTAAATGGATGCCTGTCGAAATACAAAATTTGACACACAGACATAGGTAAACTTCAAATACATGCTCCTTTTTGAGACGTGGGTAAATGAACTGGTGCCACGAGCTACGTTAATGGGAAAAGAACTTTACCTACTGTAAATTAAGCGTACTCGCAATACCAGAGGAGTTAAATCGCCAGCCGAATTTCATGAATGTGAAAGCAAGTTAGGGTGGAAAAAGATAAGAAATGGTCAGCGATGTAGAATTAAACCCAATAGTGATAGAACTACTTACTTCACTCTAATGACCAGTGAAAGAATCCACATTCCCCACTAAATTTGCATATGAACAGACCTCTTTTGCTATTGGTGTTACCTAAGACATTTGCATTTTTACTGTATTAAAATAATTCAACTAAAGATAAGCGCAGCAAATCATAACAAACGACCAGTCATCTCCATTAAGGCGAGTGTTATGAAACGACACATCTTTGTCAGCTGCATCGCCTGCATCCAAGATGGCAGCCATTGTCGCGTACTTTCGCTTTTAGACAAGTTTTAATGCTTCCCACCAATTACGCTTTTCCCTATCAAGAGATCGTGGGACTTAGTTTAAGACAATGCTTATTTTTTTAGTGGTAACACTTTCCCTGTTACGTTGCGAGTGGTAATTGCTGTAATTATTACGAGCGCCAACTAATCAGCATGGCGGGGAATTTGATGAATGGTGACGGATTAAAACTTTAAGTACCATCTAGCCAACACCTCGCAAGCTAGACTTCTGTGGAGTAGGTACAAGTTAGATAATACAGGTCAAAAAATATTACCATGAAGGCATCGGCAGTCGGGTAAGAAGGAAGTTTTAAGAACCCGACTGTAAGTACCTATATTTTGATATTGTCTTCTACATATGGACAGGATATTGATGGATATAATATCACAAATGCTACCCGACCACAGATGGCGCTTTAATTACGCGATTATCCGTTAGATTTCACTGTTGAATCGTAAAGTGCAAGTGTTTTTAAAACGTCATAATCACACGAATGAAGCAGAGGGCAATAACGGCACGGCACACATAAACTTAAATTAAACGACATGAAGAAGCGTAGCGTTGGTGAAAGCACTGCAAACGCCAGCGCATCTTAGCCATAACAAAGCAGGATGGTTGCAATTGTGTCAACAAAATCTAATATATTGACATAAATCTTAACCGATATTATAAAGAGTAATAATTTTGCGAGTTTGTATAGGTATGTACGTGTAGGGTTATCTCCGGAACCACTGCACCTATTTGAAAGATTATTCTACCACTTGAAAGGTACAAAAGGACATTGGCTAACTTTTAATAACAATAGCGTAGCGAGGGCAGGTCGCTAGTAATAGACAAATTGAGATTCGATTACATCAAATCACGTAAGTTCCTAAAAGTTTACCCAAAACCATTTTCTCCTCATAACGTTGCAGAATCTAACCGCAGCAGCGTAACTCCTGCGGTTTGGCCCATCAAGCAGCTCGTTTGATTGATCTGCGTCGTTACCGTATACCGCGGTCTCGTTGAAATCAGGTCTTGTTTGTTTTGCGTGCAATAAATTAAGTTTAAATGGGTTCAGATTTAGTTATATTACTGTTATGTAAAGCGGAAAAGGCCACTTTGGCTTGGTAATCTGATATCATTAGGCTAGACGGTATTGAGACTCATTATGAAATGTAAAGTACCATTACATTTTTTTTGGAATTCTATGTAACGATAGTATTACTACATATTATAAAACAAAGTCCTCCCGCCGCGTCTTTCTGTCTGTCTGTCTGAACGCTATAAACTCAAAAACTATTGAACGGATTTTCATACGGTTTTCACTAATGGACGGAATGATTCGTGAGGAAGGTTTAAGTGTACAATTCATCAGAAATGACTTAACGTTTACTTTGTTATATCTTGAGACGGGTATTTCAACCAAGATCAGTTTTTTAGACTATAGCCCTAATGGTGTTCTTCCACTGCGAGGCGTGGCGGGAAAACCGCGATGCTTTTGTTTTCATTGCAGTGTTAATGAACACTATGTCATAGTAATACGGTTCAATATTAACAACAAATATTTCAATCCTCGTTTCACCCTTTTCCTCTCCCGTTCCCGCTCGGCTGCGGTGGAAATAGTCTGGTTTGGCGGGAAATTATCCTATACAAACAATTCCCTCTCATCCCTGCCTCGCCTTGCCTCGCCAGTGGAAAAGCACCTTAAGAAACCCTGCCCTAAGTAATGACTGAGGTCATCATGCCATCAGGGTCATCATGCCACCAGGATCATCGTTGTTAAGTAATCCGTTAATGGTATGTTTATTTTAAACGAACATCTATCTTAAGGTGGGTCCACACTAAAAATCTGGTGGCAAATCTACAGGACTTATTACGCTAAATGTGGACAGTGTAAGCGCTCGGGATAGATCACATTGTTCGCGTGACAAATACGCGTTACTGACACGGCCACGGAACCATGTTTCGACAACCCACCTTTAAGTGAGAAGCGCGTTTTACGAGTTGCCTAGGATACCTCGAAGACATAAAAAACATTATCTGACGCGCCCGTTTGAAGAGAAACGGGCCTCTGATTCAAGATCAGTTTATTAATGGCCACTTTAATGGCCATAAACACCTAATCGCCCAGGAAAGGTTTTATCTTTACGCTGTAAATTCCATATCTCGACCAACCTGATATAACCTCGGTGTCACGACGCTTGTTAGGACTACCTGGCTCTAGCAGCGTACCATAGACACTAATTATTAGAAGCTGTCTGTCTATCAGCTGTGTATCCCATGAACCGTAAATATGTAGACAATTGGAATTTTCACAGGGTGTGTATTTTTATTGCCGCTATAATAACAAATACCGGTAATTAAAATAAGATAAAATTAAAAATTAAAGTGGGTCCCCAGAAACGTGTTTTTGTCGGCGTTTTTGGCTTGACCTTAACAGCGCTGCTAGCCCTGTATCCCTGGTGTTGTACGATGGTACGAAACCCTTCGTGGGCACGTCGGACTCGCTCTTGGCCGATTTTTTTTAATAATTTGCAAGTGATACTTGTCACAAGACCGATCATGTTATACATCTATATATTCCGTTTCAACCGCCGTCAGTCCCTTGATCGCAATAAAGTCGAAATTTCTGTAGCGTTTCGCGCTTCGGTGATCAAGGGTAAACCATGCATGATAAACTTACAACACTCTTGTTTTGTGTTGGGGGTTAAAAATTAAGATAATAATCTTCCATACCTGTACGGGCGGTGGCGCTTCCACCGGCCGATGATGGTGGTCGTGGCGCGGCGCGCGCCGCTCCAGCGCGTAGCTGCTTTGCGCAGGTGCACCGCGCACCGGCGCCGACGCAGCCGTCAGCGGCGACACCGCGCTGACCGCCTTCAGCGCTGGCGCTTCGGGTGACGTTGCTGGCGGCTCGTCGAGAGCGGCGGCTGCTGGAGAGATACCAGTTGATATATAATTCATTCCATCTTAAAACAGTCAGTCAAAGGATTGCAGTCTTGGGTTTTCTGTCTTGAGATTGAAAAAGTCCAGGTCACGTGTTGCCTTCTTCATACAATAAAAAGTGCGCGATTATGGTAAACAAATATGCAGTTCTTTCATGAAGTTACATGAGAATGGAAACACTACTAGAAGTTTAGACTAGGCAGTTCACTTTACTCTACTTCGTCAGTCTACCCATATTGCGGTCGACATTTGTTCTTACGTTTGTTGTTGGCGTGCGGCGGCGGCGGCGTGGAGGCGCGGCGCGCGGAGGGCGGCGGCGACAGCCGGCGCGCGTGCGCCGCCGCGGGTGCCTCCGCGCTGCTCACGCGCACGCGCAGCGCCCGCGCCCCCGCCACCCCGCACCACGCCTCGTCCGGTCGGCAGCCGCTTGACGGCCTGGGGAAGAGAAAGACTCACGTTAGGTTTGATAGCTGACAGTTTTAAGTTTCATAAACGGGACTATACTATGGGACTATAGGACTATACGGGACTAGATGTAAGTTGACTAATAAAGTTCTTTGTGTATTGGCGGTCTCCTGTTGTTACCATTTTATTAAACGACGGGCTACATGCTACTTAATTAATATAAAGTTTATAAAAATGTCACACGTTGATGTACTTAATGTTAATATTGTAGTTGGTTAAGTTTTTTGTCTTATTTTGAACAACATCCAGGGTGTAGCGATCATGGGTCAACCTTTCTGTAGCTGAGCTTTTGCTTCATCATAACCTCCAACATGGGTCTTGTAATATAATTGTAACTCTACTTTATTACTACTGCTTTCATTGTTCTCATTATATTTCAGTCCAAACCTTAGGCCCAAACCAAACCTTAAGGTTACTCCTTTATTATCTGTCAATCCATCAATATAATTTATTTGCAGAATACAGTTTACAAGATGTAACATTCAAATTGAAAAATAAATAATGTTCAGTGTATTCAGCTTGCAAGCAAGCATGCAAATATTTATCAGTACAATAATAGTATGTCAAATTATAAATAGAATTAATAAAATTAAAAATATATACTAAATGTCAACAATCACAAATTATTATTACATTGCTCGAGGAAGTCCTTAACACTATAGAAACATTTTTCCAGGAGCCAGTTTGACAACATGTTCCTAAACCACGCCTTTATCAATACAACAACGCCTTCAGGATGCTGATGGGACTACCGAGGAGGTGTAGTGCCTCGGGTATGCTCGCAGAAGCTCACACGGACCGTTTTCAGGCAGTCATACGAAAAAAGATAGTGTCGTTGTTGAGTCGAGTGAGACAAGGCTCAACAGCCATCTGAATGCGAATTCTGGGAGGTTTGATTGTCCCATCCTAAAGTTCTGGATAGGGCAAATCAAGGGCGTAGCCCAAGTTATAATATAAAACATGTTTTAGTTAAGTTTTACTAACCTAGTGTCTTAAGAAATTTTACTAATCATACTATGGATTTTTGTGGTCCGAAATAAAGGATTTTTTATTTATTTATTATTTAAACCTATTTCCCTGGAGCAGCCGTATGCCTTCAGGTGGTTTTACTCCTATAAAGTTTACGGCTTACGGCTGTTCCTAATACTATCGCTGTGTAGGTACCCTGGAGGGATTTAGAGATGTTGTGAACTACCAGCAACAAATCAGACAAACTGTTTTTCTGACGTTAAAAATAACATCACTATTGACTTGACAGTCTAAAAGCACGAACGATTAAGTCGACAACAACTAGGCCATCGAAAAGAAACAGAGCGAAGGTCTTGAGTTCGATCCGGCCACCTGAGGCGGAACGAATGTGCTAGACACGCACGTTTTACCTGCCTCGTCTACAAGACTTGTGATGTCTATTTTGTATTCTATAAAATAAAATTAATGGCTGGGAAGAATGGTAGAAAGTTATCTTACCAGTTATTTTTGATCCTTCCGTATACCTACTATAAACTGTTTGTAAAGTTTAGGGAGAAAGAGTTTATGTGAGATGCACTGCGAAATATTTATTTTAAAAATCATCAGAGAAATTTAAATGCCCAGAGATAAACAAATTCTACGCGAACCTTAAGTTTGTTAATAAACAAGGCAATCTACATTTTTTATAAGTAAGTAAGTATATAAGTTCTCAGTATATTCGTTATTGTTTCAAATCGTTTGCCTGTGAGATCGTCCGCGTAGAATTTCTCTGAAGTTTTTATCTCAGAAACTGCCTATTTTCTGACCAAATGCTACCCAACCCCGTTTCTAAGATATGTACTGGACTATTCCTAAAACCAAGCCGGGGTGGATGAGCCACAATCATCAAACGTCTAAACATCCTCGCAAGAGTTCACACTCTAAATATTTTATTAAGTACCTACATACAGATGTGTTAAAAATAAAATCCTCCTCAAAATGGTCAAACCACAAGCCATTCCATCTTGCCACAAGCCCAAAAGCTATCGTAACGGTGACCGTTGGTTGACTGTAAAGTGCCGATCTGCGTGCCCAAGCGCAGGCGTGGCGGGCAAAGGCCACGGAGCGAGACGAAACACAATAACACGTTGAGAGTGATCAGTGAACGCGTTTTGGTAATTTAACGGATTTTGGTGAATGAGTGATCCGCAGGTAGAATAAGAACTTCTAAAGTTTTCTTTGGAGTTAGAGTACTTATTTCCGTTCATAACTTCAGCCAAAAGGCGTCCACTACTCCAGTGGACCTTCACCTTCTTTAACGATCCCTATGGTTTTGTGTCCATCGCATTAATCCATCGGTTTTATGTGATCGTCATTTATTTTACTACAAAAAAAATATAATATAAGTCGGACATTTGCGGAGAACATATTTTTGGGTGCTTTGGCCTTTCAGACCTGCAGAAATACTTACATAACCTAAACTTACCTTTTAGAATTTATCATAACTTGTTTATAAGTCCAAAAGATTCAACTAGACAATATAACTGAAAATAAATATTGGATAGAACGATAATTATTTAACGTGCTATGTATTTTCTTTTCTCGTATCAATGGAGCATTAGCCTAATCCAGCATTTAATTATGTCTATTATCTGACTAATTATTTTCAACAATTGTTTCGTTATTCAACTAATCCGCTTCCCTGACGAATTAATTACCCAGATTACCTAGCCTAGCTAGTCTAGCTAGTTCATTAGGTGCTCAATAAGGGGTCAATTTTTGTGAAAAGCATAAGGCTGGTACTGAACGTACCGAAGGAAGTTTCATAATGATAATTTTAACACGTCTCATTATTCAGAGGAAGTGCTGAAATAATCCCTAATGTGTTGTAATCAGATAGTTTAAGAATTCAAGATGCAATTGAGTTTGTGTTATGGAAGTGAGTGTGGGAAGTATAACCATCGTTGATTCATCATCATCATAAGGAGGTACCTATCATACACCTGAAAAATAGATTTCAAATTTGAATTTAGCACTTGAAAGACTTTCACGCAGTTAGCCTAGTTGGTAGTGACCCTGCCTACGAAGCTAGCGGTCCTGGGTTCGAATCCCGGTATGGACAAATATTTGTGTGATGAGCGCGAGTATTTGTTCCTGAGTCATGGATGTTGTCTATATATTTAAGTATGTATTTCTCTATATAAGTATGTTTATCGTTGTCTAGTACCCATAGTGCAAGCCTAGAGCTTAGTTTGGGACTAGGTCAATTTGTGTGAAATTGTCCCCTGATATTTATTTTTATTTTTTCATATTTGGATAAAATAAGTTTTTAAAATGCAAATCGTAAAATCCGGGTTAATAGAAATGGCCAAAGATTTAACAAAACGAAACTAAGCAGTTTACCATTATTACTCCATAATTATGTACTTTTCAAGATCGAGAAGGGTCTTTATCTTTATGCGCTTGATTAATACTTCAATATTATAATTTTTTAGATTAAATAACTAGTAATTATAGTTTTATTAAATAATAACACACTTGATGAAATTTTGAGGTGATCATGATGTGTCAATAATACGTACTTAACAAAACCTGGAGTTATTTATTCGTTATTTATTATCATTTATTACTTATTTACTCGTATGAAAGGACTCTACCGGTCTTCACAAAGTACAACCTCGCGTTAGACACTTTAGACATTTTGACAGTTTTCTATGGTTTGATATTTACTGAACATGTTTTTAACTTTGAATAGACTAACAAAGTTGCGAGAATTTATTTGTACGCGTTTTACTATGTAGTTTTAATACTACTAAACCTAGTTTAATACATAAACATAACAAAGTCGTAATAAAAAGGAAGACTTAATAAAATAGCAAAAGAAAGTAACAAAACTCGAATTATTGGAAGTACAGGAAACCGACAAACACACGAGCTACATTCACTCGAATAAACAATCCGACGTTACATCATCGAAGAGCGAACATTTTTTAAACGTGAGAACTGTTTTATGATCTGAGATTATCCTTAATGACAATAATGACCGAGTTATAAAATTGAGACTGGTTTGGAATTTACTTGGCTACTTTACTTATGTGCCGAAATTGGCTATGAGCTATAACGGAGCCTATTGTATTTAATGAAATTCCCTGATCGATACCACAGAATAGATAATTGTACAACGTACTGTCGATACGCTGATATAGAACGATGTCACAATGACGTTATAAATCAGATCGCTAGAAATGTCAAACAAATTGTTTAATAATGTAACTGTGATACAGTTCTATGGTTGGCAACTAATATGACGCATTCTCATATACGACGACGACGCGGTTAGCCTAGTTGGTAGTGACCCTGCCTACGAAGCTGGCGGTCCCGGGTTTGAATCCCGGTATGGGCAAACATTTGTGTGATGAAAGTATTTGTCCCTGAGTCGTCGAGATGTTTTCTATATATTTAAGTATGTATTTCTCTATATACGTATTCGTATCGTTGTCTAGTACCCATAGTACAAGCCTAGAGCTTAGTTTGGGACTAGATCAATTTGTGTGAGATTGTCTCTGATATTTATTATTTTTTTACTCGTCGGCATATTTAGCGGAACATTAAAAAAATATTTTATTTTTATTAACACTGCAAAACAAAAACGTCCCGATTTTCCCGCCTCGCCTCGCCGGTGGAAAAGCAACATCATTAAGATACATGTATACGAGTAGTCAGTTAAACCGTTACCTTTTTTTTGGCTTCGTGCAGTCAGATAACAATAATGACACAAACATAATACCGATGCAATTAGCACCACAACAAATCCACAAACCAGTCGACCGACGAGTTTGAAAAGTAAAACCAAACGTGATTCGACAGTAGCGTGTGTGGAAATAAAAAAAAACTTGGTAAACAAACGCCACCTCACGTTTATGTCACCCATGCATGAACACAATGCGGTCATAATAAGCATCAGGGTAATTTTAACCTTAATGCTCTTGTTGGAAGTATAAAATGACAACATTTCCGCTTGTCCTTGGGCGTCCTTCACGGCCTTTTAATCTTGGGTTTAAACATTCAGTGCCAGGTTAATGGAGCGTCATTCAAATTTGACACTATAAAGAGGCATTGGCACTGTCCAGCGCTTGTTTACTAACTTAAGTTTACTAGATAAGTAAGTAAAGATAGTGTGTTTCTTTTAATATTTGGTATACCTAGCTCTTAATCTGAAACGATCATGCGCCATCTTACTAGCTCTTTTTTGTAAGACATGCCTAGAAACTCCAACTCCAATATACGGGATAAAATACCTAAATGTACGACACAAAGATATACGACAAGATCAACTAAATACCTTATACATTTTACATTCTGTATCTCTTCATTTCGTAGAAAGTTTAATTCCAAATAGCATTTTTGAAAACTCCAATAACCTAAATAGTTTCTAGAAACATCTGATCTTTATCTGATATTTAGTCCTTCGTCGAATTCAGTTCTGATATGTTGCCCAAATTGAATTCCTCTATCATTTCACAATATATCAATTACGTTAAAAGCAAACTTTTAAAACTACACCGCAAATGTATTAAGCCTGATTTTATCTCCGATAACAATCAGATAATTATACAGTTACATAACCTACGGTTAACATTTAAAATCTTGTATTTTTAATTGAATACAGCACCAACTCAAATAAATATGGCCATAAGTGTAGAGATTATACAAATTAACTCCCTGCACGAAATAAATTAGTCTACAGACGTTATTAAGCAAGAAAATGTTGTTAATTAACCAGACAATGATTTAGTGCATGTGCATTCACAATAGAATACCGGATGATGCTAATAACTTTTGTCATAAAATGGCATAAGTTTCTCAAGGAAGAGCATGTTATACGAAAGGCAATGATATAGACATTGTTATAAAAATTGACAGAACAAAAGAATAACTTCATGTTTTAACAAGTAATCTAAAGGCTCAGGCCCGGGTATAGTTCTAAGCAATAAGGTTTAAAATCCCGTCCGTTTTTGACGAAGTGGACGAAGATCGGTATCTCAATACAAAGGCAGAAGCTCGCACGGAGTTCGACGACCGCCGATTGTTATCAAAGGAATTGCTATGCAATTAATGCTAACGTCTTCCCGCAACCGCTGGGACCAAAGAAATGCCACAAGTAACTGTCTTATGGTTCTCATTGTGGGTTCGCATAGCATTCATGCGGAAAACTTATTGCTGACACCTTTTTATGTGAGTTCTTATGCAACTATGTAGATACAGAATAAATATTTTTGCAAGTTACGGAATACTCGTTAACTAGAAAAAGTTGTGTTGTTTCGCAAACTTGTGTAGATAGATTTGTTTTAGATTTGAGTTCATGATCATTTCTTATGGTAGATTTTTGTATCGCTTTCAACTCTGTTGCGTCTAGCGTCAAAAATACAAAAGGCGGAATACTTAATTAATTGCGTTATATCTACAGTGCTAGGTTTATCTAATTGTGTAAAAACCGTATCCGATATCTGCGTCGGCGCTTCCTGAATGAACAATTAACCGTTTGCACTCTCGAATCGCTTCGGTAACTGTTCCGTAGTTTTGAACACGCACGAGAATTATAAGACAAAGCTCATGAAACCAGGTCAAAGCGTCTGCAGTAAAGTAACTGCATTTCAACTCACCGTTTTCTCCAGTTTTGTATGAAGCTCCAGTCGCAGTTCTCATCGTCGTCGAGCACTGTGGCCTCATGATGGTCCGCCCCTCCATGCACCATATCAACCAACTGTCGCGCCCTCTCAAAATTACCCTCAAACTCCACTATCAGAAATCCATCGGAACTCATCGTCCCGAACACGTCCTTTTTATACGTCGCATCATTAATCGTCACTACTTCAGAAGGATCCTTTCCTTCCTCCTCAGGTGCAATTTCAGAGTAAATTGCTTCAGGAACTTCAACTTCAGACACTAGTTGCGTTCCTCCTCTGTCCACTTCTTTACAGAGCCCTAAGTTCCCAGTCTCATCTAAAAGACGATTAGCATAAATAGCTTCCTCTTTTTGAGGAACTTCTTCGTTCTGCTTTGTTTCCACAATCTTCTGCTCACTATGTTTGCGGATAATTGAATCTCCGAAGTAAATTACCACTTTATTGTTATTTTGTGTTATTTTATTAGCCAAACCACCCTCTGTTAGCGGTAGATTGGGCTTTTTATTTTTCTCTTGTGACAACCTTTGAGCCAATTCCTCGTAACATGCTGGGCGACTACTATATATTTTTCTTTCTGCAACCGATCCCTTCGTGTCATCCTTATTTTTTTCAACACTTTGATATGCTGGTGGTCGGCAGCAGTCATCAAACTGGGAGATCCAGGGTCTAGGCTCACTGTAAATATGTTCAACTGGAGCCGACACCTGCGGCAGAGGAACATACTTCTCATGAACGTTCTTTGAGCTGGGAGAGTCATTCTTCCTGAAATTGAGAACGCTTCGTCGCACTTTGGATTCCGATGCATCACTGCTGCTAACTTTCTTCAGGCGTGAGTTGCCAAGGATTTTAAAAAGAGGTTTATGTTCTGATTGAGGTTTGACCCGATCAGTGCTAGGCGCTCTTCTCATGCCGAATACTCCTTCTTCTTCTGTAGGGTGAGGATACAACTGCTCACAGCTGGTCGACTTGTGTGTTGCTAGTCTTGTCTTAGCGGGTGCAACAGGTTCCCTATTCTGCCAGTGTCGGACTGACATCCTCGCAGCTCCGCGGATGAACTTCATAGGCTCCCATGCTTCTGCTTTTTTAAGGATGAAGTTGTCTGACATTTTGTTGGGTGGTTTGCGAGCGTCGGCGGCGCGGCATGACTGGAGTTCGCGGCAGAGGAAGCACGAGCAGCGCGCAGGGCACAGCATGATCGCGCGGGCGAGCCGGACGCACTGCGCGTCGCTGCCATTGTCGCCGCCACTGCTGGCCCCTACCACTCCGCGCGGCAAATCCGCTCACAACTTGCGGTTTGCTTCGGTAAGCCATGACCATAAATTAGTTCAGAATTTCCAACGCGTCTTACAATAGCTTACAGAATCTTTATGACGTTTATGAGAGATTAATACGCATGATGCTGACTTTTTACGACTGGCTTATCTAAGGATGATAAAAATACATATGTTTGAAGTGCATCTGCTCATTATCGCCACGAGTGCTGCTCTAATCGTAAAGCCATCAATCGATGCGCATGCGCATTTGGCCTGAGGTGAACGGAACCATAAGTCGATCGCTAAATATAGAGCAGCTCCAACGGGGGCAATTACTGAATCGCTCGACAACATAATCATACGAGACTGTTGAACTCGCATAAAACAAATTACCGTATGTAACGCCGCAATGTTTATTTCTTTATTGTGAATGGAGTTTATTTTGGTATTATTTTATGACAACGGAAATATCTTTATTTTGTGTTTTGGGGTCGTAAAATTATCATTACCCTCGCTGGTATGGATACTTCGAGTCCGAGTTAACAGTGTTAAGCTCCGAATATTAGGTTAATCGAAGCAAGTCGGTTTTCTTTTAAGGTGCTACTGTTTTAATTTATATTTAGTGTTCATACATTTTATACGTAGCATCTAATACGAGTAAAAGTTAATGTTGCTATAGGCTTCAAATTTGATTGCCACTTTATATCAAAAATTTTAAAGTTACCATCAAAAATTAATCTAAAGCTTCACTGATCACCTGATACATATGTTATCTATATTAGTCGATTGATTGTAACAGTTCAAATATCGTAAACAATGAAAATAAACCTATCGACAGGTTGCGTATTCGACGCCCTAGCGTATAATTTCGATGGACACTTAACCACTTATTTCCTATGCGTAGTGATCTGTAGCTTGTCATTATGCGTCGCCCGGATACTACCTATGTTGTTACAATTTCTCTCAACAAGTTATGCCATGTCATTGTGTACAAGTTCAAACATGCCTCTGCGATTACGGGTTAATAGGTAGGTGCGAGGTGGAAAACATTTTTACAAGCTTTTATTTAACTTTTGTGAGTTTGTATAGGTCAAATCATGCAACTGAATTTTGAACCACTTCCCGGTGTCCGGTTGAGCTGAAATTTGGTATAATTACCAGTGATCGGAATAGCTAGAGTATATTTACCTAAACTTGATGCATGTTCATTCAATAATGTGTTCCCATCTCACTCACGCATGAATGAACAAGCGTCAAAATTAGGTAAATATACTCTACCTATTCCGATCACTGATAATTACGTAACGATGACAGTGCAATAATATGGTACCATGCTGGTCTGATGCAGTAGGAAGGTTGCCTAGGAACTCCGCCACGAGACAAGATAGCCCCGCCGTGTTTGGGCTCGTTGGATTTGTCTTGATAAACAGATATGATACCTATGCAAAAAAGTACAGTCGGCAAGAAACGGTTGAGCAAAAAATGAAATTATTTAAAACGTATTAACGATAGTATTCATTTCTTGGTCGCTATTTTCTTCCAAATTACGCTACAGATTTTGATAAAGTTTTCTCCATAATTTATATAATTTATTCCAGGAGGTTGTTTTAATATGATACATTTAATACTGGGTGTTTTTTTATTCGTCTTAAACATTTTGAGGGTTAAATCAGTAAGACATACTGACCGACTTTCACTATGGGACCAACCCCGAAATCGCAAAAAAAAATTTGACCCTCCCATACAAAACATCGTCAGCTGACTAGTCAAAATGTATGGGATGGTCAATTTTTTTTTCGCGATTTCGGGGTTGGTCCCATAGTGAAAGTTGATCAGTATGACTTACTGATTTAACCCCCAAAATGTTTAAGACGAATAAAAAAACACCCAGTATAATACATTCTGGTTTATGGACGTGTGTTCCTTATAAACCGAAGTAAAGCGGGGGTGGTTCGCTAGTTTTTTCAATAAGTATATTTATGAGGAAGTACTCAGTACTAGCCTAGATATTAGTTCGGTGATTCCCATCTTCCACCCTGTCCCCCTATATTACTATGGAATCTTGGGACTACGTCAATTTATATAAGATTGTCCCCTGATAAATATATTTATTTATAATTGTGTCTAAAAACTGATATCTGATTCTGGAGTTGGAAGGTTAACACAAAATTTTCACTATACTTAACGAACACGCGTAGACTTGTTAGATTATGTCCATGACCATGTTATTCTAATGTACTTTAAACATGTTCTTTTCCTGTACCATTCTAATACAGTGTTGTCTTTTCCTAATCCTTCATCTCTGGCATGCAATGCCTTTCTGTTTTAAGAAAAAACATTTTTACAAATTCACCAGAATCTCTCACTGTTTCCCAATATAGTAAACATAACAAGAAATTACACAATTTCATTAGATTGTGAAATAACTTTCATTGCATAAAGTTACAAGTATTGTTCATTAGCTGCCCACAATTGGGTTCCCATCCCAGAGGGGAAAGTGGCAGGTCGAGTGAGCATTGTACGTCGTTCGCATGGAGAAATGAGGGACCGTACCGCAGAGTTACGCTGTAAATAGACTTTCCACTAAAACAATAATTACTTGTGAGTTATAATTATAATTTTCTCGGCACTTACTCGTTTATGACCGCGGGATTACCCGAGTTTATGGCTGTATCCATGGGAACACAATTTTAATAAAAATAAACATGAAAATTTACACTAATTTTTTTCCTGGATTTTCGTGAAAAAAATTGGTGCTAATATTCATGTTATGAGATGGGCGTGAAGTTGTAAGAAAAATATGTAGCACCATTTTAGCGATACCTGACCCATTTTTATTAAATTTTGGATTTGAATATCTTTATTGTTTTTATTACTCAGTAAGTCAAAACACTTACACTAACACACGAAAATACAACTAGACGAAAAAATCCGACAGGTGAATGCGGATCAATCTAGAAAAAAAATTAGCCATACAAATTTTAATTGTCTCCAATCCTTGCCTCGCCTCGCCTCGCCTCGCCGGTGGAAAAGTACCTTAAACCCAGTTTACACGATGCCAGTTTTTTTGGCGCGGAAACTGTTTATACGGCGCTTTATCTCGTGCTG
This sequence comes from Tortrix viridana, assembly GCA_963241965.1. Classification (NCBI taxonomy): domain Eukaryota; kingdom Metazoa; phylum Arthropoda; class Insecta; order Lepidoptera; family Tortricidae; genus Tortrix; species Tortrix viridana. The sequence goes on from OY725176.1 coordinate 590,338, forward strand.
GCGGCGAAATTTTGGCGCCGCAAAATTGGCATCGTGTAAACCGGGCATTACTTAAGTTAGTTATTTCCTTAAAATCGTTTTTAACTAACCATACTGTAAACGTACTAAAGTAGCTGGACAAGGACCTAGTTAGTACGCTATATTAAGCTAACTCATTTCCTTATAAAATAATTAGCGGGGACTGTAACTTCTTTACAATTTTACTCTCCCCTCGAGATGAACTAACACGCCCACCATCCAAAATCCTTCTCTCTCCAGAACGCAAAACGTTCATAACAGTTTTCAGCCTACCTAGTAACAGGTCTTGATATAACGTTAAAAAGTTGCTAACGTTACCCGGTGATCGACAGTTAACGTTAGCAAAATATATCGTTAAAATTTTGTTAATATATTTTAGCGTTATTTTTACCGGTAAATTGAGTTTACGTTAAAAGCGAAGTATTGTTAATGTTATTTTATTAACGTTATCCGCATCCATCATCAGCTTAATTTATCGTAATTTTTAACGGTATTTAACTTTAATTTAACGGTAGTTAACGGTATTTTTATGAAATTACCGTTAAGTAACGTTATTTATTATGTTATCTAGCAACGTTAACAAGCCCTGTCTAGTAGTCAAGTACCTACGTACTTAACTACTGTTTCTGTAAACATTTCAAAAGCATATACTAAAGCTAAAGGTTGTGGAAATAGGTCAACATTGAATGAACACAGACGGGCGCACGAGCATACGTCAATACTGCACATACCCTTTGATTTTTACCCTATTACGCGAAGCTAAAATAAAGGTAATGTGGTTAACAGTCTACGTATGTATTAACCTAATTACTTATGTATGTATGTATGTGACCGAAAATCGAATGTTTCATTTACCATCTAAACTATTGGACCGATTTTAATAAATGGGGTGTCATATATATATACTAGCTTTTGCCCGCGACTCCGTCTGCGTAGAAGTCGTTTATCGGTACCCCACAGGAATTTGTAAAAATTTCCCGGGTTAAAAGTGTTGTTAAGTACGTGGGGGTAGGTAACTTATAGAAATGCACAATTACTTAAACCGATAATTAAGAGTTAGACTTTCGATCGCCCAGTCCAAGACAATTCCAGATAGCCTTTCTAGAATAATCGACGTTCTTCGACCCGCCGTCAGGAATGTTCCAGTAGTCGTTGCTGGAATGTTCTATAGCTGTCTCTGTCTCGTTTTTTATTGCGACGAATCTTGAAAGGTTCTCAGTATTGCTATCTCTTTCTAATCATGCTATCTCGTTCACTTTTTCTGGAAAATTCACCATATTCTCAAATGTACTTCAAAGGCCCATAAGGGGACCTGAAAACGCCTGAAAACGGGTTTTCAAGTTATCTCGTAATCTGGTAGAGGGTGGCCTGAAACGGCCTGAAAACATGTTTTAGGCGCCTGAAAACAACGGCAACTTGGGCGAAATATTGATAATCTGGTATGTGATAGAGCTACCTCTGAAACGGACTGAAAACATTTTTCAGGCGTCTGAAAACAACGGCAACTTGGTTGAAATTTTGATAAACTGATATGTGATAGAGCTACCTCTGAAACGGCCTGAAAACATGTTGCAGGCGCCTGAAAATAACGGCAACTTGGTTGAAATTTTGATAATCTGATATGTGATAGAGCTACCTCTGAAACGGCCTGAAAACATGTTTCAGGCGCCTGAAAACAACGGTAACTTGGTTGAAATTTTGATAAACTGATAAGTGATAGAGCTACGTCTGAAACGGCCTGAAAACATGTTTCAGGCGCCTGAAAACAACGGCAACTTGGTCGAAATTTTAATAATCTGGTATGTGATAGAGATACCCCTGAAACGGACTGAAACGATGTTTCAGCCTGCTGAAAACGCTTCCAAAGCAGAAGTCGTTTATCGCTGCTCCCTCGGGAACTCCAATTTTCCGGAATAAAAATATCCTATGTCCTTCCCCGGGACTCAAACTATCTCCATACTAATAAATTGTATATACCTTACTTAAGAAATGATTGATTCCCCATACAAACTTCCAACCCCCTTTTCACTCCCTTAAGGGATGATTTCCGGGATAAATAGTATCCTATGTCCTTTCCCGGGACTCAAACTATCTCCATACTAAATTGTATATACCTTACTGAAGAAATGACTGATTCCCCATACAAAGTTCCACCCCCCTTTTCACCCCCTTAAGGGATGATTTCCAGGATAAAAAATATCCTATGTCCTTTCCCGGGATTCAAACTATCTCCATACCAAATTTCATCTAAATCGGTTCAGCGGTTTAAGCGTGAAAAGGTAACAGACAGACAGACAGAGAGACAGACTCTCATTTATAATATTAGTATGGATGATTCATCAAAACCAGAGGGCTTATTGCCTAACGCACTCGCGATCGCGATCGACTTGAAAGTGACACAATTGCTTTCATTTTGTAGGCAGATTTGACTTCAACTGTCAAATATGAAAGCGATCGCGATCGCGAGTGCGTTAGGCAATAAGCCCTCAGCTATATACAAATTATAAGGATGCGTCATACTATTCGCCAGCCGGGTTTAGCTTTTGAGGTAAGGTTAGGTTATTGTAGTACCTTTACAGATAATAAATTTTCTAGACCCACCGCAAGAATATTTCTTAACTTTCCTAACTCTCCGTTAAACGTTGCGTCTACTCGGGCAAGAAGCGGGTGAAACTAACCCCACTGAGCGTGAAGGTGAGAGGCGATTAACGCAAGTGTATCTTTCGTAGAACCAACAATTTCCACAGCACCGACCTTTATATGGAATTCTACCAAAGCGATCAACCATATGCGTGTGCTACACGGTTTCAAACCAAGGTCACCTTGGTAGTAGCGAGCTGCTACACGGTTTCAAACAAGCCCATTTGAAGCGCACGCCTGTCTGTCAAGGGCGTTTAAGCACGCGCTACACGGTTTCAAACAACGGTTTAAAACAGGTGGTTTGAAACCGTGTAGCCTGTGGTTTGAAACCAAATTTCGCATGACCTTAAACGGGGTACATGTACTACATAACTCCGAAGAGTCATAATTCCGAATTGATTGAAATCCCGAATTTTCATAATTCCGAATGCAATTTTTTTAATGAAGACTTTATTTTTTGATATCGCACTTAAATTAAACCTAACCTAACCTACTCATAGCGATTCAAATATGTTTTTAATTTTAAATAGCTCTAGCATAACATAGATTTCGGAAAAATGAAAATTCGGATAAATGAATATTCGGAAAAATATTTCGGAATATTTGGGTGCTCCCCCTTAAACGCCCTTGGCAGATGTCAAACAAATGGGCTTGTTTAAAACCGTGTAGCAGCTCGCTTCTACCAAGGTCACTTGGTCTGAAACCGTGTAGCACGCGCTTTAAAGGTCATACTGGTTTAAAACCTCTGTCTGCACGGTTTTAAACCGCCTGTTTTAAACTGTGGCTTAAAACGGTGTAGCAGACGCAATATTGAAATCATGCGTCATAAGGGTGTTTTCCACCAGAGATGTGCGAGGTAGCTAAGCGATGCGATGAGCGAAGTCAAGCTTCCCGTTTCCATCAGCATTAAGGTAAGCTATAAACGATCCTAATGGGTAAATATCAATCAATCATTCAATCAATCAATCAATATAATTTATTTGCAGAATACAGTTTACAAGATGTTACAGTCAAATTGCAAAATAAATAATGTTCAGTGTATTCAGCTTGCAAGCAAGCATGCAAATATTAATACAATCGGTCGGTACAATAATAATATGTCAAATTATAAAATAAAGTATGTCAGTAAAAATTAATAAATCATAAAGTACATGTCAATTACAAATAGAAACAAATAAAATTAACAATACATATTAAATGTCAACAATCACAAATTATTATTACATTCCTCGACATCAAATCAACATCTTTAGCTACGCAGCATAACACATCTCTGGTGAAAAAGCAGCCTAAGGCTTTAACTAATCATAATATGTCTTATTTTAAAGATTCATGCTCACGTTGGACACCTAAGATTAAAGCATCTGATCAAGAGTTCTTAAGGAATAAAGAGTAGAAGAACGAAAAGTATAAAATTCCGTGTCTCCTTGTTTTGCAGACACTCATCTCAACGATAGTGTCGTTTCACCGAATTTCATTTCATCGAAAGCTAACTTTATGCTGAAACCTTTTTGTTTTCAGGTTTTCTTAAGAACGGGTTACGTAGGTTAGACCTGTGACAACCATTAAAATTGTGGAAATGACTGTCGATGAAATGAAAATTCCGCGAAGTAAAACATTGTATGAAGTTAGTGTCGGTGATTCAAGGGTAAACCATAAAATTCATTTATTACCTATCTAAAATGTGTGTATCTACTCAATACATGCGACAGTGTAATATGGGTGCCGAAAGCTTTAAAAGCAAGATGCTTGTTCAAAAATGTAATAAAAAAAGACGAAAAAAAAATTTTTTGTAAAAAATAGAACCGTCTTCAAAAAAAACCCACTAAACAAGACTAAATAATGACCGGCTTCCTAGGAATTGCCTATTAGGTGCCTAATAGGTACATGGAATATATCTAAGCCGGTGTCAAGTAGGTTTACACAATAGCAATGTCACATGATTCTTGCCACCGACTTCGATATATTCCATGTACCTATTAGGCACCTAATAGGCAATTCCTAGGAAGCCGGTCATTATTTAGTCTTGTTTAGTGGGTTTTTTTTGAAGACGGTTCTATTTTTGACTAAAATTTTTTTTTCGTCTTTTTTATTACATTTTATTTTCGCTTTTTAGTGATACGAGTATAACTATCACTAAAAAAATCGCGTCAACACAAAATCGGTCGATTGAACTAATATATCGCTTAATAACGGATCCATGCGGATGACGTCACGTGGTATCCATTATTCTTGTATACCAAAACCTTCTCCAGAATGTAACTAATACTTTGCTGAAAACCCCATCTAAATCGGTTCAGCCAAACGCGAGATAATCGTGGACAAACATACATACATACATACATACATACATACATACATACATACATACATACATACATACATACATACATACATACATACATACATACATACATACATACATACATACATACATACATACATACATACATACATACATACATACATACATACATACATACATACATACATACATACATACATACATACATACATACATACATACATACATACATACATACATACATACATACATACATACATACATACATACATACATACATACATACATACATACATACATACATACATACATACATACATACATACATACATACATACATACATACATACATACATACATACATACATACATACATACATACATACATACATACAGACATACAGACATACATACATACATACATACATACATACATACATACATACATACATACATACATACATACATACAAACATACAGGTCAAACTGAGAACCTCCTTTTTTTTGAAGTCGGTTAAAAATAATACCGTTCTCTTCTGAGGCCAAATATCTGGGAGTTACACTGTATCAGACACTGACCTGGAATTTACATGTGAACGGTACTTTACAGAAGGCTAAATCAGCTCTGGCGATCTGTTGTCGGCTAGCAGGAAGCAGATGGGAACTAAAACCCAAAATTGCACTCTGGCTCTACACATCCATAGTGAGCCCCACCCCATCTAAATCGGTTCAGCCAAACGCGAGATAATCGTGGACAAACATACATACATACATACAAACATACAGGTCAAACTGAGAACCTCCTTTTTTTTTGAAGTCGGTTAAAAATGGGAAAGTATATAGGTACTCGAAGGTATGTAGCGGTAGGTGATATCTTGCTATTCATATTCGTTGGGTTTAAAAGAACAGACTGCACTTTTCTGGCATCATTACCCAAAGCCCGTTAATTATTTTCTAACGGACAAATAATTCTCAAATTGTATAAATAGCCAACGGAACTAAATGATGGCTCGTCATCACCACCATTTGTCGTGGATCAAGCTTGACTGCGTGACCAAAGGGTTGGCCACGCTCATTGTGGAGAGCACCTCAACGCAATCTGTTACTCAACGTAATCGCAAATTGGGTGTGCTTCCTTAGAAAATATATAATACAGCTAGTTAAGACGGATGCCCAGCCAAGATGCACTATGCTAATTTATACTTTTATAAGTATACCTAATTGTGAAACTCGCTAAATTATCAAAGTCAGGTAATCTAATTCATAGTCTTCAATAAAGTTTAAGTTGGTCGTCAATTCGGTTGGTTCTTGGCAAGCACCTATATTTTAGAAGCCTCCGGGCAGTTGCAGCTGCATGGTAGCGGAATGCGCGCGCAAGTTACTGTTCTCTGCGCATGCGCAAATAGGTCTGTCAATAATGCCAGTTCTTAATAATCAAACTGTAGTAGATTAGGATACCTACTTCGAGTTAATATTTGACATACCTTATACATGTAAAAAATGGGTAAAACTTAAGTCTGTGCCTCCTGTGATAAATGATACAAGTGCAAAATCGTCATTTTACAGGAGAGCGAAAATAAGATTTTAAAAATTCTGGTTTGTGAACCAAGGGGGCTAGCATTTACCGGAGCACTTTTTTTTATAGATAAAAACATGCTCTATAAATGTGCATTTAGTGTTTTTCGGTAAATATTGTAAGTTCGAAGAAAATCGCGAAAAACGTGTGAGTTGTACCTACTGAAATATCTATACGAGTAAAAATTATGTGTTAAATGATACAAGTTCAGTTATATCATGGTGCACCCCTGGAGCACCCATATTATTTCTTGGTGTAAACTGATATACATGAACTTATAAAATCCTATAACTCAGCGTTCTATGTCCCTAGATCAATGTTGCTTAAACTAAAGTAAAAGATAAAACCCTGCAAAATATATTTTTTGACATTGTACCCGTTACAATTCAAATTTACCTAACTTATATCAGTTTGCGAAAATTCTAGCCTTTTGAAAAAAGGTGTTAAAAGATACAAGCCAAGTTATACCCCTCGCTATCTAAACTATCCATAAATGCGGATAAAACCATTATTGTCCCATTCACGAAGAAACGGAAACTAGACAGTCTTGACCGCCTATCATGAATGGAAAAATAATACCGTTCTCTTCTGAGGCCAAATATCTGGGAGTTACACTGTATCAGACACTGACCTGGAATTTACATGTGAACGGTACTTTACAGAAGGCTAAATCAGCTCTGGCGATCTGTTGTCGGCTAGCAGGAAGCAAATGGGAACTAAAACCCAAAATTGCACTCTGGCTCTACACATCCATAGTGAGGCCAATGGTGTCTTACGCCTCAGTGGTATGGTGCAAAAAAGCGACACAAAAAACTGTAATCTTAAAACTTGGCAGTCTTCAAAGAACTGCCAAAAGTGGTACACTGATGGCTCTAAATCCGGTTCTGAGGTAGGCTGTGGAGTATACGGAGAGGCGCCTAAAAAGGCGTTAAGCCTGAATTTAGGCAAATACTCATCCATATTCCAGGCGGAGGTGTACGCCATAATTGAGTGTGCGGCAGCCAATCTGCAAAGCAACTATCTCAACAGTACTATCTATATCCATTCGGATAGCCAGGCAGCTCTCTTGGCTCTAACCTCTGATGTCGCGAACTCAAGGCTGGTCGAGAACTGCAGGCAACTTTTAAATACCCTGGGTGCAAAAAAAAAACAGGGTAATCCTACGGTAGGTCCCAGGGCATGCGGGCATCGTGGGCAATGAGAAAGCGGACGAACTCGCACGAGTATTAGCTAAGGGAACACAGTTTGGACCGAAACCACTCTGTGGCATCCCCAAAAGCCTAACAAAACTCACCTTGCGTACATATTGCTATTATGCAACCATTCAACATTGGAGGACAACTCCAGGTTTAAACCATTCCAAGGCCCTTATATTTAAGAGCATTTAGCATAAAGGCAGCTAGGGAGGCCTTAACGCTAAGTAGGAACAATCTTCGCAACCTGGTTAGAGTGCTTACAGGGCACTGTTGCCTAAATAAGCACATGCAGACGATTGGGAAATGTGACACAGGGTTGTGCAGGCTCTGCCATCTGGCGGAGGAAACACCCTTGCACATTCTCACCGTCTGCCTGGCCATAATGCGTCACCGTAGCTCCTCATTGGGAAAGCACATAATGTGCCCAGAGGAGATCAAGTATCTCAGCGCCAAAAAAGTCCTGCAATTCCTTGAATTAACAGGACTTAGCGGAGAACTGTAGATTGTGGCGATCACAATAGATCAACTCTGGTCGCAGTGATACTAGGTTAAATAGCCTTGAATAGCCGCTCCCTGAATAATAATAATAATATACCCCTCGCAGCGACACTGAGGCGAGAAGGTCCCGCACACCTCCGATCCCGCGTCACTTCACCCCCGCGCACTCCTGCCACACTCTTCATGCTCGCACTTGTATCGCTTAACACAACTGTTACTGCATAAATATTTTACGGGAATTGTTTGACTTTTAGATATAATTCAATGTATATTCCGTTACGCTTAAAAATTGATTTGTGTAAAGTGATTCATGACGAGATGTATCACTTATCAAAAGAAAATCTATCAAATTGGTCTCGCATTGGTAGGTACATGTTGAATTGTACCCTGGCCTGCTGTAAGAAAAGTTGGTCAAAAGTGATATAACTGTAGATATATCAATTTATCAGAAAAAAAATACCGAAAAATAAAATGTGAAAATAAATTCAATTTCACTTGTACCACGAAGCACGAAAATAGCTTTTAGAGCAATTACATAAAGGGGTTACAACTTGACATATATCAATGTGCACGTTTTTTTTGCCGAAATGCTGCTAGTTGTATCATTTTTCACAAAATTATCTCCGGATATAGCACCTAGAAGTACGTGATATAGACCCAAAAATTCGTAATTTTTTTCTGATTATTTCTATATAAAAACCCAAAAAAGGGTACAAGTTGAGTTAGATCACTTATCACAGGAGGCACAGAAGTATAGGTATACTTATATCTGCAGTCTGAATATTGGTTTCCGTTATAAGTTATCTGATTTTTCCAAGCTTATGAACAATAAAACTTCGAGTAAAACTGCTTTATCAATCAAAAGCTACAGAGAGTGTTAAACAAAATTAAAAAAATATCCAATTTATGGCATTCACAAAATATTACATTAGTGCAACTTATAATATAATATAACTCATCACCTGCACTCATCTGATGTCATACATTTAATTTCATACCAAACCTGTTACTCGTAAAAACAATTTGGAAGAAAAAGAACAATGCGTCTCTTTTTCTCACTTGCGATTTTACCGAGCAAGAACCCCATTCATGATGGCGGCCAGAGACAATTGAGGATCGAGCTGGTTTCCAATTAACGATCATGTTTTTATGTAAACTGTGAACTTTCATTCTTGAGTCTTTAGCACACTGTTTTTATGACTGCGTGATAATGGATATGTATGTATGGGAGATGGTTTACTAATAATTCGCAACCGCACGTTTCGCTAACTGTTTCATTTCGTTTTTCGCTCAAATGGAAGACACCATGGGAGATACATTTTAATTGTTATGTTGGTATAGATTAGCAAAGAAGAGTTTGACGCGGTGACGGAACTACACTAACTTCAAGAAGCATCAGCAAAGACCGGGATAGGTAGTGCTTATTTGCCTAAAGTTAATGCAAGTCAATAATGTATTCCAATCTCACTCACGCATGAAAGAACACGCGTTAAGTATCCAATAATAACAAACATTATATCCTGTATGAACCTAGACGTAGCTATTTAGAGGTCCTGTATTGATAGCCCGTTACCTCCGCTCCGTGACAGCGACAAGCTGTTATGTTGGCACATCGTAAAATATGGCTAACTTTATACGAAAGTGACCCTAACGCTACCTTCTTAGATTAAAATGACACATCTCCAACTTATATTTTAACAGATCTATTCTACCGACCTATGAATAAGGTTACAGATGCAGTAGACGTAACGTTGTACATATAATGCTTGTGCCTTTTATAACGGAGGGAGGATAAGGAAGGCGTTATTCAGAAGTAAGATGAATGCCAAAGAAGGATTTACACTGAATGGTGTATTGATGTATCGAACAGGCTGTTAGCACGCGACGGAGACTGCAAATTGTGCTAGTCAGTGTTCGCATTTTATAGATGTAGTCTAGTTGCGCTTCATTATAAATGTTCAATGGATCTTGTCTCTTGTCTGGGATGATACTTCAAAATTTATTTATTTCAAATAGCCTATGCAAAACAAGTTCTAAAGTGTTAAACCGAGGCTATTGGAAGTGTGTATTACGACTATCCAAAAAGGATTTAGTGGAAAGTAGAATATAAAACAAGATAGCAAATTTAACGTTTTCCGTAATAGGATTGATATGATGCTAAACGTATTGAGAATGGTTTTGGACTTGGCGAGGCTGAAGATATTTTTGCAGTTGACTCAAAGGTCAGATCAGGTTCAAATGAGGTCATCATCATCATTAATCGCTCACCTTCTGGGCTTGGGGCGCAGGATCTCGTGCGGCGCGGGCCGGCGCGGCGGCCAGGCGGCGCAGGCGCACCCCCGCTCCCCGCCCCCGCCTCCGCTACCGCCCCCGCTCAGCGCCGCCGCCGGCTCCGCGCGCGGCGTACACGCATCTTCACTGTCGACGGTAAAATATATTTGAATACCTAACTTAGCCATGTTACAGCCCGGCTACAACCGGCCTGGCCACGACTTTGAGCGGCGGCGGCGGCGGCGAGCGAATTCTCACTTCATTGCTCGGACGAGACGCTCACCGCGCAGCGGTTAGTTGACGTCACACGAAATGTATTAGAAAACTCGCTCGCCGCTCAGCCGGTCGCGGAAAGTCGTGGCCAGGCCAGGGCGGCAGCAGCGGCGGCGGCGAGCGATTCTCTTTTAATTGCACGGTCGAGACGCGCCCCGCAAAGCGATTAGTTGGCATTACACGCAATGTGTTCGGAAATCGTTCGCCGCGCCGCCGGTCCCGCAAAGTCGTGGCCACGCTGTAACTGTCCAGCTACAATAAGCGGCGGGCGGCCCTGCGAGCGAATTCTCTATTCATTGCATGGTCGAGACGCGCACCGCACAGCGGTTAATTGACATTACGCGCAATGTACAAGTTGTGGCCAGGCCCTTAGACACGTTAAATTTTGCTAAGAAAGACTGTAGAAACTTGTTAAATTGAATGAAATTAAAACAGAAGTCCGACTCTTCCGCTTAGCAGCTTAAATCAATCCCTTCCCTTACGTATCCCTTTGATGTCGGCCACATGTCGGCAGTTGTTACTGTTTAGAGAATGCAACTATTTTAGGCCAACTGCGTATAAGTTGCTCCTAACATTCATAATTATCTCTATAAACTCCACATGTGAACTGATTACACCCAGACTTTTCAAACAGGGTATCCGTACAGACAACTTTGTATGAGAGTAATTTCTCGGACCATAGTCGTATCAATCCCATATTCCGTACGCAATCAAAGCTCAAAGGCCCTATTCAAGAAACAGTACTTTTATTATAATCTGAAAGTTGATTGGGATGCTCAGCATACAGAGTCCCCTGTGTGGGTTAATGAGGCCGGGTCTCGGCGGACGGACGTGTTGCTAGTGGATTATAATTAATATATACTAGCTTTTACTCGCGAAACCGTCTGCGCGAATATTTGTAATTTTTAGAAATTTTAAATCATTTAATTCATCTGTGTCATCGATAGATAGCCGAATGCTATAAATAATCTATTTCTACTGTCTTTACTGTCCTAATATTCTCACAGGTAAGTTTCACAACTTATACAACAAATCAATTTTAATAAAAAAATGCTTGAGTTTATTTAAAAACGCATAGTACCTACTCGTAATGACGTCACTTTCCGGCGTATAGTTAATGCAGTTAAGAACGCTAGCGCATGGTCTAAAATGCAAATGACAAGCAGTAGTGCTAATAAACAAACACATTCTTCACTTAATCCACCGCCTTGCTTGAGCGTTAGCTCAAGCTTGCTTGAATCCGTAAAATAATGTCGGTCCGAGTAGAAGTAGTAGGTATATACTATTGGTATGAGAAATCGGATGACAGAACTCAGATCTAGTGACCAATTTACCATTCAAATAATACTACCACTACCTACTTCGGTCTGTTATTTTCGGAATCGGACCGGACGCAGTGCGCAAACGCTCTTAATCTGCGATGCAGCGTTCAGTAGACTGGGCGGATCCGTGAAGAGTAGGCAAATGGGTTGTCTATGGTCTTGACGGAAGGGAATGCGTCTTTGTCCATGATTGCCGAGAACAATGGAATACTTAATTTGTAATACTTGTTCCATTCAATGGGGATTCCAGGAGAATTTATTGGCTGAGTTGCAACATTGCACGAATAACGGAGATATATTTGGTTCGAAATTGGAAACGATGTAGGTACTGAATATCGTTAGGCGTCAGAAAATCAAATTTTATTGGTAGCAGAATATCCATTTGCATTTTTTCCCAAATAAAGTTTTCTGTGGAATGTTTTCCCTTCGGGCCTGCTGCAAAATTAACATAACCTAACCTTACTATATATACTCTACCTACTTATTTCGACCGAGTTATAAGTAAAAAAAATTGGCGGTTGGGAGAAAATCCGTATAGGAAAATATGCGACTGGAAAAAATGAGAATGAAAATTCTGGTACCAATAAAATTTGATTTTCAGAAGTTATGAGATACGCCCATGATAACAATTAATTATGAGGCACGGTAGTGCCCCTGCCAAGACAAGCAAACATAGTACAGCCGTCCTTTTCTCGAAGCCACTCATCAGAGTACCTTTGACCCCGCATGTAACTTCGTTGTGGCTAAAGCTCAATTTTCAGTGACCAACAACACTTAGTACTGTGCAGCTACTACGTATAAGTCGTATAACCTATGATTTAAACGTTAATAGACTATTAAATTTAAATTCTCCAATCAAGTAACTGTCCCCTGTACAATCAAATGACTATCACTGGGTGGGTCGGAAGCCGCGCCCAGCTAATCGTGGAGACAATGGAATCGAACCTGTGACACGGCTGGCTGCCGCCGTTCTTTGTTTATGCATTGTATTTACTATCCGGCTAACGTTCAGTGCCAGGATCCATAAGTTTTATACAAAATAGTGTCGATATCGAGAGGGCAAGGGGATCTTGCTTTAGTACTGATATGATTCACAATCTAGTTCAATCTAGTTTAGGCTGAAGAGGTACTACTATTATGTAGATACATGTCCGTAATCGAGATTTCGTTTTCCTCCGTTTTTTCCACGAACATGGGATTGATTTTTTTTCCGGTTTACCCTTGAATTACCGACACACATATTATAGAATGTTTTACTTCGCCGAATTTTCGCTTCATCGACAGGCAGTTCCACGTGCAGGAGTTATAATTTTTTGGTGGTCACAGATCTAACCTAACCTACATCCCATGCTTAACATGTGAATAAGGTTTCAGCAGAAATTAGCTTTCGATGAAATGAAGTTCGATGAAACGACACATTCGATAGAATGAGTGTCTGCAAAACAAAGGGACACCATTTCCCCTCCCCATAAATTTCAAGCTTAGAACCTTATGGTACTAGTGGAATGATAATGAATAGGAACTTTAGTGAGCTATTTTTTATTTTATTTATGGATAAGGTCTATTAGATGCGTCTCTCAATTAAAAGGACCAACTGCTTTTGTGACATTTTTATTTTGTAGGAACTTGCATTTTAACATCCAAAGATCAGCTATTTGGCTGACTGTACAGAACTACAAACTACATAGATGATTAGCTTTAATTTAGCGAGACTACAAACAAGGTCTCTACTCCACTCTGTTTTAGCTCATCTTGCTTCTAGATCATAATCACATTGTTCTACTTCTTTGCGTGACGACGGCGTTTCAGATTGAACTTGACGGCACTGCTGGTGGCGTTATAAAGGTGCTGCCGCGTGCAAGCGTCGGAGCTCGCGGGGCAGCGCAGGAGCTGCGCCATGGACTGCGGCGTGACAGTGGTCGTCGGCAGTGTAACCCCACTTTGACAGAATTTCTCTGCATCTACCGACCGCGCGCGTAGTCTGTTGAGAGACTTCCATGGCCGGGTAATGCGTGACCCGGTGGAAGACTCTGCCCCCTAGCAGGCAAGCACGAGAAAAAATTTGACAAGTGCTAGGGAAGAATGCATCTATTTCTCTAACGTAAGACTTTAGGCTTAAGGTTTAAAATAAAAGTGTCCCGTCTTGATAAAATCGCAATTAAAATGTGAAAATCGCAAGTGGCTTAGTAATAAAAGGTAGTAAAAGTCAGGACGAGACACTTTTTTTTTATACCTTAAGCATTAAGTCTTACGTTAGAATATGGAATAGGTGTTATTCATTTCCCTAGCACCTGTCAAATTTTATCTCGTGCATGCATGTTAAGCCCGCTGCGGTGGAATAAAGGTTCGCAGAGATTGTTCCTCTTCTCTAGTGAATACAACTCTTACTGTTAATTAGCTACTATAACGTCATTAATATGATTACTATAAATGATTATTATAAAGAAGTGCTAAAAGCTAAAACAACCTAAAAATAAAGCTCCGGATACTGCCGATCTCCGCTTATTAACAATTTTAATAACAATGTATCTAAGTAGGTACTTGTTTGAGTAACTAACAGGACTTTATGACGGACAGACAGCCAAGACGGCGAGCGATGACGAGTTAATCATTTTTATAATTGCTTTTATGTCCAACCTAATTACTTGGCTTGTTAACGTTTTATAACATACATAACCGTTAACTCTTCAGGGAACGGAAGCTGCTGGCCTGGTCAGGGTCATAAAACTAAGGACGTATGGGGTACGCATTTTTTCACATAACTTTTAAGTCCTATTGTCGGAAAACCTAAAATATTTCTCATAGCATTTTACATTATAATTATCTTTCTTCATAAAAATATTTAATACTAACGATCGAAACTCATAATCATCAGAATTCATAATATCACAAATCATATGATATTTAATTATTTTTTAACTATGAAGTTATGAAGGCGTTCTGAAAAAAAATATGAGTTCAAACATGTTCTTCGTAATGACAGTATTAATAAAATAAAAAAAATATGATAACTGTAACTTCTCAGCGGTGGTCTCCTCTTGGGAAGCGCTGGTATATTTTGACGTGTAAAAATGCCCGTGCGGCCTACGTACTGAATAAATATCTTTTATCTTATCTGTCTATTATGACTTCCTTTGGTAGTAATAATAATTTATGAACAAAAAAATATGAGGAAAAAAATGATGTACAGTGATGAATAGAAATCGGTAGTAAAACAAAAAATAGGAATAAGAATTTTATGTGAGCCAATATGGACCCTGACGTCTACCTACGTTTAGATAGTGATCTAAACTAGGTATGTAATCGACCATTACGTATTGAGTATGTTTGAACCTAAAGTGAAAGAATCATTTAGGCGCACCGTGTCCAAACACCGTGTCCAAGGTCTACTCAATGGACGTGTGTATCACCTGGGTTAATGTTGATAAAACATTCTGTCACCTTCTGAAGTATGAAAGAATGAAAAATGATATACTGTCACATAAAATATACTCGGCATTACCCACATATAAATTGTTCGCCAATACATTTAACTGTTCGACGACAACAGGCTCAGGTCTCAGCATATGCTGCGAGCTGGGTCAGCTGCACAGCGCTGGCTTTCAACCTGCACCTAGCTCTTGGTTACATTTCAGCGAGTTACAAGGGAAACATTACACTACGCTGTATCTATAGCTACTAAAGAACGTACAGTTGCTGATTTGCCATTAGGAAATATATATAGTCCTCCTCATCGATTTTGATGGCGGCGACCCAAGAAATTATGGATTTCTCTTCATGGCTCGCCAACCAAGACCAAGTTTGTGGTCTTGAACACCCTTTGGCATGTGTGTGTGGCACCTTCTGAAGAGCGAAAGAGACGAATGACTTTACCTATGTTTATTCACTGCGATAATTGCGACCAGAATATCTGTGGACTTACTGACGTTGGCAAAATACATCTTACTCAAGATGTAAAAGCCATATCATAAAAATAAAAAAATAAAAATTGTTAGGTACCTATTGATTCGCAAAGATGGAATCAGAAGTTCCTATAGCTTTTCGTGGTGATACAGGATGATTGTATTTTAGTTCGGAAACATCATTGGATGGTGCCAAAGTTGCGAGATGACCCTAGCATTCATCATTTAATTAACTTTACATACCTATAACTTCATTCCAAAACTTAATTTCACAGAATTCCCACAAGGAATAAAATGAAACCTCACCCAAAATGATGCATAATACAAAAGTTAAATAATTGTAAGGATTCCACCGCAATCAAAAATCCCAAATTATAACCTCCGGACGTACCTGGTGGTTATTTAGTTTTTTGCTACCGCGTCCGAACCCAAAATTAGGGTTGCCGTTGGCCACAAGCACCTTGACGATTAGGAGTTTTCAATTAAATGCGTACAGTAGACGCTGTTTAAAAATACGAAGCTAACTGTATCAATTAATAACCAGATGGAAAAAGGGTCTTGTCATGAGGCAAGAGGCATTATTAAATTTGAAGCATGTTGCTATTCATAAAAACACGTAACACGTGGAATGGCTTGCGTCAACTAACTGTGCTTTCCGTTTCCATGTTAACCCCCTAAACAGAGAATGTTATAAGTCTAACGCGTGAATCTGTGTATCTGTATGCGGCATGGTAGCTCCAAAATGGATGAATCGATTATGATTAGGTATTGTTGTTGTTTGAAGGTGACTTAATCGAGTGTCCTTAGCCAGGTTTGGTGAAAGTCCGTTAAGCTATTTAAATTACAAGAGGTCACAATTTGGTCGGGGTTTTTGGGTTCCGTACCAAAATGGTAAAAAAGGTACCCTTATGTTGAGACTTCATTGTCTGTCTGTCTGTCAACTACACAAGCTTTCAACTTGAATTTGGCATAGTTGTATAACTTACTTGCCCGCATCAGTTTTAAGTAAAAAAAATATGAAATTAATTTTATAAATAATTGAAAAGGGGTCTAGAATGGAGGGTTGAAAATTTTAAGTAATTTTAATATAGCAAGTGAGGTGTCATATGAAAGGGCCTAATCTGCACATTTCAAAACTTTTTTTATATAGTTTTTCGTGACGTACTTTTTGATTTATAACCAAAAATGTTCAAAAACTTACCGCCCCCCCAACCGAAGTTTATGAACCAAAAATCTGAAAAATTCCCAACTTATAGACAATCACTTATATTTTAAGGGAAAAATAAAACGAAGTGTTCAAAGTTTATAGTTTTCGAGAAATTGACAAAAAACTTTAAAATCTGTACTAAAATTTGGGCAAGTCAAAATCAATGGACCTTATTGCATACGAATTAAAGTATATACCTACAAAGGTATATTTTTGAAGTACGGACTTAAATACGGAACCCTCGGTGCGTGAGTCCAATTCGCAATTGACTGGTTTTTTATTTTGTCTTTGAATAGTTATTCGGACAATTATCCCACCCCCTCATTTATACTCATAGCACTATGCTTTAAACACTTTTTACGACGCAATGAGTTTCGTCGTTAAAGGTGCCAGCCCTGATGTGATAGTATTCCTCTGCCAAGTCCCAAACCGCAATCATGGCCATTATCATTATCATTTTCAAAACGGCGAGCCAGGTGTTTGAGATGTTTGCCAAAAATAGCATTTGAAGGGCCCACGGGAAAATCGGGAGTCCTTAATTAACTTGGAGCGAAATTGAATTTGGATTGAAAATTTAAATTAAATTATCTGGATAAAATACATATTTTTGCCCTTAAGAGTAAGAGTTAACTGCCGCACTCAGAGACGTCAATTAAGTTTTAAGTTTCATTAAAGTTGCTACATCTTATTCTATTGCTATAGCAAAGAAAGTGACAGCAGCTACTTTAATGAAACTTAAAACTTTATTGACGTCTCTGAGTGCGGCCGTAAGAGTAGTAAATAGAAAGGTAATAATAAACGTGATTCTATGAGTAGGTATCATTGCTGCAAATAGTAACCCTATTTTAGCTACTAATGTACGAATACTCAGTCGAGGACAGAAAGATGTACACTGTTAGACCTTATTACAATGGAACAAGGTGAAAATGTGTGTACATGTTTCTGTCCTCGACTGTACGTGGAATTAGATGTCTTTGATTTTATACCCTATAAATTATAAATATTTCAGACAAAAGTAATAACCTAATTAAATCGAGTAACCTCACTTTTCAATAATTTATAGATTCTCCCTAAAAGGCTTCTACTGTACGGAAGTGGCTAATAAATGTAGGTATGCGCGCTTGTTTTTTTCACGCCTGCATTGCTGGAAGCTCGTTCCGAAGGGCACCCGGAGCAATTTGCACGCCTCGGGCAATTAGCGTGCGCGGCTGCGCCGGCGCATTGCGCGCGCGCATCCCGCGGCTAGCATATCATTTGTATTTTCTCGCTTGTCGCTCAGTGCGTCACTATCGTTATGGCCTAGTTTGAAAGGGAGATTCGAATGACAAACAAGTCGACCACTTGTTCAATCCAGGACGATTCGTTACGAATACTTGGCTACTGAATTTATACCTACCTTAGTCGCACCTTGGGTTTTCGCTGTGCAAGAAATAAGGAATGCGATTGTTCATTTAAACCAACCGCCGCTAAATATATAGAGTTATTTTCAACTAGCTTCTGTCCGCGACTGCGTTTGCGTAGAACTCAATTATCGCTATTACTTCTGAAACTGTCAAAATGTTTGGGATGAAAGTACCTATCCTATACCGTCGCCGGGCTAGAAAGTATCATCAGATCGAGCTGTCTGAGGAGTCTAATCATGACGGATTAAGCAAACATACAAACACTTTCGCATTTATGATATTGGTAAGGATTTGGTATGTAAGTACATCAATGGTGACAGTTTGTGCCAAGTCACTTAAATTTGAGCGACGACGTACTCTATACGTATCACTGCGACAGGGGGGGGGGGGGTCTAGTCGCATACATATTGTTGGTATAATGTAGTGTCAGTCATATTTTTTTAGACATACACTCTTACAGGCTAAAATTACAGGATTTAATAAACATCCATCGTGTAGATTAATTAGGTAAGGTTAGGTTACTTTAATAAAAATCCTGAAAAAAACGATGTCTTGAAAAAAATGCATCATGACTTGTGAAAATTTGACTTAAAACACATTATGACTAACAATATGTATGCAAACCAATATGGACCCTTCTACAGGGCATCCTGTCATTTCACCAAGCCAACGGTTCGCCAACTGATTTATTTTACTAACAAATCATTCGGAAAACCACTTTTTTCGAAACTGTAAATATTTCAGGATTTATTTCAGGACCGTTTTTTATTTTATGTGTGTGTGTTAGGTTACGTTAATTTTATAAAAATCCTAAAATATTTACAGTTTCGGAAAAAAGCTACAGGGTAGTTAGGTTCAAAGTCAATCTGACATTCTACAGCAATAGGGTGGAGTTTCCTGTAAGTTACAAATGATTTGGCATCTCTAATGACATTGACAACTTCAAGCAATATTTTTTTGAAATGGGTCCCAAATTAATGCTCGTGACCGTACCTAAATAAACTTATAAGTCAAGAGTAAGATTGAAGTTCCCTTCTCTGTCTATTGTACGAGCACGTTCTTCAAGATTTTTGATCACGCGCGCATTTTAGCTCAAATTAGCTAAGGATTATGCAAGATATTGTGAAGCATAGAAGTTTTTAAGATTAATTTTATTGTGAAAAATATTCTTACAAAAAATATTAATTAACTTACAAATGTAGTTGATGTTTGTAAGGATGTTTTGCTGGAAGCTTGACGTTTTATTTCAAAAGGGCAATTGGCGTTGCGAATGATTACCGTGCGCCTGCGTTTGAGCGGACACGCGTCCAAAACAATTAGTTACGAATGCTTAGCTACTGTTTTATACCTCTGCCGTGGGTACAGTCGAGGACAGAAAGATGTTTACACTTTTGGACCTTATTACAATTGAATAAGGTGAAAAAGTGTAAACACCTTTCTTGAGTTGCGTTTGTGATATTATAAAGTGAAGTGACGGTTCTTAATTCTTCTTGTTATCAATATTGTTTTATTTTTGTTGACTCATTATTTTAAATGGTATTTTTGCATGGAAAAAAAAAGTATTTTAAATGAATTAAAGAGAAATTTCGATCGTTCTTTCTCTAAAGGCGAGTAAAAAACCCAAAAAATCTTACTGCCGCACTCAGAGACGTCAATTAATTTTCAAGTTTGATTAAAGTTATTGCGCCTTATTTTATCGCTATAGCAAAGAAAGGGACAGCGGCAACTTTAATCAAACTTAAAAGTTAATTGACGTCTCTGAGTGCGGCCGTTAACCCTTTCGGCGCGCATGATGCACATGTGCTTCATGGGATTGCACCCCCTCGCACGCGCATGATGCACATGTGCTTCATGGGATTGCGGGTCCTTGAGCGCGCATGATGCACATGTGCTTCATCACAAATGTTCATGAAAATGTACTATTTTGCCCAAAAATTAAGTAGTTTTTCGTTGATTTAGATTAATAGGTAAGTAAATAATGTAATGTCATAAATATATTTTGTTTATTCCCGGGTATAAACAGAAAAATATTACTTTGAAATTTGACTATCATTATTTATCTGTATTTGGTTAAAAGTTGTCTTCTTTATTTGACAAACCGAAAGCGTAGGTCTCAAAATTCTTTTTCATATAAATAAATAAACTTTATATTCATATTTTCATTTTAAAATGCCATGATAACCACGGTGCTTCATTGCGCCGGAGCGTACTGCATTTATATTTAAGCGAGTCTAAAATGTAACAAAAAGTATCCGCGTTGTATGATATTAGACGTTATTGCAACTGCCTCAAGGTTGATTTTTCTTTAACACGCGCGGTTCTCGTCTTCGTGGATAACACTATACAATAATCAGAGAAACCAAGAAATGTTTATAACGTTATATTAGTTTTTATTTTATGAAGTGAAATTAAATCTTCGGTCCCTGACCACAACGTTGCGGTTTCCTTTGTTCTTGAGAACAATGGAGAAGATGTTTATTTAGGTAGGATTATTTGTATGAGTAAAAAATATATCTGATCAGTGAAAGTTACGGGCCGTATCTAAGGATAAAAATACTTCTAACAATAAGCACTGGAGAGGCGACAATACTAATATATTATTATCAGCTCGTTAAAACTTATTTGTTTGTGTAATTTTCTTAACTGGTCGTATTTTGCGCTATTTTATGCATGGGGTGGTGGAGTGTACCTTCTCCCACTCTACCAGACAAGCCGACTTCCCGAAGCCAAAAGGGTTCGTTCAGGTAAAAAAATGTTTATTGTTCGAATTACCTGCTCCAGCGTCCACCCAGTATAGATAGTAAACATAGCAAAAACTAAGTTAGGAACAGATCGTATTTACACTTCAATCTTCTCTCACAGCGGAAAAGGCTATCGAAGTGTTATTTTATTTATTTTTATACTTAATAATTGATATGCTGATGACAAAACCATCGATCAAGTTTAGTTATAGACAGTTAATTTATTATTATATTTTTAAGAAGAATCTACATTTACTTATTTAATAATATTAGAATTAAAAAAAAAGAGAATAACGATAATGAACTTTTTCAATTGTTTGGCCGCTTAAACAATAACAAAACCATTACGATAGCATAATTAATTCAAAATCAGGTTTTCCTATTAAATTAAACTTTTAATCATGCATTATGTAATTTCTCAGAGCCCAATTTTTGAAGTAAATTGTAGAATTTGCATAGAGCCCAATCAATAAATATTAAACCAATCAGTGAGCGGAATTATTTTTTTACATTCATTTGGAGAATGCTAAGTTTAAATAAGTTCAAAAGTTCCAATTGCTGTCAATAAACGGTTGCAAGCCAAAAACGGTATCAAAACAAAAAATAATAAATTAGTACGTAATGATTTAAACCGGAGTAAACTTAAACAAGGTGAGTCGCACAGGTGTTTCATTGCAGGTAAAATCCCATTTCCGGTTGAAAATCGTTATCAGTAAATATAGGTCGCAGAAAGGATTCTTTTATCATCGCCGCTTTCGCTCCCACATTTTGGTTATAATAAAACAGTGCATGTGCCCATATATATCTGCACCTGCAACACTGACAAAAGGACCTAATCCAACACATATTCATAAATAACAGTCATAATTTTTCATTTCACCAAAAAAAAAAAAAAACAATTTAATAATAAATATAAAAGTTATTTTTTTCAAAATAAACACTTTGTGTTTGGTAATTCTAACCGGCGCATGACGCCATCCATTCCTTTGTTGTTCGAGGCGGCAAAAAGTGTGCGGTACTACGGCGCGCGATGATGCACACGGTGCATCATGGTTTTTAGTACGAAACAAAATGTATGTGCGCGCGGGCGGGTTGCAGCGCGCAGTGAGGCCCGCGCGTGTGAGCATTGCAGCGCGCTAGGAGGCGCTCGCGCCGAAAGAGTTAAAATCCCATAAAGTTTGTTGTGTTGTGCATTTCCGATTTGATTTCGTAGTTTAATGGAAGATTTAGTTCAAGTAGACTAGACGAGTCATTACTAACCTCAACAACACAGCTCCTGTATCATAATATATATGATAATATCCATAATAATGGAGTTAGTTCGAAGTCAAACGTCCCCATCAATCAAGCGAACAATACGCCGACGCGCATCGGTCAATGTCGGCCGTTTCCGTGATGCCCGAAGGACCTTCCATCTTGGTTATACAATACTTCTATGGGGCTGTCTGATTGGTCGAGCGAGGATAAGATAAAAAAAGATAATAGATATTCAGTAGTTCGAATTTTAAATAGTAAAATATGAATGTAAGGTCACCCAGCGGGCTTAACATGCTTGGACGAGATAAAATTTGACAGGTGCTGCTAGGGAAATGAATACATTTTATTTAATATTCGAACGTAAGACTTAACGCTTAAGGTTTAAAATAAAATTGACTCGTTCTGACTTTTATTACCTTTTATTACTAAGCGACTATTGCGATTTTCACATTTTTATAGCGATTTTATCAAGATAGGACACTTTTGTCGTTAAGCGTTAAGTCTTACGTTAAAATATGGAATAGATGTATTCATTCCCTAGCACCTGTCAAATTTTATCTCGTGCATGCATGTTAGGGGGCCAGGGTAGTTTAATGTAATGATGTACAGTCACCACACGGGATTGTTGAGCCACTATAGAACCCTCTCACAGAAAGACGACGGAAAATTTTGACGTAATTTCTTTTGAGTGACTTGACGTTGTCATTATGACAGGGTTCTAAGGTGGCTCAACAATCCCGTGTGGTGACTGTACCTACCTATTTGCAACTTATTGTTTCATTCTTAGCATTTTTAATGTTTACATTTTGTAACTCTTTTTTAATTGGCTCAATACAAATAAGGCATCTAAATTTAACCACAACAAAGACAGGTTCAGCTAATAAACTGTTAAAAGTAAATGAGATAGGTACTTAAAAGGTTCCTTAAATTCATCTCATAAACGTTGCCTGCCTTTTAAATATAATATTATTTACATTGGATCATCTATTCACGCTAATTGTGCCATGACACGAGGCGATCATTATATTAAAAACAGTAACGGCCGCACTCAGAGACGGCAATTAAGTTTTAAGTTTCATTAAAGTAGCTGCTGTCACCTTCTTTGATATAGCAATAGAATAACGGCCGCGCTCAGAGACGTCAATTAAGTTTTAATTGTCATTAAAAAAAAGCCATGGTAGCCTAATGGTTTGACCTGCCGACTCTTAAGCAGAGGGTCGTGTCGTGGGTTTGAACCCGGGCTCGTACCTCTAAGTTTTTCGGAATTTATGTGCGAAATATAATTTGTATATTTACAATGAGCTTTTCGGTGAAGGAAAACACCGTGAAGAAACCTGCACACACCAGCAAAGCAATTTGACGGTGTGTGCGAAGTTCCCAATCCGCACTGGGCCCGCGTGAGAACTATAGCCCAAACCCTCTCATTGTGAGTGGAGGCCTGTGCCCAGCAGTGGGACGCATATAGACTGGATTATTATTATTATTATTATGTCATTAAAGTAGCTGCTGTCACTTTCTTTGCTATAGCAATAGAATAAGACGCAGCTATTTAATGAAACTTAAAAAATAATTGACCTCTGAGTGCGGCAGTTAGACGCAGCAACTTTAATTAAACTTAAAAAATAATTGACGTCTCTGAGTGCGGCAGTCAGTATGACAAATTAGAGGAACCCGCATTTTGTAACTGATTTTGATCTCATTGTAATAGACAAATTGGGGTTACAAACTTGTAAGTGGTGTACAAAAGAGCCTGTAGTAAACGACACTTATTATCTCCCGTGGGAAGCAGAGCCAGAGTCGGCAATCGCCTCAGGAGAGAGCAGTAAACACAGTCTTTGCCGAGGCTTTATAAAATTGGTCGTCGTTGACAACACGTTGCTGTGGATAATGATAAATAATTTAGATCGTAATTGTACAGTCACCACACGGGATTGTTGAGCCACCATAGAACCCTGTCATAATGACAACGTCGAGTCACTCAAAAGAAATTACGTCAAAATTTTCCGTCGATTTTCTGTGAGAGGGTTCTATAGTGGCTCAACAATCCCGTGTGGTGACTGTACAATGCAGTAATAAGAATAGTCCCTTAGGCTTAAACAACTAAAGTTTGAAGGAACGATATCACGATTTAGATTCTTCATGTAACAAGAAGTACTTATACTTGGCTACTGAAAACTATCTACTAACTATCTACTATCTTCTAGGTACGTTTTTATGAACATCACTATGTCATCAAATTGGCTGCGCCTTGACATGACTTAACTAAGTATGCTGTACAGTGTATTATTCCTATAGTAAATAATATAGATGTTTTGCGATATATTTGGCCCCTTTCGCTTGTCCTATCTATTTGATGCTGACTGAACAAAAACACTTTCACATTTAAATGAAGAAATCAAATTAACATATAAATAAAATACAACTCGTTATTCATATGGTCAAATTTCTTACGACCATGAAATAAAATACTTAAAACGATTAAATCAGTTTTAATGCGATTCGAGCATTTTTACTACAGGATACATCGTTACCTGAACCTGATGGGCCATTAATATCAGATTCAGATTCAGATCAAGCCGATCGATGATAATAAAATTTAACTATCCTGTCGACTGTGCCTGTTACGGTGAGAATAATAAGTAAATCATTTAGTTTTAGAGCGACCTTTATCACCAAGTACTAACTCACACGAACCCATAAAACATTAGAAGTGGTTCCTACAGCCTTTCTCCTTTGCCATACCTACCTTTTTATTATTTTGTCATCGGTATTGTAATATACCAATTCCAAGTCAATCCCACAAATGAAAGTAAACTCAGTTGGTTAGATAGTTACTTACCTTCAAGTTAATATTTAAAAAGTGTTAAAAAAGAAAATACAGCAGTTAACTAAAACATTATTTTTAAACACAAATCCAATAAAATACCTCTCAAAATTACAACGGAAATGACATGGATTCCTGGGGCTCAAAACCTTATAAGGGCAGAATAAATTTTAAATCGCGGACACTAACCACCATTCCGATAAACAGACGACGATCGGCGAATAATTTACTTTTTGTTCCAAAGACCTTAAAACAAATTAACGTTACAAGTCCTTATTATTTGACGCAGGGCGGCCAGCCTGCAGTAAACCTGTCGGTGTGGAATCCCGATGTACGCGGAACAGGAATCTCATAAGAGTAAAAAGGATCGCGCGGGAGTAAAAAGATCTTGCAAGAGTAAGAACCTCAAGGATACAAAGTGGGGGATCGGTCTACCACGTGGTTCGAATTCCGGGGCGCGGCATCACGCGATCGATTCCGCAGATCTTATTATCTTGACACCCTGCTGAGTATGGTAGGGGGTTATTTTTTTGTCTAAGGTAAAGTCATTGATTTGAACGTTGTAGTAACATTAAATATTTCTAAGCAGACAATTGTATTTCAGCTGACAAGGCGATGAAGATGAAGATATTCTTTACCTTGCTGATAACAAACACTAACAGTGAAGACGTGACTGGATGAAGGGGGTATGTCACTTTGGTTCGAACTTCATTTTTAATACATATGTGAAGGTGTTAAGTCACAATTTAAATCGCAACCTCGTGAATACATACCCCCATCATCCACTCACGTCTTCAACTAATACAGGCAGGATTATTTTCCAAAACTTGACGGTCATTTCATAGACATAATATTTGTTTTGACCTCTGAAAACTTGTAAATTATATGAATCAAAATCAAACAGGTCCTTCTTTCGCAAGAATAATTTCATTTCAGAATCTTGTTGAGTCAAGATCACCTGCATCATTAAATTTACAGCAGATATTATTGATTTGTTCCTTATAAATTTCGCATGTGACAAAAAGACAAATGTTCTTTGTCTACTCAAGACAGCTTATTCCCTGAGCTACCACTTACCATCGTGCCTTGAAAGTGAAATCAGCAAAAACTCAAGTTAAAGCACACGTTCTTGTGGCACCGCGGGATTTCTCGATCTATCGGAAACTGGTTGATGTCTAATCACCATTTACGTTTTCATTAATTAGTTTAATGACGTTTTATCCGACAGTTATCATCAACTTATGTAAACTTAAAGGTGTGGTGGTAGTTCGTTGGGAACATGGGAAGTGAATAATGCGAAAGAGATAAAAAGGAAAATAAAGTCGAAAAGTTTATAACCTAACCTAACCTCAAAAACCAAAATAAAAAAGCTTTAGCACAATATTTTTTACTAGGTAACAGTTCTACATGTATTTAACATATACTATTTAGAGCTTTAGTTAATATGTTTTATTACGTAATAAGTCTATATGAACGTCATGTAGATAAACGTGGATAAAGCATTTGTCACTTTCCAATCAGGATGTAAGTGTGAGAGTGACGGATGCTTTATCTACATTTGTGACGTTATCAATATAAAGGGACCTTATGGAGAAAGGCAGTTACGCTCTTCTTATTCTTGTAACTATACGAATACTATGGTAACAGTCCTATAAGCGGCGTAACCGTCTGCCTCCATAAAGTCCCTTTATTATTGAGAACGTCACATATAAACACGACCATAATAGATAGACCCGCAGCATTGTCCTCTTTGCGTTGACAAAATTGCTTATTATTCTTATTGAAATGGAAGCTACTTCTGTTGCTAATTCAGATTATATCATTTCATAAGCCTCAAACAATCTACAGATTTTTTTATTTTCTTGTATCAAACAAAAGTAGTATATATACTCGTATATTGTTCTTTGTCCGTCACAGGTTCCACAACTAACTCTGGCATCTTGTTTCGGACTCACTTTTAATACTGTTAAATAATTTTACAAGCTTTTCTGTTGCCAAAATAATTCATTGGCAGTAAGTAAAGGTCGTTCGATAATAGCGAACGCATGCCAAAGAAAAATAGGATTTGAATATGGAATTTACAGAAAAACAATATTGGTGGCGGTTAAAACACCAATATTCGACTCAAAAGTTACTTAACATTCGTGAAAGCTAATAACAGCGGTTCCTGATAAGACTTGCGCAGGACTGGTTTCGAGGGCTCAAGTAAATCATCTTTATGCGCACGACTCTCCGATCACGCGGCGCGTGCGCGGGTACCGCCAATTTAGCACAAGCATGCTTATCCGAGCTTGAGCTGATGTATTTTAGGAGGTACTTAAAAGTCAAAGGAGAATTTGAACACTGTTGTGCGCGTGCTTGCATGCGCACTTGTAAGTACTTAAAACTTGTAATGGCTCATTACTATACTATTATAGGAGTAAGTATAAGGGTAAATTTCCGGGCGTTTCAACCGCCGTCATTAGTGTCTTCAATATATTGACGAAATCTATGACACCTACCAGCAACTTCTAATGTAAACAGAAGCATAACCGGGAGTGTAGATTCTATTAAATGTTGCTGTAGTGTCATTGATTTTGTCAATATATTGAAGACACTACTGAAACGCCCGGAAATTTACAAATGAGAAATGGTTGTATGAAAATCTTCTTCAATTCTCAAGTGTAACAGAAAGACGTTAGCATAATACTTTGGTCGCGTTTTACAAACTTAATAACATTTCCTAACCGCACCTAAACACAGTCGCAGTTTGAACTGTGGTAATTTGTTGTTAACAAAGTTTGAAAATAAGTAAAATTATAAATCTGAAAGAAATAAATATCAAAACAATCAGGGTAAACATGCCATCTATATAATAGGCTCTACAACAAAACCAAAAGAAATGAAATGCTTAACTTACTGACGTTTAAAGACTACACGAGCAGTTTTGCATAATGACGCAGATAATGCAGGTCGTGATGCCATTCGATGCAGCTGTCAGCTGCCAGATAACCTGGTGATCGAGTGACTAAACCGGCATTTGAACTGTAGAAGGCATTGTGTCATTAAGAGTTGAGGGTCTACAATCGTGCCTTGGGGAACGGAACTTTAAATTTTATTGAACTTAAATTTGCCCTTCTGTTCGTTTCAACGTTACCACATTGTTTTGTGCTGATATTAATTGGTCTGGAATCCCTGAATACCTGAAACTTTATTATCTTTCAGCAGAGAAGCGACGGACACTAATCAGGGCTGTAGCACTCTTTAACAGGAATCGGCATTAAGTAATAGTATCGCGTGATTCATTTCTATCGGTCAGTGAAATGACTTGATGATCCCTTTTGACACTCCCCTTTATTTTTTATAGTTAGTCGAAAAAACTGACATCAAATTCGTTAACGGGCCGTATCCTGAACCAGTTCTCATCACTACACTTGTCTGCGTTGACGTTCATTGTTGTATCTGTTGTCCTTTTCAGTATGCTGCAAATTGGGCACAACAGCAAATCAAACCGAAACGAAGTACTGACTAAAATGTGATATTTTAATTGACATCGTAACAAAAAAGTTATTTAGAGCTTTTAAAGAACATGGCCGAAGTCGCATTAAGTCTAATTGCAATATAATTGATCTTTCAAAACTATGAGGCAACTATTCATTCTCGATCGTCAGTAATTGACAACTCGTTTAATTATGATCGAGCAAAAAGCTTAAACCAGTCCAAGGCCTCGAATCTTGGAATTTGCGACGAATAAATTGATATTTAGAAGCAACTTGAAGTCAATCTAAGATATTTCTGAATAATTTGTGTAAAATTGAACTTTCATTATTTGGAATAACGATACTATTTATATGAAACCGGATTTTCTAGATTTTTTTGTAAAATAGACAGGTCATAGTCATGCTTAGGAGTATCTCAATCTCAGCTTAGCAGTATCTCAATCTCAACCACTTAACTAGCAGAAATTATAAAAGTAAGAGCTGCCATCTTAAAGTGGTAAGTAAAAATTAAATGTCCTAGAAGGACTTGAACGCTCTTTCTGACACTGTACTGCCGATCTGTATTCAAGCATCGGGCATGACCTATAAAGACGTTATCACGGTTATTGATGTCATGTTATTGTATGTGCTGTGTTGTGTTTTTGGTGTTGTTGTGTTGGGTGTCGTCTTGTTTCCTAATTATAACAAATACTATCCAAAATCACATGTAAACTTTTAATCACTACTTAATGGGTGGTATGTTTGATTTTACGATGTGCGACGAACCGGCGGATCTCTCCTTTTGCGGAATCTACCCACGTTTATATAATTACACAGGAAATTGATGCACGCACCAGGATGGCATAAAAACAAGAATAACAGGGCGCCTCCCTTTAACCTATTAGTAAAAGTGACTTCCCAGCAGAGCGTGTAATTGCAATTATCCAGTAGATGGCGCTGTTTTTATGTTTGCGCAGGAAACTGGAGTGTCGGCGCGTGCGTCGGGTTTTTTGCGCTGGCTTATGCTTTGCTAGGGTTGATTGAACTGGTAGACTAATGTTTTTTTTTAAATTTAAATTAGAAAATAATTAAATTATTTACAAGAATTCATTAAAAATATTCAAGAAGCAAGAAGGCGAAGAAAGAAGAGTATCAGGCCGTTTAATGATCAGATTTGAAGGAGTTGGTTTAAACCAGAATATAAGACAGAACCTTCGGTGGTTCGAACTGGATGCTAAAAGGAACGAATTGTAAGCCCAGCGGAAATTAATCTTCGATATTTATCACCAGCAGGAGCAGCATAGATCTCTGACCAGCCCCCCTATTATGGTCGCCGTATCGCGGTGGATAAAGCATCCGTCTCTCTCGCACTTGCGTAGGTACATACTGAGCGGGCTTAGCATGCATGCACGAGGTAAAATTTTACAGATGCTAGGGAAATGAATGCATCAATTCCTTAGTCTAACGTAAGAATTAACGCTTAAGGTTTAAAATAAAAGTGTCTCGTCCTGACTTTAATTATTTTTAGGGGTCCGTACCTCAAAGAAAAAAATGGAACCCTTATAGGATCACTTTGTTGTCCGTCTGTCTGTCTGTGTGTCTGTCAAGACCCTTTTTCTCAGGAACGCGTGGAGGTATTAAGTTGAAATTAATATCAAATACAAAAGTCGGCAGTCCCTTGGATCAGTGAAAAAATCAAACATCTAAGTCAATGCAATCAAAAGATATGGCCGTTTATGCCGCATATTGAAGGGAATCTCAAGGGAATCAAAACCTATAGGGTACTTCCCGTTGACTTAGAATCATGAAATTTTGCAAAAAGCTATGTCTTATAGCACAAGTAAAGGAAAAAATCCGAAAACCGTTAATTTGTAGTTACATCACATAAAAAAAGAGCCCAGTATAAACTGACACTCACTAAGTACTAAAGTGCATACTTATTGCGTGTCAGTTTATACTGGAGATTGTTTATATTGTATTCCCCTGATTTAAGAACTATTTACATGCCTACAAGTTTGTGCGGAACCCTCGGTGCGTGAGTCCGACTCGCACTTGACTGGCTTTTTATTACTACACTACATGACTATTGCGATTTTAACATTTTTATAGCGATTTTATCAAGACACTTTTATTATAAACCTGAAGCGTTAAGTCTTACGTTAGAATATGGAATAGCTGTATTCATTTCCCTAGCACCTGTCAAATTTTACCTCGTGCTTGCATGCTAGGGGGCCAGAGCAGGTTTTTGCGACAAAACAAGATTCAGTGGTGTAGGGTGTAGAGTTTAATATAAACTTTGACACGCCATTTATGTATGAGTGCCCCATCTATGGCGGGATTTAAATTTGATTTGACATTTTGTAAGTTCGATGAACCTTTGACTTATGAATGATGCATGTTTCTGTCATTACTGTGAAGTGTTAATAAGTAAGCAAACTAATAAATCCACTTTGAAAGTACTGATAATTTTATTTGCGTCTTTGCTTATATTTCTTTACTTTGCCTGGTCTGAACCATCGCAGGTGTCTAAAGGTCTCGACAAACATTCCGGAAACCAATATACACTGCAATGAGGACAACTAAAAAGTATCCATAAGGAACTTCACGAAAAAATTTTTTTTGTAAGTTCATTTAAAAAATTTAGGTCAGTTAGGTCGTTGCAGAAATTTACGGTTCCTTCTTCCTCTAGTGTACATAAAAGTCATAACTTCTGAAGTTCTAAAATATCCTGTAGCAATACAGAATTGGTTTCGAGCATATTTGAGTTAACTTCAGATATTCCTCTGGGATGGCAGCCCTGTCGTAATTCTAACTACATTCTAGCGCACAGCAAGTGGGGCAGTATTTGTTCCCTTCAAGTTCGCTATTCCGCTCAAATGCTACGCTGCACTTTGTAAATAAACAAAGATAATCACTAGATGTCGCGCTGAACTTAATTTATTAGCCACTTTACATTATTATAGCTTATACTTATATGGAGAAATATTTTGTTTAGCTTGTATTACTAAGCAATTGAGGAGACAAAACCCTAGATCCTTTGTTTTATGGTACAAACTGAGTAGTGCAAGTGATATATGTATAACCAAAAATATTCAAATAATTACCGTTCTAAGTGATTTATAACCAAAAATATTCAAAAAATGACCGTTCCCCCCCTTATCTCCGAAGTTTATGAACCGAAA
The DNA here is from genome assembly GCA_963241965.1 of Tortrix viridana. Classification (NCBI taxonomy): domain Eukaryota; kingdom Metazoa; phylum Arthropoda; class Insecta; order Lepidoptera; family Tortricidae; genus Tortrix; species Tortrix viridana. The sequence continues at coordinate 622,411 of OY725176.1, forward strand.
AATCTGAGAAGTTCCGAACTTAAAGATTATTACTTATATTTTACAGGAATAATAAAACGAAGTGATCATAATTTATAGTTTACAAGAAATTGACAAAAAACTTTAAAGACCTATGATGAGATCTAAGGTTTTTTTTTAATGTCTCTATGTTAGTTAGTTCACCGATTTTATCCCCATACCGAAATAAAACAATGCAAACACTGGTGTTTGATGGTAGATTAAGGAACATTCGGACGGACACTGCAAAAGATCTTACCTACCACCGAGAGTATACTCGAAAGCTTGTATTCATCAGAAATGTCAGCTAAAACAAGAAGTGTCTACATCGATGATCTACATACGTCATTTCGCTTGAAGTTAAAAGTCGAAATCCATTAAAGACGAGCAATTGGGACCAGATTGATTACGTACGTAATGACAACCTCGAGTTTAATGATGCGGGCTGTGGCGCGGCCGTTGACTCCGCCACCGGTTTGCGCGGGGGCTCGGCGTCCCGAATATTAAACGAGGTGGAGATGGGAACATTCCAGATGTTTTAAGCTTTAGGGATGGAGAGAATGAATGTATATCTTAGTGATCAAATTTGGGAAGAAGCTCAGTAGGCGCTCTTCCTACTGAGCTTCTTCTTCTTTAATACTCTAAGTTCCGAAAAGGGAACCTTCACCCAACCGTTTAATGGATGAAAAGTATTTTACTTATATCAACTTTAATAGATTAAGTAATATATCGCAGATTGGTTGTTTTTAACTTTTTGTTTATATTATGTAATTATTTGTTTTTCTTAATTAAATGTATGATTGTTAACTACTGGTATTTTACTTACTTATTTAATGAATAGTTTTTCTCATAGGAGAAGTGAAAAGTCCAAGGTATATGATTACTTAAAAATATTTTTTTTAAACATTGCACTTGTTTGTTTAATAGATAAATTACATATCGATCGAAAGTATGAATCCTATAGAATATGCAAACGTTAGATTAACTTTTTTTTCTCCATTCTGTTTATACCTCCCAATATAGTTACAACGGGAAAAAATAGTCAACCTAACGTTTGCATATGTTATAGGCTTCATACTTTCGATTGGTAAGTAATTTGTCTATTAAACAAACAAGTGCAATGTTTAAAAAAATATTTTGAAATTTTAAATTTTCATCCATTATACAGATGGGTGAAGGTTGTTTTCTATTCGGATCTTACGGCCGCACTCAGAGACGCCAATTAACTTTTAAGTTTGATTAAAGTTGCTGTTGTCACTCTCTTTGCTAGAGCAATATAATAAGATGCAGCAACGTTCAAACTTAAAAAATAATTGACGTCTCTGAGTGCGGCAGTTAGACTATAAAGGGCTGAAACGTCTCCGATGTTTGAGCACTTTGAGCTAGTTTTACATTTTGTTGTCAGAAGTCTACCTCACAATTAACGTAACGTAACAAACGTAATAAATGGGTTTGGTACTGGTGGTCCTAAAAACGAAACAAAACTAAAATAAATAGCTTTTTATAAATCGACCAAACGTATTTCGCCAAATAGCAATTCAATATAATGATGTCTAAGGGCCTGCGCTAACCGGCGGAGCGCAGCGCAGATCACTTTAAATTTATCAATGTATATTCTTTTCTATTTTAATTACAATAAGGTATAAATTTAGAGCCGTAGCCGCAGAGTAGAAATCCCCCGTGATGCTCCGAGGTCGGTCTCAGAGCATTCAAATTTATACCTTATTGTAATTAAAATAGGAAAGAATATACATTGATAAATTTTAAGTGATCTGCGCTATGCGCTCCGCCGGTTTGCGCAGGCCCTAAAACTGATTTGATGATGAAGTCAAAGGTGAGAACAGGATCTTCGTTGTACTTAACGTAGATGACGAAGTGGATGGTCCATATGATAAGGAGCTAACACTTAAATTACCTACCGGTACTAAGCTGAATCTTTCGGTGAGCGTGATCGGAATCAAAACTATTTCTAAGGAAGATAATTACAATTCATTAAACCATACACCACAGCCTTCTTGCCTTCAAAGTGTGCTAGCTATTCGCATTGTTGTTTTTTGGTGTGGAGGGTAAGACAGCCGGTGAAGAGACGAGCACGGAGGCATTTCTCAGAGAAGACCACGCATTTGTTATCATGAGATTGCAAATGATTTCAAATGTACATACAGTCAATCAAATACTCCCCGCAGGACCCTGTGGCAATGATCGCTACATCTCTCGAACTGAGGATGATAGCGTCTCCTACGTTGTGTCGTTTCTGGGGTACATGAACGTGTGTGCATAGCCTTCATTTACTACCAGGTAAAGATGTGTCGTTCTCGAGATTTCTCGGGATTTTTGGAAATTGGAGTTGTTCGACATGATGCCAACGGCCACCTTCTACCATCGTATACCGCTCGCCATCGGCGGGGGGTTCATCCTCATACTTTGGAACCCAAATCGTCGCGCACATACAATTCCAAAGGAACTTCCTCCCGCGAACACTCAGATTGTGGAATGAGCTCCCTGCCGAAGTTCTCCCTGGGGACTACAGCATTGAATTCTTCAAGATGGGAGTAAATAGGTTTTTAAATGGTTGGCAACGCGCATGTGATACATCTGGTGTTGCAGGCGTCCATAGGCTACGGTAACCGCTTACCATCAGGCGGGCCGTACGCTTGTTTGCCACCATCGTAGTAAAATTTTTAGGACACTCCTATACATAAGATGCCTCGTTTCCGAGAATTCTCGAGAACGGCACATTTCTACTACCAGGTGAATGACGGTGAGCTGGAGTGCCTTTCCCGTTCCGTTCCATTAAAAAAGTGTGGTCAACAACTATAAATTGATGAGAATGATGGGCCACTATAGAACTCTGTCATAGAAAGTCAATGATTAATTTTGACGAAATTTCTTTCTCGTGATTTGATGCTGTCATTATGACACGGACATAATTGCAGTTTTTACCTGGTTTAATAATAGAAATAGAAACATTTATTCGACGATCACAAGAAAAAAAACAAAACAAAGATTACAGATAATAAAAGAATGGCAACACACAAGAGCGTCGAGTAAGAGCGTCGGTGTTCTAGTGGCTAGTGGTGTCGGTCGACTCGTGCGGTACCGAGTTCGAACTTCGAACCCCCAAGCGGTCGCCATGTACGAATTTAATTTGAATGAAATATTTCTAAACTTATGTACATTACCTGCACGGTAACTGCTGCTCTTACGGTGGGGGAAAACAATTGTGAGGAAACCTGCACATTTAGGTGGCAAAATGTGTAACCATGATTCATGAAAAAGCGCTAGGAGGATGATAACCTGATTTAAATAACAGACTCGAGAAGGGAAACTGGTGTACATTACTCCCACCAAAGCTCTAAGAAAGTGGATAATATTGTATTACTTATTAAAATAGGTATCGGTGCTTCGAGCATTATGAAATCTAATTCTGTTCCAAACCAGTATTTGAAAGTGTCGTGTTAAATCGATGTTTAGTTTATTATCGTTTATTTGCTTATCAACACAGATGTACATAACAGGAGATGTCTGGCGGACCCCAAACTAGGCTGAGCCACTTGTATGTTGTCGCCTAATATTAATTTAAAGTGACAGTATACTTTTTTAAACACATAGATCCAAATGCGAAAATAGTTGTTTACCCTTCACGTCACAAATATATCAATTGATTTTTTTTTTTTGCGGGAGTCATAGTTCTTCAGCACATCTTGGCTTTCCGAAAATTTGAACATGTCTGATGGAAGTGTTTAAACAGAGGATGATTAACTGTTTACTGTAAATGCTTAAGAAATGTATCACCACAGGACAGGCAAAGCCTAGTGTGGGGCCAATTGTTTCTTAAATGGTTCAATACTTTTTTGGTAAATAAACGATTTTATTATTTAATTTTTATTATTAGTTTAAAAATAGTGGGAAATCTAGTTTAACAATACTTGTAATTTGTCGTCAACAACCAATACTAATCGAAAGCTAAGTTTAACTATTATAAATTGCAAATCTTTCGCTGACAAAAACATTCAAAATGATCTGTTGGATCCTTTCTTTGGCATATTTTTTTTGACAATAATAATTAATAATGAAACCTTTTTTTGCAAATGAACTGTTACAGCCTGGATCTCCTAGCACTTCCCAAGAGACGTTAAGGAGAAGCGCCAAATTACCAAATAATCAGACATATCCAACCAAATTACCCAGGTTAATACCTAATTTTATCCCAAATGTCTGCTTTCCAAACCAACCCCACGATTCCCTGGTTATCCCTCGTTACCTTGCCATCCATTCCACTAAGCACTTGTCACTTATCACCACTGCCACTGCACCGTGCACCGAAACTTTTACTTTTAAATTTCCCGGTAAAGGCGGTGCCACACTGCGCGCCGCGGTACCACTGCCGCCGCCCGCGACCGGCTCTCCTATAAATTCTTTACAACACTCGTGCCAGAGCTTGGCCCTGTACAGTTGCGTACACGCACCAAAGCCCTTTGGAGCTTTGAGCTTTTAATAAAAAAAATTATAACTATTTTACTCGTTTGTTTCCTTGCATGTATAAATATAGGCTTTACACTAATAAATTCCTTATGATTTAATTTGGTCATTTTGTAAATAAAAATCTCATGGTGCCCAAAGGAGACAATGTTTTTTGATATTGCTCGTTTTAACCATTTAATTTTGACAGAAGGGTTAGGACTAGCATTAGCAGTAGGTAAGTAGATAATTTATGTAGGTTCATCTCATATGTACGTACATGAATGACATGTTTCAAAAGGAAGGTTCATCGCTTATTTTATCCCTTTTAGCCTCATACAAACTTACCCGATTCTAGTCATTATGGGGTGTAGATATCGAATGAAATTAACTAATTTTTTACGAGTAAAATATTACAAAAGGACGTGTGCTTACATATTATACAAGTGTAGTTACATATTATACAAGTTCTTTTTTTAAGTTTTTCAATAATTGTTTCTTTTATAGGACTACTCGTTGCTCTCTTTACATATTTCGATCAATTGGCAGATATTTTGGTGCGCTCACGCAAATGCCGATCAACGGGCTTAGATCAGTTGCATTTTAATAGAAAACTCTCAAAATGTTTGGAACATCGAGTCATCGACGTAGGCGACCGTACTGCAGCTTAAGTCCTTACGCAGAGTACGCAGAATGAAACTTGTATTTGCCCACTGGTCAGTCCATCGAATGGACATCAAATTTTTGGTTTACGAGCCTAACGGAGTTTTCCTTCAAAACCCACCAACGCTGCAACAATTAAAGCCACGTGCTCTGCCGAAGCACTTGCGCGCACGCCGATACCGCGGCGGCGCGCGCAGCCTCCGGTCGTCGCTCGCGCAACCAGTCAGACCGCATGCCCGCCCTCTCTCCACCCCGCTTCCAAACTTTACTCACACCATCGGAAACTAAACTTCGTCTTTCAAATATAAAGTCGTTTCGAGGTCGTTAATGGAGGTGGTTATGTTTTTTTGGTTGTAAGATACTTTACGTTGCTATTTCGTACGACATGCCATACAGGGTTCTCTATTTGGCCAGACTTGGTGCATTGTCGACCGTCTTTGGGGGGGATAAGGGCGAATTCGGCGGGCGGCTGGACGGGTCAAGGAATGCACCTGCGATGGGACGGTTTAGGGTTGGATTTTTTTCGGTTTTGGTATTGATTTGTACGATAGGTATTTTTGATTGGAGATTACGTGATTTATAAGCGGCTCGAGTTACTTTAAGCCACTGTATAATGGATAATCTAAATTAGTCGATTCCTCAGAAAGTGGAGTCACTTCTTAATTCAATTATACTCGTAGCACATGGATTTCAAATGGTCGTTTTTTTAAATTTTTGGCTATAAATCAAAAAGTACGTCACAGAAAATTATAAAAAAAATTGTTTTGAAATGTGCAGATTAAGTTCTTTCATATGACACCCTATTTGCTATAATCAAATCACTTTCATTGTTCAACCCCCCATTCTAGACTCCTTTTCAATTATTTACAATTTTTTTTTTTTACTTTATACAAATGTGGGCTAGCAGGTTATACAACTATGCCAAATTTCAAGTTGATAGCAACTACAGAGTTGCTGAGAAAAACTGCTGTGACATACAGACGGACGGACGGACAGACAACGAAGTCTCACCATAAGGGTTCCTTTTTTTACCATTTTGACACGGAACCCTAAATACATTAAATATTAAGGTGAATACTACATAGTTAACATAGTAAATTAAATTCGTAGTTCAACGAACTTTAATAAAAACGAGTACCAACCTAAACTAGAGACAGCCCTACTCGTCGGCTCCCGCGCACCGCATCGCCGAACAATAATATTTAGTGTTCGGGGCACGAGCCGCCGCCCGCGGCACGACCACGTGCGCCAGTTCGATCCCGGCTGTGCCCTTCGTGGGCCACTGCCCACAAGTGGGATAAGTGCCTACTCGACTTTTAGGAGAATTGGGCTCAAACAGATAAGGCCCAGTTCTAGTTTTATTTATTTGATAAACTCTGACAGTCTGATTAATGTTATATATAGGGGGGGTTAGCTTGAAACTAGATTTATCTTTTTTGCTGCAAGTACCGACTAAGGTACTGAAGCATTTTTGATTGAGTTTAGGTTCTATAAACTCAGTCAAAACTGAATGTAAATGTACGAAAAATTCTATAATAAATATCCAAACATTCATATTTGTTGCTGTCTAACAGAATCTTAAAATAAGGTTATTTTTTTATTAATTTATAACATATGTTTAAGGACATGCATAAAAAAACACAAATTTTGTTTATACTTTTTCATAAATAATTAAATAAATCTTGGCATCAATTAATATGGAAACTACATATAAATATTGTTCATTAATACATATACCTATCTAATAAATCACGAAAGGTTTTTTTAAAGTTAGAAATATGGAAATAAAGACCAAAAAACTAAGATGACAGCTAGTTTAGACCAGCAGTTTTAATGCAAATAGGTTTCAACAACAAGAGAAAGTAGGTCATTTGCATAGGGTAGCCCCTCAAAACTCGAAGGATAAAAATATCCAATTATCCATATTATTTAATTATGATGGGACTCCTCGCTGTTGTTTAGCTTTCAGTATCCTCTAGAATCCAGACCTCACACTAACTTCTGATTGAACCATTTCAATTAAGCTTTTCCAGGGACAAGATAGACACTCACCTTTTATTAACCTAAACACTTATAAGTGCTGTAAGGCCGACAGAAAAGAGACAACACATCAATATAGAAACCGACAGACAATTTCAAATACCTACAGAACCACCAAAACCATTGAACCTCCGTTTCAGATATCGACTATCCATGGAAGTAGTAAAGGACCTACACCGTCCCCGTCCTTTACATTAATTGATACTACAATAGTCGATATAGAGTTCTTGACATTTGGGTTATAACCGTATTAAGACTATCCCCATCTCAAGACTATCATTTTTGTTGCGTCATGCTTGAATACAGGCATCTCATTCAAGATTATATTTTAACAATACGGCCGGGCATAATTTAAGGTCAAAAATTCAAAATATTTATTCAGTAAATTGGCCACGGGCTCTCTTACACATACTATAAAATAAAGCAAAATACAGATATTTCAAGAAAACAGACAAGTACAAAGGCGAACTTATCCGTTTAAGGGAGATCTTCCAGCTAACTCTTGAATCAAATGTGAAAGAAGAACCTTATGACAAACAAACGGTACTAGCGCTTCGGACAAGACATCATTGCAGGGAAGAAGCGCCGCAAGAAGGTTGCTATTTGAAATGCGGATTCCGGATTCAAGCGAGTTGATAATGTCCTAGTGTTAGCTAGCACGCGGTAATCATGTGACTTAACCATGCAAATTCCGTTACTCAGCCCTGTAACTCAATATACCTGGTACGTTATAAATTGTTATTAAATCACAGCATATTCAGGGCATGCGTTTGTCATCGTACAAAAATGCGCAGGCGCATAACTGTGCGGTCCGTTAGCCATCAATCGACCCTCGGGCGAGTCGGGAGGTGAGTAGCTGACCCCGTTTAGTTACGCATTATCTGTACTGCGGGCCTATTTATGGTCGTGTTTATCATGTGGATAAACCGTGGATAAAGGATCTGTCACTTTCTTCATGACCAGTATATGTATAAGTGCGAGAGGGACGGATGCTTTGGCCAGTCGAGGACAGAAAGATGTTTACACTTTTGGACCTTATTACAATGGAATAAGGAGAAAAAGTGTAAACATCTTTCTGTCCTCGACTGGCCAAACCTATCAATCGACGGAGCCTGGACTTTAATAACTACTAATTTTCTCGCTTGTCGCAGAGTAAGTATTTTTCTTTACCGACTAGATAGAGAGGGATTACCGACCGACTAAGTCACAGGTAACTTGTTCTAGTCGCCCTGATAGACGTAAAATACTAAGCATTATGGCCAAAGATATAAACAAGTTATGTATGTACTACTTTTGTGATAAGTTATAATATAAGCTTAGTTCGATTCCTTGAGGGTTCGAGTGCAAAAGGAAATAGTTATTTGTAATGCAAGGCTGCAAAGTTATTTAGCGCGAGACCCAGTATTGAAACCCGAGTAAGCGAAGGATTCTAAAATTGAACCTCGAGCCTAGCTAGTAAAAATATACTCCTGAGCGTAACGAGGGATTCAAGCCTTGAGGCCCAAATAACTTTGCTGCCGTGCGAAACACACAATTTTTTACCTCAATGTAGCGAGGAAAACACATTGGTGTTGTAAAAAACAATTGCACGAGCGTCACCTCAGTTGTGGTCGTCGAGTCGAGCAGCGCCTCCTCCGCGCACACCACCAACATTACTTTCCACGCTAGCGGTTAAAGTGGACTTTTGCGCGCAGATTTTGAAGCCTTTCCGAGCTGGTGAGGTGAAACATATATTTCTGATGACCTGGAGAATATGTTTCCGAGTCTAGGATATTTTCTATATTCAAGACTCATTAATGAAATACTCGTACTCATCACACAAATATTTGCCCCATGCCGGGAATCGAAGGACCGCTAGCTTCGTTCATTACCAACTAGGCTAATAATATGAAGACGTAAATAATACAATAAGGTGACGGATGTAAAACAGTTTTATTAAGCAGCAAGTTTTTTTTATTTCTTTATTACAGGGTTACGATGTGCTAAGAAGGGGATTGGGGAATTAGTTAAAGGTTTCGGGAAAAAGTGGAAAAAAGACGGCGTGTTCTTTTGAAAAACTTCGTCGCTCTTTTTACATCAAACCGAACTTGACCCGTCAGTACATATAAATCGCGTGCTTGTACGGTCCCAACCTTAGCCGTATGGACGCAGCTCCAACAAGGTTGTCATAGGTACTTACCTACTTATTTCCGCATAAAGCCTACGAGTGCGCGGATTAATTTGAAACTGTCAGGCGAGATTACAGACGAAGTAAGGTTTGTATGAAAATAAGATTTCTTACAGAATATTGCGTTCGTTTCGATACCTACCTGACATATAAGACTTGACTTAAACACCCGTGTATTTAATGCTGTTGTTAAAAATTGTTATTCGTATAATTCTTGTCAATAGTTTTCGTTTAATTATCCTTTTTCAATGTGTTTTATTCAGTCAATAACGTTACATGTTTGAAGGTATTTCCACGTATTTGAACATTGTACCTATTTATAAAGCAAATTATTTGCAAAAAATAATATTTCAGGCACAAATAACCGTGTCACTGTTATCCGCAAACATAAAGTTATTTATTTGACCATACAAAAGGATATCTAAAATCTTGAATAGACAAGAATTACACAACTACATAGTATAAAACAAAGTCGCTTCCCGCCGGCTGTCCCTCTGTCGCTTAGATCTTTCAAACTACGCGACGGATTTTAATGCGGTTTTCACTATCAGTTACATAATTTTTCACCGAAGGTGTATGTATATAATAAAACCCGGAGCGAAGCCAGAGCGGGTCGCTAGTTTTTTTTAATATGTAGGAGTTAGGTCACGCATATTGATTTTATTCCACTTTTTTCCCCAAAACCGTTCAAAGGGTTAAGGGTAAAGGGCAAGCTATGGTGGGTACTTCAAGTAGGCCTCGGGTGGCTCGCAGAAGGGGTAATTCCAGTTTACCAGGTACCGAGGCAGCCGGGTGCCGCTGTGTCGGGTCCATAGCCAGTAGAGAAACGCTAGCAGGCCTACGCCCACTACACCATCACCTGTAAGTTCAAATTCAAGTTATTTATTCAGTACCTATCTATTATAATATGTATAAACATGTAGTACATTATTTGATGTATCGTCAATAGTTTTCACAGCGCACGCCAAAATAATGACTTTAAATAACATACAGCCTATGTTACTCGCTGAAAATGTAGCTTTCTAAAGGTGAAAGAACTTTTAAAATCAGTTAATTCGTTTTTGAGTTTATCCGTTACGAACAAAAAACCGGTCAAGTGCGAGTCGGACTCGCACACCGAGGGTTCCGTATTTAAGTCCGTACTTCAAAAATATACCTTTTTATGTACCTTAATTCATATGCAATAAGCTCCATTTTGACTTGCCTAAATTTTAGTACGGATCTTTAAAGTTTTTTGTCTATTTATCAAAAACTATAAATTTTGAACACTTCGTCACAGAATATATAATAGTATTACATAACTTCGTTTTATTTTTCCCGTAAAATATAAGTAATTATCTATAAGTAAGTAATTTTTCAGATTTTTCGGTTCATAAACTTCGGAGATAAGGGGGGTAATGGTCATTTTTTTTACATTTTTGATGAGAACAGATACACAGATAAACACGTTAAACTTGTAACGCCCCCTCTGTTTTTTGGCGGAGGTAAAAAATTGGCAGTATCCAGTATCCACAAGGTTCAAAGTTAAAGAATGTATAATTACACTCTGTAACAGGCCAATAGACCCCTGTCCATTTTGGTCTATTAGCAGCTGACATTTATTTGGAACTAAAATATTTGTTTAATTTTATAGGAAGAGACGGAAATTATTTTCATATAAAACTCTTGATGAAAATAATATGATATTAGTTTGGAGGGTTTTGAGATTGATACAGATGAACATACAAGATAGGGACTCTTTATAATATAATGTATATTAATAAAAAGAGGAAAATCAAAAATATGAAACTTAATGAATAATACAGGCTACCTATAAATAGTACATTGAACAAAGCAAATGTAATTTACTTTAAAAGTTAATAAGAATAAAATTCTAGCTTATTCTTTCTCAAAATATTAGTTTAAAGTTATTAGAAATAATCATGAGAGCAGAAATAAACGTTAAAATAAGACATATAAAATAAGTAAATAAAATTCTATACAGAAAGTTACATACTTAAATATGGCCGCCACGTCTAAAATGTCAGTTTGGTTGTTAAAGGCTTTTACTGAGCGAACGTCGGTTGTGTCACGAATGTCCGCGAAAACCTGACCTACGCCACTATTACGAACGTCAAGAGGTAGGGTTATAAATAGGGGTGTCGAGTGAAGGCAAAGGTCTTTTTGTTGAGATAAGCTTCTAGGAGTAGGTCGCATATACAGAGGTTGAATTTAAAATTAATTTTTCATAGTAATGTCGCGTTAATTGTTTGAATGTTTTAAATATGTTTTGGGGTTTATAGAAGTTTTATAATTTGTTCGTATTAATAATTAATTAATGTTTGCGAGTTTTGCGAGTTATTAATGGCGCTTCTTTTATGATTGAATATTAAGATATTAATTGATAATTTAACAATTTTAATTATAATTCAGAAGTTCATGGGTTACGGAACCTATAGTTTATTAGTGTTTTGATTGAAATAATTTTATAGTTTAAATGAAATTGAGATTTCTTTACCGCGAAATAACTGAATTTAGTTTGAAGTTTATAGATTGATTTATAGTTTGTTTAAGAGAATATTATGGGGTTAGATGGGTATAGGAAGCTTAATCTCAATAATTATCTTCGCATAAGGGTGATTTAGCTGTGATCGAGTGCTTAATGTTGATATGTAGTTCTAAATGGGGTTTTGTTAAATCACGAGTTTAAAAGAGCTGTTTGGGTGACTTGCGAGTATTGTTCGCCGGTGGCGATGGTATTTCTGTTATCTAAATTGCTCACTCGTTAGATTTGGGTTAATTTTCTAAGGGAGGAGTTAATAATTCAGTCAGCTGACGCCCCATTAAGACTTTTTCACCGTGACTCTGATTTTTACCTATGATCAGTGTTCATGACGATACAAACGAGCCTTGCGGTGTTAAATTCGTTTGAATTGGAGCTAAATTCTCGGATAAGCCGAGGCTTTTTCATGGCGAACATAAGACATGGAAAAGTGCTAACTCACAGAGCAAGAGCCCAACAGAGGTTAAAACAATGGGAGGCTCCAGAACATAAGTTTAGTAAGCGGGCTACACCAAATTCCAAAGTCCTCTGAATTGCTTTGTGATCCCCATAAAATAATATATTTATATGTCATGAGGAAAACCTATGAACACAATAGGGAGTTTCGACCTCAAACTGGCTAATTTAGTCCGAGGAAGAAACATTACACCAGGTTTAGATAGTCTCCCTTTGGCTTACCTGACCAAACGATAGAGCTAGATAAGGATACGCAATTAAAGTAAATGTGGACCGGTCCTAGTATTGAAACTAATTAGAAGCTGTTAGAGTAAGGTACACAAGTTAAGGTATAGCTTTGGAATAAACAACACTATTTCATAAGTTCCAAAACTTGCCAAAAATTCATAATAAGTAGAATGTCTTTCATAAATTTAATGAGAGATTATATAGGGAATATCTTCATTAACTAACAGGTTAAATTGCCTGAAAACATTCTTAACCATATACCTTAATAAATTAACTTACTGCTTTGGAAAGCTTGTCAGTTCATTTCTGAAGTATGTAATCGAATTGACGGAATCTGATAAACAATATTTAAAATAAAATGATACTATAAATACGAAATATCTAGTTAAAAATATTACAAAATAAAACTAGATGGCCTACAAGAAACAAGAAACCTATATTCTAGTTAACAACAGAATAAAACAAAATTGGAATATAGAAGTTAATCATATTATTATAAATATATATTCTAGCTAAACATTAAATAAAATAAAGCTAGAGATATATAGAAAATATTATATTTGATCATATTCCTGGATCTTGAATTAAACGAGATGCTGTAAATACTATAAGCAATATAAAACCAACATAAAGTGGCTTTATTGAATTACATACTTAATTCATCATACCATGAAAACTATCATGAGGTTTCAATCTATCTATAAGACGAAACCACGTCTTGTTTCTTACCACATTGACAATATACAATCAATGAAGAAACATAGAGAAAGTTGAATATTTCATAATGGATACATATAAAGCTAGATCTAAAACATGATCGACGCATTAAAACTCTATTAATGTTAGAATGGAGTCACTTATGTAATGATAAAAATATTACAGATATGAATATTAGCATATTAATGAGAGATCCTAAAGGGAATTATGAATTGAATATTAATATTATTTTGTGTCCTCTTTTGTTACCAAATTTGACAGACATACAGACAAACTTACATATGACTTGTTCGGAAATTAGTAAATCTATTTTTTTTATGGCAAGGAGTCTGCCCGATTCTATTGGATGGAGACTATTATTCGTTAGCGGAGGAGGGGCTAGCGAATCTCTCTATTTAGAGAGGCCAATATCAAGCTAATAAAGCTAGAATAAAATAAAATCATAATAACATAACATTCTATGAAATTAAAAATGCAAATCTATCGAAAGCAAACTTTATTATTAAGTTAATAATGGGAAACAGTTAATTATAATTTACAATTGAACTGAAACTTCTCCAACAAAAAGCTAAACCAATTTTGATGAACTATTGACCAAATGTGTATCCAATCCAAAAGGGAAAAATCTGCTAACCTTTGATTATGTAACTTACCTATTTCTATTCTATTATATTCTATCTTATTTAGTAGATAAGAGATCTATCATAGAAACAATCCATATCAGTGTGAGGAATTGATTAAAACAAAGACTTAAAGAATTTTAGTGGTATTACGGTTCACAACGAAAGGTCCATTTTTGTTATTATCTAGACGATCACATGCCAAAGTTAGTTTTCATTTGTTATCAATTAATTGAATTCATGCTAAGCTCATTTCAATTAATATCATTTATACCAGGTTATACGCAAGTAAACTCTGGATTGACAATTAGTTTAACTAGAGCTGTTTTTAGTCGGATACATTCAGTGGTCAGGACCACGATAGAGTTTATTAAGTGCATTAGGCTAGTCACAAATGGATGGATTTTAGAGTATAGAGTATATATGGGGGGGGGGGCTTTTACAATTGGTTCGCGTGACCATGATATGAGTGAATTCTTTATGTATGTAGGCTAGGACTCTTTTTACAATTGGTGCCGTGACCAGGATTTAGAACTGTTTAGAATTGTTACTTAGTGATCAACATATACTTGACTAATAACAGCTGTTGCATGTTATCAGGTATTATTAGTAATAGGAAAGCGACTCTTAAAGTTGCAATTGTTGTCTGTGAAAATGGAGGTCTTTGTTTTAATTAATTTCTTACATCTTGGTTTCAAACGGTCTACTTGTTAATATTAAATACAGTTCTGTTTACAGTTTTATAACTGAAGGCAGGTAAAAGTTAATTAATCTTTAATATGACTAAATAACATTATAAAGGAAATCTTATGATATTGACACATATAGTTTATGTTTACACATAACTAATAGTATAAAAGACTAAGGCAGGCAGAAGTCTTAGTCTTAAATTAAAAGATTCAATTATAGTGATTACTGAATGAAATTATTGTTGCTAAATGAAGTTAAATAAAAGGCAAATTGTTCACTTATTTAATATCAATGTTGAAATACTCTGGAATGCTAAAAGCTAAAAGTAGCCAAGAATTGTATAATCTAAGGCAGGTGAATTAAACAACTAAAATGTTAATTAATTTATTGTAGGTATAACGGGATTAAAAACTAAAGTAAATCACGGATTTTTCAATTAGTCGTAGGTTATAATATGCATATGAATGACATTGGCTTGATGGACGTCAACATGTGTTGTTTATTTGAGACTCTTGTTATCCTTGCAAGCTGAAACAAAACATAAAATATAAAATTTGGGAAGTAACAATTCAAATAGATAAATAAATAAATATCGGGGAACAGTCTCGCACAGATTGACCTGGTCCTGGACTGAGCTCTAGGCTTGTACTGTGGGTGCTGGACAGCGATAAACATACTTATATGGAGAAGTACATGCTTGGGTACATGGGAGGCATCCATGACTCGGGAACGGATGCTCGCGCTCATCACGCTAATATTTGTCCATGTCGGGAATCGAACCCGGGATCGCTGGCTTCGTGGGCAGGTTCACTGCCAACCGCGCCGTCAAATACTTAAATATTGTTAAGAAGAAATCAACGCTAGTATAAAGAGAACGTGATTCAATAGTATTGTCGTTAACAACAATTTTGTTTTAATTTATTTAACAGTAGTATGTATGTATGTAAACCCTTTACTGCACAAATAATAGATTTACAATTAATATTAATAAAATAAAATGATAGTAATAGTAGTTAAAGTCTAATGATAATAAATCAAATTTATAAAACTATTTTGACTAAAATTTGAGTTTGAAACATAAAAACAAGTATTGTACCTGTAATTTCCTTCTGAGATTTTATTGTTATTCAAATATAGCCAATAACAATAACATATAGAAGTTTAATCAGTTTGCTAGACTTTCCGATGTTAGAGTCACTTCTGTTTGCAAATATTGTTTTGAATGTTAATCTGAAAAGGAAAATTAACATAGATTAATATTAGTTATAAAACAAATCACATAAGTATACATAACATCAATACGTTTTTGCAGTTTTGTCATAATTGGTCATAACAAGTGAATTTGTAAGTTGTTAATTTCATTATACAAAAATTTAACAAAAACAGGTATTGTTCTCATATAAATAAATAAGGAAGTAGAAGGTTTGAACTAAACATATATCTAGAATCACTGATTATGAGTTACAAAGGAAAAACAAAATAAGTAAATAATAATTACCTTGTATTTTGGTTCAGGTTTCATGATTTGAGGTTATACCGGTAGTGTTGGTTGTTGACGGAAACTTTATTACTGCCATTGCAATTCAAAACAGTATATCAATGTACAAAACTGTTGGTCATTAACATTTGTAGTTTTACTAGGGTTCTTCGTAAAACTTGTTAAGCTGAAATAAAAGTAAAGCCAATTACTAAAGTTCATTGGTTCAAAAGTGTAAGAATTCTAATAGAAAAAGGTATTTAAAGCTTAAATTTTGGAAATCATTAGGTGTAATGATGGCAACAATGTACTAAACTAATACTATTTAACAATAGTAGAATGTTAACGTTATATTGGAATTAAGATTATGAAATCATTTTATAAACAAAGAAATTTGTATACTTAAAATGCAAAAGTCAAACGAATTACCAAGAAAATATTCATATAGAATCGATCCTTCCAATTCCTAGTAAAGTTGGGTTCAATCAAAGCATTAGTTGTTAAACTGGTTTGAGATTATAAATTTTGTCTTCGGAGGGTTACATTAAACTTATTCGGTGATACAACATTCCTGTGTTTCGTGATCAATTTTAGTCTTCAATCTGAAAATAAAGCAATTAAGATTAATAAAAGGAATTGATGGATAAGCATTAGAATCTTGAAATTTTATTAGTAAACAAAATAAGTATCGAGAATTGTTAAAACAGTTTGACTTTGAACGAAATTAATGCAAGTGGGGTTAACAAAATCTAGATATTTGAAGACAACTCAAAGTATTAAAATGTTGTTCATATACTTACTTAATAGAATAGAATAAACTCTGTTTTCTCATGAATGCAATCAAGAGTTTCAAATTATTTGCTAGTGACATCGAGGAATCTTATTTTTCTAGATTGTCAAACAAAGATTACATTTATATATAGGAGAATGGAGATATCACTCTATTCAGCGACACGACGCCATCTAACGCAAAGTTCCGTAACTACTGTTAGGACCATCTGTTACCATATCTATTGTATCAAAGATCAATAATCCCGCGTGTAAATATCATCCCTACTGAGCCGCTGTCCATGGCCACTGCCACAGCTTTTTGGAACTAGAATTTGAAGTTCTTTTCATTTATTATAGCCTTTCTAAATGTCGCCATCTAGTGCAAAATGACGGAGCTATGTCATCCATACAAAACGGATTGTTGAAAGTGTTGTCAAGTCAGCGGGGCACAGACAAGATAATAATTGTGGTTTAGCTGTGTTACGAAACACAAAATGGATAATTTATCGGTATAAAGAAATAGTCGATAGTAATTTAGTCAGTATGAAGACTAATTAACAAATTCAAGTTAAGATATCAATTATTATTAAAGGTACAAAAGCGATAACACGATTGAGACACACGCACATTTGAAGTCGTGAAAATTTCATAAAGTCATCCATAAAGCCTAGATGTTAAATTGTATTTGGCAATATTACACTTGAACATTTAGTGTTGCTATAACAAAGTTATATTTCGATTCATAAAAGGTATGGTTTAAAAAAATACAGTCGTGATATTTCATTATGTAAAAGATATTAAAAGGTTTGGATTTTAAAACAAAAAGAGAACCAAAGTAAACAATCAAAATAAAATAATACTTTTGTTTAGATAATAAAATGAAGAATTTAATTTACATTTCTTAATGAAGAAATTAGTAAATCTAGTTTTCGTTAAAACAAGTGGTGAACGAAACAGAAATACACTCTGTGTTGCTAGTAGAAAAAAATTAGGTTTCTGCAAATATGATCTCATAAAAATCGGTGTTTTATAGTAATTTGCCTTTTACTAATTTCATTGTTGTCACTGTTAATTACTTCATTTAATCACTATTTATGCGGTTTTAGGTAGTTTAATAAAAAGGACAGGCATTATGCGGGGCTTTCACACATTTAGTGTAACTGTACCTTAACTCTTATTTAACTTGAGACTCTAGTTACGGTGATACAAAATGGACATCTGCGTTTATAAATACAGCTGAACGTTATCAATATGTCTTATGGTAGGAAGCATAAGGGGAAACTTTGCTAAACGTTAAACGATTCATAACTATTGGGCAAAAGATAAAGGAATCAGAAAGAGACAATCTTATTTACTATCTCGACTTTGTAAATTAATCATTTTATAATCTTAACATATGTAGTACATATGGAGGGTTGAAATAACTTTTAGGAAAGGGAACAAACCATGTTTTTCTACTAGGATAAAAATAAGAAAAAACTCAAGTTAAACATTGTGTAATCCAAAATAAGTACATAATAAACAATGGAAAGGGAAATTAGTACAAGGAAGAGTTTGGAGAAATTTTTGATTGTTAATCTAACTAAATAAGGTACACTTCACTTTTTATCACTTCACTTGGCAGTTTGGGGCAGATGGTTGACTTTTTTTAGCCGGTTTCTTGGGGTTTGTCGTTGTATGGCTGCATATGTGTTGAGGTTTATTGATATTTTCTTATAAACGCTTGCCTTCATAAATGACATAATTTCAACAGGCCGATGTATATTAATATGTTAATAGAGGTATCCTTCCTCAAATTTAACAAAGAGAGAATCTGAAACAAAACAGAAAAATCTATTTATTAACGAAAACTAACATACACCTGTGTATATAAAGAATTAGTTTTCGACAATAACTTTTATTACTTCAGATGAATAAGTCATTAGAACTTCAGAATCATGTTTAATATCAATTGTTATCAATACTATAATTTAATACAAATACATTTAGGAAGGTTTCGATTATCATAAATAGTTGATAATAGGTAAACTTACTTGAAGAGATTAACTGAGATGCCCAAGGAAATGACTTGTTCTAATCGTTAACAATTCTTAGTGCGTATTAATAGCTGTTTATGCGAGGTACCAGTTAAAACAGATATCCATTTTCCTTTTTTCTTCTTTGTATTGATAATAATCACCAATGGCAGGATATAATTTTGAGTTATAATTCCAGTGTTGTCCGTTCCACAGATTATTACGATATGTCAAATGCGTACAAGCGAAAACATGAATTGAGAAATTAAATCTAGTATAATTTGTTAACGCTACCAACATTATATTTTGAACATTCAAAATAGATAAGTATTTTGTGATTCGATTTCACAAAATTTTCAATGAGTCAATCGTAGCATTATGTATTGATCGATTTTATTGATGAAAAATTGGATCGTGTTGTCAATATTATTCCGAGCAACTATCATTGTTCTGAATTATTAAATTCGTAAACGTATTAAAACTATACAACGTAATATTGTTAGTACGAAAAGGAAATCTAAATATTTGACGTCTTTTCTTATATTGGAAATTGTTAATTTTACAAAGTTCTGTACATAGTTTTGTGTAGACAGTCTCTTAATAAGGACTTTTCACACTGTTTGATAGTACACGATCATCATAAATGGTACAAATACGATGGTAAAAACAGAGATAATTATTTATTGAAGTATCAAATTTAAAATGAAACATTATTTAATTTATCGTTTTACAAATTAATAATTGTTGATAGCAATAGAGTAAAGAAAATTGAATTAGATAAAATAAAATGAAAAAATCAAGGATCATGTTAAAAATATTAAAACTATAAAAGTCAACAAAAATAAATTAACACATTTGTGATACTGTAAGATACGAAAAAAAATTAAAAAAAATTGCAGACCATAGAGAACGAAAATGAAATGTCAGTTGAGTAATAAAATTGTTATGGACAGTAAATATTTGTAAATATGTTAAGTAAATTTTGTTAAAAGGATCTGTGAGAGTTCTAAAATTGTTGAATAATAGTTAAAGTTGAATTTGATGTAATAAGTTATTACCAGACTGTATTTAAAGGGGTGTATTTAAAGTTAGTACTGGTGTGATAAAGTGGCCGGCATGAAAAGTTATAATCGGAATATTTTGCGTGAGTAAATTTTCCTTAAAACTTATTTGTTTTTTATGAATCTGTAGCGAGGGGTTTAACTCTCAATACATTTCATAAATAGCAGGCTGGGTTTATTGATATTAAACCTGGAGACACAACTTTTTACAAAAGGTTTATTAGAATTGACTTCGGTGTTAGGTTAAATCTTAGTTTTCATGAATAACATGGAAACAGGTCAGCTTTTTATGCAAGTTCTGATGAACTCATACTCTACCCGCAGGACAGACTATGTTTGTACACTATACATACTCCAGGTCTGAATTGTTTTCAAGGTGGGGAATAATGTGTTGATAAAATGTAATGAAATACAATGTTATGATGTTTGGGAGTAGAAGGGTTTGTATAGCTCTCTGGGAGGTGTGATCGGTGACGTCATATCAAATCATACATACAAAAGATTCGTTATTGATTAGCTGGTCATATACTGGTAGAAGTCGTGGAGGATTCACAACCCTTCATTTTCCACAGAGAGAAGGAAGATCCTACCGGTGTCATAATATTTTATGTCAGGACATTTGAAGTTAATGGGTTATGACTAACTTTTGTTTTCAGTTCAGACAGGTATAAAAACACATAACATCAAGAACGAGAAGGGTTTAATATTGATAAATTTTTAGTTGTAAAATTATGATAAATTAATAATAGTTGGGTAGAAATCTCGTCAGATGCTAGATTATTGATTTAATATCATCTTTAAGATTTCTAAAGGCAGGGATTGTAACAGGCCAATAGACCCCTGTCCATTTTGGTCTATTAGCAGCTGACATTTATTTGGAACTAAAATATTTGTTTAATTTTATAGGAAGAGACGGAAATTATTTTCATATAAAACTCTTGATGAAAATAATATGATATTAGTTTGGAGGGTTTTGAGATTGATACAGATGAACATACAAGATAGGGACTCTTTATAATATAATGTATATTAATAAAAAGAGGAAAATCAAAAATATGAAACTTAATGAATAATACAGGCTACCTATAAATAGTACATTGAACAAAGCAAATGTAATTTACTTTAAAAGTTAATAAGAATAAAATTCTAGCTTATTCTTTCTCAAAATATTAGTTTAAAGTTATTAGAAATAATCATGAGAGCAGAAATAAACGTTAAAATAAGACATATAAAATAAGTAAATAAAATTCTATACAGAAAGTTACATACTTAAATATGGCCGCCACGTCTAAAATGTCAGTTTGGTTGTTAAAGGCTTTTACTGAGCGAACGTCGGTTGTGTCACGAATGTCCGCGAAAACCTGACCTACGCCACTATTACGAACGTCAAGAGGTAGGGTTATAAATAGGGGTGTCGAGTGAAGGCAAAGGTCTTTTTGTTGAGATAAGCTTCTAGGAGTAGGTCGCATATACAGAGGTTGAATTTAAAATTAATTTTTCATAGTAATGTCGCGTTAATTGTTTGAATGTTTTAAATATGTTTTGGGGTTTATAGAAGTTTTATAATTTGTTCGTATTAATAATTAATTAATGTTTGCGAGTTTTGCGAGTTATTAATGGCGCTTCTTTTATGATTGAATATTAAGATATTAATTGATAATTTAACAATTTTAATTATAATTCAGAAGTTCATGGGTTACGGAACCTATAGTTTATTAGTGTTTTGATTGAAATAATTTTATAGTTTAAATGAAATTGAGATTTCTTTACCGCGAAATAACTGAATTTAGTTTGAAGTTTATAGATTGATTTATAGTTTGTTTAAGAGAATATTATGGGGTTAGATGGGTATAGGAAGCTTAATCTCAATAATTATCTTCGCATAAGGGTGATTTAGCTGTGATCGAGTGCTTAATGTTGATATGTAGTTCTAAATGGGGTTTTGTTAAATCACGAGTTTAAAAGAGCTGTTTGGGTGACTTGCGAGTATTGTTCGCCGGTGGCGATGGTATTTCTGTTATCTAAATTGCTCACTCGTTAGATTTGGGTTAATTTTCTAAGGGAGGAGTTAATAATTCAGTCAGCTGACGCCCCATTAAGACTTTTTCACCGTGACTCTGATTTTTACCTATGATCAGTGTTCATGACGATACAAACGAGCCTTGCGGTGTTAAATTCGTTTGAATTGGAGCTAAATTCTCGGATAAGCCGAGGCTTTTTCATGGCGAACATAAGACATGGAAAAGTGCTAACTCACAGAGCAAGAGCCCAACAGAGGTTAAAACAATGGGAGGCTCCAGAACATAAGTTTAGTAAGCGGGCTACACCAAATTCCAAAGTCCTCTGAATTGCTTTGTGATCCCCATAAAATAATATATTTATATGTCATGAGGAAAACCTATGAACACAATAGGGAGTTTCGACCTCAAACTGGCTAATTTAGTCCGAGGAAGAAACATTACACCAGGTTTAGATAGTCTCCCTTTGGCTTACCTGACCAAACGATAGAGCTAGATAAGGATACGCAATTAAAGTAAATGTGGACCGGTCCTAGTATTGAAACTAATTAGAAGCTGTTAGAGTAAGGTACACAAGTTAAGGTATAGCTTTGGAATAAACAACACTATTTCATAAGTTCCAAAACTTGCCAAAAATTCATAATAAGTAGAATGTCTTTCATAAATTTAATGAGAGATTATATAGGGAATATCTTCATTAACTAACAGGTTAAATTGCCTGAAAACATTCTTAACCATATACCTTAATAAATTAACTTACTGCTTTGGAAAGCTTGTCAGTTCATTTCTGAAGTATGTAATCGAATTGACGGAATCTGATAAACAATATTTAAAATAAAATGATACTATAAATACGAAATATCTAGTTAAAAATATTACAAAATAAAACTAGATGGCCTACAAGAAACAAGAAACCTATATTCTAGTTAACAACAGAATAAAACAAAATTGGAATATAGAAGTTAATCATATTATTATAAATATATATTCTAGCTAAACATTAAATAAAATAAAGCTAGAGATATATAGAAAATATTATATTTGATCATATTCCTGGATCTTGAATTAAACGAGATGCTGTAAATACTATAAGCAATATAAAACCAACATAAAGTGGCTTTATTGAATTACATACTTAATTCATCATACCATGAAAACTATCATGAGGTTTCAATCTATCTATAAGACGAAACCACGTCTTGTTTCTTACCACATTGACAATATACAATCAATGAAGAAACATAGAGAAAGTTGAATATTTCATAATGGATACATATAAAGCTAGATCTAAAACATGATCGACGCATTAAAACTCTATTAATGTTAGAATGGAGTCACTTATGTAATGATAAAAATATTACAGATATGAATATTAGCATATTAATGAGAGATCCTAAAGGGAATTATGAATTGAATATTAATATTATTTTGTGTCCTCTTTTGTTACCAAATTTGACAGACATACAGACAAACTTACATATGACTTGTTCGGAAATTAGTAAATCTATTTTTTTTATGGCAAGGAGTCTGCCCGATTCTATTGGATGGAGACTATTATTCGTTAGCGGAGGAGGGGCTAGCGAATCTCTCTATTTAGAGAGGCCAATATCAAGCTAATAAAGCTAGAATAAAATAAAATCATAATAACATAACATTCTATGAAATTAAAAATGCAAATCTATCGAAAGCAAACTTTATTATTAAGTTAATAATGGGAAACAGTTAATTATAATTTACAATTGAACTGAAACTTCTCCAACAAAAAGCTAAACCAATTTTGATGAACTATTGACCAAATGTGTATCCAATCCAAAAGGGAAAAATCTGCTAACCTTTGATTATGTAACTTACCTATTTCTATTCTATTATATTCTATCTTATTTAGTAGATAAGAGATCTATCATAGAAACAATCCATATCAGTGTGAGGAATTGATTAAAACAAAGACTTAAAGAATTTTAGTGGTATTACGGTTCACAACGAAAGGTCCATTTTTGTTATTATCTAGACGATCACATGCCAAAGTTAGTTTTCATTTGTTATCAATTAATTGAATTCATGCTAAGCTCATTTCAATTAATATCATTTATACCAGGTTATACGCAAGTAAACTCTGGATTGACAATTAGTTTAACTAGAGCTGTTTTTAGTCGGATACATTCAGTGGTCAGGACCACGATAGAGTTTATTAAGTGCATTAGGCTAGTCACAAATGGATGGATTTTAGAGTATAGAGTATATATGGGGGGGGGGGCTTTTACAATTGGTTCGCGTGACCATGATATGAGTGAATTCTTTATGTATGTAGGCTAGGACTCTTTTTACAACTCCCGCACTATTTCGCGAGTTGGACGCGAAGTGGCTATAGAGTAAAGGACCTATTAGACTACGCGATATTCAGACAGTCTAAATGGAGAGGGGAGTTAATACCTCTCGCTGCAAAGAGCTTAAAGTACGACCTCCACCGACCTAACGGCGGCACGGCAATGGATATTACAATCTTTAAACGAAATAAAAAAGTCGGGTGTTGACTCTTTAGAATAAAAAAAAAACATAAAAATTTTGTTACAAAAAAAATACAAAAAGTTAATGTTATGTTATGTGCACTATGATGCACGTTGCCAATTTTAGGGTTATCTATATTACCAAGCCCGCTTGACATCGTGACGCGGAATCTGCCCGAAGAGGCTGTGCGCGACTTGGTAACATAGACTTTAATTACTATGTTGACAGGTTGATTTCGTTTAAAAATTGTAAAATCCGTCGCCGTCTCGTCCGGTCGGTGGAGATCGTACATAAATACCAAAGCCCTCTCCAGCCTACACCTACCTTTAAGAGTTGACGGTCAAATACAAGGGGGTAAAAGACCCAAGGGCACACGTATTCCGGCGGTGTGGCGAAGAAGCAGCCTTGCATTCTGCTGCTGCAGGTCATTTTGAGTTCTTCTAGTAAATAATCCAAAAACTTATACAGCAGGAACCCTGCGCCCGCGGCGAGAATCCCGCCTACTGGAAAACCAGAATAGGCACCTATACTTCATGCTGTGTCTGCTAAGTCAAAAACTGTTAAGTCTATTTTAGGTGTGCTAGGGTCCATTTTAGGTTGCCTGAATTTTAAGTAATTTCCAAATTTTGTTAATATCTCGAAAACTGTTAATTTTCATAACTTCATTTTATAAAGATAAAAAGGGGGGAGGGGGGGCTGGGGAACCATGACCAGATATAAAAAAAATAGTTTTAAAAATGTGCAAATCAAGCCCTTTCGTATGATACCCCATTTGCTATTATATAATAATAATAATATATTATAATCGCTTTGCTTTCATTTTTAAATTAAAAGCGGTTTTAGACCGCATTTCCAATTACTAGATATAAAACATTTTTCATATTATTTTATTTATAAATAGATGTGGGCAAGCAAGTTATACAACTATGCCAAATATCAAGCTTCGGGTAGTTGCTGAGAAAAACTGCTGTGACACACAGACGTACACCGAAGTTTCACCATAAGGGTATCTTTTTTACAAATTCAAATAAATAAATAAATAAATAAATTTTGTTAGGTACCCTAAAAACAGCTGACATTATCATTTTCTCCCTTCCCACTTTGGGAAGGGAGAAAATATAAAGTGTCGTTCATTGCAAACATACGTGCTTGCTACGACTTAAGTAACCGTCCTTAATGAGTGCGTGACTCTACACGTACGCACACAATTACATTATTTTATTTATCACTATAAAAACAAAGTCCCCCGCTCTGTCTGTTAGCGATAAACTCAAAAACAACTAAACGGATTTGCATACAGTTTTCACCAATGGAGTGATTCATGCATGAGGAAGGTTCAGGTGTAAAAGGGCCGTATTAATAAACTCAAGTCAACTGTGATCTCCATCACAAGATGCGTCAAAAATGACAGTTTCCTATGGATTGTCGTTTACTTTGACGTATCTTGAGACGGGATACGGCCCTTAGTCTATGATTCATCATTAAGGTTAAGTACTACCCGAGCGAAGCCGGGCGGGTGGCTAGTTACCGATAAGCGAAAGGATATCGCTGGTACCCTCCTCTTTTTTCGTAGTCATTGCGTGCATAAACTATTTTTTTATGAATATTTTCTAATATATATCAAAACTATTGCTTTGACGTTGCTTTCTGAATGTCAGAGTAGCAAATGCACAGATTATAAGGGTATGTCTAAATGACAAATGAACAAAATGACATTCGAGCGAGGGTTAAGTTATAAAGTTTTTATCAAAAAGCTCCGAAGACTAAATAAAGCTGAGCACATCCATAACGTTTAACTCTTTTCCAGGCAGAGGCTTTTAGTTACAATTTTAACCTTAGTATCTTAATTTAAGTTTCAAATCTGATTGAATATACGCGAAAAGTTACTTGCTCTGAGATTAATTCCCAATATGTAAATAACTTGGATATGTATTGCATTCTTTGTTAAACGATCAAGATTGTTGTGGAAAAGGGTTAAGTATATATATAGACCTAAATGTTAATAAATTAGATACTCGTTCTACATCCATCCACATTTCTAATTGTCAAAACATGCAATGTTCCAGGATGTACACTGAGAAGTAAATGAGACATGGATATAGCATACCGTTTTTCACGACACGGTCGGTTTTGTGCTTATTATCACGTCCATCCGCGATTTTTGCTTCTCAGACACTTCGCTTTCAAGTCAGCGGTCGCCACATTGTTGAAGATCCTTAGGAAAAGCCTATGTCCAGCTTAGATAACTTTCGGATGATAGCTCTACCGAAGGTGTCTGTAGAGCAACGGTTGGTGGCATTGAGAGGAGTATCTTTCGGCGAGAGTAAAGGTGTCAGTTGGTAGTCGACTGCACGCAGCAGCAGCAGACGACATGTCGCCGCGACACTACTGGTTTCTATGTACGTTTCTATGAAAGCAACGTGTCGCTGGCTACGGAGGGAATTTCATAGAAATATGATACATAGAAACCGGTAGTGTCGCGACGACACGTCGTCTGCTGCTGCTGCGTGCAGTCGGCTACCAACTGACATCTTTACGGTAGCGCGTTCACGAGTAACGGTTAGCAAAGGACAAATCCTCAAGTCCTCAGATATAAAGATGTGCAGCTTAAGTGGCACATGTAACGGTGCTGTAATGAGCCCTCACAGCAGCAGCATGCCATGAGGCCTGGAATTAACTCAGCTACCCGTCTGCTTAAGCGACAAGGCCACCGTCTACCGTGAAACGTGAACGCAGCCGACCGGATACCGCGGCATGCGCGCGGACCAACCGGGTTTCAAACTACGTAAATCCCTTACGAATATGAAATTTAACTATTCATCCCTACCCTTCAGTTTCTTTAAGCACCTTGTACAATGCGCTCTGTGACGTAGCCTGACACGTGCCGGCCGATGTAAAACTTTAAGGTGTCTGCATTTTCCGAAGGCTGGTGGTGGCAGGCCTTTGACCAACAGTGGGACGCAACAGGCTCTTAATAATAATAATACCTACAATCAGGCAAAAGGAAAGAGCGTCATACCGCCACGGATAGGTCGGGCCAGCGGCGTTTCTCCGGACGAATGGTGGGGAACGGCTTGGGTCTCTTGCGTCTCTTACATGGTAATGGTACAGGTTTGCTTTCGTAGGTCGATTTAATGTACCAGAGGCCCAATGCGAGGGTCATCATACCAAGCGGTTTGAACCAGTCTCGATATTCTTCTGCTGAAAATTAATCACTTCTTTTAAGCAATGATCTTCTCTAAAGGGCTTATAGTACGTGTAGAGGAAAATCTTGACGTGGGCCGAATGATTTTTTTAATAGGTATTCGCAAATGGACAATGCCGGAGTGACGGAGCACGCTTTTGTGAATCGCAAATCCTACAATAATTAGGTATTGTAAATTATTTTCATTTTTTTTATACCGGTGTAAGATAAACAAGTATAAACTTTACAACAATACACAAAACATCTAAGATCTGAACAATATATAGTAGTAAGGCTGCCTTTCCATAGAAGCGGAGACGAGCGGTGCGGAAAGGAGTTGTGTATGAATCGACCAATCACATTGGTTGTAATCCATATCTCGTCTCCGCTTGACTGTTTCCATTGAAGCGGAGCAGAGACGAGATGTGGATTACAACCGATGTGATTATGTGATGTGATCCGCTTCTATGGAAAGGCAGCCTTAGTGTTCCCCTTTTTGGTGTCAGAGGTGACTCCCTTGTAGATTGGGAGTAAAAAGGCGGAGGTCGAATATAAAAATTGCGTAGGAATAATTGAAGGGTGTCTCGTCAGAGCATGGGATTTGGAGATACCTCAGTGGAGTTCGGAGCTGGCCGATCTTATCATAGAAGATTGCAAAGTTCAAGGGTCTCAGAGCGTCCACATCAAATTAAATATGGCGGGGAAATCATACTTTCTTTTTAACGGCCATGTGAGGAGTGCGACCCAGTCTTTGCTTAGCAGCGGTTCAGGAGAGGCCCAAGTACCCTCCAAGTTGGTTGTAGGTTCAAGTCCTTACAAGTTCACTTACTGGGAGCCGACATGGTATATTGTATAATATATAATTATGTCAGGACCTGCTTATACAGGATATGTTACGTTTTGTGTGATGACTTAAATTGATTGATTTGTTTCCATTTTGTTCGTTATTTTAAAACCATTTGTCTTTCTTTTTCTAGAAATGGCGTACACGACGCGCAATGTCAGTATGATGTCTGTCAGTCACAAGTTATGCCATTATCGGTTTTTAGGGTTCCGTACCGAAAAGGTGCCTAACGGGACCCTATTATAGCCTACGCTGTCCGTCCGTCCGTCCTAACTCTATAAAGAGCTGTATCTTTTGAACCGTATCTACAGATTTTGCAGAACCGTTTTTGCAGATTTATAACAGCGGATTTCCTAACGAATAATAAAAAAGTCAAAGAGTAAAATAAAAGGGGAGTTCCCATATAAAAAACGTTTTTTGTATAGAATTAAGTCTACTTATAGAAAAACAACAAATGCTCAAAAACGGCCAAATGTGTACAGAACAGAACCCTCAGTGCGCGAGTCCGACTAACACTTGACTGGTTTTTTGAGACTGTGTTGCCAGTGATTATTGTGTGTTAAGTCACAGATTTAATAAAAAATTAAAAATATAGATGGGTAGGTACTAGAATTGGTGTAGCATGAAAATGAAGAATTTGGAAAAATCAGCGTTAGGATAGTGTAGGGTGTTTATAAATAAGTAAATAAGTATCAG
Source organism: Tortrix viridana (assembly GCA_963241965.1). Lineage (NCBI taxonomy): Eukaryota > Metazoa > Arthropoda > Insecta > Lepidoptera > Tortricidae > Tortrix > Tortrix viridana. The sequence continues at coordinate 651,563 of OY725176.1, forward strand.
GAGACAAAATTACACAAATCGAGTGAGTTTCAAACTAAATACAAAGCTATTGGTAAATACGTTAAGTAGTATACTAAAGTTTTAGCAAATAAATACTTAAGCAGTAAAAAAACAAGCAAGGTACAAATATTTGTATTTACCACACAAAGTCTTTCCCGGGAAACGAATCCGGGATTGCTACTTTTGTAAGACTAGGCTGGGTCACCAGGCTCCTTCCAGGCCAGAGATGGGCAAAATTTATTCGAATGACGAATAACGATTTAGAATACCGAATGAAAACCATTCGCGAATAACGAATAAATTTTCCGAATGATTATTCTTATTCGAACATATGGCGAATAAATTATTCACGAATGGATTATTCCATGAATAAATAATTCGCGAATAAATTCTACCACGAATAAACCTTTTGCGAATAAAATACTACGAATAAATTATCCTAGTTTAAAAATTAATGGCTATAAGATCGACATATTAAATAATATTAAATAAAACTCAGAAATTAAAAACACACAGAAATCAGACCTGTTTTTATTAAATAATCACTCTTAAAATACACATATATTTGAAAGTGTACTAAAATATTATTCTTGGTATTTATTCGAATAAAATAAAGAATAATTCATTTATTATTCGAAGAAGTGGCCGAATAATTTATTCGCGAATAATTTTATCGCGATTTTATTCGAATTCGATTATTTAGATAAAAATAATGCCCCACTCTGTTCCAGGCTCACAGCGTAGTCGTATTGGCAACATTATACATTTTCACTCTATCATGTCTATTTAGCTCTCTATTAATAATTTGTCAACCGACTTTAAAAAAGGAGGAGGTTCTATGTTCGGCTGTATGTATGTTTTTTGTTTAACTTTTAGCTTCGTGAAACTAGCCATAGACCTACCAAAAATATAGATTAGTAAGTGTGTAAATAACCTAACAGAACTAACCTAACTAGACTGTAGACTCAGACTCATAGACCTACACGCTATGATTTAAATGTCTATCAAACTCAAAGTCCACTAGGTCCTTAAACTGTCAGTAAACTCACCCTGTCAGCTTTATACATGTTGGAAAAATAGTATCAGTCATAATGTAACATACAATATCACGCGGCAAAGTGGAATGAATCCTCAAAAGCAAGCAAAAATATACGTAATAACGCAGAGACATGGAACACCCGATAATTATCAGAACATAAGCAAGCCTTTCAGGAATGGCGGGTATGGTTTCAAATTATAAACAAAGAAACAGTCAGTTAGTCTAAGGGAACACGAGCGCGACTTATTTCTCAATAACTAAACTCTGACCTTGTGGCTATCTACTGAGATGAACGAGGATAAACAAAACTCGTGTTTATACTGGATTCCCATTCCTCTAGTTTTACCATTCTTTATCCGGTGGAAATCTTTAGGAAAGCTTTAGGCCAAGCATTTTTGTCCGTTAGGACTATCTAACGGACAAAAATGCTTGGCCTAATCTAGAAAATTAACTAATGTTTAATGTTCAATAGCTTACCTCATAAAAATCATGTAAACGCTGTACCTTGTCTAGGGGACACGGTTTACGTAGGAAGACATGACGAAACTGTTTTGTGTGATATATATATATATATATATATATATTTAATATTATTTTTACAGTTTTATATAATGCTAGAATAAGTAGTATCATTGTTATATTTTTATTTAAAAAATGACTAACTGTTGAGTTTCTTGCGGCGCTTCTTCTCAGCAGTGGTCTCCTCTTGGGAAGCGCTGGTAGATGTTGACGTGTAAAAGTGCCCGTGCGGCCTACTTACTGAATAAATATCTTTTATCTTTTTTATCGAAACGTTAGCAACAGTCTGATCTTTGCAGATGACAATCGCCGGACGATAATGATCGCCGTCGTCGCCGTCGGTATCTTGGGTCTTCTCTACTATTTTCTATCTGGCGATGACTGCCCCAGGATCCGGCCTGATGTGCGTCGCTGGCCCAAACTTGAGGAGTAAGCTTGGAGAAATCAAATAAAAGTGATACAGAAAGATCTTGAGTTTTTCTAAGTAACTAGTGTTATTGATCAACCAGCTCCCGGTTTATTTTCTTAAAATACATTTTGACGCGAATAATCTATTCGCATTTTTTCCAAAATATAATTACCATGAGCTTTTCGGTGAAGGAAAACATCGTGAGGAAACCTGCACACACCTGCAAAGCAATTTGACGGTGTGTGCGAAGTTTCCAGTCCGCACTGGGCCCGCGTGGGAACTATAGCCCAAACCCTCTCATTATGAGTGGAGGCCTGTGCCCAGCAGTGGGACGTATATATGCAGCCTATATAGGCTGCATTATTATTATTATTATCAAATTTTTTCCAGTCACATGTTTTACGATCATAGATTTTACCATTTTTATTAAGGTTATGGCACTTATTGGTAGTGCCTACTACCAGCAGGCCCGAAAGGCCAAAAGCACGCAGAAACGCCCGCGCAAGCGAAGCTGCGTCGACATTGAGAAATTCGCACCCCCTGTACAACACTGCACTAAGTCAAAATATTTCATTTTTCAGAATCGATAAAAAATCGTTATCTCATCTTATATGAAAGTTATTGCAATTAAAAAAAACCGATTTTGAAATTTTTCGACATAATACAGTGTTGTATACTGGGAGAATTCATTTCTGGAATGGGGAAAAATGAGACAGGAAAAACGCGTCAGGGAAAAACATGACAGTGAAAATTTAAGTCAGGAAAAAATGCGAATAGAAATCCTGCGACTAAGAAATTACGATTCTGGAAAACTTGTCTAACACCTCCCGTTTCTCCACTCATACCGGTCCAGAAAAACATAAATGAAAAAATAGGCCAAGTTCTATATGTGCCGCCAAAAGTAGTGATATCTAAAAAGGTGCCAAGTTTACCGCTAGATTTTTGATAGTCAAACCAATTTATTGTGAATAATGCATTTTGAGGTCAATTTGCGCAAACGTGGCAGCAATGTGTACTTTGAGTAGCGACTGTATTGCTACTGAATCGCAGCAGAAGCGCCGCAACAGATCGCCGTGCGTAACCGCTCTAAGGTAAAAATCCTCTTTTAATGTATCCTGGCTCATTGTGCAGAGGACCTTACCTCTATTTATTCTTATGACATTAAATAAAAACAATATTTTGCATTGTGACCTGTGACTATGACAGAACATTTGACAATATGCCTTCAACATCACAACAAAATCAGCATAAATTAATTTATCCCTAAAACCATACAACTCTAACGGTTGTGTTGTATGGTTATACAAATCTTCATAACAAAAAACATCATGTAAGCAGAATGGCGGACCTGAAATCCTGCGGCAGCCGTCACAGTGTTTGTCAAGAATGCCAATGCCCCGTAAAGAAAACGAAAAAAAAAAGAAAACCGGCCAAAGATAAGCCGAAACCTAAGAAACATTACTGTGGAATCGGTAGGTTTACCATTTGAATTACCGACAAATATTTTATCGAATACTTCTTAGAAGTCGTTTCCTATATTATCATTTTACCGACCATTCATAATGTCGTACATAAAGAGGTCCTCTAAAGTTTGGGTTTAAACTTTATTACTTATAGCTTTTGTCCACGACTCCGTTCGCGTTGAAGTCGTTTATCGCTGCTCCCTAGGCAGCTGTCCATTTTTCGGAATAAAAAGTAGCCTATGTTCTATTCAAATTTCATCCAGATCCGTTCAGCCGTTCTGGCGTGATTTGTTACTCACAAACATCCATTCAAACTTTCGTATTTATAACATTAGTTACTAGCTTTCCTCCCGCGACTTCGTCTGCGGAGAGTCAGTACTATTCGCCTATGTGTGTCTGATCTCATAAGGAGAGTCCTCACTGAGAGCATTCTTACCCGAGCATTTGTAAACGAGCAATAATTTCAATAATTAGCTTTGTACGCTCGGCTCAACGTCCACACAAGATTAGAGCGCGAGTATTTGTTCCTGAGTCATGGATGTTTTCTATGTATTTAAGTATGTATTTCTCTATATATGTTTATCGTTGTCTAGTACCCATAGCACAAGCCTAGAGCTTAGTTTGGGACTAGGTCAATTTGTGTGAGATTGTCCCCTGATATTTATTTATGGCGCTCGTTGGGGGAAGCCTATGTCCAGCAGTGGACTAATATAGGCTGATGATGATGATGATGATTTATTTATTTATTTATTACAGAAACCCTACACTTAAAAAAAGGTTACCAAAACTAATTGTTCTACCACGTGTATTAAAGCAAAGTCTATTTCCAGGTCCAGATCCCAACCCGCCGCCTGAGCCAAAGCAAGAATCCAGCAACATCCACTTGTACCTTATCGCTCTTGCCGTCTTAGGCCTCATTGGTTTCGGCGCCTACAAGCTGACCAAGTCATAATTTAACCCTCCGCCTGCCGATTGTCCCAGTTTTGTGTCTTTGGCTTGTGCTATGTGCATATAATGTATTTTAAACTTGAATTTAATATAGTGCATTTTTGACAAACGCGGGATGTTTTTTATCCCCGACACAATTAACGAAAACCGTCTTCAAAAACCTACTAGACAAGGTTCTAGGAATTGCTTGTTTGGTGCCTAATAGATCAGGTACGTTAAATATATCCAAGCCGGTGTCTAGTGCGTATACACAATGGCATTGTTCTTGCCACTGACTTCGATATATACCTCACGCGTCGTCCATCGTCCATCCTGTAGGGCGAAGTTGTTAAGTATAAACATTGAGTGATTCCCACTTGTTCTATGGAACAGTGACGTCATGGAACAAAAACTAAATTGTTCTATAGAACTATATAACAAAATAAAAGTTGTATTTTCCAATATTGTTGTATTATAAAACGAAATATATATATTTTCTCTATTTGTTCCATAGAATTTCATACTAGTAGAGTAATGTGGGGTAAGAATGAGCACTTAAACATTTGAAGGGGTGTCAAGATCGAAGATAAGGGTTGGAAAAAATTAAACCATGTGCATAATAACGTTTGTTTACGTGACTAATTACTAAATTAACGATGTGGAAATTACACTACCACGACAAGGAACAACAATCGTGTCATTTCATTCGTAAATTGATCTTATACCTCGGCAGAGGGAAAATTTGTATAAGGCAGGTCCTGATAATCGTGATCCTATATATGGAGAAGAAATCATCGATCGGACTGTTCCCGCTGCCTAGCAATCAAACAAGAAGAGAAGGAACGTATAAATGAAATTTTTCGCTTACTCATAAATGAAGAAATTAAAAACATAATGAGAGTCCATGTATAAAGTATTCAAGAATTTTCATATTTCTACATTCTTTAGAAGGAAAACACTCTGAAGAAGTTCCTTTGACAGACGCTGAACTGCATGAGCATGACTCCTAAGAACATTGGTATTTTTAGGAATCGTGCAGTTCAGTCTGCCAAAGGAACTTTTTGTTTAAGATATAATATTTTGATATTTCAGTTTGTTTGAAGGTGATTTGTTTGTCGAAAGGGTCTGGCCGATCTACCATGTAAAATTGCCCCTGGCTGAAAATGTAAATTTCTTACGTGTGTTTATTTACCTTATTACAACATGTAATTTTACGAAGTTTTAACCCTAGAATGCTTTTGGTTTTGAAGAAAATTAAAAAAGAAAAAATATGTTTTTATTTTTTTTGTAGCCAAATTAATTAAACGATTTCTTTGTAATTTGGATATATTATGTACCTAATAATAAGTAATTGTCAAGAAAAAATCAACGTTCAAACTCATTTATGAACGGTTAAAATTTTTTAATACTTACGAGATACGGACTACCTCTAATTTTAGTTACTTTATGTGGAATCTAATATTGCGTATCATATATTTTTTGCAAAAAATCTATTTGAGGCAACATCTTACTAATGAATGTATATGTATAGGTACGTAAAAATCCTCCATTCATTAATATCAACAATTGGCGAGAATTTAATTAACTTTTATTTTTTCCCACTAGTGTTATAGGGACAGCCACAGCTTCTTTCTAAGTTCCTTGGTATTATAATAATCTAGAGAATAAGTATCTATTATTCATGATTTCTTAAACCACTTTTACACGATCGGGCGGTTGGACCAACCGAGAGGGACGCAGCTATCTGTCAGAATGAGAGAGTAATATATACGTCTCGTTCTTACAGATAGCTGCGTGAGCTGCGTCCCTCTCGGTTGCCCCAACCACCCGATCGTGTAGAAGGGGTATTACGGCAGCAAAAAAAACCTATATTTACCTTTATGATTACCATTACCAACTCCAAACCTCTCCAAACACTACGACAGAATGACAGAACATGGACAGAATTATTATTTGACACAATTACCAATAACGACAACAGCTTGAACATCATGGCGGCGAATCATCAAAACATTGCCGGAGCTATTATTTTCTCAAAATTTACCAGTAATAACTTAAATCCATCCAATCCTACTGCAGAAGAAATCTGCTAAAATGCATAATGCTAGCACAACGGACACAAAAAATACTTGGACTTGAACAAAATGGATCTGGATCAAACTAACAGCACGTACAGTTGTCGAGAATGCCGCCCCCCCCCTACACCCCCGAATCAGCAGGCATATAAAAAACATTACTGCGGAGTCGGTAATATACTACAATTTCTTTTGAAAAAAATGAGGGATCAAAATCCCTAATTTGTTATAGGTAACGATAAAAACTCGTAGGTAGTGTGCCTCGAGCAGAGACCTCGCGATTTTCCTCCCTATCTCCGTAAACTCTTGACCAATCCAAGGAACCAAGGTGTTCCAAAATTCATCATAATTTCTGCCCTCAGTGGTCCACTGCTGAACATGGCCTCCCTCATTGATTTCCAGCGGGAACGATATATTGTGGCCTGCATCCAACGACTCCCTGCAACCTTTATTAGGTCGGCTGTCCATCCACGCTGCGCTTGCCAATTTGTGGTCTCCACTCTGACACCTCAAAATCAAAATTGTCGTTTCAAAACTGTGATCACCTTTTTTATCCTAGTGGAGGCAAACGAGCGAGTAGGTCACCAGATGTAGAGTGATCACCGCCGCCCATTTACATCTGCAACACCGGGAGAAGAGTGGCAGAAGCGTTGTCGGCCTTTGAGAAGAGTATGCTCGGCTCTTGAAGTTCCCCATGTCGTAGTGGTCCGGAAATCCATCCATCCTTCGATGGAGGGGATTATAGACAGCTGCTTGCGGGTAGTACAGGGAAGGAACCTAGCCGCAGGCGGTAACCTAAACGTTCTTCGGAGCACTCCCCATGATAATTGCGTTAAAATATGCAAAGGGACGTAACAACGCCTACCAAATTTAATAGAGATGCGATTAAGAACACTCAAGTAACCGTGCAACAATCCTCCTAGTACAAAATTGCTGTTCCAGTTGAATCACGCTCGGTCGATTTTTTCATTTTAATAAATTAAGAACAATATGATTTGGCTATGTTTTATCATCAAAGTATTTATCCACCAAACGAAGTGAGGTCTCGTCTCCATCAGGTCTTAGAGCCAACTAAGTCGGCATGGGTGGATGATGCGATTTTTATGAAATTAGCTAGAGAGTGGTTGAGGTAAATACCTACAAGTGTATAAGTTCGAACATGAGAAGAGTCGGCCAGGGGATTACGAAGCTAGTAGGGGAAATCGTAAACTCTCTGTTCGGGACGACCAACTAGTGCTATAAGTCAACAATCCAGATTAGCTTGTGACGTAACTCGTGAACTTCAAATGTCGTATTATCAGCTGACCAAACCTGTCAAGTTCCAGGCAGTGAAAAGTACAGATATACTCGTAGATAGATTTTTTTATTAATTTAAAACCAATTTACAGGGCCGAAGCCGAAAATGCCACCGCCGCCGCCGCCGCTGGAACCTTGCAAGAGCCCTTGCCGTTTGCCGCCGAAGATTCCTGAACCCAAAGAACCCAATTTCAAAACCTGGCTCAAATACATTCTAATTGTGACCCTCGTAGGCGGTGTTGTAGGCATCGGCTACCGGCAGTACTCCGCGAAAGTATAAAGGGTCTGGTAAACGATCAACTTTTACCAGCATTGCGTGGCCAGCAAGTATTTTGGCATCATCATCATCATTATCAGCCGCAAGACGTCCACTGCTGGACAAAGGCCTTCCCCAAGGTTTTACACAAGATCGGTCCTCTGCTGCTGTCATCCAGCGGTTTCCCGCGATCTTTATTTCGCGTGTTGGAGCACAACGCCCACAGTTGCCGGCCACATTATCTTGAAAATGTTGTTTGTTAAACACCCTAAAGAACGAAGCTGACCTGCTTTTGACTGAGTACACCGCGGTTTTGTTATCTCTTTGTGTAGGTTGCGGCTAAACTATCCTATAATTAAAATGTGATAGACATACGTAAACAACACCAAAATTAACACCTTTTTAAAATAAACCTGGCTTAATCAAAACTTTTGATTTGGTAATAGGTAAATAAGTGCCTGGAAAGAATAAGGCAGCTGAAGCTCAACTTATACGAGTACCGAGCTAGAACATTGTGCTCGACAGAACCGATTTTTGAATCTCACTGATGTGAGTAGAATGAAAACTAAGTCACGCGGTGATCTCGTTTACGAGTGCACGAGTGGGTCCACACACCTATGGTGATGGCACCAGTGTTGGACACTTTAAGCTGACAGGCACCAATAATGGACACTTCAACCTTAATTCAAAGATCATACGGTTATACATTTATTGTTGCAAAACAAATGAATAACCCTTATCTTCTTCAAAATAAGAATCATGTCTCCATCATTGGTCCTTGTCCATTACTGGTGCCATCAGCCCATCACCCTATTTGATAAGCACACGTTAGTACATGTATTTCACATAATTGATATCGCATGAGAACTTCAGTCAATAAGTCACCACTGAGATTCGAAAATACGATTTTTTTATCATTACAAATTAAAAAAAAATTGTGAGCTTTAGTCATCGGATGAGATAAAAAATAAACCTGGCGCAATCTACGCCATAAGTAAAGGCTGACAAGGCTACCTGTGTTACATATTTGAAATACCTACCTATTCATTGAATATTTTAGAGGACTCTTGGAGGAAAATTTTTAATTCAAATTTAACGTAGGAATCTCCGTTTTTAATTTATTTTGACTATTCGATTTGGAATGCTTTTATATTTGTAGATAGTACAATGTTTATTTAAAATAATGAATAGGTAGGTAGCTGTTTACTTATTTTTTTAATTCATATAATTTAATATCAAATCCAAATGAGAAATGATTGGGAGGCCTTTGCCCAACAGTGGGACACCAGACAGACTATTTAGATTTTAGATTAGATATATTTTTTAATTTTAATATAATTTACAGCTTGATCTCGCTTTATATCGCGAGTTGTGCTTTTTTGTCACTAAAGCGACACATTTAGCAAAACCTGTTTTTTTAATATTACCTGGTAAAACCGATTAAATATAAATAAATAAAATGATACGCGGTTCCGTTATTCACTTCATCACTACATAGTATAAAACAAAGTCGCTTCCCGCCGTCTGTCCCTTTGTATGTATGTACGATTAGATCTTTCAAACTACGCAACGGATTTCAAAGATTTTACCATCAGTTAGATAATTTTTCACGGAAGGTTTATGTATATAATATAATAATATCTCGAACGAAGCGAAGACGAGTCGCTAGTTAGATGATATATCCCATTAAATTATAGTGGAGTCTGCTCCACTAACTCAGGGCTATGAAGGACTCCTAGACAGTTAAAAACGATGCTTCATGCTCCAAATAGGTACATCATTTCAATAATTCATATTAAACTAATATTATAAAGAGGTAAATGTAAATTAGTTTTTTGTTCGTATGTAAGGGGAATCCGATTTCAAAAATTCTTTCAACATTTAGAATGGACTTTCAGGGTGGAAATAGGCCATATTCAGCCAGACTCTGCAGACGATGTCGCGGGCGGAAAACTAGTAAGTTATAGGTACGCAAACTAAAATCCGTCTGGTACCTACTTATATGGCAGACCTACCATGACACTCATTAAAATCAGTCCAATAGTTTAGGAGCTAGTGGCACATCCGATTTTTGGTCACATACATACATACATAGACTGTTAAAATCAATAATTACTCTTCTTTTGACTTCGCTCAGTCGGGTTCCCTTGGTCACGCTATAACTTGAGAACGGCTTGGCCTATTCGGCTAATTTTTTTTTCAAATATTCCTTGAAGTCCGAGGAAGGTTCTTATGAAGAGTAAAATTGGATATTTCCACTTTAAGGGGGGGAAATGGGAGGGGGAACTTTGACAGTAGCGAAGCGAGGGCGGGACGCTAGTCTCTAAATATTAACGTGCCATTTTCTGAGCACGTATGACCTCCGCGCCTATCTTCCTCTTTTTCCACTTAAAATATCATTTCGTTGGCCTCCGATGGCTCTTTGTTTTAAAATTCCTTAGCACTTTATTCTTTTGATGCGTTGACAGAAAAGCAACATGACAGAAAAAACATTTGACATGATGGTTTTACACCTAATAAACTATCCCACTGTAAAATAAATCTGCATAAGGAATTCATAATGTGATCAAAATGGATCCGAAACAAAACCGTCAACACAATATGGCATTAGGTCGCGGTGGCCCACTAACAGACATCTACAGCGTTGTTTACTACCCTTGCTTTATTTCTAACTGAACTGAACTAAAGATGGACAAATCCATAATGTGATCAGAATGGATCTGAAAAACAGTGAAAGTGAATTTAGGTGTGAACGATGTGAGGACAAGCTCCCGCCCCTGCCTCCACCCCCCGAACCAGAATTAAAAAAGGAGGTCAAGAAACATTACTGCGGAATCGGTAATATATAAGCTTGTAATGTATAAAATTGTTTCTTGATTAAGTTAAACATGACTTTTTGGTGGATAGGTAGACTCTTGCAGTGTTTAAATAACTGTAGTTCATCGTTAGCATATTGTATTTTAATTTTAGGAGGAACTAGGTATTTATTAAGAATTCACAGCTGAAATTAATTTCAGTGTCCAAATTTTGGGGGTTAAATCAGTAAGTAATACTGACCAACTTTTACTACGGAACCAACCCCGAAATCGCGAAAAAAAAATTGACCCTTCCATACATTTTGGCTAGTCAGCTGACGATGTTTTGTATGACTGAGAGTTTAGCACCAGTCCAGCATCATGACACCACTTGAAATCTGACTGCATTTTTTTCCATGGCATTTTTCGCGCTCTTATCAGCTGATATCAAACACGAGTCATCAGCAAACTGGTACGTATCAATGATCTCGGTGAAACTATGCATATCATTGACATAAGCCAAAAAATGCAACGGTCCAATCACGGACCCTTGGGTGACCGCTCAACTTGGGGACGCCCTCGGTGCTGTGAACGGTGTCGCTGTAGTTCTGCCCTATCCTGACACAGTAAGAACGGTTCCGTAGGTAGTCTTCGCACCAGCCGAGAAGCGGACCCCGTTATCATCAAGTTTCTTAATTAATTGTTTATGGTCCAGGGTGTCAAATGCGCGGGAGGAGAATTAAATTCCCTCTTCAACAGTACCCCACTTCAGTGAGAGGGGGAAGTCAATCAAAATACATCAAATAACTCGAACCTTTTTTATTCAGACTTCAGTCTACCAACAATAAAAAGAACAGAACAGTATAGAACTGTTTGGTAGCAGTAGATCTACCAACTAGGCTAACCACATCGTCACAGCTATTAATTCAAAGCTAATTTACAGGCCCCAAGCCGCCGACGAAAACTTGCAAGAAATGTAAAAAGGAACCTCATGCTTGTCCTGAACCCGAGAATAATAACTGGTTGATATACGCACTGGGTCTAACCTTCATTGCCGGTCTTGTATGCTTCGGCGTGTACAAGTATTCCATGGGGAAGACTGCCTCTGAATGATCTGCCTCTGCCTGCCCATTGATGTCTAGTGTGCCGAAACCGAGGTGTTGGTGTTCCTACGTAGGCTGCGGCTACTGAACAACAAGAAAATGATCGTCGAGTAAAGCTAATGGCATGCGTAGTTTCGTTAAGTTCATCAAAGTACCATGCCTCGGTAGTTTTCCTATGGTTTAATATAATAATATGTTTTTGAATGCAGCCTTCAAGTTATTTGTACTTAATTATATCACACTACGGATAAACAGACAGACGGGACGGGGGACCGTGTCAAATTTAGTAATATAGTATTTCTCTTTTTGGTTATTCGCATCTTCAACGGAGAACAATGGGTGTGCGGCCAATCAAGTACTTGCGTAATAATCAGTATGTTGAGCGCACAGTAGTTCAAAAAAGCTTTGCTAAATCAAGCCGCAATATATAAAATCCTGAGAGTAGCGAGAGATTCTAAGGCACGAGACCTTGCTGCCGAGCAAAACACAATTTTCACCTCACCGTAGCAAAGAAAACGCTAGGTGCAAGAAAAACCATTCCTCGAGCATGGCATCGGTTGTCGTGATCGCGCTGCACCCCCTCCGCACCAGGACCCCTAGCATCTTGTAGTTTGTCGCTTGTCGTTCAGTGCGACCTTGTCGTAACACCTACTAGTTAGAAAGGGGCTAATTGTACTGTAAAAAAGCCGTGGTAGCCTAAAAAGCCGTGGTAGCCTAATGGTTCGACCTGGCGACTCTTAACCAGAGGGTCGTGGGTTCGAACCCAGGCTCGCACCTCTAAGTTTTTCGGAATTTATGTGCGAAATATAATTTGTAAATTTACCATGAGCTTTTCGGTGAATAAAAAAATCGTGAGGACACCTGCACACACCTGCAAAGCAATTTGACGGTGTGTGCGAAGTTCCCAATCCGCACTGGGCCCGCGTGGGAACTATAGCCCAAACCCTCTCGTTGTGAGCGGAGGCCTGTGCCCAGCATAGGCTGGATTATTATTTAATATAATTGTACTAGCTCCACAGCATTACTTTCTACTCTGGCAGTTAAAGTGGGTTTTGCACGCAGATTTTGAGCGACAAAGTCGTTTTGATGTTTGTATGGTGAACAGAATGTTAGACGTGGTGATAGAACCTCAGGTTGGAACTACAACATCCTCAAGTAGCTACAACCAAGTTAAGACACAGTTTGAATAAAAAAATATTTATGATACTCCGAAAACAGCGCCCATATTTTTTACCCGACTGCCTGAAGGAGGGTTATGCTATTCTCAAGCTACTGCTGCTGTATACTTTGCTTATACTCCTTTATATATAATAATACTTTACTAGTATCCTTTATCTCTACTAATAGATTAGCCATTGATTGATTAGTAAAGACGACGTAGCGAAGTATAATAGAGACGTAGTTATGTATTAGAGTAAGGTTGGTGTAGGTAAATAAGCTTCTGTCAAAAAGTTTCATTTTTGGGACAAGCTTTACTTGCCGACTGTATTTTTATTGCAGACATCATCTGCTTATCAAGATAAATCCCACGAGACCAAACACGGGGGCTATCTTATTTCGTGGTGGAGTTCCTTTGGCCATCATCCGACTGGTGGCCAACGCGGCGTGGGCAGTGTAACTCTGGCGTTACGCTGGCCCGTGGTAATCGTGTGGAAATACCATTAGCACTTTTTTGTATTCATAGGATGACGCCCTTAAAATGACAGAACACTTAAATTTGCTCTATGACTTAGCAAACATTTGACATAATGGCTTCAATTCCACTACATAAGTAATTTGTTAGCATAATGTGAGCAGAATGGATCTGGAACACCGCAACCGTCAACATATCACGGTATCAAGTCGTGGTATTCTACTGAACCCACGCAAAATTTACCGAACACAAAGGTCTTTAGCACTGTTTACTATCCAACTTTGACAATGGCAGATAAGACATATCAACAACACATGATCGGGACAATTATCCCTGAACATAAACGAAGTAATCTGCAATAAAATCCATAATGCGATCAAAATGGAATCACGTGAAAGTGAGAGAAGTTGTGACAAATGTGACGAGGACAATTCAGCCACATCATCACAAGACAAACCGAAGCCTAAGAAACATTTTTGCGGAATCGGTAATAATACAATTTTGTTTTGACGTTTTGATTTGACGCTTCAAATATGATTATTCACAATATTTATATCGAATCTGTAACTTTCTGAGACGGTGAGTCTCGGATTCTTGAAGTTTATACAGTTTTCGGGTATTGTGAACAGTCCTGGTATTGTGCCATCCGACGACGCGGTTACCCTAGTTGGTAGTGACCCTGTTTGACAAAATATTTCATTGACCGCGTGAACCGTTCCTCACGAATTCAATTGGCTTACCAAGCTGCCCACATGTTATGGTTCTTTCGTGGTGGACAAAGCTTCTGTCACTCTCGCACTTACCCACTTAGAGAGTGACAGAGAATTTATCCACATCGATAAACACGACCACAATAGGCTCGCTAGTCACACAGCTGGTAACCTGGTGAACAAAAGGAAAGATGGAGGCAGGATATACTATTCAGATCACATCGCACTAAGCATTCGCACATATTTGTAATGTTATGAGCAGTGGTCGGAATAGGTAGAGCTAATTTACCTAAACTTGACGCATGTTCAGTGAGATGGGAACACATTATTGAATGAACATGCATCAAGTTTAGGTAAATTAGCTCTACCTATTGCGACCACTGGTTATGAGACTACTTAGTACGTACGTCCCGCGGATATTCTCAAAACTCATGAAACACATGGCCGTTTAAAGGTAACTTTCGAAATATATAGCCTTTCAAAAAGTACTTTTTCAACGGTATATAACGAACTTTAACTTATCAAAGGGAATTATTTGGCTAACCAGCCAAATTCCCGACAGTGAAATGCAAAGGACTGCACAACCTTTATGGTCACCTTTATCGCGGTGGATAAACGTGAATAAAGCATCCTGTCACCCTCGCACTTACACATTGATCAGAAAGTGACGGATACTTTATCCACGCTTATCGACATCGATTCATCATCATGCGACCCTTATTTTAAAATTGGAACATTATGGTCTATCAAATAATGCTCTAAGACTTATGTCTTCTTACCTCAGTGATAGAACACAAACGGTTGTTGTAAACAATACGCAGTCTGCTGGCGCTGCAGTTAAATTAGGTGTGCCCCAGGGCTCTATATTAGGTCCTTTCTTATTTTTGGTTTATATAAATGACTTACCACCCATAGTAGATACACTTTGTGATATTGTACTATTTGCTGATGATACATCACTCATTTTTAAGGTAGACCGAAAATCCGTCGAGTACAGTAGGATAAACGCCGCGCTTGTTAAAGTACTTAATTGGTTTACGAGTAACAACTTACTACTCAATGCTAAGAAAACTAAATGTGTTAGGTTCGTTTTGCCTAATGTTAAACCGGTAAATTCTAGTATTTTTCTTAATGGCGAGTGTTTAGAAATGGTAGATAAGGCACTTTTCTTAGGCATAACTATAGACAATAATTTGCAATGGAGTCCCCATATAGCAGTTCTAGCAGGCAAATTAAGTAAGGCCGCTTACGCCGTTAGGAAAATTAGACAACTTACCAATGTTGAGACAGCTCGCGTAGTTTATGATAGTTATTTTCATAGTGTTATGTCATACGGTATTCTGGTTTGGGGAAATGCAGCTGACATACAAACTATATTTGTTTTACAAAAAAGGGCCATTCGCTCTATATATAACTTAAATTCCCGTGATTCATTAAGAGAACTTTTTAAACAAATTAATATTTTAACAGTAGCATCCCAATATATTTATGAAGATATTTTGTATGTTATTAAGAACCTAGACTCTTTCGTTAAAAATTCTGATATACATAATATAAATACTAGGAATAAAAATAAAATTGCCATAAAAAAGTTACGTGTCCGTAAAGTATATAAATCATGTGTAGGTCAATGCATTCATTTTTATAATAAATTACCCGACGTAGTTCTAGAGTTCCCCTTCCAGCACTTAAAAATTACGTGAAAAAGTCGTTGATGTCAAAGGCGTACTATAGGGTCGAGGACTATCTAACGGACAAAAATGCTTGGCCTAAACCAGAAAATTAACTAATGTTTAATGTTCAATAGCTTACCTACTACTCGTACATACCTCATAAAAATCATGTAAACGCTGTATCTTGTCTAGGGGACACGGTTTATGTAGGAAGACATGTCAAAACTGTTTTGTGTGATATATATATAAATTTTCTCGTAGTCATTCCGACATGTTTTCCTGCAAAACTACGCAGATATTTAATATTATTTTTACGGTTTTATATAATGCTAGAATAAGTAGTGACATTGTTATATTTTTATTAAAAAAATGACTAACTGTTGAGTTTCTTGCGGCGCTTCTTCTCAGCAGTGGTCTCCTCTTGGGAAGCGCTGGTAGATTTTGACGTGTAAAAGTGCCCGTGCGGCCTACTTACTGAATAAATATCTTTTATCATCAGCCTATATTAGTCCACTGCTGGACATAGGCCTCCCCCAAAGAGCGCCATAGCGCCATCGACATCGATTAGCACGAGCATAATAGGTCCGCATACTAGGTTCCATCTACCTGAAAATTTATTCAAAACATATTTATAGGTACAGATCCGAGCCCGCCAAAACTACACCCTTGCAGTGTGTGCCAGGAGGACCTCGGCTGCTGTCCACATCCCGACCCAAACGAAAGCTGTACTTCAATCGTCCTCGCTCTGGCCTTCGTTGGATTTATTGTAACCCTTGGCTACTACATATTTCGGATTGTATAAGTACGGTGCACAGGTTTTGGTGGGCATTATAAAGGTAAAGTTTTTACTGGTACCTATCTATTATTGACTAATATTGTGATCTTAATGTATGCACACGTAGGCTTTCTCAAGTACTCATAAAGAAGTAACGAGCAAGTAGGTGCTTGCTTGTTACTTTCATTACATAGTATAATCTATCTCTACATAGTATGAGTATGAAACAAAGTCGCTTCCCGCCGTCTGTCACTCTGTATGTACGCTTAGATCTTTCGAACTTCGCAACGGATTTTGATGCGGTTTTCACCATCAGTTAGATAATATTTCACGAAATGTTTATTTATATAATAGTACACGGAGCGAAGCGAGGGTGGGTTGCTAGTTATTTGTAAATAACTGAATTCTACTACATTGAAAAAAATAAATGGTTACTTCAACTTCAACATGTACAAGATTGCGATTGTTGTAAATAAGCGTCTTGATTCAATTCGAGCCACAAGACGTTAAATACAGGAACTAAGATGCAAGTTGAATCACAAAAGACCTTGCTGTTGTGACTCCTTATGTCAACTAAGTACCATTTCATGTACCTATTAGGCATTAAATAGGCTATTTATTCCTAGGACCTGGCGGTCATTATTTAACCCTTTTCAATGGATTTTTAAGACGGTTTTTTTTAATTTCAAGATTCAATATTCAAAAAGTGGATAATTAATAGTTAATTATATACTCTTTACTCGTCTGCGGGCTTAACATGCATACTCGAGATACAATTTGACAGGTGCTAGGGAAATGCGTACATCTATTCCATATTCGACTTAACGCTTAAGATTGAAAATAAAAGTGTCTCGTCCTGACGTTTATTACCTCTTATTACTAAGCGACTATAGCGATTTTCACTTTTTTATAGCGATTTTATCAAGACGGGACCCTTTTATTTTAAACCTTAAGCGTTACGTTATAATATGGAATAGATGTATTCATTTCCCTAGCACCTGTCAAATTTTATCTCGTGTATGCAATGCATGCTAAACCCGCAGACGGGTAAAGAGTATATAATGTAAATCGTTGATAGAACCTAGCTTAAATTTCAAAAGCAGGTGATAAACATAACTTAAATATAATGTTTTGTTCCAGGTTCAGATCGAGGGTGCTCCCCTAGAGCCGAGGGTCTCGCGTGTGTCGCGTTGTAGGTAGTGCCAGGTCAATAGCCATCGAAACAAAACAAACAAACATCAAACAAAACACAAGAACGTCGGACACCGAAAAAATAACGTGGGGGTACCCTGTAAGTTCCCAATCCGAAGTTCCCAATCCGCACTGGGCCCGCGTGGGAACTATAGCCCAAACCCTCTCATCGTGAGTGGAGGCCCTGTGCCCAGCAGTGGGACGTAGATAGGCTGGATTATTATATTATTATATTCTGTAAAAAACATACCCACGACTTCGGACACCAGGCGATATTATCTAACGAGACCAAAACCGCAACTGATTCCCAACCTAAAACTGATCTTCCGGCACACGGCCGCTTCAAAGTCATCTGATTTTCCATCGAAATGAATGAGGAAGAAAAATCAAAAAATGAAAATCAAAACGATAAAGACAATCGTAACAAATGTAATTACTTGGTTCCTAGTTTACCATTAGCGTACCCTTTTTTAATCCGGTGGAAATCCAAACGTTAGCAGCAAAATGTGATCTATCGTTTACGAGGGAGAGGTGCTAATAGCTTGGACTGGTGAAGGATTCTACAGCTGAATACTTCCTCTATTTCCTTTTGGAGCAAGATCAATTATCACCTCCGATCTGTTTTGAACTAAGTCACTAGGCCAAACTTGAGACAAACAAAATACATTTAAACCCATTATGAGTACACGTCATTTAAAAAAATAAAGTGATAAAGAAAATCCTTGTCTTTTTCTATTACTTGGAGAGCTTTTTGAAGGGAGTTATAGACGCCTACAGATCTGCAGTTAAATTGTTTCATGTAAGGTACAGTTCATATGTGACGTTCTCAATTATAAAGGGACCTTATGGAGGCAGGCGGTTACGCCGTTTTTAGAACTGTTACCATAGTATTCGTATAGTTACAAGAATAAGAAGAGCGTAACTGCCTTCCTCCATAAGGTCCCTTTAATATTGAGAACGTCACATATAAATCATACAAAATAGAGGGCTGACGTAAGCAACTTCATACATTTCGATAATTTTCGCTTGTTATGCAAATTGTGGAAGACAAATACATGTTGATGACATTTGGAATCAGCAAGTGGTTTAGATGATGCTCTTCCCATGAAGTACTCGCCTTTTTTAATGCTGGAAAAATGATTAGGTACGCATATTACCTTGGTCCGGGGGACCTCACCGTGAGGGACTCGCCAACCGAGGGCGGCCGAAATGTCAAATGATCAACCTTGAGCCAGTAAGGCTGCTCTTCCACCAGAGATGTGCTAATCTGCGTAGCTAGGGATGGTGTGACACGTATCCTATCATTTTACAAAAAACGTTTCGCAAACTGATTCCACAAACATCATTTGGCAAATCGCATTTTTTTCGGAAACTGTACATACTCGTATTATCAGGATTCATTTCAGGACCATAGTGTAGAAAACTATAGGTTAGGTTAGCTTTATAAAAACCCTGAAATATTTACAGTTTCGGAAAGCGATTTGCCAAATGATATGTTTGTGAAATGAATCAGTTTGTGTAATGTTGTTTATGAAATGATGATAAACTATGGTGTGATATCATGTGATATCCACCAATCAGGATCGTTTATTTTCATAGCTAAGCTTAGCTTAGCTTAGCACTGGTGGAAACTGGAAGCTTAGCTCGCTTTACCGTTTAGCTACCTCGCACATCTCTATTGGAAAAGTAGCCTTAGTTGTTAAATGTTGGAGTGAGATGCAAGTATATACAAATTGTTCGCTCCAAGATGTGAAATGCTGCCTTTACGCCGATTCTTTATGGCTCATTTGGCTTTATGACCATTTTTAAAAGGCTTATTACACACTGTCCAGCCTAACCCTAACCCTAAAGAGAGGGACGCCGCAATACGTTAGATACGTATGGAGATATATCCATCTCCTTTCATCGTATCGCGGCGTCCCTTCCAGTTAGGGTGGTGTAATAAGCCTTTTAAATATTCAGATGCAACCGAATTGAGAACCTCCTCCTTTTTGATTGAATTTTATAATATAACATTTTACACTATGTCAGAAGTTGACAGAACAAACATTTGAAATAATGGTTTCAATCTCTCCAAAATAATAAACTGAGTAAAAAATGCGGCTGCGAAACCAGCATGGATCTACACCGTAACAGTCAGGATATTTGTCAAGAGCATCCACGCTATCGATGGAATCCTCCGCAGGCCGTCGACCGCCCAGGCATTACTGTGGAATCGGTAATAAATAAATTCTGTAGTTATCCCGTATTCAACATTTGGTTATGAACACGGTTTCAAGAACTAAACCTGCGTGTTTCTGAAACATCGTAGGAACTGTTGCGGTGAGCTGTTTATCGGAACGTTTCTGTGCTCCCCGCTGAGAAACAATATGTGACGTTCTCAATATAAAGGGACCTTATGGAGGCAGGCGGTTACGCCGTTTCTATAACTGTTACCATAGTATTCGTATAGTTGCAAGAATAAGAATAGCTTAACTGCCTTCCTCCATAAGGTCCCTTTATATTGAGAACGTCACATATGTTTCTCCCACACCTGTGGTTGGAAAATTGTTTCTGTATACATCTACGTGGAGCTCGGCAACAGTGTATCTGAAACTTTTATATCTGTAAAAAATAACATCAAAATTAGATACTCACTTTTGTACTTTATCATTATCACATTAACATGCTTGACAATCTTATTTGACATTGCTAACGTGGCTATATAGCGATAGGGTACAAAAGTGAGTATCTACTTTTGATGTTGTCAACATCATGTCGCTCGCCCCTCTCGCTTACACTATTTTAAGTAAACAATCGGCAAGTTTTTAAGTCGTCTGAGGTGACGTCTTGCCGTCAACCAAACGTCGCTCAGCCGTAAGCGCGGTGTCGCTCCGCAGTAACCATGCCGCCTTGGTTATACGTGTCTGCGTTGGGTTGACGCCTGGTTGACGTGAGGCGAGGCGAGGCGGTGCTGATCCGGTGCTGGGTTGATAAGCGTGCGACCTTCATACTTTAACTAAAATAGGTTGTGTTCGTTTATGGATTTATGAATAAGATGTTTGATCTGTAAGTCCGGTATACTATTAATTCACAGTCAATTTACAGGCGAAGACCCGGACGCCCACAGGAGAGGCAAGAGGAACTGGTTTAAAATCATACAGATTTTAGGCCTCATGGGCCTTATGGGTTTCGGCATTTACAAATTGTCCAATGGCGCGCTTTCCAATCAAGCGAGTTAATTTTGCTTGCCCATTGTATGTAAGTATAGAAATCCGAAGTGTTGGTGTCATATATTTTATTTCTTGATATTTATTAGGTACTTATGACCCGAATTGTTTGATAATTGCAAATATGTTTTGATCTTTGAATGTATAGAGTTCTATATAGCTTTTGTCCGCGACTTCATCCGCGTAGAGGTCGTTTATCGCTGCTCCCTCGGGACGTGTCCCCTTGTTTTGCAGATACTCATTTCATCGAATGTGTCGTTTTACCGAATTTCAATTCACCGAAAGCTAATTTCTGCTGAAACCTTATTGTTTGCAAGTTATCTTAAGCATGGGTTACGTAGGTTAGGTTGGGTTAGACCTGTAACCACCAAAAAATTATAAATCCTGCACGTGGTAATGTCTGTCGATGTAATGAATATTCGGCGAAGTAAAACATTCTATGAAATGAGTGTCGGTGATTCAAGGGTAAACCCCCTCGGGAACTGTCAAATTTTCCGGGATAAAAGGTATCCTATGTCCCTCCCCGGGATTCAACAACACCACTAGTCCATAATGGGCTAACAAAATGCATGAATGGGTTACCAGCAACTGTAGGCGTCTCCATACGGCCCTCGAGTGACGTAGCATTTAATACTCAATTGGTACTCATTTCTTTGCTTATCCACAGTCGATAGTGTCGATACGGATGTTAATTTAAGTCTACGAGAACTTCATCGACCCCGGAGGACATAAGACTACTAATGCTATGGTACGTATCTCATGCGAGTGTGCTACGTACATAGGTGGTATAGTCTTTATTTTTTGAAGTGAGCTTATGAATAGACAAAACCATTGTATCTATACAATACTATTATCTGCTTTGTTCTGGTAACCGCAACTCAGGTACTTAGGTACGCGTGAAGCGATTTTATTCTTTTGAAGCATTTTTAATTTTATGAAAAGGCCATAGAGCCTATTATCCATTGAAAAAAAGTATTCCGTACCTAGTCCTTTTTCTACGAAGTGCGTTCCTGTTGAGAGTCGGGCGGCGGCGGTAGCAAAATGGAAAACTAGTTACGAGTATGAATGCTATTCTTGTGTACGACCTATTTCTAACCTAATCTACTGTCCGAGGAAGTAGAGTCGATAATCTATTAAAATTAAATGGTAGTTATAGTCTGCTTTTACTACATACTCGTTATTATTATTATTATTAAATAAAAAAAACTGGTCAAGTGCAAGTCGGGCTCGCACACCAAGGGTTCCGTACTCAATTCGCATTTGGCATTATATCACACCCTAATTTGGCGCTTGTAAGTATGTATTTATTATTACCGTTTTTACTATAGACTGTGGTCTGTGTATAGAACAAAATTAATAACGTTGATAAAAAACGTTTCTTGTAAGGGGCCCCCCTAAAGTATTTAATTTAATTTATAAAATAATTAAATAAATATCAGGGGACAGTCTCACACAAATTGATCTAGTCCCAAACTAAGTAGGCTAACGGACGGATAGCGGACGGTTATCATTTTTTAATTTTTAATTTCATTTCATACTTACAATCTCTGTAAGTCTAGTTAGTCTGAGCTACGGCTAGCATGGGAATTAAACACTATTATTTTAATGTAGCAACTATAGCGACATCTAGCTACAACACGTAGCAAGTAGAAGACAACTATCCTACGGGCAGCGCCACAGCGACAAACAGCGTACCTAACTAATGTTCTACATCGCGCTATCGAAGTTTTCCCAATCAAGTTGCATATATACAATTTTCAAAGTCATCCTAACGGCCTGCACAGGCACAACACCCGCCTTTAGAGAGAGCTCTCTATTGTCCTCTCTTCTATATTTAAAACAAATCCAAGATGTCTTTTAGCCGCCACACCCAAAGGCTAGAATTAGTCGTCTATGTAATTAATAGCTGTTTTTCTGGGTCAATTATACATATTTCAAATATCCATAGTTTTACGTCATTTGAATATGACATTTAAAGATACAGGATGTCCCATAAGTAGTACGTCACATTGACGTTTTTTTTTCTTTTGACGGAGTAAAATGCGTTACGCGTCATCCCCACACCGAACCAGCATAACATGACCTCAGTAAATGAGTTTAATGTTTAAACTTTAAACTGGCAGTCTTGAAAACCATGCGACTTTTACAAGGTCATGTTAGGCTGGTCCGGTGTATCTTAGGCTGGTCTACCTCCGGTGTCAATGCATTTTTGGGTCACCGTATGGGTACGCGAAAGTACTGGCGAAACTTAAGTCTGATTTTTCCAGATCGAACAAGTTGGCTTTAACTGACTCAGGATTCTGGGACTCATCTCACTCGCAGCTGGATTCTTGAATTATTTTGCCTTCCTGAGGAAAATATCCTACCCTGCATCTGGGCTGAACTAAATCTGTGGTCCAAACTTCAGGCAAAGAAATAAACATGAAGACCATGAAAAAAATAGTGAAACTGTTATTTTACTAGTAAACTGTAAACAAATAAAGTGATAAAGATAAACATTTCTCTTAGAAAATTTATTTATTTCCTTCAGGGCCTGGCCACGACTCGCGGCGCGGCGAGCGATTTCGTAATACATTGCGTGTAATGACAGTTAACCGCCGTGTGGGGAGCGTCTCGATCGTGCAATGAAGATAGAATTCGCTCGCCGCGGCCGCCGCCGCTTAAAGTCGTGTTCGGGCCGTAATGCATTAACTGGACGTAGCTTAGGGAAAAGGATCCAATTCAACCATTTCACACTTGTAGAATTTAACGTAATATTGACAGCAATGAAGTTCAAATTTAAATACATTTACTTTGTGCGTTGGATCCTTTTCCCTAAGCTACGTCCACTATACGCCTAAATCTTCCTTACGAATCACTCTGTCGCGTTTATCGCGTTCAGATAGATAGACAGACAGACGCGGCGGGGGGGACTTTGTTTTATAATAATGTAGTGATTAAGCCGAGATGAGGTCTCGTTAACGTTTGTTTCTATCTCTTTCTAGCAAAACAGAATTTAACATGGAGTTTATATGGCCGTAGTGCACGCTGGCTGACGTCACAGTTCGTTTCTCTAATTAGTCGATTTTAAATGCTATTATCCGTATTTTTTGGCCAATTTTAATTTCTCTTTTTTCCATCTCTTACGGTATTTTCATATTTTGTTAAGAAATGCGATAAAAAAAAATCATGCTTATTCCCTATTAGATACATGATTTGATTGAACTACTGATACCTACTGAAAAATCTCTATAGTAAAATTCGAAGAATGCTTACCACCTGTCTATTTCACAATCGTCAAGTAAAGCATATCTGTCAAATAAATTTAGCCCTTACCCTTTCTTGTACTTGGAAATAGACAAGGAGAGGGCTAGGTATCTTTATTTGACAGATTACTTGTCGATTATGAAACAGGCCCTTATACAAATAGGCCTGCGCAGCTCATCATTTTCGAAAATTAAATTTTATTGGTAGAAGAATTTCCACTCCCCCTTTTTTCTAAAACTTTTGGCCTATGCTTCGGTTATTTAGAACATCCGAACATCCGGCCACAGTGCCAACTATCACATCAAACTTTAGAAACTGTGACTTTATTTAAAAATAGCTTTCTAATATTACTTAATGAAAAAGCGTCATTATTTTGGGCGGCAGTTTATTTTAAACAACTTAAAATTTCATTAACACATGACCTTAATTTAAAGACGGCAAATCGCAATTTTTATATGTTTGATACTAGAGTAAAAAAAACAACGCCGGCTGTATGATGCAGAACGCACGTAACTTATACTGTCATTGTATATATTTTTTTGTCAAATGGGAGACTATACTTAAATCAAAAATGATTTAAGTATAATTATTTACATCCAGTTCAAGGAATTTGCATGTCTACCCACAGCCTACGAAGGGACACCAAAACCGCGGCTTGGTACATATGCAATGGGCGGGTAGAACAAATTGTTTCTTTTTCTGCACAACTGTGTCACACGCTTTCTGGCTGTACAAATTATAGTACCCGATCCCAAAAAGACCGCTAATGAATGCCAGAATGGGTAAGACCCTGAACCAGCTTAACCCTCCCCCTCTTAAAGCACCTCTAGCCCTCCTGGCAGCGTCCGGGTCGTCGCCTGTAAAATTAATTTGAATTAATAATCAGCTGGTATGACGTGATTAGACTACGAGAACATTATGTAGTTAGTAGTGACCCTGCGAAGCTAGCGATGCGATCTCCGGGGCCAATAAATAAATAAATGTCACGGGGAAAATCTCACACAAATTGGCCCAGTCCCAAACTAAACTCTAGGCTTGTACGTACTGGGTACTAGACAACGATAAACACACTTATAGAAAATAATTGCGTTCATTACACAAATATTTGCCCACCCAACTTAGGCTAACCGCGTTACGTTTACTTCACTATATACACAGTATAAAACAAAGTCGCTTCCCGCTGACTGTCCCTCTGTATGTACCTAAGCTTAAATCTTTCAAACTACGCAACGGATTTTATTGCGGATTTCGCTATCAGTTAGATAATTTTTCACGGAAGGTTTATGTATATAATAGTACTCGGAGCGAAGCGAGGGCGGGTCGCTAGTATTGCATAAGTCGATACCATTTAAATTATTTGCCATTGTCCATTTTATAATCATCGCAAGTCCTAATGTGAATTTTACTGAAACCGTCCTGAATTTAGAATTTTTTTTTTAAACAAACCTAACCGAACCGAATCTTACCAGTTAGATATTTAAAAAAATCCTGAAGCAATAACGGTTTCATTTAAAAATACTTTAGGATTGCGATGATTTATAATAAATAGATAAAGATAAAAGATAAAATATATTTATTCAGTAAGTAGGCCCCACGGGCACTTTTACACGTCAAAATCTACCAACGCGATACATTCGGAGAACTTTGGCGTATCGCTAGTACCTACCTACCTGTCCTGTAGTGTCCTGTCCAGCCAAAATTAGTTTGGAAAAAAAATTAGAGGCTGTTTGGAGTGAAATTAACATGATTCAGTTTGTACCCAAACAACTGCTGTTTGAGGGTAAATCTCCTGGCGTTTCAACCGCCGGCCATTGCCGTTTTCAATATATTAATGCAATCACTGACACCTACCAGCAACTTCTTTCGTAAACAGAAGCAGAACCGGGGGTATTTTTTAACATCAGAAGTTGCTGATAGGTGTCATTGTTTTCCTCAATACTGGGTGTTTTTTATTCGTCTTAAACATTTTGGGGGTTAAATCAGTAAGTCATACTGATCAACTTTCACTATAGGACCAACCCCGAAATCGCGAGAAAAAAATTGACTACCCATACATTTTGGCTAGTCAGCTGACGATGTTTTGTATGGGAGGGTCAAATTTTTTTTCGCGATTTCGGGGTTGGTCCCATAGTGAAAGTTGGTCAGTATGACTTACTGATTAACTGCCGCACTCAGAGACGTCAGTTAAGTTTTAAGTTTCATTAAAGTTGCTGCGTCTTATTCTATTGCTATAGCAAAGAAAGTGACAGCAGCTACTTTTGACGTTTTGACGAATTGACGTCTCTGAGTGCGGCAGTAAATCCCCAAAATGTTCAAGACGAATAAAAAAACACCCTGTATACTTACCTAATAACTGGGTGGTTAGTACTTGAGAATGTTGTAGGTATTTAGTAGAGTTATTAAAATGCGAAAATTGTGTGCACCTATAACTTATAGGATGCTTGTTACTCCTTTTCGCTGAAACAGCCGGACGGATTTAAAATGGAATTTGGATTGGAGATGCGTATACTCTGGATTAACACATTTATCTCAGTGCTGAGGTTCGCGACCACAAATTATATATTTCGCCAAGCTGTGCGATAGTCGGCCGAGTGGGCTGTCCGGTGCATCCTTCCACCCACTGCCTTCCAGACGTCAGACCATCTTGCCGGATGATTAACTCATAGGCTTCCATTTGTCCCAAAAAAAAACGAAGTTCCCGTAGGATGGCGGTTAATAAACTTATTTACTTTTACAAAGATAACGGAACGTGTTAAACAAGAGAAATTGTATATTACCGATTCCGTAGTAATGTGTCGGCAGTCGTTTTTTATAGTCCATTATGAGTTATAACGATCTCGACGTATATTTTGATTATTAGTGTTCCAGACCCATTCTGCTCACATTATGGATTTTGTGCTATGCAGATTACTTCTGCGGTTAAATTTACGCCATTATGTCAAATGTTTGTTCTGTCATAATGTAAAATATTGTATTTCTGTCATGTCATAGGAATCCCATGAAAAACCACAGATATTTTTTTTCCTAATGTGAAAAACATTTACAGTAGGTAGTCCCAACGTTCGGGCGGCTATCGTTATCACGCTTGCACTCGCAACTGTCAGTATATTTGTCACTCGTGTCAGAAAAACGAAGACTGCCTACAGCTCAACAGAAACTGGAAGCTGTGCTGGAAGTTTGTAATGTAATGTTAAAATTAGGCCAAGTCGACACAACCATAAAAAGTTTTAAGAGATAGAAAGATCGTATGGAAAACTTCGGCGACTTCTTATCGGAAATGAAATGTTTCTTAGTTTATTTATTAGCATTTTAATTCGTAGGTATATTATTTATAAATATTATCGTACCTTTTATTTGATTAATCCTTTGAAGGAAAACATCGTGAGGAAACCTGCACACACCTGCAAAGCAATTTGACGGTGTGTGCGAAGTTCCCAATCAGCACTGGGCCCGCGTGGGAACTATAGCACAAACCCTCTCATTGTGAGTGGAGACCTGTGCCAAGCAGTGGGACGTATATAGGCAGGATTATTATTATTAATCCTTTGTACCTACTTAACAGAATTTATGTACCGACTTACACTTATGTACATCATAACATAATAGATAGGTAGGTGTAGGTATACATATTTATTTCAGCTCGTTCGTTCGACATCACCACTTTGAGTGCCAGGAACCCGCTAGGCGGGTTCTGTGTTCGTAGGCAGTTTTCGCTACAAAGCGGAAAAAACGCTAGAATCGGTTACGAGCGTAGCGTGTAGCGCTGCGTGGCAGTCTAACTGCCGCACTCAGACACGTCAATTAATTTTTAAGTTTCATTAAAGTTGCTGCGTCTTATTCTATTGCTATAGCAAAGAAAATGACAGCAGCTACTTTAATTAAACTTAAAACTTAATTGACGTCTCTGAGTGCGGCAGAAAGTGTTAAAGTACTGTTCAGACCAATCTCACCAGTTCAAACTCTGCTGACTACAGCGCAGACTCTATGGGCCTGCGCAAACCGGCAGAGCGCAGCGCAGATCACTTTAAAATCAATATATATTCTTCCCTATTTTAATTACAATAAGGTATAAATTTAGAGCCGCAGCCGCAGAGTAGAAATCCCCCGTGATGCTCCGAGGTCGGTCTCAGAGCATTCAAATTTATACCTTATTGTAATTAAAATAGGGAAGAATATACATTGATAAATTTAAAGTGATCTGCGCTGCGCTCCGCCGGTTTGCGCAGGCCCTATGACCACATTTTGGCTCCATCATCAGTGACCCAGTGAGAGACACCATTTATGAACATGTGTCGGGAAACGGGAATTCCGTGATCTGGCAACTAACATCATCGTCTTGAGTGTCATGCATGACCATCGTTTGCACGTTTTACAGACACGTCCAGGGCCCGTATTATGGTCGCGTTTATCGCGTGACAAAACGTGGATAAAGCATCCGTCACCTTCTGACACGTATATAAGCGCGAGAGTGACGGATGTTTTATCCACGCTTTGTCACGCGATAAACACGGCCATAATAGGCCCGCAGAAAGTGATAAGGAACAGACGGAACTGAATAAAACACACATTAAATTAATACATGATAATGTATTTGAAACAATCCTCTCTCTTATCGCGATAGAATATAAATTAGCCGCTGAACTTCACTGATACAAAATATATAATTAATTATTAGTTACAATTAACTACTCCGCGCGAGTGCTAGGATTTAAACCTGTCGTCCCTGGAACCTTGAAACCTTTGTCTTAGCTAAAGCTTAACCGTTTCAATGCCTACGACGGATATCGGTCACGGCTGACAGCGTAAAAGATGTGCGTGGTTCTTAGATGAAAACAAAAAGAGGAAGATACGTGACCAGCGCGCGGGCTTGAGCACTTAAATATAGGCGCTGAGCGCCTATGTTTGAGTCAGTTGTCCGGCCGTCACCGATCTGTCAACACGTGCGACGTCGTCATTATTGTGAGACATATGGCAGTCTCACGCGCACGACGTTAGTCCATCAATTTATCTCTATTGCTCCTTAGGGCATGTTTACAGCTGTGTGTGTGGAATTTGCGAATGTAGGTGTCGCGGCACGCATTTTGTCAGTGTCTTGTACGGCGATAACGTGTCTTCCCCTTTTGCTTTAGTCTAAGACGTGGTTATACATATAGCAACGAGAGTTGAAGTCGCACAGCGTCACGTCATAATGGCGGCGCTTATTTTTACCAGTGGCCTCTTGGGAAGCGCTATTAGACTCGTACATGTAAAATTTTCACAAAAGCTCGTTTGGATTTACTATTTTTTGAAATTGAATGCGACGCAGATAATCAGCCGCAAGTAAAGTCGAAACCATAATTCGTGAGACAAGATTGAAAATTAATTTTGCACAAGTGTTGCCAATCAGGGTAGTGCTGTTCGTATCGATAATTAAAAAAAATACGGTTTTGGTTTGTTGAGGAAAGGAAAACATCGTGAGGAAACCTTCACACACCTGCAAAGCAATTTGACGGTTTGTGCGAAGTTCCCACTCCGCACCGGGCCCGCGTGGGAACTATAGCCCAAACCCTCTCATTGTGAGTGGAGGCCTGTGCCCAGCAGTAGGACGTATATAACCTGGATTATTATTATTATTAAAATCGGTCCAATAGTTAAGGAGCTATAGTAGAACATTCTATTTTTGGTCACGTTACATACATAGACTGTTCTTCTGGCTTCACTGTCGGCTAACAAAGGCAACTCTATGTTTTCTATAGTGGAACATACGCTTATATAACGTGACTGGAATAACTTAACCCATTCAGCGCCACTCACGACACGTTGTCGTTATCTGTTCGTAGAGTTTTCGCTACATACGAGGATTACACGGCTACGCGCTACGAGTGTAGCGGCGTAGCATTGCTGGCGCTGAGTTAAAATGTAGTTTATAGTTAGAAAAAAAGTTGCTATTAAGGTCGCTAGTAGACATTTTGTACATAGGTAAACAAAGGTGTTGCCCTTAACGAAAAACATTTGAAGCGTTCAAGATATTTATACTTTGCAGATTTATAAGAAATCGACTTTCTATAAATAAACTGTATATTATAAATTATAATTGATGCCACATTTTTTTTCACATAAACTCTTTGTTATATTAATTTAAAGAGAATACTGTTTTCGTATGCATAATTTATTTATTGCACTGGTATCACTGTCTCGTTACACCCGGGTCATTAAGTAGCGGGCCGCATAACGTGTGACGTCACTCGCTTCATTAGTTAGTGATAATAATAATGTTAAACATTACTATTACTATTAAAAAATACATAATGTTGTTTCATTTCATAGATTTGTGCGATTTTGATTTTAATTATTTCTCAAATTTATTTTGAATATCATGGTTCGAGCGAAATAATAACTTTATATAATGTTTCTTGCTGGCCCATAATTTGAGATCCCCTGAAATGTCACTTTAACAAAGCGCATTTCGATGACATTTTATCCAATGAAATAAATATATTTATACTAAACTGCCTTCAAATCACCTTGTATACTCCAGAATAATCTCATTATAAGTATTTAACAAAAAAAATTGGCTAGGCTAAGAACAAAACCCATTTAATAGGCAAGTTTCAACTCTAGTTCAAGCGCAGAAGGTCTATTCTACGCTGGTTCCGGGGACGACACTAAGTACTTAAAGCTATTGGCGTTACAGGTGACTACAGTATTTACTGTCTCCCTCGCGCGGCCGGCTCGCTTGCTGCTATCCTTCTCCCACTTCAAGTTTTTGTGTAGCTCCTGAGAATAAAAATGAAATATTGATTTCATCTTTCTTTTTACAATTATCCCGTGTAGATAGTGAAAAGTCATTAAATTTTTTTTTTTATGTGATATTGTTAAGTAAATTATAATTTAACTAGCGACCCCGCCCTCGCTTCGCTCCGGGTACTATTATATACTTAAACCTACGGTGAAAAATTATCTAACTGATGGTGAAAACCGCATTAAAATCCGTTGCGTAGTTTGAAAGATCTAAGCGTACATACATACAAAAGCAGAGGGACAGACGGCGGGAAGCGACTTTGTTTTATATGTTTACTATACTATACTATACTATAGTTTACGGTATCGTTATCGTAATATCCATTACGATACTATCGTTAACGGTATCGTTATCGTAATGGCCGTATCGTTTAACTCTAGATCGAAGTCACAAAGCCAACCTAACCTTACCAATGTAAATGTGGTCGTCCAAATCAAAAAGGCCCTTATGACGGCGAGCGCTTACGCTGTTATAGTGTTTACTGCCTTGCCATTAGTATAACAGCCGTGTGAAAAAAGGCGTAACCGCCTGCCGCGACACGGTTCCTTTTGATTTGGACGACCGCAAATAGTGGTTTTGGTATTATGAACATAAAACAAAAATAATGCTAGTAGCTTTTTGGGAAATAACACATTTGATCAAAAATGTTTCGCCTAAACAGCAGGCACGTTATTTTTACAAGCTTTTTTAACTTAATGTTTGTATGTTAGTTTTTATTTATGTCAAATCTTGCAAACTGAATAAGAACCACCCGGTGTCCGATTGAGCTGAAATTTGGTATACCTACGTAACCTCGGTGGTGATGCAATAATACAGGGTGTTTTTTTATTCGTCTAAAAATTTTTGGGGGTTAAATCAGTAAAGTCATACTGACCAACTTTCACTATGGGACCAACCCCGATATCTCGAAAAAAAAATTGACCATCCCATACATTTTGGCTAGTCAGCTGACGATGTTTCGGGGTTGGTCCCATAGTGACAGTTGGTCAGTATGACTTACTGATTTAACCCCCAAAATTTTTTAGACGAATAAAAAAACACCCAGTATAATACCATGGAGCTGAACTGATGAATGATGACGCACTCGGAAGGTGGCCACAGGAACTCCGCGACGAAACAAGATAGACCCACTGTGATTCGGCTCGTTGGATTCGTGTTGTCATGCAGATGATTGTGCAAAAAAAAAAGTACAGTCTGCAAGAAAAGTTTCCCAAAAATGAAATTTTTGACAGAAACTTTTCCATATTCCACAGATTTTGGCATAATCAATGCTGCATGTTTCGTTTCATAATTACAAATCATTACATTAAGCACGGTACTACCTATTGGCCGCCGCAATGCCGTTAGTCATGGTTATTGGCCATGATTTATCACCGCAGTTATTGCTTTGCAGGTAATTCCAAATGAATTCGTTATTTACCATGTAGTGAAGCAAACTTCTTAAGGAAACCTACACACATCTGCCCAGCAATACGTCTGTGAAGTCTCTAACCCACGGACCAGGACGCCTGGCACAAGTGGCCTGCGACTGTTTGTTGCTCGGAACTCCCTTTCTAACTTTTTTTTTTTTTTAATTTATTGTAAATTGATTTGGTTTACATAGTACCTTATTCTAAATGTCGCCAAACTGTGTGCCAGTTTGTTGGCGACCGATGCGCTCAATAATCTAATACTTCTTGGTTCGTACAGTCAAGGTCACAAATATGCATACACTTCAGTACCTTGTCTATTTAATGTTATGTTTAAACTGCCATATATAAATGTCACAGCGATTGAAGTGACAAGGTACCAAAGCGCATACTCATCCACTACCTTGACCGTACATAGACATATACTAGTGCTTACTAACTTAATTTACGTTTCGAGTGCCAGAATTATTATAAGTTTCATCTGCCTATATATTATATATGCCTGCCACTATATTCGATTATTGGAACAATCAAGCCTAAGAGAACTTACTATCAGACAGTAGTATTTGTTTAATCTTTGTTTTCAAGCAGCCTATTTTTAATTTAGTTTCATCAAGCAGTAGGGGGTATTTGTTATATATTTTGGGAATCAAGTATTCTTTGGTTCTCTGTCCATAATAATTTTTAGCTGATGGTTGGAACAGTTCTCCTCTCCTAATAGACCTAGTACAATGACTACTTTGCTTTTTTAATTTAAAATTATCGCTGTAATAACTATCTAAAACATTTAGGTAAACAACTTTAGAATGCACTAGTCTATAACGATAGAGACACACTGAGCGACAAGCGAGAAAATACAAGATGTGCTAGCCGCTTAGATTAGAGACTGTGGCCGATTAACGGGATTTCTAGATGAGGTGTCTGTGTTGTTTGCCATACATATTATACTAAAATTTATTTGAATATGGTTTTTCGAATTATGGCGTCAATTGTTTTATGAAAATAATGGTAACTTGGTGAATAATAGACTTCAAAATAGAACATAAACTAATATGGGTTGATGCAACTAGTTGAGAAACGTAAACAGTTGCTTACAAACCTATTAAAATAATTTTTTTAAATATTTTCTATTATTGTATTCAATTAAACATTATAAATCGCTGTTAATTCTCCAATAAACCATAAATAAACATATACCTAAATCAATCAATATCTTTATATCTTTCTTATTATTTGTTCTCATAATTTGTATGTTATGTGTGCGTGGAACGCTTGTTTTCTGTTCTATTCTAATACTTACATAGCATTAAGTCCATTATTTCCGCGCTTGCAGAGCGCTAGACAGCCAGTCCATAGCCTGGTCTAGACCTTCTCCCCGCACAGCGGAAGTCTTGAAGATCTGGAATGTGCGGTCACGCAGTGCATCCAGACCTAGGGCTTGGTGCACCTCGGCTACTGTTAAGCAGCCAGCCATGTCCTGCTTGTTTGCTAGGACCACAAGGATTGCATTTGCTAGTTCTTCTTCCTGAAATTTTAATGTCATTTGTTATTTTCGTGTTTTATCATGCATATGGTATCTTGTACAGATTCTGTGCATTTAGCAGTCTTACACACACTTAGTTGTATGATTTTGTATGTTGTATGATTATTTTCAATCTCTGTAAGAGTATCGTGTACCACAGCACTGAGGTAATAATACCGAAATTGGACACCGTTATGCAATAACGAATCAACCGACAATTTATTTAGCAATAAAATAAAATTTCAACTATTGATACTGAAGGTTGACATTTTACCGTTAAATAATTGTCGGTTGATTCGTTATGGATAACAGCGACCAATTTAAAAATACTCATTGGTGCTTGTTGACTGCTGAGTGGCGCTGAGGTTCAAACTCGGTACCTTGCAATTATGAGTTGACGCTTTTAGGCACTACTAGCTTATGTTAGTAATCATCCTTAGATTAATGAATGGGAATCTTGGGACGGGCGTCTCAGCCAGGGACCAGCCCGCTATCCCTTTCAAAGGGTTTTGTATGGGGTTTTCGTAAGGCTTAACTTACCAAACCCTCTGTCCGTCAAAACCTTTTAAATGTCCTTTTCAAGCGCTATTTCCAAACGATAGCCCATTCTATTAAGCGCTAACCAACACCTTTACAAAACCCTTTAAAATGGTTACTAGTATATACGTAATTTTAACACTTTTATAGACTTCATAAAACATATATACCTTGCGTCCCGTTCAAAGCAAGTAAACGACAGCCCATTCAACAAATCGCTAACCCAATACCCTTACTCTTACCCTTATTAAGCGCTAACCCTTACCCTAATTAGTATACACGTTACCGACGGCTTATCGTTTGAAGCTTTATATTAAGCGTTAAAATCGTTAGTGAAACCCTTTCATAGGGATGTCAAGGTGAATCAGTTACCAGTTACCAATTTCAAAGGGCTAGCCTTATCATTGGGTTCTTCATTTGATAAGGGATTATTGTATGGGATATTAATTGAAATGGGTGAGCAAATCCACTGGGCTAGCTATTTCAAGGAGAAGCCCTTTGAAAGGCTTTTCCCGAGGAAAGGGTGGTCTGGTCCCTGGTCTCAGCCAAGATCAGTTTATTAATATGGTCCTGAGTCTGTAGTCTAAAACATTGCAAAAATGCAACCACGTCTAAATGTGCTAAACCGATACTATACTTTTGTTATTCTAATTAACGCATTTAGTTTTTATTGTTATTAACCTATACTGGTGTAAAACTAAATTTTGAATATCTTAGCATAACACAAGTCACAGAATGAAAAGGTTCAATACATTTCAACTCTATTTTAATGCTGTTAAGATTTAAAACCGACAAAGTACAAACCTTTTCACACCACGACTAAACAATATGACTTACTCTTAACATATGCACCAGCTCATCTTTAGATATTCCTATTCGATCTCTGTCTGCTGAATCCACAACATATATTATTGCATCCGTGTTGCCATAGTAACATCGCCAGTAAGGCCTGGAAACAATAACGGGTATATGAAAATAGTTACTTAATTATTTCTTAGTAAAAATAATGAACAAATAAAAATGGAGACACAATTTTTGAATGGAAAATCAATTTTTTAACACATTTGTCTTTGCCTAACCTCCAAATGTATGCAACTGTGACACAACAAGGTGTGTCATCAGCGCCAGATGTTTAAGGGAGTTGATTTGAATTATCATAGAATTCAAGTTGTTCTTAAAAAGTGTCAAAATGTGGTATTGTTGTCGGTATAACTGGTTGTTGGTAATCAATTGCTTTAGAATCATTTTCATCATTCTTATAATAAGAGAACATCAAAGTTTTCATTCCTTTAAATAAATAATCAGTTAACTATCATTCAATGCGCCATTTTATTAGTAGGTAGGTACAATGATTATTTTTTTACTATCACAATTTACAATTAAATGTCACAATAAATTCTGATTCCGGTTAAAGTTACTAATCACACAATCTTGCATTTACAATGTATAATTTATTTACAATTTGGTACATTTCTGAATTTGGTCTAATCTTGCAATAGGGTAAATCTCTATATAGTTTTTTTTTTGTTTTTGTATACAAATCTATAAGTTTTCATCGATTTCAAACTGAGCGACAACACTCGGTCTCCCAGGTGGTACTGGTAGAATAAATCACATTAAGCACAATAGATAAGCAAGTAGGTATATTTGAAACAATTCCCTAGCCATATAGTTTTATAAATATTGGTACCAACATTACAGTAGGTACCTACCCATACTGTTGGAACATTTGTGCATTTTGATTTGTCAAACTGGTCCGTTAAATTATGGACTGCAGTATAAT
The DNA here is from genome assembly GCA_963241965.1 of Tortrix viridana. Lineage (NCBI taxonomy): Eukaryota > Metazoa > Arthropoda > Insecta > Lepidoptera > Tortricidae > Tortrix > Tortrix viridana. The sequence goes on from OY725176.1 coordinate 687,914, forward strand.
AGGCAACATACATCAAGATAAAACAAGGAAACGGATCTTCAATCAGAACATAACCTATCTACAACAGCATGAGAAAACTTTACTCACCTAATACTGGTCTGTCCTCCAAGGTCCCACACTTGGAACTTAAGGTTTTTGTACGTGACTTGTTCTACATTAAACCCGATTGTCGGAATTGTGGTCACGACCTCACCAACTTGCAGTTTGTACAGAATAGTAGTCTTTCCGGCTCCGTCTAAACCGAGGATCAAAATCCGCATTTCCCGAGCCCCTAGCAACCCCCTAAAGTAACTAAACAAACCACCTGCAAGTTAACACAATTGTTATAAAATATTACCGGCTGTTTACGAATTACAATTCATTTTATGACCACTTCATTACTTACCCATTTTGTCTGATAAGGTTTGCTAGCCTAATTCATTTAGTGGACGTAACAGCTATTGGATTTCTTCACCCACGCATACAAATGTTCCTCAGTTAACTATCACTACTATTTACAAGCCTTATTTATATTATTTTACCAGTTTTTGGGACGAAATAAAGAACATTTTATTGGAAATCGTCGTTTGACGTGTAACAAGCACAAATGATTGCAAGCCTAAAATTGTAGACGTCAAAAAAATGTTTATGGTTGCAGTTCACGCTTTGGGAAATTCATCTTGTTAATAAATTACCGAATAAGTTAACAAATTCATCAAAATGGTAGTTACAAATTTAAGAAGTAAATAAAACTAACTTTGCATAAAAAATATATTATGTTGGAATTTAAAGTCGTGTGCTAGCAACACAAATATTTTTGGAAGCGGAAATCGGAAATCTTGCGAAATGGAAAAAACTCAAGCAAAACTCAAGATCATTTTCTTACACCACAAAATATTATAATATTAAATGTTGAAATAAAAATAATGACGCTATTTTTACGGTAATGTCTTATTATACGACTGTAAGCTAAGCGCCTTTACAATTATTATGAGCAATAATTATTACAATCCCGAGTAAGCTACACTAATATTATAAAGAGGAAAGATTTGTAATTTTGTATGTTTGTAACGAATAGACTCAAAAACTACTAGACCGATTTCAAAAATTATTTCACCAACATTTAGAATAGACTTTCAGGGTGGACATAGGCTTATTTTAACTTACGAAAGTACCTACTGACTCACCGCAGACAAAGTCGCGGGTGGAAAGCTATAATGGATATAAAAATCGGGCATATCGGACCGTGCTCAGTTTCCGTCACTATTCTACAAACAACAATCTCCAAAGGAAACACAAATGTTAGCTAATGTTCTATTCAAAGTTATCTTAGTTGATTTTCGGTAGGTACAAACATTTTAGTCGTCTGTGACTCAAAAACCAATAAAGTCTACTTAGTCGTTAAATTTTTCCTTTTAAGTTCGTTATATGTGCTGTCATTTAAGAAATGTTTCAGATTTTTATTACTTGTATTTTGACTGAAGAGAGGTGTACAGGTAACAAATGTGGGTTACATTATACGTATTACTATTTATGATCTACTATGATATAACGCAACAAAATACATAGGTATTATACTCGTACTAGTATCTATCCACTTGTCTTAGATACTCATATTAACACGATTTCCCTTCAAAAGCCCTACAGCTGGCCAGGAGCGCCAGACGATCTCAACGGGAGGCTTAATTCCACTATGATGGAGTGGTGGGGATCAAGGAAGAGGATACTACTGCCGCGGGGAGGGGGAAAGTGTAAAAGATAAAAGATAAAGATAAAAGATATTTATTCAGTAAGTAGGCCGCACGGGCACTTTTACACGTCAAACTGTCACTGTGGCAGTAGCAGCTCGAGCAGTCCGGAGGCGCATCCCCCCAGCGGCTCCTTATCAGGTACCACAAAGATATCTGATAAAGAGCCCCCCTTGCTCGTGGACTAAGGTTAGGGTATGTCTTTCCATAAGTGGTGCCTCCATACCGGTCATATTAGCTCGTCGTAGCACTTCACGATCTTGCCACTTGATGCGTAAGATAGAACGCAGACATCTCACGTGGAGCGAGTCCAGTTTTCTCATATCTGGTTTGTGAGGCACCAAGTTTCTGCAGCGTACAGAAGTTTAGGCTGAACCAGTGCTTTATAAACTGTAAGTTAAGTCTGTAGTTTTAAGTCGTGTGACTTGTAGTTTTAAGACGAAGCCAGCGGCTTTTGCTATACGTGCAGGAATTTCCGAGGCTAGGCTGTTGTCATTTCTAATTCGGCTTCCAAGGTATCTCTGAAGGATGTGACCTCTAGGGGTTTACCGATGTATTTTAGATAGATGTATTTTAGCGCCGGTAGCGTCCCGGCCTCTTGCTGGTTGTTTAAGGACTTGGATCTTGGAGATACTTATAACGAGGCCAAATTTACAGCACGATTCGTAGAGAGCGTTCATATATTATGCAATAATAACGTGAACATAACGACACGTACGGTACGCGTCACTGCCCCGCCCACATTAGGCCGGTTACACATCGAGAGCAAAATAGATAAAGACATAAAACGGGCTAAAAATAGACGGGGTGAGTTACACAATGTTATCTGGGAAATTATGGAAGATTCGGAGGCAGACGAATATAAAATCTTATGCAATGATAACCTCCTTTGCGGACAAGTTTAAATAAGTTTTATAGATAAGTAGGTAGGTATAAAAATAATATGAACTCATTTCCTGTAGATAACCCGACGAATGTTTTAAGAAATTTATAAGCTCCTTTATTGTAGGAAGTATATGGTATTTTTAACGGTTATATAATTAAAGCTAGGTTTTGTCCGCGATTCCGACCGCGTAGTAAGCTATTTCCTCGAGAACTGTCCAATTTTCTGGGACAAACAGTACCTTATATCCGTCAACTATAAGGACTTTGGAGGGAGGGTTTATAGACTAGAAACTTTCGGGAGAAATACGAATTTGAATGTCAAATACAAAAGTCATCACTTGAACGAATTTTAATCTTACGCGTAAATATGAATCCGTCGTTTGCGGAAAGCCTATTAAGGACAACACAGACTAACAGTCCGCCGGCAGTCCCGAGTCTGTCCGGCGGATTGCCGCTCACCAGGGGCTCTAGCCAAGTGTCACACGCTCCGTAGCGTTTTTGTTCGTTTCGATTTTTAAACCAATCAAGTCACTGGTAGATCACGTGATACGATAAGTCAGGTGGTCTACCAACGCGATTGGACTAGAGACGAAACGAATAGAAACGCTACGGAGCGTGTGGCAGTTGGCTATAGGCTCAATTCACCACACATTATTTTTCAAACGACAGTTCGAGATCGCATGATGTGGGGTGATCCATGAGCGTTTTAACCCCCGTCAGTCCCTTGATCGCATTAAAGTCGAAATTTCTGTAGCCTTGGATGCCATTTTCGGTTATAGAGTGCCCTGACTTTTGTTACCCGAAATTGGCATCCAAAGCTACAGAAATTTCGACTTTAATGCGATCAAGGTACGCCGGTTGAAACGCTGGTGGAATCACCAGCGCACTTTGCTGTGGGGCGCAGGACTGTCCGGCCGAGGTCTATCGACACGAGCGAAAGCCCGGGGCTCCCTAACTCGCTATTGTATCTTCGGTATGATCGCCGACAGCATCGATGGTGAATCACAAGCAGTAACGGGAGTTGAGACAAACAAGATCATGCCATTGACGTCCTAACGTAGGGCTGCTACTGAGATCCAAATATTCATGATTTTCGTTAAAGGTTTTATAGAGCCCGCTATACCATGGTATACCACAATTTCACAACAGCGTTCTTCGCGGATCCAACTTAGAACGAATTTAATTTGAATCCGTTATCTTTGTACAAATGGGCCCTAGACCCCAGCATGCATGCAAGAGATTAAATGACAGGTGCTATGGAAATGAATACGTCTATTCCATATTCTAACGTAAGATTTAACGCTTAAGGTTTAAAATAAAAGTGTCCCGTTACGCAACGCCACTGACAGCACTGCCATGTCCGCTTAGGTGTCTCGTTGAGACGTGCGTCTGTGTGAGTGCGACGTTTCGAACGTTTGTTCGTAGTTTCTTTACTGCTTTCGCTATATTTATACTTAGCCCCCGCCGCCGCACTATGTATTTTTTTCAATCTCAGAAACTATGGATTTTCATACGGTTTTCACCAATAGAAAGAGGGACTATCTAGGTAGGTTATCGGCTGTAATTTATTAATTTAGTTCTACCCGTGCGAAGCCAGGGCGGGTCGCTAGTTTGTGATAACCGTCTTGTCCAGCCCTAAAGGTTACCCACACGATATGCGGTAGATGAATCAGACCGCTAATTCCCGCTATTTATAATTATAACGTATTGTCGGTATTTGTAATTCGGGATTACTCTGGTCTCGTGAATAATCTGTTAAAAATGTGTTCTCAGGAATTTAGTATGAAGGTTGCGCACGCGCATAGAGAAACGCCTTAAAAGGGCTTGCATATAAAATAAAGTAAAATAAGCCATAATCATTTTTTTTTTTGACAACGCGAAAGGACTAGTTGGTGACTCTGCCTACGAAACTAGCGGTCCCGGGTTCGAATCACGGTATTGGCAAATAAGTATTTGTGTGATTAGCGTGAGTATTTAAGTGTGTATTTCTCTCTATAAGTGAGTTTATCATTGCCTATAGTAGTCTTAGTGCACCCATAGTACAGTCACCACACGGGATTGTTGAGCCACTATAGAACCCTCTCACAGAAAGTCGACGGAAAATTTTGACGTAATTTCTTTTGAATGACTTGACGTTGTCATTATGACAGGATTCTATGGTGGCTCAACAATCCCGTGTGGTGACTGTACAAGCCTTGAGCTTAGTTTGGGACTAGGTCACTTAGGTAGACACTTTTATTTTAAACTTTTAGCGTTAAGTCTTACGTTAGCATATGGAATAGATATATTGATTTCCCTAACACCTGTCAAATTATATCCCGTGCAAGCATGTTAAGGACTGCTTTCTACTCATACATCTGTCTCTTATCGTATTTTGACTCTGTGAGCCTGTAGACCTCGCGACCTTAACTTTGCCATTGGAAAACCGCCTTTCGGAACGTTCTGTCCGTTTCCCAAAACACCCTTTCCCAAAACACCCGTCCCAAAATATCAGTTTCTTTAAATGAACGTAGGCCAAAAGACCCGTTTCTCATCGCATCAGTATGTCAAAACACCCGGTTCGCATAGCATCCGTATGCCAAAAGATCCGTCTCCCATTACACCCGTATTCCCAAAAGACCCGTTTCTCATCGTATCAGGTTCGCATAGCATCCGTATGCCAAAAGATCCGTCTCCCATTACACCCATATTCCCAAAAGACCCGTTTCTCATCGCATCAGGTTCTCATAGCATCCGTATGCCAAAAGATCTGTCTCTCATAACACCCGTATTCCCAAAAGACCCGTTTTTCATCGCATCCGTATGCCATAAGATCCGTCTCTCATAACACCCGTATTCCCAAAAGACCCGTTTCTCATCGCATCAGTATGTCAAAACACCCTAGAAACGCATGTTCTGCTATATTTAACACAGAATACCTAAGGCAGAGGAATCATTTTCTACATAAATTAAAAACCATTCGTATAGTAATCAAGAACTTTACTTATATTCAGTACAATATGTATGTATGCAGTGCAGTGCTTAGAACATAAGGGCGGTTTCAGATTGGCGTTTTTCTACGCGCGTCAACGCGCGTTTAGAAGAGCACGGAGCTATAAGTTAAAGCGAGATTATAGCTCCATCCTTTTCTAAACGCGCGTTGACGCGCGTAGAAAAACGCCAGTTTGAAACCGCCCTAACGCTCGGTATAAACAAAAAAATAAAACCACTAGTTCTCGATGAGAACTTCAAACATAACTTAATCGTAAATACGACTTATTAAACGTTCTATTTTATTTATTATATTACAGTCCTACTACTCTTAGAACTTAACATAAAAAGGAAACCTCTGGTAGTGGTTTTAGATAAGAATGTAACTTAATTACGAATACTACTTCGTAAGTGTTTTACTTCATATAAAAATGTCATACACTCAATTTCTCCGAACTGTAATCTGCGTAACAGTTTGCTGTACTCTTCATCAAACAAGATATCATTCTTCCTCCTGTTTTTTTTTGAAGCTATGAAAAGGCTGTTTATTAATTTCGTATCTATACATTTCGCCTCTTTTCTCAATCTGTTAATAAACAGGAAAAAATTAGGATGGGAGGGAATTCTGCTATTTAAGCGTCTATGCCACCCCTCAACGGAATTTGTAGTCCGGTGTTGTTCAAATGCGACACTCAATATATTTGGAGGCATCCTTGGAAACCATTGATTCTCCATGTAAGTTTTGAATAATGTAATGACTTCGTTTTCTGGATACAATTGCGTAATTGATTGCCAAGCTTCAGGAATATAACCTTCTGGTAGTAGAGGTAAATTGGCACTAAGATTTGCTATATCTCTCCCGGAAGGTATTTCGTTAAGCTTCAGTTTTTTGGCGTGTTTCCATTCCGCACCATTGTAGTGATGAAAACAACCACTTATCCGAGCGTTCGGGAAAACAACCCTTACTGCATTCATCGGGGCTCTTTCGAAATCGGCTTTGAAGTTAACCATATTTATATTTAGTTTATCCTTTAATATGGAAAAGAAACGCATATAAGTTGACTCAGTTTTGTTGGGTAACAGTCCGTAAATCACTGGTTTGACATTCGTAGTTGTTTTGTTTGAATTTACATCAATATGAAGGGTATACAACTGGTAGAACGGTCTTGGTACTGACTTAAAAGTACCGTCGCCCATATAAGAGTAACTTTTATTACTGACCATTTTTCTGGCGTGATGAGTAGCAAAAATGAACATCTTTTCTGTTTCGCCGTCTTCACTGAGTAGAAAGTTATCAGCCAAAATTCGTGGAACACGAGCATCTTCGAGAGTATTTACTTGCAATTTATCACACTCTAAATAATTCTTCCTTGCTCTATATAGAGAGCTTCTGTGTGAATCAAATAAAGGCACTGTACTTTGAAAGTTTTCAAAATTATTATCAAAAATTTGTTCTATTATCATTAAGTTTTCGCACACATCCGTCTTGCATTTATCGATTATTAGGCTGACCTCATTATCTTCAGGATACGGGCTACATGCATGTGGTTTAGGCTCTCGTAATACGTTATTGTCTTTATCCAAAGTAACCGAAGTAGTGCAATCCTCACTTACACACCGCCAGTAAGAAGAACCATTCTTTTTATTTTTTGTGTGTAAGTTATAGCGGTAAATACCGATCAGCAAAGATAATTTTCCTTTTTGGGTTTTTATGAATTTAACTTCCATTTTGCTACACACCAATTAAAAATTGCAATAGACATGACATTGGCTATCAGAAAACTCATGTCATCGGATAACAATTGGCCAGTATCAAGTTTTATCTAAGTATATAAGTGGTATTGTAAAGAGGTGTCTCATACACATACCTACGACCTTTGAATTTTATTCCAGTTCATTTTAACTATATTGTTAAAATGAGCGGACGGCATCAGCTTGACTTTTGGGTAAAATATTTATCGGGAAACGGATTATTTAGGAAAAGGTGGTGACGGGAACGGATGTTTTGGGAACGGGTGTTTTGGGAAATGGATATCAAGCAAACTGTATCTTTTGGGAGAATCACATTTTGGGAAACGGATTATTTAGGAAACGGTAGTGACGGGAACGGATGTTTTGGGATTTGGTCATTTTGGGAAACGGATATCAAGCCAAACCTATCTTTTGAGAGAAGCACATTTTGGGAAACACTTATATCGGGAAACGGATTATTTGGGAAAAGGTGGTGACGGGAACGGATGTTTTGGGAACGGGTGTTTTGGGAAACGGACAGAACGTTCCGAAAGGGAAAACCGTTATCCCCGTACATCGACATAGGTCGCGGTCAGTTTACCAACACCGCAAATAAGTTTGTTATTGCAAATCGCATATCTCCGCCATTTTTAAAAATTTTGAAAAACTGAATCGACAAAAAAAAACCTCACAAAATTTCACGAGAATCTGTTGAGAAATGCGACCTGTACAGGAGAACAGCTGGATATCCGCCGAACATAATATGTGACGTTCTCAATATAAAGGGACCTTATGGAGGCAGGCGGTTACGCCGTTTTTAGAACTGTTACCATAGTATTCGTATAGTTACAGGAATAAGAAGAGCTTAACTGCCTTCCTCCATAAGGTCCCTTTATATTGGGAACGTCACATATATTATTATACGATAGCATTATTGCCCAAGCTGATACGGAGACGTCGGTCGCTCGTCGCTCGCTCGGTCAATTATTTATTCAATCGAGAAGACAAATCCAAACACGGACATGGATCATTACCTCCTTTATTTCTGATCATTAATATTTTCTTTACTTAATTAAATGTAGCAACACGGACACACACCCGGATAGAGGATTGTTTTAGTTTATCAAATAGAAATCATCATTAAACAGTGCAGCTACCTGCTGCCAAGTACTTAAATAATAAACTCATTTCATAGATGGGTTGCGTTGTAGATACGTTTTTTAAGGTTTTTGCAAGTGTTTTTAACCCCCGACGCAAAAAGAGAGGGGTGTTATAAGTTTAACATGTCTGTCTGTGTATCTGTGTATGTCTGTGGTATCGTAGCTCCCAAACGGATGAACCGATTTTCGTTTAGTTTTTTTTGTGTCATAGATAATTTTATCCCGAGTGTTCTTAGCCATGTTTCATGAAAATCTGTTCAGCCGTTTGAAGATCATTAGCTCTTTTCTAGTTGATGAGGGGATCTGACTACCTTCCATATATCCTATCGATTCGAAATTTGGTACCGTGTTACTTCAATGATATTGAAACCTATTTATTGTGTCGGGGGTTTTTAAAAATTTTAATTTTACTTTTAATTGTCTAATGTATTTAACATAAAGTGCGCAAAGGTAATTGTATAAATATCTATTTCGAAACTTCGAAAGCTCTATCCTCTTTTTTCCCGAAGTAAAAAAAAGAGGGGTGTTAAGTTTCACGTGTGTGTGTGTGTGTATTTGTGTATCTGTATGTGGCATCGTAGCTCCTAAACGGAAGGACCAATTTTGATTTAATTTTTTTATTAGAAAGGTGACTTAATCGAGAGTGTTCTTAGCTTGATTTGATGAAAATCTGTTTACTAGTTTAAAAGTTATGAACTCTGATCCCGATTTTGTCGGGAGTTCTTTAATACAGGAAATCTTCTAGTGACGAAGTTTTTGCTCATTGCTCAGAGGTTTTTTTAGGCGCTGATGTCGAAGGTTTTTAACTCGGTTATTTTAGGTTATTCATTATACTAATTGCACGATCAAAAGAAAAACAACAATATATTATTATCAACTGTACCCTCACGAATCTAAAGTAACGCATCTGCGTAAACTGGTGGTGTTAACCGACTGCTATTGGCTTTAGGTCGTGCTCGATTAACGCGACCACTGTACGCAGACCCCTTAAATTTGTTTCATGCTACGAGTACTGAAGAACAAGACGTATCGATTATAGACCTTAGTAGATTAGTTTGGTTTTTAATATATTTATGTGTTATTGTATAAGTTAACAAAAAAAAAAGTGAAATGATTTAAGTAATGTTAGTTATACCGGAAATTTTAATAGTTTTTAGGGGACTAAAATATAATGGGTTCTTTGCAATCAATTTAATGGATAAACGTGTACGTTTGGAACCGGACGAGGAAATTACAGAATAACCGATCAAGTGCGTGTCGGACTGAGGGTTCCGTACACATTTGGCCGGTTTTAGTATTTGTTGTTTTTCTATAGGGTGCGTTCTATTATCATACCGGCGCTCGCATGTATACTGGGTGTTTTTTTATTCGTCTTAAACATTTTGGGGGTTAAATCAATTAAGACGAATAAAAAAACACCCTGTATATTATAGCTCCGAGTGTGACGCGCTTTACGCGATCCGCTTGATCGTCTCCGAACATCATAATAAGTTGGAAGAAAAATAATATTTAATTACTCTAGCCACGTTTTAGACGAATAAAAAAACACCCTGTATTACCGTTTTTACTATGGAAAAAAAACGTTAAAAAAAGTTTCTTCTTATTATTTTAATTTTTGACTTTTTTTACTATTTTTTCATTTCATATATTTTGCAAAAAAAATCAACGAGCTATCTTTCACAGTTCAAAAGATACAGCTCTTTTAAGTTAGGACGGACGGACGGACAGCCTAGGCTTAGTAATAGGGTCCCGTTAGACACCCTTTGGAACCCTAAAAACTTAGATGATTTAACTTTGCATTCATAAGAGCAGCAACTACTCCGCATCTAAAATTATATTCCATCGCAAAGGCCGTTATAATTACATTTAAGTGCCGTTTAGTTCCTACACCGAGGCTGGGACTTTCCACCGCCTAAGGCAAGCGTGAACCAGAGTTAGCAAGCGAGGGTCCCGCAGATTATTTTTTTTTGCGTTGTTATTCTGGCCTGTGTAATATGTAACTAAGATAGTTTCAATACGTAAATGGTGTTTCAGGGCGTTTCAACCGCCGTCATTAGTGTTACCAAATATATTGACGAAATCAGTGACACCTACCAGCAACTCCTGATGTAAACAGAAGCAGAACCGGGGATGTAGTTTCTATCAGATAGAACATAATATAAAATATGTTTTTAAATAAGTACCGTAAACACGGGTTACTTTAACCCTGGGGGGTAACATTGCCCACCCAAAAAAAAAACAAATTACTTTTTTTTTTATCAAAATAGATTATACAGACTTTCACTACATATTCTAAAGAAAGTAATTGTTACTTAAAATTGTAAAATATACAAAGAAAAGCTTGAAATATAGGGGCGGACAATGTTACCCCCCCAGGCTAAAGTATCCCGTGTTTACGGTATCAGGTGTTTGTATGTTTATTGTTTTTAAAATAAGGAAAGAATGTTTATTTGGTACAAATTACACATACATCAAGACAAAAAAAAAACACAATGTGTCTAACAGAGTGCCACTGTTCTGTCGTGTTTTAGCTTGCGATGACATATTTTAAGCAATTGAAATAATAAATCAGTTAATAGTTGGTTATTTTGTAAAATAATAATGACAGGATTGAGTGAACCAGACCGGATAAGCAAAGCTTTAACGGCATGGAGATGGTGGACTAACTCACAGCCACCCAGTGGTCAATGACCTCTGAGGTCCATGGACTGCAATCTCTAGATTGCAAATGCGTTGTTTACAAACAGCAATAGTCAATAACTAAGATACAGGGTGTTTGGTACAGTCAAGGTCATAAATATGTATACACTTTAGTACCTTGTCTATTTAATGTCATGTTTAAACTGCCATATATGAATGTCACAGCGATAAAGTGACAAGGCACTAAAGTGTATACATATTTATGACCTTGACTGTACATGGTTGGGACAAACAAAACAACGAAGTGAGGCCATATGCTACATGATTAATAAATAAATGATAAAATTAATTAACTGGTATTTTTTTTATTTCCTTTGCTCTTTTCAATTTTACTACCATCTTTGCACTTTGTTATTTTTTTTTAAACCTTGGGGCCTAGGCCAGATTTATAGGGCTAAGTAAGCAGCATATGGCCCCTCTTCGCTGGTTTCGTTTCAACCATGTGCCAAACACCCTGTATATCTAAGCTAGTATTAAATTCAGTTTTGTGATTCAGAGTAACCGTAGTATGCTAGTTATTAGTTCAAACGACAGAATTAACTGAGGAAGTCAGTTTAACCCGCCCACATACTGTCAAAACATTGATTATAAACGCACACAATTGCTTCCAAACGTTAGCGCTTACAAAAAACGCCCCTGAAACGTCAATTTCGTGAATTGAAAAGCTGATTCACGCGTGACTTCACGGCATGACGATGTCTCGGTGTCGCTATCGTCATACCGTGACGTCACACCTGACGGATACTGCAAAACCGCGTAACTAACAAATTCAAGAAAAAGCAAAATGCACCATACGAAATATGTCAGTAAGGTGCATTTTACAACCTATTGAATTTGTTATTGCGGTATTGCAGTATCGTATCACCGACGATTTGGTTTCCTTTTAAAACGATCAAATTTGGAATGTTTGTTGTTACATATGTAAACGTAACTAGTTCTCGTGACGACGGACTCTTGAGTTCTTGGAACAATGCGCAGGCTCGTTGTTTGAAGTACGATTACTGAAAAACTGTTATCATAGCAAATATAACCATAGGATGCGGATATTCTCCGTTTTTATAATTGTGTCCAAGAGCCAAGGTTGGGTATTAAAATAATCTAAGTAATTTCCGGATTATCATTATGACATACGCATCAAATAGATAGGAGCAGCGAATGTGGCAAAATTATCGCAACTAACCTTTATTGTTATAGGAATAAGAATGTGTTGCGATATAATTGGCCATTTGGACTGCTCCTGTCTATCTGATGCTGACTGTACCGCAACTTCAGTTTTAATAGTTTTTGAATTAAATTCGCGAAACGATGTCAGTTCAATGAATACGTGACATTAAAAAATAAGAGAGTTGCATTTCGTTACGTGATGATAGAAATGTCAATTTAAGGCTAAAACTCAACTTTTGCTTTATATTCATATTCATTTATTTATTTCGGACTATACATCCATAGGGTTAGTAGTAAATACAAATCTTAATATTTAGGGTTAGTGATACAACAACACATGAACACAAGAACAAGAACATAAAGCTAATGCTTTCAATATACTATGAACGCGTTTTGTCTAAGTACATAATATTACATTAATTCCATTTCAAGTCGAGCTTTAGGTAGAGAGAAATTAAAAAAATAAACCACAGTGGGCCCATAATAAATACACATACTTACGTACAAACCTATTCTTATACTAATTAAAAATACGAATAAGGCCTCACTATATATACTTTATATATAGGTATGTATATGCATAAATTTTTTAATAAAAAAAAATAGAACCGTCTTCAAAATAAAAATAGAACCGTCTTCAAAAAAACCCACTAAACAAGACGAAATAATGATCGGCTTCCTAGGAATTGCCTATTTGATGGGTGCCTAATAGGTACATGGAATATATCTAAGCCGGTGTCAAGTAGGTTTACACAATAGCAATGTCACATGATTCTTGCCACCGACTTCGATATATTCCATGTACCTATTAGGCACCCATCAAATAGGCAATTCCTAGGAAGCCGATCATTATTTCGTCTTGTTTAGTGGGTTTTTTTGAAGACGGTTCTATTTTTATTAAAAATTATTTTTCGTCTTTTTTTATTACATTTTTTTTTCGCTTTTTAGTGATACGAGTATAACTATCACTAAAAAAATCGCGTCAACACAAAATCGGTCGAGTTGAACTAATTATATCGCTTAATAACGGATCCATGCGGATGAAGTCACGTGGTATCCATTATTCTTGTATACCAAAACCTTCTCCAGAATGTAACAAATACTTTGCTGAAAACCGAATCTAAATCGGTTCAGCCAAATGCGAGATAATCGTGGACAAACATACATACATACATACATACAAACATACAGGTCAATTTGAGAACCTCCGTTTTTTTTTGAAGTCGGTTAAAAATATCTTGGTTTAACTGGTTGCAATAAAAGCAGCGGTGGCTTTTCTATTTGCCCGCGGATCTCTAAATCAGTGCAGCGTCTCTATGGGGTTATTCTCTCGCGAAACAACATCGAAATAGACATCGACATTACTTCTTATCCATACTTTTGACTTTTAGCTGGTAAAAGTCATCAAAATGTGCTGGTTAGTTTTATTGCAATTAATATCTGGGTCTGATGCATTAAGCTAACTTAACGATTTTCGAAACCAAGAAAACGTATAGGATTGACGTAAGCTAACAATAAGCAGGCTTAACATGCATATATGAGATAAAATTTGACAGGTGCTAGGAAAATTAATACATTTATTCCATTCTCTGACGTAAGACTCAAGGCTTAAGGTTTAAAACGAACGAGTCTCGTCTTTTTTTTTTACCTACGTTGTTAGCCTCTGACGGCTTTGACTACTTCACCAGAGAGAGGGCGAGCTCCTGATAACGTGTCTTTTATCACCTTTTATTACTAAGCGATTTTATCCGGTATTGCTGGAGTAATTAAATAAATCGTTCAAATCTATTAAACTAAGCATGATTCGACGACGCGGTTAGCCTAGTTGGTAGTGACCCTGCCTACGAAGCTAGCGGTCCCGGGTTCGAATCCCGGTATGGGCAAATATTTGTGCGCGAGTATTTGTTCCTGAGTCATGGATGTTTTCTATATATTTAAGTATTTCTTTATATAAGTATGTATATCCTTGTCTAGTACCCATAGTACAAGCGTAGTGCTTAGTTTGGGACTAGGTCAATTTGTGTGAGATTGTCCCTGATATTTATTTATTTATTATTATTATATTTAATTACTCTAGCAACATTTTATTCGTGCTGTCACTTTATTCTTGCATGCATGCATGAGGCTCGCAGTCGCGTCAGCCGCTTGTGTCAATTCCATACATTTTGTCGATTTTTGAAAACCGCTCACCAAACTGCTCACCTGCGTAAGTATCTTAGAGCTGAATATGTCCAATCCTGAGGACTAAGTGAACGCCTCTATGCTTGTCATTTCATGTTTTTGGCGGCAAGGTAAAAGTAACCATTATACATTATAAATAAGATTTAATTAACGTTAACTACATAACGGGTTAAAGACAAACGTCTAGTACAAGTTGTCCACGACTTGTTTGTCACTCGGAAATCCCTTTCTAACTAGTGTATAACGATAAAGACGCACAGAGTGACAAATGAGAAGATACAAGACGGGCTAGCCGCACAGGGGCTCATCTCCCTAATAGTTTCAAAATCAACAAGTAATCTCATCTGTCAGTTAAAGATAGCTCTCTCCTTGTCTATTTATAAGTGTAAGAAAGGGAAAGGGCTAAATTTATTTGACAGATATGCTTTACTTGACGATTGTGAAACAGGCGGTCAGAGTTTTTTTTGACTCGAGTCGAACTAGGCTGTTCTCTGGTAATTTCGACGTAGGATTC
This sequence comes from Tortrix viridana, assembly GCA_963241965.1. Lineage (NCBI taxonomy): Eukaryota > Metazoa > Arthropoda > Insecta > Lepidoptera > Tortricidae > Tortrix > Tortrix viridana. The sequence continues at coordinate 702,946 of OY725176.1, forward strand.
AAAACTATAACTTATAGCATTAAGTAATAACACCTATTAATTTTTTTTCTCCCGCTGCGGCGCACCCGGACAGTAAATTGGGAATACCCACATCCGCGTAAACTAATTTGAATAAACTTAGTTGCCTCCGAGTAATATCTCAGTTCACAAGTTTACGGTTCATAAAATAATGTACGGAATAAACGGACTTTTGGGATTTTGAGAATTTTGTAGTCCTAAGTGGGTTTAATTTTATTAAGAGAATTAGAAGATTAAATCAATGGGATAAAAAGTGTAATAGTTAAGGACTGTTAAGGGGTAAAGAAACGGTAACATTTCAGTTTCGTAACGAAAATAAACGATGCTAAATGAACTTATGAATAATACAATTTTCGTAGATAACGAAACTGAAAAACTTATCCTTTCTAAAGTTCAGTCCTTATCAGTTCTAACTATCTGTACATAGTTAGAACTGATAAGGACTGAGGTCATAAATATTTGTAAACGTTTAGTACCTTGTCAGTTTAATCGCTGTGACGTACATATATTTATGACCTTGACTGTACACTTTTTACATTCTCCTAAATAAGATTTTACATTTACTTAAATAAGATCAGGGGTTGTAATATGAGCTGTCAAAACCTGACAATCTTCAGGCAGTGAAAAGACAGAGATGTATGGGTTGTACAACTTCCTCTACCTCCTCTCTCTCTTCCTCTTCCTTCTCACTGGAACTCGGCAGGTCTTGACAGCAGCAGCAGCAGCAGCAGCGGTCATAATACGGTCTCAGGTAACACTAGAAAATGTAAGCTGCATTTGCTCTCTCTTAAGGCTTCGTCATACAGCCAGCGCGTCACGCCTGCAGCGGCGCTCGGCGCGTTCTTAGCGTGACGCCAGCGCGGCGTGCGTGGCAGTCACACTGCAGGCAGCAGAAAACGCCATGCAGCGCGGCACGGCGCGATCGCGCAATGCAGCGCGGCACGGCGTGATCACGCCAAGCCGCGCTGCACGGCGTGTTCCAAAGAGTAAAGTAGCTATAGAGTGGCGACTCTATAAATGTTAGCTAATTTTCTTTTCAAACTTATCTTAGCTGATTTTCGGTAGGTATAAACATTTTAATAGTCTGTAACTCAAGAACCAATAAAGTATATGCGCTTTCATTTAAGATATTTTATACATTTTTAGTATTTGTAGTTTTGGCTGTAGGGGGGGACACTTGACTCTCACAAACGGATCCCTTAATCAAAAAATAGTTTTTGCGAAACCATCCCCACCTTACGTGTAGGGGAGGTACCCTATAAAAGCCGGTCAAGTGCGAGTCGGACTCGCGCACCGAGGGTTCCGCACAAACTTGTAGGCATACCTAGTTCGTAAATCACGGAAATACCATATAAACAAAGTCCAGTATAAACTGACACGCAATCAGTATGCACTTTCGTACTTAGTGAGTGTCAGTTTATATTGGACTTATTTTTTATGTGATGTACCTACAAATTAACGGTTTTCGGATTTTTCCCTTTACTTGTGCTACACGACATTGCTTCTTGCCAAATTTCATGATTCTAAGTCAACGGGAAGTACCCTATAGGTTTTGATTCCCTTGAGATTCCCTTCAATATGCGGCATAAACAGCCGTATCTTTTGATTGCGTTGATTTAGACGTTTGATTTTTTTACTGATCCAAGGGATTGCAGACCTTAGTATTTGATATGAATTTCAACTTGATACCTTCACGCGTCCCTGAGAAAAAGGGTCATGACAGACACACAGACAGACAGACGGACAACAAAGTGATCCTATAAGGATTTCGTTTTTTTCATTTGATGTACGGAACCCTAAAAACGGACAGACGGACGGACATGGCGAAACTATAAGGGTTCCTAGTTTGACTACGGAACCCTAAAAATGAGGGCGCTGTTCGGAATAAAATTGGCAACATGATCCAAGGTTTACTCTAACCTGTGTTGGTTGCCATTTGAAAATAGCTTTAGTTCAACCTGCACTTTCTAGATACAGCACTTGTCATACAAGCAAACTTGACCATAGAGTCGCCACTCTCCAGTCGCCAGTCGCCCTCTATAGTTACTTTACTCTTTGGAACGCGTCGCGCTAAGAACGCGCCGTGCAGCGCTGCATGGCGCGATCGCGCCGCGCCCGGCAGTAAAATCACGCCATGCCGCGCTGCACAGCGCGGCCGAGTTGTACTGGCGTGGCGCGCCTGCAGCGGCGCGCGGCGCGCTTGCTGCTCATCGCGGCGCGACGTGATTCTGTGTGACGGCCTGCATACCTACAACTCCTTGTTAATTTCCACGCTAAGAACGCGCCGCACGCCGCTGCAGGCGTGACGCGCTGGCTGTATGACGAAGCCTATATATAAAAAAAAAAACTGCTGTAAAATGAGATATATGAACGGAATTATAAATGATATGTGCGAACGTGCGAAAGCTTAAGTCAATCATATAATAAATAATTAGGTATACAAGGGCCTGTTTCACAATCGACTAGTTTATTTGCCACTTTAAGTTACCCCTCTCCTTGTCTATTTGCAAGTGTAAGAAAGGGAAAGGGCGAAATTTATATGTCAAATATACTTTACTTGGCGATGGTGAAATAGGCATTAAATATCAGGGCGATAATCTCACACATTGTTTAACTGCCGCACTCAGAGACATCAATTAATTTTTAAGTGTCATTAAAGTTGCTGCTGTCACTTTTTTTGCTATAGCGATAGACTAACTGCCGCGCTCAGAGACGTCAATTAAGTTTTAAGTTTCATTAACGTTGCTGCGTCTTATTCTATTGCTATCGCAAAGAAAGTGACAGCAGCTACTTTAATGAAACTTAAATCTTAATTGACGTCTTTGAGTGCGGCAGTTAGTCCCAAACTTAGCTCTAGGCTAACTAAGTAATGGGTATTAGATCGACTGTCCCTATGAACATAGTCGGATCTGCTAAGCGGCTGCTTTGCAGATCCGACTATGTTCATAGGGACCGTCGAGATTATGATGTTCATAGGTACTTGTATGGGGACTCCCCTTATAATTTTACTTTAAACTTTTTATTATTTGTTAGGAAATCCGCCGTTATCACATATTTTGCAAAAAAAATCAACGGGTTATCTTTAACGGTTCTAAAGATACAGCTATTTAAAGTTAGGACGGACGGACGGACGGACGGACAGCGTAGGCTTAGTAATAGGGTGCTGTTAGGCACCCTTCGGTTACGGAACCCTAAGAATTACAACATTTTTATCTTTATTTATCTTATATATGTGCTGTCCTGTTTAGTTTTAATATTGTTTCTGTCATTAAATTGAACTGTCTGTTGTGATGTGTTTATCAAATAAAATGTGATATTGTTTGAGTTTAAAATTGTCCTCAAAGTAGATTACCATATTTGCAATATGTTTTTATACATTTCATCGTAAGCGGATTTCATTTGCAATATCGCTATCAGTATTATAAAAGATATGTACAACTTATCAGGCGCCGGCGACGCACGCGCCGCGCCGTTTCCGTAGCGACTTGTACCTATTATCTACTCTGTGGTAGCGATACGATTCTAATTGATGACAGTTCATAGAAAACTATCACTATATTCACTGGGTTTTTCACACAGTAAAGAATGTGATTATTCATATTTTTTAGATATCTAACCATCGGAGCACAATTTACTTTATGATTTGAAAAGTTATTTATTGGTAGTTTCTTGCGGCGCTTCTTCTCTGCTAGAACCAGGAATATTAGAATCTTGGTCTCTTCTTTCTGAGAATAATAGTCTACGTCATTATCATCCGGACCAAAGGAACTATTCTTTGTCAAAACCAAACCATCATTACTTACATATTCGACACAGCATGCTTTTTGCTTCATGACTAACGTTACATAGGTACCTACCTACTTATTCTACAGCGGGCTTAACATGCATGCGCGAGATAAAATTTGACAGGTGCTAGGGAAATGAATATATCTATTCCATAATTTAACGTAAGGCTTAACGTTTAAGGTTTCTCGTCCTGACTTATATTACCATTTATTACTAAGTGACTATAGCGATTTTCACATTTTTATACCGACTTTATCAAACCGGGACACTTTTATTTTAACTAAGCGTTAAGTCTTACGTTAGAATATGAAATAGATGTATTCATTTCCCTAGCACCTGACAAATTTTATCTTCTGCATGCATGCTAGCCAGGCGTCATTAGTTCCAAATAGAACGGATATACGGTGATGTCATCTTATTTAGGTTAAAAAACGTAGATAAATGACCAGACACGTGAGCACACCAATTTATGTATGTTTGTATGTAAACTCTTCATTTTCAATCAAGAATTACATGAACTAGGTGCATTACCAAGAATATGGTCATAGTACAGCCACAAACGTTAATTTAGGACCCATTTCAAAAAAAATATTGCTTGCAGTTGTCAATGTTATTAGAGATGCCAAGTCATTTGTAACTTACCGGAAACTCCACCTTATTGCTGTAGAATGTCAGATTGACTTTGGACCTAAAGTGGGTCCCAAATTAACGTTCGTGACTGTACAAGGGCGAGCTTATCCCTTAGAGGGATCTTACTCAGTTTACCTCTCTAACTGCCGCACTCAGAGATGTCAATTAACTTTTAAGTTTTATTAAAGTTGCAGCTGTCACTTTCTTTGCTATAGCAATGTCTCTGAGTGCGGCAGTTACTTCGTAATTAGAAACTTTCGAAGAGTGTGATCCGATTACGATTGACCATTATTTTCATATTTTTATGATTTTCTTAACATTTAGGGGCACGAGGTTTGCATCAGATAGTAATTTGTTTAAATCATTGTCATCATTGAATTAACCGATGCTGTAATTAGTTTAGTTCAAAAAAAATCCCATTGGAATTTATCAGTTAGGTTAGGACATTTTGGTAATATAATTATTTGTTCCTTACAATCTGTTAATTTGAGTATACAGCGTATACCCGAGAAACGAATTATTTTTCCCATTGCGTAATAATAATATTTTATCACCGGATATCATTGACTCAGTTGAATAATTTAAAGCTATTCACAATAGCTATAAGAGGTCACATTTCACGCCTACCACGTGGTGCTGTTATGGTTAACACGAGTTAAGGCATTTTCTATTAAATATCGGTGTTTTTAGATTTTTAATGGTGCTATAATACAAATATAACTATTAAGCTTTAACAGAGTTAAATAAAATAAATATAAAACTTTTTATTCGTCTGTAACTCAAGAACTAATAAATACTACCTACTTAGTTAGTAAGTTTTCCTTTTAAATTCGTAATGTGCTTTCATTTCAGATATTTTTCAGATTTTTGTGTACTTGTAGTAGTGTGCGTGTTTTGTTAAATTACTTGATTCAGTAAACCAACACACCTAAATATTAATTATCAATCAACATTCAAAAACAAATAAATGATTACCTATGAGTATCAACTGCACATGTCAAAAATTGGGTCACAGTTGCATCGTGGACAGATTCCATTGAAATAGAAAGTGGGTGGTGTGCTGGCTGATGCAACGAGAGTGATCCAACGATCAGCGTCAATTCATCAGCTAACCAGTTCCGCCTGCGCGTGTGTAAACATGTTTAATGCAATAGCTTTTACCTTGACTAGTGTAATGTGTCGCGGTTTGGACTGTTAGGATTTGGATGTTGCTTGTTTTGTCAGTGAACAATGTACTTATAAATTAGAGGGTCTGGGAAATTACGATGCGAAAAATGACTACTACGCGGATTGAGTCGTGGGGAATAGCTACAAGAATATATTTTCACAAAACAATCAAATTTTAGAAAAGTTCTTAATAAACTTAAATTAAATACCCTAAAAAGATTCCCAAACGACTGTTTGTAAGACTGACCTCGGTTAACACAGTATTAATTAAACCTCTTTGACGGATTTCCTTATTACAGTGACTTAACAGAACGTTAGTATTAAATATAGATATTAAAATGCGGGTCTTCCCTATAAGGTCAAAGGTTGCATAAACATGTATAACTATCGTTATCGGTTGTATGTATGTGTGACTATCGTTTCGGCTACGAACGACGCGTGTAATTAAATTAACAATGTAATCAGGAAAAGATCAAACAAAGTCGCTTCCCGCCGTCTGTCCCTTTGTATGTATGTATGCTTAGATCTTTCAGACTACGCAACGGATCTCAATGCGGTGTCCATCATCAGTTAGATTTTTCACGGAAGGTTTATGTATATAATATGTAGTACTCGGAGCGAAACGAAGGCGTCGCTAGTAACGTATAATCGCTTTTACTGCATAAGAAGTTTTCATGTTACGTGGAAATGGAGTCAATGCGATACATTTTTCACATTTCTACGATCGTGACCTTTAAATTATTCTGTGTAACCTTGAGAGGTCAGTAAATATGTATGGCGAAATGCTAGTGAATTTGCGGAAAAACAATGAAGAGGGAAGCGGAAATGTAACCGTAGGGAACAGCATTTAGCCACCACTCGACAGCGCCTTCAGAAGTGCAACAAGTCGTTGCACGTCATGGGTCCTCTAATATTTAATCAAATCCCGGCCCTAATCAGGGAATGCAAGTCTACACCTAGTTTCGACCGTAAACTTAGAGGGTGGTTGACAAAGAAGGCTTACTATTCCGTCAATGAGTACCTTGATGATATTGACATAATTATTTAATTTTGACCGACTACTTATTTGAAATGAAATGACGACGATATATTATCAGCTGTAATTATTGTAATATTGTACTTAACCTGTAATTATGGTCATTGCTGCTATGTTTTATTATTATTAATATTTATTATTTATTTAATTCTCAACACGTGACAACTATGACCATGTAAAATCCTTACTGAATAAAGAATTATTAATTATTAATTATGACCATGTAAGCTGTCTCTTCTTTTTAATATTCGTAACTTTTCACTAGCCCAAAGTCTGTCCGGCGGCCTGCGTTAAATCTATGAAGAAAATAAATGAAATCGTACGAGAAACTGACGGTCTGTGTCTTAATACGATGAACTGACGGTAACCGACCTGCGGACTGTTTAGTCTGTGTCTCCCTTTATGTTCAGCGTTGCGGCGTGCGGCGCGACGAACCTAACCGATTAATGACTAGCGACTCGCCCTCGCTTTGCTCCGGGTACTATTATATACATAAACCTTCAGTAAAAAATTATCTATCTGGTGGTGAAAACCGCATAAAAATCCGTTGCGTAGTTTGATAGCTATGCGTACATACATACAAAAGAACGGACGGTGGGAAGCGACTTTGTTTTATACTATGTACCTAGTGATTATAGTAACGTTCATTCAATCACCTTGTGATAAGCATGCCCTGCTATTTCATAAAAAAGCAGACAGTACGACATATGAAACTCAACCTTTTTATCAACTTCATTTCAAGAACTTCCAATGATTCGTCATTTTTGATAACGATTTATTTGACGAGCTTGATATCGCCATAGCAACAACGTGTCATTGAGACTTGATCGGTTTGCACTTGCTCAGTCGTGGCACATTATTATATAGACTAATATTATAAATGCCAAAGAGTCAGTTTGATGATTTTTTACAGACTAAAAAGAAAGGAAGAGGTTCTTAATTCCTCGCGTTTGTAAATTATTTGGACGTAGTTATGACTTGATTATTAGAATCAAATTGGTATAGAAATATAACTAATTTACAATCTCTATATTCACATTATATAAATGACTACCTAGTCTAGCTCTAGCTGTTGATTCCATATGATTCTCTTTCTTGAGGATTCTATGAGGATTTCTCGTGTTCTTCTAATATCTAATAGGTTCATCGGCATATTCAAGTTGCCTTATATTATATATTATCCAAGTTATCAATTACTGTGTCACAGTTCATTCAATTTTTAATAGAACGTGACCGTGTGACGAATCGTTATATCACGTGGTGATAAGAAACGAAGGCGGATTTTTACACATTTCATTGATATCCAACGTCTCGGAGGAATCCACATGTTTTGTCTTGTTACTAAGTGTGATAAAGATACTCGTATTAATAATAATAACTATGTAAATATCAGGAGACAATCAAACATAAATTGACCTAGTCCCAAAAGTCCACGATACATCCCCATATGCCCTTACCTAAAATCAAACCTGCTAGCTTTGTAGAAAGGGTTAACTGGTAACCACGCATTCCTAATGCCACAATATGTAAACTTCAAGTAATAATATCTAAATTATCCCTAATAATCCCTGAATACCATGTTGAGGTTGTTGCTACGCTGGCATCTGAACGGAACTTTGATGGTTGGTTACACATCTGTGTAAATAATGACGTGAAAGCATGGACGTCTGAGTTCAAAGTCTACCCAGACAGTCTACGTAGTGTCTCTCAAACTGGTAAAGATTTGCTGGTAGAGTCATACAAGTAAAAGTGAGAGATTGGATAGGTAGGTACATAATTTGTATTAAGTAGTATTGATGGTAAAAACAAAAGTAAAATTTTCCAATTTGAAAAGGTACTTTTTGAAAATGACTTTATTGGTAGAGTCGACATTGAACCCTGTCATAACTCATAATGATGCAACATCTAATCACAGAAAAGAAATTACGCTAAAGTTAATCATGGACTTTTTGGTACAAGGTGACTCAACAACTAAAGCCTATGACTGTAGGTACACCTTTAGAATCTTAAAAACACGTCACAATGTGGTCAAGAGAACTGGACATTGGGGAAAAACATATTACCAATTACCAGTGCAATAGGCAATGCACTTACTGCAAAAATTTCCTCCTTTCAATGCTTTCAATGCAATGCAAGTAGATATACACAATAGCAATGACACCATGATTCTTGCCACCGACTTCGATATATTCTATGTACCTATTCGGCACTAAATAGGCTATTCCTAGGACTCCTATGAGGCTGGTTTTTATTTAACGCTTTTTAGTAGGTTTTTGAAGACGGTTTTATTTCTTTGTTAAAAATTTTTTTTTCGCTTTTTAGTGATGCACCTCTTATTATTATGTGATGAACTAAAGCACATAAACATCACATTAAGAAAAAATAGCCTAATACCAATCTCTCATCACCCTTAACAAAATGTCGCTGCCCAAGATGCAGGGCCGTTAATCATTGAGGAGTTCTCCCGGTACTTCACCATTAGTTGCACTTCACCATATGTGTTATAATGAGTGTAAAACTAGCTTCATAGTCTTAATAAGGAAATCTCATTGCTGGCGTCAATCACATACGACTAAGCCAGTTCTGGTGGTCACCTCTGGTCTTCATCATCAGTTCCTCGTCGCCAAGAGGTGCTTTTGTAATGCAATTTCTTAAGGTCTTGCAGGTAATACCAAAATCGCTGTATGTGTGCCTATAACTTTTGAAGAGTTCCCTCCATTTCTCATGGATCCCATCATCAGATTCTGATTTCGTGACAATGGGCCTACCTCGGAAGTATATCCTTTCAAACAAAAAAATAATTTTCAAAATCGGTCCACAATTGACGGAGTAATCGCGTAACAAACATACAAAAAAAAAAAAAAAAAGCAACATACAGACGAATTGAGAACCTCCTCCTTTTTTGAAGTCGGTTAAAAACACGTCACAATGTTGTCAAGAGAACTGGCCACTGGGAAAAACATATTACCAATTACCAGTGCAATAGGCAATGCACTTACTACAAAATTTTCCTCCTTTCAATGCTAGCGGATACAGACCTTCACCACCGACCTCTTAATATTTAATGACGTCACTGTTCCGGATTCTAATTGGACCGCTCGGAAACGAATGACGCGCCAAATAACCACTAGGTCATTGGCACCGGAGAAAAAGCCGCCAGCCCGAGTCATCGCTTACGCAACTATTGTAATGCCGTTAACATTGAGATCCGATGATCCATCAACGAATGATTATCTAAAGGACACGGCTAGGACAACTCCATTTGAATATTTTGTTTAACACGAATATTGTGTCTCAACGGTCTTGCGAGGTCTTAATGAAGATCAAGGTCGGACATCATTAACACATGCTTGACAGTTTCATCATCTTTTTGGCTCCTAACGGGAAAGTTCGAGAACGTGATGTCTTTGCAATATTGACACTATTTTATAATAACTCTGTCGTAATGGTACAGTCACGAGCTTTAATTTGGGACCCACTTTAGGTCCAAAGTCAATCTGACATTCTACAGCAATAAGGTGGAGTTTCCTGTAAGCTACAAATGACTTGGCATCTCTAATGACATTGACAACTTCAAGCAATATTTTTTGAAATGGGTCCCAAATTCCATATTAAGGATAATCCGTTCGGACATTCCATATTAAGTCACTAGAAAGAAATTACGCCAAATTTCTTCTAAAGGTTTTAAAGAGACTCAAGAGTTGAAGTCTAAGACGAACAGTCGCAAGTGCAGCCTGCCGAAATGCACGTAGCTCTTAACCTTCGCAAAATTATTTAGCTTAAAGTCTACGTGACTGACCACGAGTAGGACTACTTAATTCAGAAAAGGAAAAGTAGGACATCAACCAAGTTTTTTCTAAAACATTGAATGTGGGTCCTGAGCGAGACATGTCTGCTATCACGAGCTCCACCTTTTCCTTTTAACAAGTTGCTCAAGGTTCTGTCTTAGGGCCACCATTCTTAATATTTCGCAGAAATGCGAGCCCAAGTCTAGGCAGGATTTCATTTTACTTAGCGTTTATTTTGGATAATAGGTTATATGCAGGTTGATAATAAAGTTGAGTTTCTTACGTGATAAAATATAGTATATCCGAAGGAGTCGATTTATCTTTTCCTGTTACGTTTCCTTAAAGAACCAGTCTGAAAGCCCTTCTGTATTTCTGGGAATCAAGACCGGCCTTTTAATTAGCACTTTTATCTGTTCAGGTTGATTTCTCGTTTTTTGACCCTTGTGTGTAATACACGTGGTATTTTACGTAACTTAACTACGGTGGACAAATATGTTGAGTTGAATTGAGTAGAATTAAGTAAGTAAGTGTCGTTTGTCACATAAAGAGTTGTAATAAATGAGATTGATAAAACAGTTCATTGAATTATTCATTTATATTTTGTTATAGCAACTGTTATCATTAAAAGTAATCATTATTGAATCGCGTTCAGGTTAAATTAATGTTTTATTTTTACTAGCTATTATTTAGCTTAAATAAATATATCAGGGGACAAACTCATTCAAATTGACCTAGTCCCAAACTAAGCCCTAGGCTTGTACTATGGGTACCAGGCAACAATATACATACTTATATAGAGAAATACATACTTAAATATATAGAAAACATCCATGACTCAGGAACAAACTCGCACTCATCACACAAATATTTGCCCATACCGGAATTCGAACCCGGGACCGCTAGCTCAGGTCACTACCAACTAAGCTAACTGCGTCGTCACCGCTTACCTTGCGCGTGCTTACCTTGTTTGTCTTGGGTTCAATCTAGTAACTGAACTTTTACCCCCTTCCTGTTGACCGATTATGTAACTTTGGTGACAATGCAATGATATGTTACCTTGGAGCTAGTCTGATGATGGAGACGGAAGGTCACATGATAAACCCGTCGTGTTTGAGCTCGTAGGATTTGTCTTGATAAGCAGATGATGCGCAAAGAAAAGTACAATCCGCAACAAAAGCTTGTCCCAAAAATGAAATTCGGTTGGGTTATTAACGCAGGAGAACTAAAGTAACAGATATAGCTCACCGAATAGCAAACCTTAAGTGGCAGTGGGCGGGGCACATTGCTCGTAGAACCGATGGCCGTTGGAGCGGAAAGGTTCTAGAGTGGCGACCGCGAACCGGGAGACGAAGTGTCGGCAGGCCTTCCACAAGGTGGACCGACAATCTGATAAAGGTCGCGGGAAACCGCTGGATGACAGCAGCAGAGGACCGGTCGTTGTGGAAAACCTTGGGGAAGGCCTTTGTCCAGCAGTGGACGTCTTGCGGCTGATGATGATTAACGGTAGAACTCGAAAGAGCATCCTTTGATGTGCGTTGGGTTGCATGGTTACTGTTTTTTATTGCGCAATGTTTTAATTTATTTAATTTATTATGTGTATACAGCTGTTTAATGAAGAACTACGTCAAGGTTGTAATGACGTAGCGTATTGGCAAACATTACGTCTATCCGGTGATCTGTCACCTTTTTTTGCTGCACTGTTCAAAGCCACTTTTGCCAAAAAAGAAGGCAGTACGATAGTACGGAGTTCATACGTTCATACTGTCTTTTGATTACGGAGGGCAATTGGACGCTGTTCCTGTAAAAAAAACAATTGCGTCACTGAAAAGGGAAATTTGGTAATTATTTCCAAGAACTACCACGTGACTTGACTGATTATAGGTAAAGTATGAATGGTTACTTATTAAGATAACGTTTCAGACGGTTAAGTAGATAGCGGGTCTTCATATGTCGTTGACCTAAAGACATTGCTTAGGTTACCCGCTATGTGGGAATCTATAACAATATTATAAAGAGGTAAAGTTTGTAAATTTGTTTTTTTGTTTGTATGGAAGGGGTAATCTCCGGAACTACTCATCCAATTTCAAAAATTCTTTCACCAACATTTAGAATGAACTTTCAGGGTGGACATGGCTATATTTTAACTTACGAAAGTACTGACTCTCTGCAGACGAAGTCGCGGGTGGAAAGCTAGTGGCTATAAACGAGAGTCATAAGTCTTAAGTGAACCTGCCTACGAAGTAGGAAGTTAAAGTGGTCCCGCGACTCCCGCGTTTGATTTCCGGTATGGGCGAGCGCAAGTATTTGATTCTGAGTCTTGGATGTTGTATATGTACTTATTTATATAGTTTATATTTCTCTATATAAGTATGTTTAGCGTTACCCATAGTACCTACCCTCGCGCTTAGTTTGGGACTAGCTGCCGCACTCAGAGACGTCAATTAATTATTAAGTTCCATTAAAGTTGCTGCTGTCACTTTCTTTACTATATCAATAGAATAAGACGCAGCAACTTTAATGAAACTTAAAAATTAATTGACGTCTCCGAGTGCGGCAGTAGGGGCAATTTGTGTGAGATTGTTCATTTATTTAATTTAATTAACAACTGTTACCTTGATTACTTCACTCTAAGTTTTTGTCCCCAAATAAAAACTACCGGTAACTCTTCCTAAGTAATTAAGAGGAGGTTTCCTCGTTAATCGTCTAGCTGAGAACGGACCAAGCGGTTCCGAGAATCGCTTTCACCGACTGATGCAATTACCGCGAATAGTCTGGTCACCCGCCGGAGTCCAAGAGCTGAAGCCGTTAATAGAGGCTTTATCGCTAGCCGACCAGAAAACAAGGTATGAAACAATTGGGATAGAACTCTTTTACAATGAATGCTAATAAAAAAAAATGAATATAGTCTTACCACTGACCCCAGTCATGTCAATAGACGAGCATACTCTCCTCGGGCTGGCAGGAGATCGTCCATTCCGTCTTCTACCTCAATTCCCTTTGCTTTTTGACTGACATTAGCGTGTAAGGTTGACATTTTCACATGGCATGCAAAATGTCAATAGCACTATGTTCCATACATTTAATCTTTCCCTCTGCGTTTTAGGGCAATAATAATAAATAATAATAATCCAGCCTATATACGTCCTACTGCTGGACACAGGCCTCCACTCACAATGAGAGGGTTTGGGCTATAGTTCCCACGCGGGCCCAGTGCGGATTGGGAACTAAGGTTTCCTCACGATGTTTTCCTTCACCGAAAAGCACATGGTGAATTTACAAATTATATTTTGCACATATTTCGCGTTTTAGGGCAATTTCATTTATAAATGATTCTATTCTATTATATTTACCTTAGCTCTGCACACTGTCTCTTAGACTATATGGCACGCTTTACAATCGATCTGTTACACCGACCGGAATGTAGTGACATTGCCACGCTTGAAGCACGTGCCATCAAACAATTCATTCAAATATGAACCATAATACTGAATACATAGACTAGTTCCCTACAAGCAACATTTCTGGTATCTAGTATCCATTACAATAGAAATCAAATTTAGTATTAGTCAGATAAAGTTGAATTTCGACTAACACTTATTGCAGTTACGTTTTACGTTTATGATTCAAGGTAACCGGTTTGAAGTTTGAAATTTTCATTCATGACTACGAGTACAAAGAAGGTCATACTATATCGATAAGAATACTATGTGCGTAATTTGCTGAGATACTTTCATGTAAAGTTTATAAGTAGATGATCAATTTGGTTCCTTGTCGCTTTAACTCGACACTCAGTAACGTAAGGCAGGCCAACCCAGATGTTAAAGTGACATGGTACGAAAGTGATCAGTAAGGGCATTGACTGTACAAGGTTGACGATCCATATCAGTTCATTAATGATCGTTCCAGTAACTGCGACTTGGCACTTTGACTTGATCTTGGGCTAATACGCAGCGGATATTGCATTGATGATGATAAGTCTTCGGAAACGGCATGTAAGATTGAAGTTGACCAATATTCAGCCACTCGAACGGCAGCTGGTGGCGCGTCAGGGCACAGGAGATGCGCCATGGACCGCGGCGCGGTTCAGCAGGCCTTGGCAGTGTAACCCCACTGTGTGACAGATTCTCTGCATATCTAACGACCTAGGTGCGCAGTCTGATGAGAGACTTCCATGTGCACCGCGGTCGCTTTTAATGTCATTAAAAAAGTGCTGGTAGCATTCTAGAGGAAAATCATTGTATTACTTTAATAGTAAATCAAAGAAAAAATGTGTGAGTTTATGTGATTTGAACAAGGTTGAAGGTATTGACAAATAATCAAACCTAATGGGTCATTCACAACCGCAGAAACAAAACTTGTCTCTCCTGTTCCAAAAAGTTAAGGACTTTGAAACCAATTTTTTAGGCTTAAGATATAGCCGCGTAATGGGAGCCCGGTGTAGTTTTGGCCCGTGTCCAAATTAAGTGAGTTAAAAACTCCCAAGTCGTTAACTATTAGGAACAGAAGGGACAATGTTGAACCTAAATCTATGTATAACCCTAATAGGAGATCGATAATGTGCCCACGACCCGCAATCCCAGATAACTTTAAATCGCATATGTAACTACCTATTAAAAACGAGTGACATTTCGCAATTTTCATCAAGCTGCGATCCCCTGCAAATTAAATTAGCTTGGATAATTCAATAAATATTAAACTCAAACTCAAAACATTTATTTGACAAACACACTGCAACACAAAAGACAAAGTTCAATGAAAATTAAATACCATCGTCGAACTAAAAAGATAAAAAGATATAAAATTAAAAATGAGCAAAAATTTAGTAATGTTGCGCTGCAGTGTGAGGTCAGATAGGACTCAGCTCAGCACGTGCTGCAGCTAGAGCCGCAGCGCTGGTTTTCAGCTGAACCCCGGTGTTTACCACGTAGCTGAACGCGAACGCGTGACAAGAAAATATATATAGTTACTTATATGAATAAATAAATGTGTAAATTATGTGATGTGGTCAAAAAGGTTTGTGAATTAATTAATATGAAATTGGGTTTGCCTTATAGTAAGTGTGACTGACTTAATATTATGTGTGTGTATGAAAAATGATAGTTTTTATACGTGTAGAAAAGATACGTGTAGATTTTTATACGTGTAGGAAATATAATAATTTTTCGACACCTTAGTGCAACTATACAGAAAATAAATTCCTGTCAATTCCAAAATCCCAGTTCAGCGTCAGACCATTATATATTTTATCGTCCATGTTTTCCACACATGTTTACCATTCTATAGTTTTTCTTTTATTTATTTATTTAATCGTAAGACGGAGTCTGGCGGAGTAAACTGAAGGAAATTCTTAATGTTAACTATAAGTCGATATCCAGGCTACGCAGCCAGTCGAAAGCCTCATCAGTCAGATCTTCTAGAGACAATATACTTCTCATTTGTTTTCAAACGTTAATTTGGGAACGCATCTGTGGTTCCTGTCCTAGGAGCCTAACGTACCTAGCGTCTTAAGGAGCGTCCCCACTGAGAGCATTCGGCGTCGAATATTCGAGTGGTGTGCACATTGAGCTGAGCCAAAGCTTACAAATTATAGAAATTATTACTTGTTTACAAATGCTCGGGTAAGAATGCTCGTAGTGAGGACGCTCCTTTACGCAACTCAACGATTTTCAAAATCAAAGATACTGAGTATACATTGTATAGTATTGACGTAAGCCAACGATCTAGCGTCAACCGCTTCAATTCCATACATTTAGTCGATTTTCGAAAATCGATAAGTTAGCGTAACGTCTAAGCCTAAGTCTAGCCTAAGTCTAGTCTAAGCCAAGTCGTCGGCCTAAGCCCCAGGAGTTTTAGGTGTCCATAGGCAGCGGGGATTACTTTCCATAAGGTCCTAATCTATAGCATTTTTTTTACTTTGCCTTTTAACCGTAGTTATTTTGTCAACATCTGTCATTATCGTATAATAATATGATGAAATATTGAAACATTCCTTTTAAGATTAAGATTACGTATATGCGTGGCTCGTGTCACCTGACGAGGCATGACATCAGGCAAGATACGGTTATCGCCTTATCGGTCATCAAACGGTTATCAAACTATTGTGGTGGGAGCGATTAGATACTTCTAGAGGTGATGAGTAGAAGTGAAGAGTAAATAGTTATGCAGATAATGGTGTCATTTTAATTTACAGAAGGTTAAGATAATCTCGTTGAAAGTAGTTTAACATGACGACTCTACTTGCTGGGCTTGTCCACGACTGAAAATAATTAATGGTACTGTTCGTTCTTACTTAAAGTGGTAATAGCGGGTGCTATATTCAGCGGCTGCGAGATTAACATGCAAACACGAGATAAAATTTGATTGGTGCTAGGGAAATTAATACATCTATTCCATATTCTAACGTAAGACTTAATGCTTAAGGTTTAAAATAAAAGTGTCCTGTCTTGATAAAATCGCTATAAAAATGTGAAAATCGCAATAGTCGCTTAGTAATAAAAGGTATTAAAAGTCAGGACGAGTCAAGCCCGTTCTGCTGTTAAAACTGGATCACCACTACTATTTACATGATATTTACAGGTATAATAAGAGAACTGATAAATTCAAACTGAATTTACATATCTTTATTATAGTCTTCAATATTATTACATCTGTCAAAATGCGCTGCCTTCTAAAACAAAGTCGGGTTAGTTACACCATTTAAAACTCAAGAACGGCTCGACCGATTTTTACGAAATTTGGCACACAGATAGTTCTGGTTAAATCTGGATTGGGAAATTTACTAGTTCCCGAGGGCCTTACATTTTCAATGACTTTAATAAGTTCACGCGTTTAAGTTAACTATTTATGGGAGTGTAGACCGTCGGCTCGTTCCTTGCTTTGCTAATTATCTGGTATTTCCCATCCTAATAAAGGTCAAATGAATCACAATATTTGCAGCCTTAAAAACGGTGTGCATCATTATGCATATACACTGAAATATCCTCATCTCAAGCCTTTTACAACCTAATATACCGTAACGATGAGTGTTCCGCCATTCAAGATTTTTTTACTCGTGCGAAAAGTGACTCACGATCCAAAAGCAAGACCCGCGCACGCGTTTGTCACATGATGAAATTTATGTTACATTATGTTTTCAATATATTTTTTTATGGGAAAGGCAAATAGATGTTATTATTTAGTCCACTGTTGGACATTGGCTTCTTCCAATAAGCGCTGAATACAGAAAAATCTTCATCCGATTTATATCGATTCTCTCGAACATCTAAAACGAACTTTATTTCATTCGCATCATCTGGCATACGGTGAGCCTTATGTTTTGTTTTGTTTGTATGTTATGTATGTAAAGCTGTTTTTTTAATAAATTATTCTAACGGCTGAAGTGATTTAAGAACGCAGCGGCCATGCGCGAAACAGACAAAAATATTGATCTAATCAAATTGAAAAGGCGGTCTATCTCACGTACGTCTGAAGTTAGGATGCCGATCGACGTCTATAGAGAGCCCTTAAATAGTTACATATGTTCTATTACGAATATTTAATAAATTTATGTCAACTAAGTAAGTGAAAATCTTTCTTGATTGGGTCGCATTTTTTCAGTAGGTACATGTGTTTTTTTACGCTTCGATGTTTTGAACAGAATCTATCCTACTCTACCTTTCCCAAAACATCTGCTTTCAGTTAATCTTTGGACTAACTCTAATCCTAGGAAAACTCTGCTAGCGTTAATTTCCAGTAGCACATGGTCAACTGCACTTCCTGAAGTACCTACTCTATTTGATTTCCTAGGCTCGATAAGGCATACGACCGACGCCTTGCAGGTTTTTTCATAACCTTGGCTAGGCACACATTCAGTGGGAATTCCAGGCGTACAGTTAGTGGAAAACGGCAATAATTCGTGCCGGCGTCAGATAACGAGGTCTGAACAAAGACCCTGCCATGAGCAGAAGCGACATTTCATTCTTCCACTACAATTAGGTGTCTACTAGTATGGAAGGCACAGCCGCCTTACGCCTCGTCCAACTTCGAGCGGCAGCGCGCGAATTCTCTCTTCATTGCACGGTCGAGACGCTCACTGCACAGCGGTTAATTGGCATTACACGCAATGTATAAGGAAATAGCTCGCCGCGCCGCCGGTCCCGCAACTCCGTGGTCGGACCCTTATTATATTATTAACGTAATCAAATAATGGTAGCATATTTCTGATGCCGGTTAGTCAAGGTTATAAACTTAGATACGTCCAAAGCCTCAAAAATACGTAACCACGATCTTATGTCGCCGTAATAAGGTCGTGGTTACATATTTCAGACACTCTGAATTTTGAAATTATTTTGAAACCATAAATCAGAAATTAACCAAACTTGTCGTAGCGTGTTGTGTTTCTGTTTTCGGATGGCCAAAGAGAACAATGCGGCCATACCAAAAACATAAATGATTTCAATGAAAAGTTAAATTTCAAGTACTAATAAAATCCACCTAATGAAACCTAAGGACTTCTGTCCCGTCTACCATATTTCTTTAGTCTTTATAGAATACTATAGTGAGTCAGTTTCTCAGTAACCGTTCTCAGGTGTACGGGGCCGATTACCGGTTCGATAGAGGGTGGCTTGACTCACTCTTTCTTATCAAGTAAAGGTGTCATTCTGGACAGATAAGCTTCTTGCTTCTGAAAATTCTGAACTGTGGTTTAAGGATTAGACTTAAGCAAGGTTATTTCCTGGAGAACTGTAAGTTCCTGGGATAAAAAGTAGGTTAAGTTCGGACATCTGGAAAATGACATGACTATGCGTTTAGAGAAGTGTGGCATGATATTGAAGAGTCCATACAATAGGGGGTAGATAAAAGCTGATTGAGTTGTTGGGAGAAATGGATGGTGATGGTTTGGTGTGATGATGTTACTCCATAGCTTAGCTTCGTGCCACCTTAGAAAACTTTTACTTTCAAATTATAGATTTTCTTTATTTAAGGAGCCTTGCCACTTAGCGACAAGGCCGCTCCAAAAATTATAGTTGCAATGTTCCCCTCAATTATTTTAAAGGTTGTCTAATGATTCGTGTAACAACTTTTTATCTATTTTTATTGTGCATAATATCAGTTTGTATAATACTCATATTGTCTAACCGTCTATTTGTTTACGTTTGTATAATAGTATTTGAAAGCTCTCAATTTTCAAGTTATTTATAAAAATGCAAATAATTCGGCTCTGATGGTGGTCACAATTGAACCTAACGCTTCTCCTTGCTACGCTCGTCGTCGCACCTAACTTTTAATTTCCGTTTATTCAGACCACACTGAAAAAACAAAACTATTTTTTTGATGAATTTATATATTAATTTTACACAATTTTATATTCAGTCATCGTTCTACCAGACAAGCATTAGGTAACATGATCATTCGTTATAAGAAGGTACAAACGAAAATTATATAAAACGTCAGTAAGACTAAATGTATTTCAATTAAATAATTTTTACTAAATAAAAATTATGATAAGTGATATTCGACAAATGGTTAAATTAGGCAAAATGTGATACCCTACACAAGCGTAGGGATCTTTTGAAATGTTAAAAGATTGGTTTAGCTGAAAACCTCTTTGAATCGTATGTAATCATCATTCCGACCATTATTCCGACTAACGGTACATTAAGTACCATCACCATACGATGTTAAATGTTAATCGACTGTTAGTTCATACATTTTCAGTGTAAACATGGAAAAGCGCTAGAACGATGATTAATGCGGTATGTACTAGTTATAAAAAATGCCGATTCTTAGTCAGTTTCATGTAAATCGATTGGAAGTTTAAGCTCTAAAATAAGCATTTTTGTCCCTGAAATAACTACAAAATTAACCATAATAGTGTGATATCATATTAGAGGTTTAAAATACTAAAGTTCTTTTATCATGCGTCAGTTTAACTATACACATTCCGTTTTGTTTTCGTAATCAATCAATTTAATGGTCTCGCGTAATGTTAATTTTCAGCAGTGAATGTGGGCTGGTATTGTTTATATTAAACGAATACCAGTAAACCGTAATCCTCGAAATATTCGATTACTCATCATTAACTGAATCGGGACTATCCAAATATTTTAGAACCAGGTGAAATCTAATAATAGGCGAAGCTAAATCTGGCAACGCGCCGGTCCGTTAAAAATAAACAGTAATTAACTATTCTTATCATTTTGTTGACGTTCTTCATTTGTTTTAGTTTGTTTTGACTAGTTGTGTTTCGATAATTAGATTTATCTCGGGTGGAATATTACAGGAGTGTCGTAATGATATGGTTTTTAAAACCCTGACGCAAAAAGACGAGTGTTAAAATTTTAATCTGTGTATCTGTCTGTGGTATCGTAGCTCCCAAATGAACCGATTGTGATTGTTTTTTTTTTGTTATAAGGATAACTTGATCGAGTGTTCTTAGCTTAAAATAACTTGAC
Source organism: Tortrix viridana (assembly GCA_963241965.1). Lineage (NCBI taxonomy): Eukaryota > Metazoa > Arthropoda > Insecta > Lepidoptera > Tortricidae > Tortrix > Tortrix viridana. The sequence continues at coordinate 723,804 of OY725176.1, forward strand.
TTTGCCCCGCGACTTCGTCCGCGTCGAAGTAGTTTATCGCTATTCCCTAAGGAATGTCTGATTTTCCGGGATAAAATCTATCTCTGTACCAAATTCTACTTTTTTTTAAATCTGTTAAGACGCTAAACCGTAAAACAATAAAACACTCTCGCATTTATATTATAGCTTTGCCCCGCGACTTATCCGCGTAGAAGTCGTTTATCGTTGCTCCCTCGGAAACCGTCCATTTTCCGGGATAAAAAAGTATGTTCTTCCCCGGGACTCAGACTAGCCCCGTACCAAATTTCATCGAAACCGGTTCAGTTTTTTAGCGGTTAAAGCGTAACAAACAAACAAACTCACCTATAGACAAAAATCAAGTCACACTTCATTTGCGTGACAAGTGACACAGATTCTTTTAACCTTACACTTGACATTTTTTTTGGATTAGATTAGATTAAACGAACTACGTTTATCATGATATTTTGTTTATCTCAAGATTAATATCTTATCTTAATGCCAATATGACACGTGAATCATTCCGCAGCTGTCACCTTTGAGTGTATATTCGGAAGTTATTTCATGTGTTGAAGTATCTATTCCGAATAATAGAGTAAGTTCCCTAAATATGGACTACCATATCGATTTAATCAAATCAAACGCAGGATTTTAAAGTTAAACCAGTGTAATTAGTCTTAATCAGTTCAAAAACTATCTAGTAGGTACCTATTTTTATATACATGCCAAAAATAAACAAAATCTCTAAAATATATTCATTTATTTCCGTTATACCAAAATTAGGTGTTACAAAAATGGTAACATAATATGGACCATTACGGTTTTTAACACGTTCCATCACCACACCACCATAGTAATTTTAACATGTTATAATACCATTTTTTTTTATAATTATAACGTAACTTATTAAATCAGTTGTCATTACAAGTGAGTGAAGTCCATAATACAAACTGGTGACATGTGAAGTTCAAACATTTTTTTTTCAATACTGGGTGGACGTGCATTTAAACGTTATATCAAGAAAGTTTACTAACAAAGCACTGTTTCTAAACTATGAAGATTCAAGAAATAGCAAGAGTATTAAAAGAAGTTATGGTCTTACAAAACTCACCAAAAAATTACATCAAGTTTGCCTATAATATTTAAATGGCGGTTACTGTCACGAACGGACATGTAGCTGCGCTGCGATGGAATGGCGGGGGGATGCGACTCAAGGCTTTCAGATGCGGCGTCCTTCACTGTGATAGGAACGACATCTATCGAAGTATTGATATGGTCCATATTATGTACCTGATCCATATTTAGAGAACTTACTCCACTTTACCTACTTGTATTTATTAGAGCTAAGAGGGTTAGAGGGTATATGATCTGGGAACATTTTAGAATGGAACAAGAAGTGTTAGCCGATCACCGAAGATGGCGCGAAGACTTCGTTAAAGCCGTAGTGATTGGATGTGCACGGCGCTGGGCCGATGCATGGAAAATGCACGAGAACCGCTTACCATTAAAGGGGTTTTCGATAGGGTATTTGATAGACTTGTTTTTACAAACCCCAAGGATGCGCTAAGCCTATCGTCGACTTAGTCCAATGAAAGCGCAACCAAACGATACAGTTAATTCAACTAAGCGCTAACCCAATCCCAATACCCATCTGTTACCCTTTTTAAACTTAATCGAACTGTTTCAATCTGTTTTAATCTATATGCTTAGGTGTTTTGACTTATTATTGCACTACCTAACAAATTGAATGGGTAGCGGCTAGACAGAGATCACCCAAATGCGCAAAAAGAGGCGATCAATAGGGTAATACCTAGCTAATGCTAAGTGCTTAAATATTAAACTACCGAAACCCTAATGAACTTGATAAGCTCTATGGAAGTAGTTAACTAGTCCAAAGGGGAACCCCTAAGAAAATCATAGGGTAACCATATCGATTGGGTAACTAAATGATAGGGTAACCCTATCGATACGGTTAATCGAATGAAGGGGTTTTCCGGTCCCTTATTTGAACCGGTATGATAGTGATGATGATTACATCTAAGTTGACACTGTTTAATACATTACAAAACCTTAATCCTAATCTATAACTTTATGGGTTAAATGTAGCAATTTTTATTAGGCCTATGTCGGTTAATATTAATGCTATGTATACGTAATTACGTATTTACGGCAATTTTCCCAACAAAAATGCAGCAAATTGGTGGTAATGGCACCAGACTTGGACACTTTTAATTGACAAGCGCCAGCGGTGCCAATAATATAAACTTAAGGCTGCCTTTCCATAGAAGCGGAGACGAGCGGTGCGGAGAGGAGCTGTGTAGGAATCGACCAATCACATTGGTTGTAATCCACATCTCGTCTCCGCTTGACTGCTTCCATTGCGAGCGGAGACGAGATGTGGATTACAACCAATGTGATTGGTCGATTCCTACACAGCTCCTCGCCGCACCGCTCGTCTCCGCTTCTATGGAAAGGCAGGCTCCCTACCCGCCTACCCTGCCTACAAATGGGCAATAGTGTGATGAGCGCGAGTATATATTCCTGAGCCATGGAGTTTTCTATATATATTCTTTTCCATTACTGGTATGATTGGGTAACTTATCGCATCGTTCCTGATTGATTTTAATACTTACATAATTTACCTGCATACGTGATAAAATGCACATAAAAATATTCGTAATATTATAATCGCTACCTACTCGAATTAGGTCAGTTGTCGTGACATCTTGACGTCGACCGCTTATCAAAATAGATAAGATATTGTATAAAATAATTTTGTAATGGAAAGTACGTCGTTACGTGTATCTACATTGATAAAATATTCAGCAAATCGAACATGCATGTACGTGGATACAATTTGACAGGTGCTAGAGAAATTAATACATCTATTCTATATTGTAACGTAAGGCAACTCTTATGGTTTAAAATAGTCTCGTCCAGACTTTTATTAACTTTTATTACTAAGCGAATAGCAATTTTCACTTTTTTATAGCAATTTTATCAAGATACTTTTATTTTAAACCTTAAGCGTTTTGTCACGTTAGAATATGGAATAGATGAATTCTTTCCCTAGCACCTGTCAAATTTTATCTCGTGCATGCATGTTAAGCCCGCAGATGTTTAAAGCCTGTAGCTGATAAAAAGTAAAAAACCGGCCAAGTGCGAGTCTGACTCGCACACGAAAGGTTCCGTACCATCGTACAAGATATTTAATACTATGTACTTTTTATTTAAATACTTTCGTAAAAGAAACAAGATAGGCGCTATAACAATATGTAAAGTAGTTAATTGTCTAAATTCATTACATTCCTTTATTTAGGGACCCCCTTTAATTTTTAATTTAATTTAATTTTTATTATTTGCTGTTATATCGGCAATTAAAATAGACACTGTGAAAATTTCAACTGTCTACCTGTTACGGTTCATTAGATACAGCCGAATTTGACAAAAAAATCACGTTTATTGTATGGGGCCCCTCTTTAATTTTTATTTTAATTTTCTAAAAACAGTCTAATAGAGAACCTCCTCCTTTTTTGAAGTCGGTTGAAAAAGGCGGCCAGACCAAGTTGGTATTTCTGTTTTATAAGCAACTAGCGACCCACCTTCGCTTCGCTCCGGGTTATATATAAACCTTAAGTGAAAAATTATCTAACTGATGGTGAAAACCGCATTAAAATCCGTTGCGTGGTTTAAAAGATCTAAGCGTACATACATACAAAGGGACCGAGACGTAGGCGGGAAGCGACTTTGTTTTATAATGTAGTGAAAACCACGTGCTACCCACGATTTAAATACTACGGTGATAAATAAGTATTCTGCATCATTATCGCGCTTTGTAGATCACGATTACGTGAGAGATAGTGGTTCGTCCCACTACATTATGACGATAGACGTGTTAAAATAAAACCTAATGATACAATAACGACATAGACTCGAAGTGTTTTCAAAGAATATCTATTGGCATCACGTGTTTGAGAAAGATGCATTTTTGACTAACACAACATGTTTGCGGGGCCTGTACACCACCTTAGCTGACACAATTAATATTAAAAAAAATTAACAAAAAAACAGTTTTATTTTTTTGTACAATTTTTTTTTTTTACTTTTTAGTGATGCACCTAATATCATTATGTGATAAAGCACATAAATATCACGTTAAGAAACAATAGCATAATACCAATTTCTCATCACCCTTAACAAAATGTCGCTGTCCAAGATGCAGGGCCGTTAATCATTTGAGGAGTTCTCCCGGTACTTCACCATCAGTTGCACTTCACATACGACTAAGGAGTTCCGGTGGTCATCTCTGGTCTTCATCATCAGTTCCTCTTCACCAAGAGGTGCTTTTGTAATGCAATTTCTTAAGGTCTTGCAGGTAATACCAAAATCGCTGTATTAACTTTTGACGAGTTCCCTCGATTCCTCATGGATCCCATCATCAGATTCTGATTTCGTGACAATGGGACTACATGGGAAATATACCCTTTCAAACAAAAAAAGAATTTTCAAAATCGGTACACAATTGACGGAGTAATCGTGTAAGAAATAAAAAAAAACCATACAGTCGAATTGAGAACCTCATCCTTTTTTTAAGTTGGTTAAAAATACTGTCAATGTGTTGAAATTGATAAACGGTTATCAGGCAATACACCTGACATGTTTGAACTTGTAATTATCATTACATCACTAACAGTCATTCCAAAAATAGTTCAAAGATGTTTTGTACACAGGAAGTTGACAAGTTGCGAAGTCACTAAACTAAGTAAATAAACTTATATGCCGTTTAATAGTCCATACGATAAGCAATCGTGGAAATGTCTTGTTCAAAGTTCGCATATTCTCATTGTCACATTATTTGGTCACTAAGCAAACATGGGCTTTGTGACGCGAGGCAATGTCACGTGTGCCCAAAAGCATGTCACCTACAGAACGGCGACAAGTTCTAACCAGTTTTTGTTAAGTTGAACATTTCTGGGAAGGTGCAAAGGTATGTATTTCAAGAATTTTTCCTTAACATACCTTGTTATTAACTTTGAAAGTTTAAATGTTTTAAGGGCAGGAGAAAACAGGAAACATAGTTTTGGATTATGCGGGTGGTAGAGCTTGCGGGGAACGTCTTAGAATTTTTAACGTTATTTTCCTGATAATTTAAGGTATAGTTAGAACTAGGTATAAGGAATATTAAAAACCGGGCTAGTGCGAGTTGGACTCGCGCACCGAGGGTTCCGTACATATTTGGCTGGTTTTTAGTATTCGTTGTTATTTTATAGGGATTTTTCTATAATCATACCAATTTTGACGCTTGCATGCTTGGTTTTACGATACAACAAAAAATATGTTGAAAAAAAAAAGTTTCTTGTATGGGGACCACGTTATTATTTAACTTTAATTTTTTTTTTGTAAATGTGCCGTAATAACACACATTCTGTAAAAAAAAATCAACACGCTATGTGTAACGGTTCAAAAAATACAGCTCTTCATAGTTAGGACAGACGGAAAAAAAAAAGAAAAAAGAAAGTCTTCAATCAAAAATTAACATTCAGTATTATGAAAATTCGGCATTTCCCCACTTATCATCAGGTCGGGAGGCGTGCTCGATTCCCTTTTCTTTTCCATCAAAATAAATTCTGACCCTAAATTACAACTGGTGATTTTCTAGAATCTTCTTTCGCAAGAATCTGAGATGATATTGCACAATATACATTCGTTGATTGCAGAAGTGTAAAAAAAAAGTGATGCTATTAGAAAATGACGTCATTTTTCATGAATTGGCACTATTTTACAGTATAGTCATCGTGCTGTGATGGTGTCTATGAACAAACTTGGCCGTTTTCCTAAAAAGTATTAGATTGATTACCGGTTACCTTTCCGAGTTTTTTTTATATGCCTATCCAAATATCTCAAAGTCAAAGTCAGGATTCTATTTTTAAACAAAATCAAATTCTGTCTGTCTGTTTATGCCTTAGCTTCTTTGGTAGTTTCTGCCATCTTTAGGGAAATCTAGATTTTTTTTAATTATTATTTTTTCCACTCATGACTTAACCTGGACTGGACCAGTAACAGAGTTAAGTCGGATTTTAATTTTATGTATTATTTCTTTTCATCAATATAACATAAATCACATTCAAGTAAGAAAAAGCTACAAGTACTTAGTATAAGATGACTTTAAAAAAATTATTCAGATTCGGCTTAAGTCGCTAGTCGCTTAAATTAGACTACTACCTAGTTGGTAATGACCCTGCCTACGAAGCTAGCGGTCCCGGGTTCGAATCCCGGTATGGGCAAATATTTGTGTGATGAGCGTGAGTATTTGTTCCTGAGTCATGGATGTTTTCTATATATTTAAATATGTATTTCTCTATAAGTGTGTATATCGTTGCCTGGTACCCATAGCTTAGTACAAGCCTAGAGCTTAGTTTGGGAGGTAAAGTGTTAGATTGTCCTTCATATTTATTTATTTATTTTATTTATAAGTACAAACTCGAAGGCTGATTTAAGATGGCACTGTAGGTACATTGAATCAAGCGTTACAAAGAGAACTACAGAGTAGGCGCGTTTGACCTATCTAAACGCTCTTTTGCTAGGAGCGCCTTTGGTCCTCGTACTTTAATATATTCTGTGGTAAAAGTAATCTTTCACATGTTCCAAATATGAATAAGTAGTACACGACAAAAGTCGATGACTCGCGCCGTCGATCGCGGGCCGTGACGTCACCGTGACGAGTGCGACTCTATACGCTCTGTGTCAAGGTCGTCGCGCGCAATGCACAGGCGTCAGCGGGCTATCACTTTAGTTCGCTTAATGCTTCCTAGTTTGATAAAATCTCCAGTTAGTTAAATATGATTATTGTAGAGTTGTTATGAATTTACAAAATTAGTTACGTTGTTTTCTGGCATAAAATAAATAAAAAATTAAATTAAATTATTTAATAATAGAGTTAAAAAAGATATGATTATTATTTAACTTTGATTCGTCTGTTTAAAGTCACTTGAAATTTAAAAAAATACGCTTATTATTGTTAGTTTTCTTAAAACACCACTGGTATATTAACTAAACTTTATTTAATGACCAGTATTTAAATAGATGTAAATGAACTAACAATCTGGTAATTCATTTGACATTACACTTACATAATGAGACTTTTTAAAGGGCTACCTATTAATGTTATTTTAAATGGCTTTTGTTTGTGTTGAACGAAACTCATTTCTTAACTAAAATTACGGGATAATTGACGCCACTCAACTAATTACTTAAATTATTAAAAACTGTTACGTATTGTTATGTCCCTTAATAACGGTAGTTAATAGGTTAATTAAATATTTAAAATAAAACCCAAACTTATCAATAATTCGTCGTTAAGTCTTCATAAAAGTTCATTTATAACTTGGACACAATATCCAAATGTGTGTATTATTACATCTGACACAATAGTATGATTACATAAACAAGACAAGTTATAAATATTTTTCAAAAAGTTCATGTCAGCTATAAACGGGCTCGTCTGCAATTGTTGGCGGTAGATCAAAGATACATGTTAGTCGTACTGATCTTCTTGGTTTTATTGTAGTTGCATAGCCTTGACATAAATATCTTTGAGTTTTGACTCTATATACAAAACCTTGAAATATACTCGTCTATTTTCAGTTTATCGTGATATAGGTACATCTACAATCTAGTTAAAAATCTATCAAGTTCTAATATCAATCAATCAATCAATTCAATCAATTCCTAGTCAATTACTAGTTCTTGAAGCAACGTACTCGTACTGTCAATACAAGATCTGTGTTTGATCTGTGATCTGTGTTGTTAATTTGCGTGGTTGTTTTACGTGAATCTTCAGCTTAATACCAGCAGTCTATATAAGCCCTTCCTTACAGTCGTCAAACGAACACATTCGCGCGGAGAAAAAAGGGCGGTAGCGAGCCCAAGCTGCATAGCACTTGCTTGGGCGTTGTCCCATTGGTTTAAATTTTTAAGCTGCGTTAAAACAGCCAGGCTCTATTTCAAAACAGCCACTAATCTCGCTCTGTCTATAATCGACGTTTACGTCACAGTGTCTCATTAATAAGAAAGAAAAAGGAAATAAGGAAATCAATAGCATTAAGAATAATTAATAAAGAATGTTTCTAACTATGTTTGAACCCATAATATGTCTTTCTATTATTGAAAACAATTGGAATCAATTACATAAGGTCATGTCGAATATGTCGGTCCTAAACTTCATCTTTTGACGACGCAGTTAGCCTAGTTGGTAGTGACCCTGCCTACGAAGCTAGCGGCCCGGCATATTTGTGTGATGAGTGGAAGTATTTTGTTCCCGAGTCTTGGATGTTTTTCTATATATTTCTTTATACATAAGTTAGTTTATCGTTGTCTAGTACCCATAATACAAGGCTAGCTTAGTTTAGGACTAGGTAATTTTTTGTGAGATTGTCCCATAATATTTATTTATTAAATCCGCCTCCGCTTGTCAACAGGACCACAGCTCACTTTTTAACAACTGAATTTGAATATCGACTGAAACTTCGGCGTGTGACATCACGGCCGAGTAAAAGTATGACCGCACTTTCCACGAAACTTCACCGTCTATTAACTGGAACTAACTGGAACTAACTGGCACGCCATTCGCCGCTAATGAGGTTAATTCTCGTAAACCTATGACAAGGCTGAAAATTAACTGAAATGTGTTAATAAGAAAAGCTTTTTAAAATTTATTAAGTGCTTTATAGTTTTATGATTCAGAAACATTGATAAATTGCCGCTTTCAAATGGTATCAACTTAAGTGGCAATTACATTCTTTGACGCTGTATCTACGATTATTATCATTTTATCATTGGCTAAACTTGATCGGAACATATCAATCAATCTGGGAATTTCCTAAAATCCACAATATTTTTACGTAATCAATTGAGTTTTTACTTACTTACCCACACTGGCTCAGCGACCCGAAGTGGATCGGCCTCCGATACGAGTTGGCACCAACGAGCCCTGTCTTGTATGAAAGAAGAACGTATTTACTTTCCTTATCAATAAGGCAACTAACACCAGCTTACTGCGCTGTTATTGGACCTCCTCAGGTACCTATCTACGTCACACCACGAGATTGTCGAGCCACCATAGAACCCTGTCATGACGACAGCGTCAAGTCCCGCAAAAGAAATGACGTAAAAATTTACCGTCGATTTTCTGTGAGAGGGTTCTATATTAACTCAACAATCCCGTGTTTATAATGCGTAATAATAATAAACGCCAACACTAACATTTATAATCGACGACGGAGTAAGCTTAGTGGATGACCCAGCCTGCGAAGCTAGCGGTCCCGGGTTTGATTCCCGGTATGAGCAAATATTTTTATGAGGGCGCCTATTTGTCACTAAATCTTGGATGTTGTCTGTGTATTTCTCTATATATTTATAGTTGCCTAGTAGGTACACATAGTACAGGCCAAGAGCTTAGTTTTGGATTAGCCAAAGTGTGAGATTGTCCCCTGGTATTTATATTCAGTTTTTTTTCTAATTCGAAAATATTCTTACTTTTATATCCAAAGACGGGAAAAATTGTGAATAATTTGACAGGTGCTAGGGAAATAAATACATCTATTCCATATTCTATCTAACGTAATATTAACGCATAAGGTTTAAAACAAAAGTGTGCCTTCTTGATAAAATCGCTATAAAAAAGTGAAAATCGCTATAGTCGCTTAGTAATAAGAGGTTATAAATTCAGGACGAGACACTTTAATTTTAAACCTTAAGCGGTAAGTATTACGTTAGAATATGGAATAGATGTATTCATTTCCCTAGCACCTGTCAAATTTGATGTCGTACAGTCACGAACGTTAATTTGGGACCCATTTCAAAACAATATTGCTTTAAGTTGTCAATGTCATTAGAGATGCCAAGTAAGTTTTGTAACTCACAGAAAACTCCACGTTATTGCTGTAGAATATCAGATCAGGACCTAAAGTGGCTCCCAAATTAAAGTTCGTGACTGTACATACATGTTAAGGCTGCGGGTCTAGTCGCATACGTAAATAATAACCTAACCGAGTTAAAAACCCCCGATATCAGTGCCTAAAAACCCTCTGAGCAATGAGCAAAACCTTTAACGGGCTCCAAGCACGTACATTTTCACTGGAGGGAATTCGTCACTAGAAGATTTCAAGAATTAAAAAATCAGATCCTCTCATAAACTAGAAAAGAGCTGATGATCTTTAAACGGCTGAACAGATTTTCATGAAACATGGCTAAGAACACTCGGGATAAAATTATCTATGACACAAAAAAAACTAAACGAAAATCGGTTCATCCGTTTGGGAGCTACAATACCACAGACAGATACACAGATACACAGACAGACACGTTAAACTTATAACACCCCTCTTTTTGCGTCGGGGGTTAAAAAAGAACATTAAACAAAAATGAAAATGACATAGTTAGGTCAGCCAAGGAGCATACATATTGTTTGTCATAATGTAATGTTAATCATATTTTTTTTTGTCATATACCCTTTCAGGCTGAAATTACAGAATTTAATAAACATCTATCGTGTAGATTAGTTAGGTTAAGTTAGGTTACTTTATTAAAAAGTCCTGGAAAAATAACGATGTCGTGAAAAAATGTATTATGACTTGCGAAAATTATGACTTAAAACACATTATAACTACATGCAAACCAATATGGGCCCATAGTAAAGTCATCCGTGACTCGCTCAATTCCGCGGCAGCAGTTCTATAATCCGCCATAGAACCCTGCAGGTCGAATCTGGAACCTAAAATACACACTTTATTTATTTGCCTTAGCCTATTTAAAAGTCTAAGGTCGTATTTCAGTTCCTAGATTCTATTAGCAGGGTTCTATGGCAGATTATAGAACTGTTATTACGGAATTGAGTGAGTCATGGGGGTCGAAGAGTTTACCCTAGGTGCGACAGTGACGGCTGCTTTATACACATTCATCCTCCACGGTAGAGGCGACCATAATCCGGCAGTACTTGAACTAATAGCTTATACTTAACCTATACCTTTGCATAACACTATTTATCGCAGAACAAACACCTAGATTGTCTGAGTCAGTACAAAGGATCGCGCTCGCTCCTATTATGACCGTGGTTCCATTATGATTGAATAGGGCTGGAATTTAATTGAGTTCGTGTTTGCAAATGAGCTTAATTTACACAATAACACGACAATGCAATTGGCTAGTTGTTTGGTGAATTTCTTAAACAACTCATCTTTTAACACGTCAACGAATGATTAAATGGCGAGCTTAAAGACCGACACAGACTAACCCATCCGCCGGCCGATCTCGGCTTGTCTGTTCATAGTATTAGGACACTGACTATCAGGTTCACGTACGATTTAATACACTGTGTGTCTGCCAGAGGCATAAAAAAAAATTAAATCAAAATATTATTCAGTAAATTGGCCACATAGGGGCTCTTTTACACGTCGGTAATAAAGAGTGAATCTACCAGCAGCGCTTCGGACAAGACCATCATTGCGGAGAAGAAGCGCCGCCAGAAACTCCAGCAGAAGGTAATTTTATCAATCATAAAATACAACAATACTTAAAAGTAAGTTACAGTTACAGTAAAGTAAGTTACATTACAAGGTAATAAAGTAACAAATGTGGAAAGGGGGGGGGGTTAAAGTTTGTATGGGAGTTTGGTCGTTTTTCAAGTTAGAAACGTGGAAATTGCTATAGGAATACTGTTATCAAATAAAAAACACTACTTACGGTGATTTTGGATAAACTACCCCTAAGGTAATGAAATGGGGGCTAATATTTTTATGGGAGTTTGGTCATTCTTGAAGTTAGAAACGTGGAATTTGGTATACTTATAGGTTAACAAAAAAAAATATTTTGGCGATTTTGGATAAACTACCCCTTAGAGGATGAAATGGGGGGTTAAAGTTTATAATGGAGTTTGGTTGTTTTTAAAGTTAGAAACGTGAAAATTGGTATTTAGGCTACTGTATACAAATAAAAAATACCACTTTCGACTATTTTGGACTAACTACCCCTAAAGGGATGAAATGGGAGGTGGTAATTTGTATGAGAGTTTTGTCAATTTTGAAGTGAGAAACGTGGAAATTGGTATAAAGGTCTGTCAACAAATAAAAAATATTACTTTTGGCGTGCTTGGAAACATCTACCCTTAAAAAGGTGAAATGGGGGGTAGACATTTGTATAGGAGTTCGGTAAATTTTGAAGTTAGAAACGTGGAAATTGGTATATTCGCTACTATTAAGAAATAATAAAAAAACACTTTCAGTTATTTTGGATTAACTTCTCCTAAGGGGCTGAAATGGGGGGTTAAAATTTGTAAGGGGGTTTGGTCATTCTTGAAGTTAAAAACGTGGAAAATGGTATAAAAGGCACTGTTAACAAATAAAAAATAAAACGTTTGGTGATTTCCGAAAAACTATTCCTAAGTGGGTGAAATTGGAAGTGAAAGTTTTAATGGGAATGAAGACATTTTTGAAGTTAATGAAGTTAGTGTTAAAGCTACTGCTTACAGACCAAGAGTACTTTCGGTGATTTTGGAAACTCTACTCCTAAGGGGGTGACAATGGGGGTGGCAATTTGTAAGAGAGTTTTGTTATTTTTGAAGTTAGATATATGAAAATTGGTTTCTAGACTACTAAATATTAAATACGAGTTTTCTTATAATGGAATCCCAGGTAAATTGACGGCACCCTTCAAACATTTAAAGGACCCATACAGCGATTTTCAAACTTCTGTAAGAACATTTAAATTCCAAAAGCACTATTTGGTAAAGTGAAATTAATGACCAGACATGACCATCGGAACTCCTTAATAATAAGTATTTCACAACACGCTACTTTTGCCCATCATTTGTAAGGGGCTGTTTATTTATTACTACGTAAGACGATTTGGGGGGAGGGGGTCTGAACAAGTCTTATTTTTTCTTACATGGGGGTAGGATGTTTTTACGTAAGATCACAAAAGCAAGCACAAATTTAAGCGTTTGTATATTTTTGCTACTTTTTCAAACTCAAACTCAAACTCAAACTCAAAACATTTATTTGACAAACACACTGCAACACAAAAGACAAAGTTCAATGAAAATTAAATTAATTAATTTTGCAATTTTGGTAGATACAGATCTTACGTAAGATTAAAAAGAGGGAGGGGGTTCATCTAAGTCTTATTTTTTCTTACGTAGGGGGAGGGGGGTCAGAAATTGGTTAAAATTGTCTTACGTAATAAATGAACAGCCCCTAATGAATGTGGTGAAATGGAAGTTTCGCCAAATTGCAGGAGAGTTCTTCAACGATTAATGTCCATGCATTAATATGCAGGGAATATATTGGATAGCCCCATTTTGTCAAGAGTGATGAAGAATTGGCAATAAGCATTACTTAATGGCATGAATGTAGTGTATATGTGCTGCATATACAATACATAATCACATAATAATTAAACAAACACTAAAAAGCGAACAAATGCTAGAAAACATTACTATTTTTTTGGAAAGTCTGTCCCTTTATGATACGTACTTAATGAAAATTTTATTTGTACCTACCTACTTTTTAACGACATTACTGACTCTCCGCAGACGAAGTCGCGGGCGGACAGCTAGTCATACTATAAAAGGGGGGATGGACCGAAAAGTGTTATATAAATGACCCGTACAATACACCCGATAAGATAAAGAATAATCTCATTAAAAACCAACAATTCCTTAATTATAACAGTTCTCATTAATTAATTATTATGTAATTACGGCAAAATTATGAGTGTAATTCCCAGGTCAGTGTTTTTTTAAATTTTTAAGATTAAAAGCACACTTTTTTAAACACATTAGGAGAGTGAGATTTATTTTTTGAATTTTATTCTATGAAATTAATATATTTTTAATTCCTCCTTAGTTGACATCTTCACGGATCGGTTATTAAAAAATAACCGGTCAAGTGCGTGTTAAACCTGCGTGGATGGGGATTAGGAGGATTCCGTACATGATTATCTAAGTTCCATAAGTTTTTTTAAATCTGACCCAAAACTAACTTTGAAAATTTGTGTAAAATTTAGGCAACTCAAAATATACCTTATTAGATACGAATTAAGAAAACGCAAATCTATATTTACCAACCATATTATCTTAAATACGGAACCCTAGGTGGGCGAGTCCGAATCACACTTGACCAGTTTTTTTTCTGTTGATGTACGCAACCCTACAAACTAAAATAATGTTGAATTTCATTTTTATATTTTGTCATAATATAATTTAGGACATTATCGCAATTCCTAAAGCATTTTTAACTGACACCGTTATTGTTTCAGGACTTCTAAAATATCTAACTGATAAATAAGGTTCGCTTAGGTTAGGTTTGATTCTGACGTAGTTGCAACGTTGACTTTCGTTGATAAAAAAATGTGGTTTTAACTTAAAAAAAGATCTTTACTTATTTCCTATAGCCCTTGATAGTACAGCCGACGTCAAAGATATGTTTACATATTTGAACCTTATTTCAATGGAATAAAGTGAAAAAACGTAATTAAGTTTATCTAACTAACTAACTAACTACGGTGATGGCACCAGTGTTGGACACTTTAAGCTGATAGGAACCAATATTGGACTCTTAAGCCTTAATTCAAATATTAAACGGTTTTAAATTGATTGTTGCAAAATAAATAAATAACCCTTATATTCTTCAAAATAAGAATAATGTGTCCATCGTTGATCCTTATCCATTACCACAAAATCCGAAACAGTCGAAATCCCTTTAATTTATCACTCGTAACTTAACAACTTATACAAATAGATGGAGCCAAAGAAACTTGAAACTTTTAAATAGGACCCTTGACATCCGAGATCTGTCCTTACGAACGAGCGCACGGAGCGAATTGTTTACATAATGACTAGACAAACTGTTGACCTTAGCGCGTTCATTGCACAATATTACATCCGTGAAGGATATCCCTAAAATTTAGCTGAAAAGCTGTTCAGTGACGTCGCTACAGCTGTGCAAACTAGCACGTCGCTTGTGCAAAGATATGTGACGCAAGCAGTCGAGCCTCCACGACTCGCAATAAAACGACGCCTCGTCTCCTAGCCCGCCATTCAGTCGCAGACAGTCATACGAGCAACACGTACAACCCGCTAGTGAAACTGATAACATCGTAACTCGGAACTAGTGACAAAGTGATCTAATTATTCAAAGTTTTTTTTGTTACTTAAGTGAACAAAAGTTTGGAAATGGAGAAAGTATTGGTAGTTTTGGTGCTGTGTGTGATTGTGAAGGCAGGATGCAGACATCATCCAAAGTTCCCGAAGTCTTTGGAGGAGTATGATGTGCCTTTGCTTAAGAAAGGTAGGTTTTGGTGCAATATCAACTATTTATTTTACTACGCCAGAGATTAGTTCGAAGCCGCTAAGACTCAGTTTATTAAAAATTTTGGATTTTGAGACAGATGTTTTTGTTTCATAAAAAAAAATCGTCGATAATTTCAAAAGTCTTTGGAAGAACTTTAAACATTTATGTACATTTAATAAAACTGGTGTTAATTTTATTTTTTGCTTTGGCAGTGCCTTGCAGTTCTGATCTGAATAACGAGAGGAGTTCCTTGATTGAGGGGGCAAAGTGTGGGGCGCCGAAAGAGGTGTTCATTGTCCTAAAGCCCAGGGCAGCTCACGAAGAGGTAAAACACATATATTTTTAAAAATAAAAATACCTACTGTAATTTTTTTAGATTTTTGTGTTTGAGAAAGACATTGTTATAATTCTTATCCTAAAAATTAGACAGTTCACACTAAGTAGGTATAATTAAGTACTTCATGCTCAAGTTAATTATTATCACGCATAAATACGTGATTAGGATTTTGGTCAATTTAAATACGTACACGTGCTAATTAAGTAACTTTGTCTTCGTCGGCCAGCATTTTATCGTCACCAAATGTCTACAAGATAACAGAATACTACTAATTTTAAGATTTCACAACATTCTTAAACTTTACTCTATGACGAAATTTTTCGTCAAAACGTGCGTGCTCAATTTTGTACTAAGCACGTGCGGTGTGATTTGCTTTCTTTTACAATAGACAAGTTCGTTATTAAGTCTGTTATTCCTGAGTGGTCAATACGTTTAGACTGTGTTTGCATCGGGCTTAAAGCCTTTACTGACGTTTGCGTCTTTCCCCAGATTCATCCGGGCGCGGTATGGGTGAAGCGCTGCGTCGGCCTATGCGACCACGAGGGACCGGACTCCAAGTGTGTCGCTTCAGAGATCACCCTCAGGCACATACCTGTAAGTACAGACCGCACCTCACGCCTGCTATCACTGACTCAAGTGCATCCTTGACACACTTGTTCTATTTCGAGCCGCGTTGTTAGCTGATCATTGTCTCTAACGATAATAGTTACATAACGAGCCCTATACCGGCTGTGAGTCAGCGCATCGGCGCGCGCTGTCTATTGTCGCTGCGCTTTCATCAGAATGTTCGAGCGGAGCGGTAACTCAGTTGGTCCTTGTTGCAGATAAAGATCGTCAACGTGAAGACGAACAAGGAGACGTGCTCGTCGTACCCAGTGGAGGAGCATGTGGCGTGTCAGTGCTGCGCCGGCACGCCCGCGGAATGCGCCGCGCCGAGGGTGTTCAGCCCCCGTAAGTGCTCGTGCCAGTGCTCCAACGTTGAGGACCGCCGCGCCTGCCTCGCTCAGGTTCGTGGACGATGGATGTGAGCACTAACTAGTCGTGGCATATGCACCTGACGCACCGAAATACCCTTAACAAACGCTTTCGCACTTTTTTCGCATTTCTGTGTTGTCTTGATGTTTGTTTGCATTGTCAAAAATGCGGCTAAATTGACGGTAGCTCCAGTATCCAGTGAACTGTTTCGGGGCAGAGCGTTCGTGCTAACATCCATTGTCTACGATCAGCTTTTCAAATTTTTCCAAACGAAAAATCATTTCAGATGTGTCAATTCTGGTTTTCATTTGTTACAGCGGAATATGAGGTGGAATCGGTCTAAATGCATCTGCGAAGAGAGAAGAAGATATGCTAATGCGAAAAGCGCATAAAAGATTTCAGAAATATTTGGACCGAAGAGGAGGCAGTCGGAAGAGCAGTTCGACTACTTGAATCATAAGACTTGCGAAAGGGACCTTGGACTAGAATTGGAGACGACTGATAATAGTGTCTTATAGCCTAGGTTTGAAGTTAGTCTTAACAGTATTATAGAATAAGTTATTTATTTTGTTAGGGTAAAAAATGAGGCCAAAAGGTGTTGTGAGCTCGTTTCTGTTACCTGGCCTCTATTTGTACTTAATTTTTTAACGCAAAGGATCGTTTTGAATCCTTGAGTTAGTTTTAACTTTGATTCGACTGTGTACTTAAGTAAATGATTGAGTGCTTGAGTGAGTAGTATTTTTGTAAGACTTCTTGTTCAGTATTGCTAAGTATTGTCTAAGTTGCTAAGTATACGAGCGTAAATGTGATTTGCGCAATTCCTAAATTGTGATATTTATAGTTATTCCGTCGCCCTTATTTAGATTTAAGATTTTTATTTCTAAGTATTACTATTTAGTTAGAAGTATTTGGTCTAGTCAATGGACTTGTTTCTTGTATTTAATTTATTTATTATTAAGAATATTAGGGAATGACTCGATTTTTGAAATCAGCTCTCTTTTGTATATTAGCCTTATTTATTCGTGAACGTGTTTAGGCCTAGTCTGGTTAGAGCCAAAGGCATGGAATCTCACTGGTATCATTACTTATAAAAATCATTTTTCGAATGTACCTATGTACCCGCATAACTTGAGAACAGTTCGACCGATTTGACTAATTCTTTTTTTGTTGTGCTTGTAATTGTCAGGACAAGGTTGGTATGTAAGTTTTTTTTAAATTGCACCCAGGCGTCGCCAGGGCGGGCCGCTAGTTTGTAATAAATTGACGTAAGCTTCAAGAGCTTTAAGTGATCGAATCACGTTAATAGTTAAGTAGATGAAATTTTGTACTTAAAATAATATGATGAATAAATTTTGTACTTACATTTTATAAACTTTGCTTATTCTTCAAAAATCCCTCAAACAAGAATTTTACTCGTGAAAGAACGATTTTTCAGTTTCTTACTGAAAAATCGTTGCCAGCTGGAATACATGAATAGATATTTCGTTCAAATTATCTCGACATTCTTGGTTTTTGTTTATCCTTGGAACAACACTCATGAAGTAAAACCATTTTTTTTTAGATGGATAAATTCAAAAATTCTTACAAAAGTAACACAGTTATGATTTTGACCGGTATGTATTCAAAAATCGTTAAGTTAGCGTAATGCGTAATGTTAGCGTAATGGCTAGGATACCTGGAAGGCCCTTTTTAACACATTCGCCGCCGCCTCACCTCCAAATGTATGTAATTATGGCACAATAGGTGTGTCACAGGCGCCGAACGTGTTAATTGGCATTTTTTCTTCTAAAACTTCTTAGTCTGGTTAAGAGCCAGCGAACTTATGAAACACGGGAATTCTTGAGAGGAATACCTACTATTATTGTCTTTTGGAACTTTATTAGGGTATACCCAATTATTGGCATCCAAATTACCAGTTATTGGCACTTATAGTTATTGTAGAATTATCAATGGTGCCAATAATTGTTAAATAGGGTGTCCACAAAATAGGACTGTTACTACGATTTCTACTTATCTATTTCGACTACGGATTTTAGAAGCTAGCTAGTACCTAGGTACTTATTTCTGTATTTAATAATAATTCTAACTTTACCTAACGCGGGTTTTAAATAGATTTAAATTAGCAGAAAATTAAATCTGTCAACCCCTATTAGATCAATTATAACTTTATTATACGGGGAATACCCATAAAGTAGCTGGATTAGATACTAAGTACTCAACATCAAAACAATCTAATCGGAAAGTGTATATACAGCTATACCTTGATCTCGGAGATCATGAATGTTTACATATTTGTTAATCGGTGACATTTTCCTGCAATAGAATATTATAATGTAAACTCTTATCTAGATCTTTTCCCAGAAGCATTTCTCATCATTTTCCTCAACTAGGTAGGTAAATTCAGCTGGGGCAAGTGTATCTACGAAGAAAGAGCGTCAAACCGACTTGTGTCTGAAATAGAGGCCTCCTTGGAGCGAGCTTCCGAATGGGGTAGACGAAATCTCGTCCAATTCAACCTCACGAAGACACAGGCTCTCTCTGCCAAGAAAACTCCATTTTGTCCAGCGCCACAGTTTCAAGGATCTCCCTTTTCCATCTCTAATAATATTGGGATCCTCGGTGTTGACATTGCTAGTGACCTGCAATTCAGGGGTCACCTGGAAGGCAAGGCAAAACTTGCCTCCAAAAAGCTGGGTGTGCTAAACCGGTCCAAGCAGTACATCACCCCGAGCACAGGCTTGTGCTTTATAAGGCGCAAGTCAGGCTGCACAAGGAGTACTGCTCGCATCTCAGGACTGGAGCTCCGGCCTATCAGGTTGACCCCCTCGACTCCATCCAGAGACGTGCCGTCCGCATTGTCAACGATCCCAAACTTTCAGACCGTTTAGAAACGCTCTGCTCTACAGTCAGAATCAAATAGATAGGAACAGCGAAAGTGGTCAAATATATCGCGACACATCTTTATTACTATAGGAATAAGGATGTGTTGCGATATATTGGGTCATTTGGCTGCTCCTATCTATTTGACGCTGACTGTACCCAACGTACATCCTTGAGGAATACCTGTGTCTAGCGGTGGATGGTTGAAATGATGATGAACGAACGGGTGAGACATTTGATTTCCCGACGGCACACGCCAGATAAGCTTCAGACACAGCGAAGTTCCTTAAAGCAATTAAAATCAATATTATATGAAATTAAAAACAATTAACCGATTGAAAAAAACTTTACAACTGAACTGAAGTTAGATTTAATTTAAACGCGGGCTTAACATGCATGCACGAGATAAAATTTGACAGGTGCTAGGGAAATGAATACATCTATACCATATTGTAAAGTTTGCCACAAGGACCGGTCCTGCGCCGCTTGCATCCATCAATTTCCCGCAATTTCGCTGCTTTCGAAGTCGAGAAAAAAATATTATATTATCGTGAGTAACTTATCGTAAGTTACATATGTACAGTGACCACACGGGATTGTTGAGCCACTATAGAACCCTCTCACAGAAAGTCTACGGAAAATTTTGACGTAATTTCTTTTGAGTGACTTGACGTTGTCATTATGACAGGGTTCTATGGTGGCTCAACAATCCCGTGTGGTGACTGTACGTAAGTAAAACACTAATATATGGAATTTCCCACATTGACGCAAATGCTAGTCCCGACGGTGCACACATACATATGCATATTATACATCCTTACATATATTACAAGTCAAACACAAAATCTTGCTATTTTTGATGTAGGTTAAAAATATATACTTGTATTCACGTTCTCGAAAACGGCTCTAACGATTTCGATGAAAATTGCGACACGGGGGTTTACGGGGGCAAAGATTCGATCTAGCTAGGTCTCATATCTGGGAAAATTCGTTTTCCCCGTATTTTCACGCAAAAAGATTTCCCGCGCAATATGGTTCTTAATTTCGGGGCAGCTGCCCTGAATAGACTGATGGTTAGAGCGTTGGCCTACTACGCAAAGCTTGCGGGTTCAAACCCCAGCTATGGATCGTTTTTTTTTTTTGTATAAAAAATCGCTTGGTATCCCAGGTACTCTACTTTTATTAACAAAAAGTAGGTTCAAACATGGTTCAAAGTGTAGCACCCGGAAGTGCAATGGAATTTCCCACTCGACGCAAATGTTATTATGTCAAAGTTGACAGAAAAACCAAAGAGGTATAAGTTACGGCCGGCTCGCGAGTAATGAGGTGTGTCGGACCGGACAGACGGACGCGGGGATTCCCCGTATACTTGTGCTTTTTATGGCACATTGTAGTTTGGAAAAAAAAACGAGGTTAATTAAGGCCTCTATTGCACAATATATTGTATGTGTGTAAAGTATGTAAGCACAAATATATGTTTAACAAATTGAGCCTTATAAAATAGAATGTATAAAGACGAGCTTATCCGTATAAAGGATATCTTCCAGCTAGACTAGAGAATGAGTGACGACAGAACACGAGGATCGGAAAAATTACATGTGGCGCACAGAAATGATAAATAAAACAATATACTACAGTAAATAAATATACCAATTATAAATATATGCATATTAGGAATCATAATTAATTACACATACCATTAATTTATATAACTAGCTTTTACCCGCGACTTCTTCCGCGTTGAAGTCGTTTATTGCTATTCGCTCGGAAACTGAATTTTTTTCGGGATAAAATGTATTCTATGTCCTTCCCCGGGACTCCATACCAATTTTCATCTAAATTTTCGGTTGCTATTTCCGGTTACCTTGTAGAGTGCCCTGGCTTCTACAAAATTTAACTGAAAATACTCCCAAAGCCACAGGAATTTCGACATTAATGCGGCTACGGGAATGAGGGCGGTTGAAACGCTCGAAGAATTAGCCTTTAGCACATCTTGAGCATCTTGAGCCCTTACCAAGAACTGAACACTGGACCGCTAACTTCGTAAGCAGGCTTACAACTAGCCTAATTGCTGTAGTAGCTTCCATTACGATAGGGCCACACTAACACATGCCTTAGGCTGCTACGCATAAGGCGCTGAAAATTAACGGCGTTTCCCGTTAGTGTGCCCCCAGCGTTATCGTGGTACGAAACCCTCGGAGCGCGAGTCTAAACCACAGTTGATCAGTTTTTTAAATTATACTTTGACCCCCTATCTACGTGCGCATGATTCGTAGTATATCGGGTTTATCCCGCGATTAGCTTGCAAAAACGAATAGAATAGAAGATTACCTCTCGACACTTTTTACCAATTTAAAGGCCGCCGCTCACCATAAGCGGTCATCCAAATCGAAAGGGCCCTGAAGGGCGCTTACGCTGTTATAGTTTCCATTGCCTTGTCATTAGTATAACAGCCGTGTGAAAAAAGGCGTGACCGCCTTGCCGCGATAAGGTCCCTTTCGATCTGGACGACCACAATATATTATCTATTTGCTGCTGCGAGTAAAATTTTTTTTTTTTGCAATAATGGCTTCTGTACATATATGTGGACAATTTTCTACATACCTGGAAAATTTCACAGGTCCCGAGGGAGCATCGAAAACGACTACGCGGACGACGTCGCGGGAAATCGCTAGCAGGGTTATAAATTTATTGTTTAAAAAAATCCCCTTACCTTCTTCAAAATAAGAATCATCCATCATTGATCCTTGTCTATTACAGGTACCATCATCCTATATGGTTTTTAGGAGCTATTTAACGATCACTCTATGATGTAATTCTTATTTCGTCCAGGCCCACGTCAAAATTCGCTTGTTCGAAACAGAATCTTATGTCAGTCAACAAAAGTTAAAAGTCATTTTGACAATTTTCCTAAATATAGGACGTTGGACCTCAGGTTAATAAAATGTACAGAAGGTATCAGGATATTTTTTTTACCTAATTTCATTATTGCTCTTTGTACAACAGGTGTAATAATTAATATTTGTTACTTTATTACCTTGTAATGTAACTTACTTTTAAGTATTATTTTATTTTATGTTTGAAAAAATTACCTTCTGCTGGAGTTTCTTGCGGCGCTTCTCCGCAATGATGGTCTTGTCCGAAGCGCTGGTAGATTCACTCTATATTACCGACGTGTAAAAGAGCCCGTATGTGGCCAATTTCCTGAATAAATATTTTGATTTTGATTTTGATTTTACATATTGTTGTACCAAGCGAACGCACGTGCTTTCCATTTATACGATGACTAGAAAACGTTGACCTTTCGCGTTCATTGAACTAGATCCGTAAAGGATAACATTCCCAACATTATATATCCTGTTGAAACGGCCGTGACGTCACAGCTGTGAGCTGCACACCGTCAGTGGTGGAAGGTTGATGACGCAAGCGAACGAGCCTCCGCGGCTGACTCAGGGCCTTATAATGTACTCGCCGGCCAGCCGCTATTCAGTCGCAGACCGGCAGGCTAGCTACACGTGCCAGAGAACCGATGGATAACATCGCGAACCATCTAATTTGTAACGAAAGTGGAGTTCTAAAAATGAAAGTAATTGTGATTTTGGTGTTGTGCGCGATGGCAGAGTGTAAACTTCATCCAAAGTTCCCGAGATTACCAAAATGTAATTCCATTTTTTTAATCATTGATAATTTTGAAACGAAATATTGATGGTTTACAAGGTTGTAAGGATTGGTTTTTACGGTGTTCTTTACGTTGACAGTGACTTGCAGTGATGCTCAGCATAATGAGAGGAGTGCCTTGATTGAGGGAGCGCGGTGCGGGGCGCCCAAGGAAGTGTTCGTGGTCCTGCCGCCTAGGTCAAGTTACGAAGAGGTATAAAATTATTTCTATTTTTATTATTTCCTTGTATTATGCTTTATACATTTATTTCACGTTTTGTAATTTAAAAGACTGTGGCAACATAAATCTTTTTAGCACTCTCTTTACGAAAACTTGGCATAATAAATAGTTAAAAGTTTTGAAAAGTAAAATTCCAGAACCCTATTAGTATACTTTTTTAATAAAGATTATTTCAAATGATCCAGTTTTTATCAACAAGCGCCATTTGTCATATTTATCTGCTTCTATTATCTCGTGATATAAAGTTATAGCCGTTTATACGCATCCAAAGCCTTGGCTAACTTGTGCGTGTTTGCGCAGATTCATCCAGGCGCGGTGTGGGTGAAGCGCTGCGTCGGGCTTTGCTCTCACGAGGGAGCGGACTCTAAGTGCGTGGCGCGAGAGACCACCGTTAGGAACGTACCTGTAAGTACTGCCTTACCTCGCACTTGGTGATAGCAAGTGCATCCTTGACATACTTGCTCTATTTCGAGTCGCGATGTTAGCTGATCACTGTCTCTAATGATAATGTTACATAACGAGTTCTATACCGGCTGTGTCCGCTCATCTATAGTGGTGCGCTTTCACAATGTTTGAGCAAAGCTGGAACTCAGTTGGTCGTTGTTCCAGGTTAAGATCATCAACGTGAGGACAAACAAGGAGACGTGCTCGTTGTACCCGGTCGAGGAGCACGTGGCGTGCCAGTGCTGCGCCGTCACGGCTGCCGACTGCGCCGCGCCGAGGGTGTTCAGCCCCCGTAAGTGCTCGTGCCAGTGCCCCAACGCCGAAGACCGCCGCGCCTGCCTCGCTCAGGTTCGTGGACGATGGATGTGAGCACTAATTACACGTGACGCATGAACCTGACGCACTGGAACTCACTTAAAGGTGCGTCCATATTTGTGACATGAAATTGGACCAGACTGCGTGACTTTGCTATAGGACATGTCACGCTAAATGTGGACGGTTGGCGTGACATCGCTATTGTGATATAAAATCGGTCTCTCGGGTTGGATCGCATCGTGACAGGTGCGCTGTGACATTTGTTCGTGTCACGAAAACCGTCGACACTATCGAGCAAACACGCGTTACTGACACGGTCACGGAACTATGTTACGATGAAATGTCACAAATGTGGACACACCTTAATGAACGCTTTCACAATTTCTTCGCATTTCTGTGTTGTCTTGATGTTTTGTTTGCACTGTCGAAAATGCTGCTAAATCGCCGTAAGCTCCGGTTGGACATGGATGTTCGCACCTTTTTTGGTGTTTCATGGCAGAGTGTAAACTGCCATCCATTGTCTGCCATTCGCTTTTCAAATGCTTTCAAACAAACATTTCAGATTTGTCAATTCTGGTTTTCTTTTGTTATAGAATTCAAGTATGAGGTGGAATCGGGCTAAATGCATCTGCGAAGAGAGGACGAGGTTCCGGAACACAGATGGTTCCAGAAACTTTTAGATCAAGTCGGTGTCAGTAGCACTTCGTTGTGAATCTTAAGACTTGCAAAAGTGACCTTAGACAATTATTAAACAGGACTGATTTAAGTGTCTTATAGTTTAAGAACTAGTTAGAACGTTTTGGCACTGAGTCCAAGCATATTGGTCCGAGGAATTTTGTAGCTCTATCCAAAGAGTCAGTTCGGTAATATATCATCTTTATGAGCGGTTGTGCACTATATAGTTTTCAGTCACCGACCGTTTCTCAAATTTAATATTATAGTAGCAAATACTTACGGGTTTAGTCAATGTTTTTAAAATTAAAAAGCGTGCCGTAATGGATTGAACCTACTATAGAACTAGGGGCTCTACATATAACAGTCCGAGGTTGCGCTATTAGTGTCATTTTCTCGAATTAGTCTCAAATGTCGAATGAAATTAATGAAGTATCAAATTTATCGTATGATTTGAGATCGTCGTAGCCGTTGAATATTCTTGGACTCTATTGAAATTTATTCGAATTCAGTGCGATTTTCCTCTAAGTCTTAAAGTCTAAGATGTAACAGTATTATAGATTAAGTGTATCTTCTACGTAAATTGGGACCAAAGGGTGATGTGAACTTGATTTTTGTTAGTTTTAATACGAATGCCAGTGGAATAATCGGGAATTCTGAGTTTATAAGCGATTACGTGGTGAAATAATTGTTGAATGGGGACCGTATGCTGAAACACTCAGCATTGTGAACGTTGTAAAAATACTCTGTAATACATACCTACTAACAGTAACACAAAGTGTTGTGAGCTGCTTCTTGACATTTATGTTTCTTCTCAGCAGTGGTCTCCTCTTGGGAAGCGCTGGTAGATTTTAACGTGTAAAAGTGCCCGTGTGGCCTACTTACTGAATAAATATCTTTTATGTTGATGAATGAATGACTTTTCTAGTGTGAGTGTACGAGTGATTAGTAACATCCTCCGACCGTCCTATTTAGTATTATATAGTATTAAATGCGTCGATGTGACCACGCAATTCCTAACTTGTGATATTTGTAGGTGTCTCAGCCCTTTAGGCTTATAATTTTTATTAGTCTATATGAGTTAGTGATAATGTATATAGTCTAGTCAATAAATTTATATCTTGAACTTAATTAAATAATTAAAATAGCATTTTTAAGCATATCAGTAAATATTTTGAATTAGCTTTCGCTTGCAATTTAAAAATAAATGTAAAATACATGTAAATTATAAAAAGGAATGCTAGTCCGACAAGTGCCAAAAGCTTGGAATCTCGTAGGCTTTAATTTTAAGCTTAGCTTCAAGAGCTTTAAGTGATCTAATCACGAGTTTTAGAGTATTTGTCATTTTGTACATGAAATAAAGTGATCAATAAATTTTTTATCAAATGTTTTAATTTTTCATTTATAACACTAACCGCCTGTATCACAATCGTCAGCGCTTTCCCTTTCTTACGCTTGAAAATAGACAAGGAGAGGGCTATTTTTATTTGACAGATTAATTTACTTGTCGATTGTGAAACAGGCCCTTAAAATCTTGTCTACATTAAATACCTGGGTACATGTTTAAAGTAAACTACCACTTACAAAAAAAAAACCTGACAATATTGATCGGTAAAGAAAGATAATGAGCGTATACTGCTGCTATGCGTAAAAGACTCATGTAGAATTCGTCAAAATTAAAAAAAAAACTGCGGTATTTTAGGCATAGCACGGCAGGTACAAGCATGGATACATTTCTCTTACTAAATTTACTTTAACGATAGGACTTTTGTATATAAAACGCACGACAAGAAATGAAAGAAAGAAATATTTTTTTCAGTAGCCTTAACTAACAAAACTAATTTTCATTTAAAACGTGATTAAAGTCCTCATAAACAAATAATGCGTAGTGGAAGGATTCGTAGCCTGCTACGGTGCTACGACGCGTAGCAGCCCTACTTCAACGAACTAATTGTAGCATGTCTCATAATAGCTTTCCACTATTTACTTCTTAAAAGTAGCATCACTAGTTAGTTTGATACGTAGTTACGAGATGTTTCAGATATGTATAAATTCATTTTTTAAATATTATTCCCATTCCAACCTTCAGCGTGATAGCTTCAGCCGTTTCAGAGAAAAATGGTGTTAAATACACAGACGGAAAAAAAAATCGTTTAAAAGGGTTCCATTTTAATTATTTTGTACGGTACCCTAAAAGTAATGAACTAATGAGTAAATAAAGTGTCCGACATATTTAATTAATTACTCCAAATAGCTACGAGTACAAAGGCCAAAATAGCACGGCGTTCTTATTAAAAAAAAAACAGTTGTCCATATTCAAATATTAATATAATAACCTTTTTGGTTTTCCCGGTGATTCAAAAAACCCAGATAGTCAAGCACGAAAAGTGTTAAGTTTCATGTCAATACACCATGTGGAGCATGACGGAGTCATTTAAAAACGCGCTAACGACGTCGTCATCGTGTCGTCACCGTTTCGCCCTCGTGATGCGATGACTCAGACAATACGAGAGATTTATGACATAGTTTATTACCCTTTAAACAGCATTCCTGAGTTATAGTGTACTGTTTTCGTCGGTATTAAGCCTGCACCAGAAATAGAAGTCACTGTTATATAAATAGTACAGTAAAAATACGTTACACGGCTGTGTTGTTTGTTTAAAAATCACGATGAAGTTATAACGTATTGCTGTAATGAGTCATCTAATATAAGAGATAATGGGTCATCCCACGAGCGTTTCAACCGCTGTCATCGTATTAAAGTCAAAATTTCTGTAACTTTGGATGTCATTTTCAGTTCTAAAAGAGTGCCCTGAAATCTACAAAATAAATAAATAAATCATTTGTAGGTCAATGCATTCATTTTTATAATAAATTACCCGACGTAGTTTTAGACTTACCCCTTCCAGCACTTAAAAATTACTTGAAAAAGTCGTTGATGTCAACGGCGTACTATAGGGTCGAGGACTATCTAACGGACAAAAATGCTTGGCCTAAACCAGAAAATTAACTAATGTTTAATGTTCAATAGCTTACCTACTACTCGTACATACCTCATAAAAATCATGTAAACGTTGTATCTTGTCTAGGGGACACGGTTTATGTAGGAAGACATGTCAAAACTGTTTTGTGTGATATATATATAAATTTTCTCGTAGTCATTCTGACATGTTTTCCTGCAAAACTACGCAGATATTTAATATTATTTTTACAGTTTTATATAATGTTAGAATAAGTAGTGACATTGTTATATTTTCATTTAAAAAATGACTAACTGTTGAGTTTCTTGCGGCGCTTCTTCTCAGCAGTGGTCTCCTCTTGGGAAGCGCTGGTAGATTTTGACGTGTAAAAGTGCCCGTGCGGCCTACTTACTGAATAAATATCTTTTATCTTTTTATTATCTTTTAACCGAAAATGGCATCCGTAGCTACAGAAATTTCGACTTTAATGCGATCAAGGGGCTGACGGCGGTTGAAACGCTCGTGGAATCTCCCTTATAATGGCACGCTGAAACTTTGCTAATTAGCAAACCTGAACTCAGTGAATTAGGTCCAGATTTAAACTAATCTTGGCTAAGACGCTCAAGACGGTCAAAGTAAACGTCAAGTCATAGAAAACTGTCATTTTTGACATATCTTGAGACGGGAATCTAACTAAAGATGAGTTTATATGCCTGTCTCTTTCAAGCTCTCGGTAAAAGATATATAGTTTTGTTTCCACTTTGTCACTTTGTAACTGTGGTATTCGTAAACACCGAATATCATCGATGTAAGTAGTTTGAAATAACAAATGACAGATAAGATGTCTGATTAGGTGTTGGTCGGCCTTATAAGCACTCGTAGCTGCACACGCCAGGGCTTTGTCAGTTGAACGTCATGTTTGAACTGCTGCACTAATCTGTCAAAGGTGTTAAAGTGACAAGGTACAAAAGTGCGCAGCTACTTATAAAGCCGACTGTACAGTCAACATCAAAAGTAAATGCACACTTTTGTACCTTGTCGCTATACAGCCACGTTAGCATTGTCAAACAAGATTGTCAAATTGGTATGTTAATGCGATAAAGTACAAAAGTATCTACTTATGACGTTGAATATACTAGGTTTATTTATTTTATGAAATTAATTAAAAAAAGTAAACATCTCCAAAAATGGGCAAATCGGTCACGTAGCATTCCCCATCCAGACTGTGTACGTGTGATTATTTTAAGCCAACAGCTCCAAAATTAACTCCGAGCATATCTTCTAGGAAAGTAAACAGAGCTGTATTTAGGATCAGTTCAATGGTTACGCATGACTCGGCGCGTGGGCCTTTGGCAGATTCACGTCCGCCATGTTTGTTTTCATTTGCAGGAATTCGGACATGTTTGTTGGTAGCGTTCGATTTAGTGTAAATCCACTGGGCGCGCTGACAGACATGTTGATTCTAAATCGTTTAAGTGTAATTATTCGAATTTATTATAGTTTTTGAGGCAATTCGGATTTCTGAGTGTATTTTTCGATGCACATTATTAACTTACGCCAACTGGTTCCTTATTACCCGACTGCCCAGAGGAGGGTTATGTAATTCGAGCGTATGTATGTATGTCTATTTCTTTGTTGCCCTCTCTCTCTCTCTAACTCTGTAGCCTAAACGGGACGGATTTCAAAATATGAGGTATCATTGGATTCGTCTTAACTGTTGAAGTGACATAGGGTATATAATATTTCAATATGGCGTCCGCGAATAAAAAAAGGAGGGGGGATAAAAAAAATATTTTTGATTTTGACAATATGGGTATCAAATGAAAGCTAATAAATAGTTAATTCCAAATATATAATTATTTTAACACTGAAAAATTTAAAAAGTTTAAAAAATATCAATTGAAAAAATATTTTTGCCCATCTGCCCCTTGTGATTGTGCCTTGTGCAGAAAAAAATCTTCGATCCGCCCTTGGTATGAACTGACCGAACATGACAAATTAAAATAAGAAAGGACACCAAACATCATTTCAAAATTCTCCAATAATTTTTAACACACACACAGCCTCCTAACCTACTCATCAATAGATTAGGTACACCTACCTAATTTACATCACGCTTAATATCAGTTTTTTTTTAATTTGATCACGCAATATTAATCAAGATAGCAAATCATGATGAGCATTAACTTCAGTCTGACTCATGTTAAAATCCCAAGTTTATTAAGGGCTTTTTATCTTCCACTTAAAGTTAGCCCTCCTTGTCTATTTTCAAGTATACGAAAGGGAAAGGGCTTAATTTATGTGAGGGATATGCTTTACTTGACGATTGTTAGACAGGCGGTTAGACTTGTATAGATTCATCGAGGTAACCCAATTAATTGGGATGTTTTCGCGCCAGGCTGGAATATTCCAAAGATCTATAATTTTCGCAAAAATGTTGCGCACACCTCAAGTCGGGCAAGCAGCTCAAAAACAAGGAGCTACGGTTACAAAAACAAATGAAACGCGGTATTTACTCCGAGCAATGGGGTGAAAGGCACGGCGTGACTATGACTCACGCATGTCGGGCATTCTTTAGTTTCTGGCCTATATTTTCATCATGTTTTTGGAACATAGTTCCTTATTACACTCCAGACGCTTGGCGAATGGGAGCTAGGCCGAAAAAGGGTCCGACTCGATACTTTTGCTATAGCGAAGTGTGTCTCACCCGATGATGAGCCTCTCTCCGATGAAACCGGCGACTAAATGAAAGTACAGGCAGTTGTCATTTATACACCTTGACGGACGACGTAAATTTGCCGTTTATTCTTCGTCTCAGTCGATGTGAAGGGCGAGACATTAACAGAATCGCATGGCTTATTCACAACGCTTGTACGCACGTAAGAATTAAGTGCCATGTTGGCTAAGATTGCTTTATCGTCGACGAAAACCTTCCCACAAGGCCATTTATACCAAAAAAAATATTTTACAATATGTACGTACTAAAATGTCAACAATTAGAAATAATATAATGCCATACATACGAGTACGTATCGTACCTACATACAGCTAGGTAATCTGGAAATAGATTTAAGAATACATTTTCGAACTAGCTCCTAGATAAGTGTTTCTTTAGTGTGTTAAGGAATTCCTCGCGCAATAATAATTTCTAATTGTTGACACTTTAGTATGTAAATTATATGTACATATTATTAATTTTATTATTTTTATTTGTAATTTGGCATGTTTTTATTATTTATTAATCTTTACTGACATAATTTTATAATTTGATATTATTCACTAAGTAACTATTTTATTTATAAATATGTGACGTTCTCAATATAAAAGGACCTTACGGAGGAAGGCAGTTACGCTCTTCTTATTCTTGTAACTATACGAATACTATGGTAACAGTTCTAAAAACGGCGTAACCGCCTGCCTCCATAAGGTCCCTTTATATTGAGAACGTCACAGATTTGCACGCATGCTAGCAAGCTGGAGACACTGATATTTTTTTTTTAATTTGACTGTAACATCTTCTGAACTGTATTCTGCAAATAAATTCAAAGTTCAAAGACACTCTATGGGCCGTATTAATAAACTCATCTCGACTGTGATCCCCATCTCAAGAACCGTCAAAGTAAACGTCAATCCTTACAAAACTGTCATTTGACGCATCTTGTGAAAGGCGTCTCACACAAGATCAGTTTATTAATACGGCCCTATAACTCGTTGTAGATCGAGAATCAGCTATAACACACATGCAAAAAAAGCAACATACCTACAGTAGAATTGAGAAACTCCTCCTTTTTTGAAATTGGTTAAAAAGGAATGTGAACTGCGTTCGCCAGAGCGTAGTAAAAGATTGGGTTTGTTGTGGTCTTATTTTGAGATTAATCGCTATAGTTAATTTAGGAACTGTTGTTTTGTACCAGTTACGTCTACCGTACGTACTTTATTATCAAAACACGCTTTGTCTGTTGATATAATTATTAAATATTTAGAGGGTCGTGGGTTCAAACCAGGGCTCGCACCTCTAAGTTTTTCGGAATTTATTTCGGAAAACGTAGTGAGGAAACCTACACACACCTGTAAAGCAATTTGACTGTGTGTGCGAAGTTCCCAATCCACACTGGGCCCGCGTGGGAACTATAGCCCAAACCCACATTGTGAGTG
This sequence comes from Tortrix viridana, assembly GCA_963241965.1. NCBI lineage: Eukaryota > Metazoa > Arthropoda > Insecta > Lepidoptera > Tortricidae > Tortrix > Tortrix viridana. The sequence goes on from OY725176.1 coordinate 755,781, forward strand.
GAGGCCTGTGCCCAGCAGTGGGACGTAGGTATATAGGCTGGATTATTATTATTATTAATTGTAATAGTGTGTTACGATTCAGTTCAATTTTTGCGTCAATAGCTTCTATCCAATGCTAAAGGCAAGAGTTTGAGGCTACGGGTTCTTAAAAATACTGTTTGAACAAGTGGGAGATCTGATCTGTGGCAGGAGTGGCCGCCACACGCGCCAACTACTCCGCTGCGTTCCTCAATACCGCTCAGCACCAAAAAACGCAACAAAACAGTCGGTACGTGCAGCAACCAAGGCTCCTGCCACATATCCAATATTATTCCACGACGAAGCGTCTCATTATTTATTAAGGACCCCTTCTCACGTAGCGTCTTTCGAGCGTCGGCGTCGCGGGGACTCCGACGCTCGAAAGACGCTAAGTGGGAAGGGGCCCTTAACGTTGCGCGACTGCAATAAACGCGTGATATACGATGTTAAACTAAGTTTTAAACTAGTTGACCTTGATAGAAGCGAGCTGCTACATGGTTTCAAACGAGCCCATTGGTTTGAAATTTGCCAACGGCGTTTAATGGTCATACGAAATTAGGTTTAAAACCACTGTCTACACGGTTTTAAACTGTTGTTTGAAACTATGTAGCACGCGCTTAAACGTACAGACGTGTATCGACGTAACATGAAAGTAGTGGGGCGAGTCGTCGTTGCAACAAATGAATGCATAAAGATGACCAAACATGCAAGCTATCCACAAGTCGCTGCGGCGGCGACGAGGCGCATTCTGCATTTAATTCACCCGCCCACCGCTTAGGGTCCCTTCCCACTTAGCGTCTTTCGAGCGTCGACGTCCTGCCACGCCCGCGGTAGCGGGTAGCGGGGCGAGGGGATTGCGTTATGCACTAGGCGCTGGCAGGACGCTGACGCTCAAAAGACGCTAGATGTGAAGGGGCCCTTACAGCCACCGCAGTCGTGGTCGCTGTGAGCAGGCGCTAACAAGACGTCGAGACGCTAGAAGGGCCCCACTGGTACGACCGTCGCATAGATGCTGCGCAGACGCTGACAAAACGCCCACCCTCGAATGACGCTAGTGTTGGGGGTCTCTAAGTGCCACGTCACAGACTATAACGATGTTATTGCGACCATTAAATCCTAAGTTTTGCTCACATTTCCCTACAAGAAGAAATACACATCAAACGCGTGAGTTCTTGGCTAGCTTCCAAAACGGAAGTTAGCAAATTGTTGGAGATGTTGTAGAATGACCGCTCGTATCCGACGTTTTAATGTGACCGACACTGAAACACGCTTTCATGTCCGAAGTGATTCAGATGGCAATCTGGAGAGGTATGTCGTTGAAACCCGGTAATGTGAAACGTTTAACTGAATATTGATGCCGTATTCTGAAAAATTCCAAATCGACGATCTAATGCCTAACATTTCCAACGTCAAATAAATCTATCGAAAAAATAAACCAATAACCGCTTTAAACAACAAATTTTGGATATTTTGCATTTCACTGACTCATTTGTCTTTCCTAATACAATTTTGCAAAGTCAAGACGCGTTTATGTCTATTGCTCTAAATACCATGCTCACACTAACGTCAAAGACAATGGACAATACTGTACAGTAAATATTTTACAGAGTGTCCCAAAATCGGTAGGCCACATTGACACTGGAGGTAGGTCAGCTTAAGATGTACCGAGCCAGCCTAACATGACCTCAGTGAAAGCATGGTTTTCGAGATATGCCAGTTTAAAACTTGTACTGGAAATTAACGTTAACTGGCAAATGTTGATAACCAAGCGATCTTTACTACAGACATGTTAGGCTGGTTCGGTGTGGGGACAATGCATAACGCATTTCCACTCCGTTAAAAAAAAAGTCTCTGGTTCGGTCCGTCTTAGGCTGGTCTACCTCCAATGGAGCCTGTCGATATTGGGACACCCTGTATATACGTAGTTTAAGTATAAAAGAAAGCAAATATTTAAATACCTAATATAAAGTGTCGCTATTAAAATTAGACCATCATCGGGTCGATTTGACAGGCGAGCGGTAGAAAATAAATCGCATGCGAAAGGCCGTCACAAACAGTGCAGGATCCGAAGAGAGAGCGACCTTCATCCATCTGCTTACCGGAGAAACATATAAAATTAAAAATAATCCAGGCTATATACGTCCCACTGCTGGGCACAGGCCTCTACTCACAATGAGATGGTTTGGGCTAGTTCCTACGCGCGGATCCAGTGCGGATTGGGAACTTCGCACACACCGTCAAATGGCTTTGCAGGTGTGTGCAGGTTTCCTCACGATGTTTTCCTTCACCGAAAAGCTCGTGGCAAATTCACAAATTATATTTCGCACAAAAATTCCGAAAAACTTAAGAGGTGCGAGCCCGGGTTCGAACCTACGACCCTCTGGTTAAGAGTCTGCAGGTCAAACCATTAGGCTACCACGGCTTAACATATATAAACATATATTTTATTAAATCTCTAATATAGACGAATATATACAGAAACTTAATTAAAGATAGCCATGAACATATTTTAATAGGCACGTGTTTCTGAATGTATTCGTCTATAATCTAGATTTAATAAAAAATATGTTTCATCCTGTAAGCAGATGGGTGAAGATCGATCTCTCTACGGATCTTAGGGTCGTATTAATAAACTCATCTTGACTGAGATTCTCGTCTCAAGATGTGTCAAACATGACAGTTTTCTATAGCTTATCACTTCGACGTATCTTGAGACGTACATCTCTGTCGAGTTTATTAATACGGTAATTAGACTACAACCCCCAACTCAAAAATAACCGTATTTCAATTTAATTGGCTAAGTAAAGTTTTTGGAAGAGATGTAAATTATATATTTTTTCGATTAAAGTTTACAAATGTCAACCTAATAACTAAAATATTTTAAAAATATTAGAGGAAATAAAAATAAAAGAGCCGCAGTTCTTTGATCTTTAGGATGACGACTATCGAAAAAAAAAAAATTTACATCTCTTCCAAAAACTTTACTTAGCCATCGAGCGCTCGATTTCTCAAAAACCGACCCCCAAATCGATTGGTAGAATTGGTCTATTGGAATCTATGATACTAACCGCCGCTTGCACCATTTGCGTTAAATATGTTCGTCTTATATCAGTTTAAGTTGTGTCAAAATGTATGGAAATGTCACGCCGTTAAATATGTTTAATACTTAAACATATTTGTTTTCGTCGCAAGACGTTACCGTGTCCAACTTTTTGGACCTTACCCTTTTAACCATATTTAACTCAGATGGCGCAAGCGGCAATAAACATAACCGACATCAGCGCCTAAAAAAACCTCTGAGCAATGAGCATAAACTTCAACGGGCTCCGAGCACGTGTACATTTTCACTGGAGGGGGGACTTCGTCACTAGCAGATTTCTAGTATTAAAAAACTCGTGATCAGAGCTCATAAGTTTTACACGGCTTAACGGATTTTCATTAAACCAAGCTAAGAACACTCGATTAAGTCACCTAATAAAATAAAACCAAATCAAAATCGGTCAAGAATGTCGGGGGTTAAAAATAAAATGCAAACATAACAGAAAACCTGTTTATTCCTTTCTTATTAATATTTATAAATTACAAAAATTAACACAGGAATATGGTACACAATTACACATTAAAGAAATCAAAAAAGTATTTACAACAATTCATCGTGAGGCCAGAGACAACATCGAGAACGTTATGTACAACCTTAGTATTACATTTTAGATATTATTTTATTGGGAAGAAAACTATCACGATTAGTTCATTAACTAAATTACATGCTATCAGTCGTTTTAAAATTATAGTTCAAGGTGGTTTAAGGCTTCGTCAAACACCCAGCGCGGCGCGGCGACACTCACACTGCAGGAAAACGTTGCGTCGCGCGCGACGTGTACTCTCGCAATCTTGATCCAAGTCAACACATTTTTGTAGCTTTTATGGCCCAAATCATATAGAACTGGACACAATCTATACATTTTTCTACCTCCATGTCACAAACACACTGTAAATTTGTAAACAAATACAACGTGAAAATCACGCCGCGCGATCGCGCCAAGCGCGGTGTGACTATGTGTGACGGCCTGCATACAACTCCTTGTTAATTGCCACGCTACTGTCACGCCGCACCAAACCGGCTGTTTGATGAAGCCTTTAAACTTACACAAAATCGTTGAATGACCAGAACTAGCTAAATACATTAAACCCTATGTGAACGTGATAAGTCACAATTTGTTGAAGGGTTAAGGTTAAGCCTGATTTTCGAGCATAGATGTGCGAGCTACGGTGAGCGAGGTCAAATCTTCCCGTTTCCACCAGTGCTAAGCTAAACTAAGCTAAACTAAGCTATGAAATTAAATGATTGCGTGGCACATCGCTGATGGAAAAGCAGCCTTATTTCACGGGGCTTGGGGGTCATCCATTAAAATATTCTTATGCTATGGCCCTTTTAAGTAGTGTAGCGATATAATATTGTTTTCACCTCACCAGCTCGGAAAGGCTTTCTTTGGCAGTCAAAATCTGCACGCAAAAGTCCACTTTAACCGCTAGCGTGGAAAGTAATGTCGGTGCTGTGCGCGGAGGAGGCGCTGCGCGAGCACGGCCACGGCTGACGCGGCGCGAGTGCAACGGTTTTTCCAACACCACGTGTGTTCCTCGCTACATTGAGGTGAAAAATTGTGTTTCGCACGTCAGCAGTTATTTGGGTCTCGAGGCCTGAATCCCCGTTACGCTCAGGATTCTAGAATCCTTCGCTAACTCGGGATTAAATACTGGCTCTCGCACCAAAGAGCTTTGCCCTGCATAGCAAATAACTATTGTATTTGTTTGGTTGGAAATGGGCCCGTTTGCGTCCCAATAGCTAATCGCCCCTCGGTCTCATTTCGTCCATTTCGCAAATCGTCCCGTTGTCTAGTTCCGATTCGTTCCAGTTGCCACATTTAAAAAAAAAATTGCCGCGCGTTAGTTTCGCAATAACTCGAGAATGGCTCGACCACCGAATTGAATATTTTTCTTTGAATCAACCCGCTATGTATTACGGTTCAAAAGATACAGCTCTTTATAGTTAGGACAGACAGCGTAGGCTTAGCAATAGGGTCCCTTAACACCCTTTGGGTACGGAACCCTAAAAGAAGAAAATTAGGAAAACCCTGATAGATTTTGACGTGTAAAAGTGCCCGTGCGGGCGTACTTACTGAACAAATATCTTTTATCTTTTTTAACCCGAAGGAACAGCCGAAAAATCGAAATAAGTGGTACGAAGTACCGGGTTGGGTTTGCTAATGAGACAATTTGTGAAAAGGACGAATTGAAACTGGTGACAACTTGCGACCAGGACGGTTTGAGATTGCGAAATTTAACAACGACATACGCGACCAAACATTTATTTTGTTAGTGATTAGCAGAGCTCAGATAGTTCTTCGCAAAACAATGTCGATACGGAAACATAATAAGATGTAATAGGAGTCGAATTAATATACTTTAATTATATTTTTCAATATTTATAACCGCAACCCAAAACCGTCCACGAGTTTGTACTGGTATTCCCATTAACATTTCACGTAATTCTGATTGTTGCGCAATCATCAACTTTTGACACTTCATTCTCGTAAGTAAATTGAACATAGTATAAACAAAGTAGCTTCCCGCCGGCTGTCCCTCTGTATGTACGCTTAGATCTTTCAAACTACGCAACGGATTTTAATGCGGTTTTCACCATCAGTTAGATATTTTTTAAAGAAGGTTTATGTATGTAATAGTCCCCGGAGCGACGCGAGGGCAGGTCGCTTTAACTTATAAATTAATTAGTGCAAATACCCTTCGCTTCATTCTCGAAATGAATCTAATATTCAATTTATTATGATTTACTTGCGATAGATAAAAAATATTAATTTGGTCTACCCAGTGTAGGGCGACAGGAGGATGGCAACTGGCAACATTTCATTACAAAATTAGATTTTATTTACATAATCAATTGATATAAACAATTTTCCAAACAATACCACATTAGCGTGATTATTTGTGATTTAAATTACACTTATCAGATTGCACGAAGAAATGGCAAATTAAGCGTCAGAATTTCTAATTTACATGTTAAAATGACACGATTAGCATTCTTGGATGTCAAAATTAAGACAAAAAAAAAACATTGCTTATATTGCAGTAAATGGTTTTTACGTAAAAATTTCTCGAGGACTTTCTGAAAGTAAGAAAACCCTAAAAGAAGTTGGACATATTAAATTGTCAAGTCGAAGTGCAGTAGCCATACACTTATTAAGGCTAGCACAAGTGGTCCGCGACTTGTTTGCCGCTCGGATCTCCCTTTCTAAGTTGTCTGTAACGATAAAGACGCACAAAATACAGGCTGTGCTAGCCAAAAAGTAATTGAATTACAAATTAACAATAACGTAATAGAATTTCAATTACAAATTACAATTAAAAGGAAATTGTACTATCAATAAACAATTACAATACATCTACAAAATGTAATTAGTAATTAAAATACGAATTACTTTTAATAATAGTTAATTTACTTTATTTAATTATTAATTACTTTTAAATTATAAATTAATTGTCTTTGTTATTTTCTTGTTTAATTTGTCATCATAGCGTCGACCACATTTTTACGTGGCCAAAGTTTATTGTTCAACTATTGGAAGTTCTTTGGGGGATATTTTTGAGAAAATTATTTTATTGGTACTTAAGAATGAAATGACAATTCGTTGTTGTTTCTTGTCGCGACTGTGTAATTTCCATATCTTTTATAAAAGCAGGACGGCACGTTTTACGATGCATTTGTTTTTTCCGAGACGGGACGACGTGTGCGTTCCTCACGAGTGATCGGCTTGCAATAAAGCCAAAGATGGTAAATGCCTTTGCCTTCTTTGTGCATGACTACGCGTTGAATGGGTGTAACGCATCTAATAATATATCATAGACCAAAACACACAAGTTTTCGCTGCGCAAATAACAACGCTTCCCGGAAGTATTTAAATGCACAAAATAAATAAACAAATAGATGCGTAAGCGACTCATGTGACTCCCCGCGACTACTGCGCCATAGAGCAATAAAACTAGTTTGCTTTGTCTCCTGTAAAATAATCTGATAAAGTAAAGTTATTGATTAATTGGATTACTAATTAATGAAATTCAATTAACAATTACTGTTTTATTGGAATTACATGTAATTGCAATGACTTGTAATTCAATTACAAGTAATTCAATTAAATGTAATTTTATCATTCATTAAATTACAAAAGTAATTAATTACGCCCAACACTGGCTAGCCGCCTTCCTGGTACAATCGACGCCAAAGATATGTTTACACATTTGAACCTTATTTCAATGGCGTAAGGTGAAAAATGTAATATGTTTACGTCGATCTTACTTCAATGAAGTCATGACGTGTTTTGATGATTTTTTTTCGAGATTATACGCAACAGCTGTTATAGAAGTGAGTGTCTTTCCTAGTGTATTTTGGTGGAAGGGAAGGTTTATCGAACACCGCCTTATGGCCTACCAACCGCACGGCGTTAACAATCACAGTTGTGCAAAAAAATCCGTTTTTGCTGGGCGCAAAAAAAATGAATACGACCAGATAGCCAAAGTTTAAGGTTCCAACAAAGCCTATAAAATAAGAAAACATATTAAAACAAAAAAAGACCACATTTGGTTATGATCATAGCATATTAAATACCTTAAAACTTTTCGTTTAATAAGGAATAATAGCTGTCTAGAATTCGGGCACCGTATATGTCTAATACTGAAACAAAAAAAAGGAATTTAAATAATACATTTTGCTAAGTTTGGTCCTCTTAATTATGTACATACCATTATCTTGTGACGCTTCCTTTCTTCTATACCGTATACCGTTTACATCTTGCAACTTACGAAGATATAAATGAGCACCAGAGATAATTTCTCACGGATTATACAAATGAAACGTCGTAAGTTAAGGTTGGCTCGGGCAACATTTCATTTTATTCAAGGCAGTGGCACCTCGAATTTCACCGGAGAGGCAACCGGATGGCGAATGATACCGATCCTATTTTTTTTTAATTCGCTAGTTCAAAAACGGCCCACGCGATGGGAAGTGGTCACCGCCGCCATGGACATTTGCAACATTTGGATGGCAAAAGAAATCATTATATAAATAGGGTATAAAACTTCAAAGCAATCGCATTTTTTATCCGGTCGCCTCGTCAATATTGATGGATCAATCCCTTATTTGCCAAGCCGCGATGTTGACGGTAAGATTACACTCTTTACTTAAGTCTAAGTTGTTTTTCAATATGTTTACTCTTTTGGATCACCAGAACCCCACCACGTAATTAAGGACCACAATAGTTCACTACATCTGTTTATACCGCCGGTATATTATACAAAGCAGCTAACCTTTCTAAGAACCCATTTTCGATATTCTCACCGTTCAAACTGTCACTCCTAACATCTCGGACCTCCCTGTCTAAATGCCTAATATCAGAAAGAGTCACTTGCGAATTGGATATTACCGCACCACCGTAATCTTTACACTTTTCAACATGAGTGAACACTGCCATTTTCCCGTCAGTATTTTCAGTTCTGTTCGCATAAATTTTCTCAATTTCTATAGTTTCATTGTCATTACTAAACATAGGTTTGAGGACAGCGAAATTCTTTTCATCCGGCAACCTCTCCTCCATTTCATACTGTCTCAACTGGTCGTCTTTCGGCACGTATACTTCCTTAAACTTATAATCCCTAGTATCAAATACTTCTACGTTATTAGTAAATTCACTGTTCATCTTGAACTGTTCTTCTTTGATTGTGTTTGTTGTGACATTTGGCGCTCCAACTTTTTTGATGACTTCTTTTTTTGCTTTGGGCGTTTTTCTGTCGAGTATGGATTTAAGTATGGGGAGCTTCGTGGTGGAGGCTGCGGCTATTTTCTTTGGGTTCTTTTCTTTTTTGTCTGTTTTTTGTTTGGGTGTTTTCTTGTCGTCGTCGTCCCTGACGTGCTTGGCGGGCGGCTTGTCGCAGCGCGCGCGCAGCTTGTCGTGCGTGAGCGCGTGGCGGCGCAGGTCGCCGGCGACGCGGAAGCACTTGCCGCACTGCGTACACTCGAATGGCTTGTCACCTGAAACATTGTTTTTTTTTAAATTAATATTGTTAAAATTTCCTTAGACGACCTATATCGACGTGCGACCTATGAATCTACTTGTTGACAGTAACATATTAAAGAATTATCAAAATGAGTGAAACTAATTGAAAATAAATTTTGCCCTAAAGCAATTATTTGTTAGCTACTTTAGTTCCTAATTCAAATAAGTTCTTTTGTATTGACTCCAAAAAAAGGGATAAAAGAAATACAAAAACATACTCGAAAATTTTGGACAGATCCGTCACTAACCGAATTCGAGAATTTAAAGTTCTTTATATAGTCCGGTGATTAGTAAGCAAAATTTACAAGAAACCTAAAAGCTTAAAAAGTTCCCAATCCGCACTGGGCCCGCGTGGGAACTATGGCCCGAACCCTCTCATTGTGAGTGGAGGCCTGTGCCCAGCAGTGGGACGTAGGTATATAGGCTGGATTATTATAAAGCATGTTTGGACCCCCTCCCTCCCCGACCCACCCGTGTGCGTGCGCATGTGCGAGAGGCGGTAGGAGGAGGCGCGGAAGCTCTTGTTGCAGTACTCGCACTTGTAGTTGCGCTCGCCCGTGTGGATGCGCCGGTGCACGCTGAGCGAGTACTTGCGCGCGAACTCCTTGCCGCAGAACTCGCATTTGAAATGTTTCTGCAGATAATTAAAAAAATATATCAGGGACAACGTCACACACTAAGCTCTAGGCTTGTACTAGGCAACGTTATACATATAGAGAAATACATACTTAAATATATAGAAAATATCCATGACTCAGGGAACAGATACTCGCGCTCATCACACAAATATTTACCTCAACCGGGATTCGAACCCGGGACCGCTGGCTTCGTAGGCAGGGTCACTACCAACTAGGCTAACCGCGTCGTCAAATTAAACGTACGTATTAATTAAAGGTAAAATTGACGATATTAAAGCAATATATTGGTAAAAATGTCTACATAATGTCGCTACCAAACTTCTAATTTAAAATTCGAAGAACATTACTCGAAAAACAGCTTTCTGATTCTAAAAAAATGTGTAATTATTAAATAGATAAAACCCCCGATCCGATAATATCGAGATGCATCTCAGGAAACAGGGCTGTTTTAGCCCAAGTTCTGCTCGATCGGATACGGTTAAACCTGGCAAGGGGATCAGCGCCATAAATGTGGTTATTATTTTTGTAAGCTCACCTGGTTGGAGTGCAGCGACACTTTATGGTATTTGAGATCGCTCCACTGCCGGAATTCCCGCTGGCACTCTTCGCACTTGTACGGCCGGTCACCATTGTGTACGCGTTGGTGGATCTAAAATACAAGAATATAAGGAAATAATAGAATCCATAATGGGTACGTTCCACTAAACACCCGCAACGCCCACGACCACGACCGCCAAAATTGCCGTTCCACTAACGTAAAAATGCCGCGGGCGTTGTAGGCGAATGTTATAGGTGGAACTCACATACGTTTTGTGGGCGAAGTGGGCGCGATGTGGTCGCGAACAGTGACGTCATCTATGACGTCGAGCGATCGCTCGCGACGACCACGGGCCTTAGGTGGAACGATACAGAGGGTGTTACGATCGTTGCGGGCGTTTAGTGGAACGTACCCAATGTAGAGAGTAGTTTGACAAAGTGTTGCCAGATTGCGTAATTATTTTTTGATTTAATGCTAGATTAAAATGTATTTAAACAATTAAAATACGTTTCAAAAAATTTGGGAATGTTTGTAATTTTTTTTGTCAAAATCGAACAAACTGACATGTTTTCGCTGCAAAATATCCAAATTGTAGGTATGTAACGAATTTCATTAACGAGAGAGCAATCAATAGGGCTCCGTTTTGCCATCACAAAACCGTAAAAACGAATCGCGAACCTTTTCAAAGTCTTTTACAAAAGCTAGTACAGTCAAGGTTTATAAATATAGATACGTCCAAAGCCTCAAAAATATGTAACCACGATCTCGGATCACGGTTACATAGTTTTGACACTGTGAACGTATCCATATTTATAACCTAAACTGTACAAGAACTTACCTTTAAAGCACCGACGGTATAAAATCCTTTATTGCACTCCCAACAAACATGCTGTTTGCCGGCATGCGACAGCACATGGTACAACAAGCTGTTCCTGTGCTGGAACACTCTCCCGCACTGTGGGCACTCGAACCTCTTCCCGGGCTTCTTGCCCTTCTCGAGTTTATTCTCGGGCTCGGGCTCGGGCTCCGGTTCGGGTTCTTTCGCGGGCTCGGGCACTTCCGTGTCGGTTATAATGTTGTCGGCGAAAGCTGAGTTGTCGGTGGTGGGAACTTCCTCGAATATTCGTTGGAATACTTCTTCTGTGGATAGAGAACAATACAAGGATTTCATTATTGAACGTATAAAGTATAAAATAAACACCGAACGGAGTCGCGGGCAAAAGCTATTAAGTAAGTAATATTTTTAAAGAACGATTGACTGTTCAGTATCTTGCGGCGCTTCTTCTCAGCAGTTGTCTACATCGTACATTACAAAAAAAAACGAGCGAGCCTTACAGTAGTCAGATTCAGTTTCTTTATTTGCATTATTTATTTCTTTATTTGTCGCATATGATGTGTAACATCTGACCTGACGGCCAACTCTATACCAGAATTTTTATTCTTATGGAAAAATGTAAACAAAGGTGTCGCCGTTAACGCAAAACATTTGAAGCATGGTAGTGAAGTAGTCTAGTGTAGTGGTGTAGTGTAGTATAGTGGTGTAGTGTAGTGTAGTGGTGTAGTGTAGTATAGTGTAGTGGTGTAGTGTAGTATAGTGGTGTAGTGTAGTGCAGTGGCGTAGTATAGTGTAGTGGTGTAGTGTAGTATAGTGTAGTGGTGTAGTGTAGTATAGTGTAGTGGTGTAGTGTAGTATAGTGTAGTGGTGTAGTGTAGTGGTGTAGTGTAGTATAGTGGTGTAGTGTAGTGCAGTGGCGTAGTATAGTGTAGTGGTGTAGTGTAGTATAGTGTAGTGGTGTAGTGTAGTGCAGTGGCGTAGTATAGTGTAGTGGTGTAGTTTAGTGGTGTAGTGTAGTATAGTGGTGTAGTGTAGTGGTGTAGTGTGGTATACTAGTGTAGAGTAGTGGTGTAGGGTAGTGTAGTGTGGTGTGCAGTTGACGTACCTTTGAGGTGGTGCGGTGCGGGGCAGGCGGGGCCGGCGGGGCAGGCGGGGCAGGCGGCACGCAGCTCCCTGCGGACGCACACATTCACTACATTAAGCTCTGACAGAAGAACAGGTTATCTTTTCGACGCGTATATACAATAATTCCTTTCTTAATAGCTATCGGCAATCATCGTTTTTCTATGACACAGGGTAAACTATCATTTGGTTACCCAATCGATGTGGTTACCCTATGGTTGTGTTACCTTAACGTTAGGGGAACCCTTTTGAACTAGTTAACCGCTTCCATAGAGCTTACCAAGTTCATTAGGGATACGGTAGTTTAATACCTAAGCACATAGCATTAGCTGGGTATAATCCTATTGATCGCCTCTTTTTTGCACATTCGGGCGATCTCTGTCTAGCCGCTACCCATTCAATTATGTTAGCTACTTCGATGGGCACTACCCCGTCACTTCCCCCAGTCGCACAGTTTCACCACAAATAGCATTAATAATGAATAATACTCCGCTTTGATTTTATATAATAATTATTTCATATTTATTTAGTAATTTGCCGATTATTTTTGTCACAAATAATCTTATACTGGATGTTTTTTTATTCGTCTTAAACATTTTGGGGGTTAAATCAGTAAGTCATACTGACCAACTTTCACTATGGGACCAACCCCGAAATCGCGAAAAAAAATACGACCCTCCCATTCAAAACATCGTCAGTTGACTAGGTAAAATGTATGGGATGGTCAATTTTTTTTTCGCGATTTCGGGGTTGGTCCCATAGTGAAAGTTGATCAGTATGACTTACTGATTTAACCCCCAAAATGTTTAAGACGAATAAAAAACACCCTGTATAGAATCCTTTTCATACTTTTTCTTATATCATTTCACTATTATAAAAAGCCACCATGATGAATTTGACGTTATTATCTTGCTGGTGTTTGAAGAGTACGTATTAAACAAGTAAACCGTTACTGCTATATCTTATTTTTCCCACTACCCTGACTATTTTAACAATTATTAATAATAAGTCAAAACACAGATTAAAACTGTACGATTACGTTTAAAAAGGGTAACAGATTTATGATATTGGGATTGCGTTAGCGCTTCGAATGAACAGTATCGTGTGGCTGTCCGGCTCACCAGTGGCGCACGTGGTCCTGGCGCACGGTGCCGCGGTCGACGGTGAGGTGCGGCAGCGCGGGCGCGTAGGGCTCCAGCGCCGCGGCCTCCGCGCCCACGTCCTCGGCGTCCACGGCCACGTGGATGCCCTCCATCAGGTCCTCGGGCTCGCTGAACTCGCCCATGTCTTCCACCTGACAGAGTTTTTATTACATGGAGAAAACAAAAAGAATGCCACCAGATGTTAGACCCAGAAGCCCAAAGACATCTGTAATCTCAAGACTGTTGGTAATACTTCTATGCTAGCTATTTCACCGGTTCTCTGATGCCCACACAGGAACACAACAATGCGAGCACTTTTTGGTAGTAGATCAAACGGTAAGATAATGGTCCTACCACCAATAGTGATCCTTCCGGATAAATCCGTCGACGGATAAACTACACGTGCAACTCACTTTTTCACAACCGTCAATAGAGAGTAAGCGACAATTTTTGTATAACATGATATTGACAAAAAATTATCTATGATATGATTAGTATCTAAATAGGTAGAACACGTCAAGGGGATTATTTGTGATCATAAACTATAGCGAATCAAAGTCATTGGTTCGTTTCAAATAATTCAATAAAACCTGTAAATTAACATAAAAAGAATTTTCATGTACTAAAGGGGTAAATTTCTGGACGTTTCAACCGCTGTCATTAGTGTTTTCAATATATTGACGAAATCAATGACACCTACCAGCAACTTCTGATGTAAACAGAAGCAGTTCTATTAGCATAGCGAGTGTAGTTCTTATCAGCATCAGAAGTTGCTGTAATGTCATTGATTTCGTCAATATATTGAAAACACTAATGACGGCGGTTGAAGCTCCCGGAAATTGACCCAAATAATGATACATACATATCTTCACGCCTGTCTCCCAATGGGGTAAGCAGAGACTATGGAACGAAAAAAATACTGCCAATAACCTAATCTCATTTATAAGCAAAGAAAAAAAGTTATTAAAAAAAAAAACTTACCTTCCCATGAACTTCTTTGATATGCGCTTCACATTGTTTTTGCTTCCTAAAAGTCTTATTACACTTTATACAATTATATATCTCCAATTTATCTAGCGACTCGTACAAATCCGCCTTTTCCACATCACTCGAAGGGACTTCTTTATCTATACTTGTCATGGAATACTGGAGCTTATTGCTAGAGTATTGAATGGGCTTTTCGCTTGAGGTGTAGAGGATGTGTTTGTCCATGGTTTGGTACATAGTTTTGGGGACTGTGTTCTCTAACGACAGCTCTACTATGGAGTCGGGGAGGGTCGCTACGTTTTCATCTATACAAGTATCTGTCATCTGTAAGGAAAAGATACTTTTAAAGATAGTAGATGATTTTTTGAAATTAAAATGAGTAAATTGATACATATGTCTAGTTTTCTAATTAATATATTGAGTAAACTACAAGAAACAGGCCAGTTGCACCTCTTTGATTTGACGTCAATTTCGTTCTGAATTATAAATTCTGTAGTTCTAGTGAAAACGGACAGATGCGACTTAGTTGTAATAAAAAAGGGCATATCTCATAAACAGAGTAACTTGACTTATATCCTTCACCACTTGAAATTCAGTATTCAAGTCGTTTAACAGTCGCTTCAAAATGGCGTGGTTGGCGTGAGATAGTAATAATCGTTTTTGACTTTTAATTACTGCATGGAGTTGATCAACTTTAATTGGAAGCGTGTTTTCACGTCATTCAATTGTCAATCAAAAAATTGATGAAAAAATATGGCCTCATAAGAACGTTTTATGTCAAATACATAATGTGTCACTCACACGCGAAACATGTATGCTATGCTATGCAAAATACAACTTAATTCATATGAAACAAAGTCTCTTTTAATCTTCAATTTTGTTTGTTATGCAATGCTATAGCCGACGTGGCTTCAGTGGCACAACTTTCTGTTGTCGTATAGTGTGTCCAGGGATAAAGTACACAAACGAATAAGGATGAAACTACATGTAATTTTATCACGGAAAAAAACCCTATGTAAAATTGAATAAATATATTTTTATTATTATTATTTTTTCCCTATTGACGAATGGCGGAAAAGAGGGGAGGCCTTTGCCCAGCAGTGGGAAACTGAACCAGGCTAAAAAAGAAAATCCGTGATAAAATGACAATACATGTAGTTTGACCGTTATTCGTTTGAGGAGTTTGTCTGTGGACAGGCTGTATGGGCTATGTCGCTATGGGCGCGCGCACCTTGTCGGGCGCGAGGTGCGGGGGGTGGGGGGGCTCGTAGTGCGCGCGCAGGTGGAGGTAGAAGCTGCGCTGCTCCTCGCCGAAGTAGGCGCCGCACGCGCACAGCAGCACGGGCCGCACCTGCGCCGCGCCCACGAACTATACAACACAACATATTATAACTAAAAAAAAAACATTCTGGCTACATCTACACTTGCGAACTTAATGGTAAAGGGGGCTGACGGTACAGTTTTAGTCTGGTTATACATTAAAAAAAAAATAACTTTGTCAAAAATTTAATTTTTGAAACAAGCTTTTATTGCCGACTGTGCTTTTTTTTGCACAGTCATCATCTGCTTATCAAAAGAAATCAAACGAGCTCAAACTCAATGTTATTGCATTATTTTAGTTATGTTTAGTTCCTATCTTCCTTCCGGCACCATCATCAGATCAGCTCCATGGTACCATATTATTGCATGGTCACCCAGGTTACATAAGTATACCAAATTTCAGCTCAATCGGGCACCGGAAAGTGGGTCAAATTTAACTTGTAAGATCACTTTAAAGACACCGGAACAAGTGAAACTAAATAAAAACTTGTAAAAATACAGCTACGGGCAGGCCTGTTACCTCGTGGGTAATATTATGGTGCGGGTCAGCGGCGAGCTGGGCTGGATGCGCGAAGCTGTCCGGCAGGATCTCCTCCTGCGCGCCCTCCTCCTGGCAGCTGATCAGCACTATGTCCTGGAGCGGGAGCTGACAGTTAATGCCATCACTCGCACAGGCGGATCATGAAGAAATGCTCACAGGCACGGAAACAGATAATGCTGTAGAAGTATTTATTTTCCCTTAAATTGGTACTGTGCATCACAGTGCACATAACATTCACTTTTTTTTTGTGACTAATTTTTTATGTTTTTTTTTTTAAATCTAAAGAGGTTTGAACACCCGAATTTTTTCATTTTTGCCATTTTAACAGTGCCCAGATCTGATGAGTTATCATTTTTCAGAGAGCTCTTGGCCCACGAAAGGTTAAGGGTTAAACTATTGATGGTTTAGAAAGAAATATGTATATTCGCAAGAGCTGGCACAAATACAAGTACATGTGTATAAAATAAATTAGTAAAAAAAACATACATTTAAAAGGACTGTCTTCACACAATCACCGATTAGAGAATCATTAAGTTTTCGTCAGTTTTATTATTGGCAGCTTTCGTAAATCGACATATATGGTAAGAATTTTGTTGTATGAAGAAATGGGGCTCTGACCCAGGCAGGGCCAGAATTTACTATTACCTAGTTGCACAAAAGTTCTTTTAATTTAATGGCACCTTATGACACGTCCTTTTCTTCATTCGCGAATTAAAACGTGACAGAAGGTGTTCTAATGGAGAATTAGAGATAATTAATGTTTGAGCAACAGTTATTAAAATAGTTATTTAGTTTACCTGTTGCGGCGTACAGTTCCCAGTGTTCCTCTTAAGTTTCCGGGAGATCCTTTTCTTGTGGGGCAGGCTCTTGCGGCTGGGCTGCCGAGTCGCCAGCTCCAGGACTTGACCGTCCGAGTCCAGCAGTGGGCTGTCGCTCTGAGCATGGAACAAGATGATAATGCTGACATCGGAGATGTAGGGTCGAGTTATACTTGCAAGTCAAGTTTTTGAGGGTTATAAAGTGGACTTTTTTTTCAAACCGTTGTGATTTATTTTTTAGAAATCGGACCAACAAAGAAAACATCTGAAAATAATACGGAGATAAACAAAAAATTATTCTAGTAAAAAAATTACAAATACGAAAGTAATGAGGATTCTTACACCATCACGATTAAAATCAAATCAAATGATAGTACAGTAACATTATTTTGAAACTTTGCGTTAGCATGTATTTTTGCCCTTTGACCTATTGAATGTATGAATGATGGAAGAAGTGTTACTTTGAGGGTAGTGTCGGACTTAGCGTCGAACCAGCCCGCGCCCGCGCGCGCGCCCGCCAGCGGCGGCGGCGGCGGCAGCGCCACGAGGGGCTCGCTGTGCTGCTCCTTCATTTAACAATTATAAAATGTTTTAAGTTTATTTATTACTATTATTTTTATTCAATGTTTCATCCATCAAAAAGTTTCGAGCATGCTTAGTACCTTGTTATTTTAAATAATAAATTCATAGGGATCCTCGAAACGATCATTTGCGATTGTCAGTGTTTAAGACGCATTGTTAATAGAAAAACGTTATTATTTCATCCACCGCATTACTTTGGGTGCTTTGGGTATCCAAGGACTATCAAGTGGTTTTACATATACTAAGAAAAGTCTCATTCAATTCATTATCATCTGTGGGTCATTCCCCCGCATGTGTGATTTCGGTGGCATATGAAAACTTTAAATTAATTATCCCGATAATTATTAGGATTAAAAAATTATGCCTCCTTCTGCGAAACGTTTGAAATAAAAACTGGTTTTCAATGTATTCATGAAAAATCGTCATAAAAATTCGCATAATCATAAAAGAAAATAATGCCACCTAAGGTTACGCTCAGATAACAACCCATGTTTTGTCTTTTACAGGAATGCTAGAAGAGTAAAAGTTACGTAAAAAGAACTGTACGTGTTAAATTATTAAGGAGTAAAAGTTTACAGTTTAAATGACATTCAGCATAATCTTACCAGGGTTTGTGCATTAAACAGCCTCATCTGCCCATCCAGCATCACTGAAGACTCCACATCACCCCTCAATGATGTAATCTGGCAAAAAAGAGATACTAAATCAAGCTTTTGAACCTAACCATCACTTAATTGCCTTGGATTTAGATTTATTTATTACATAAAACAAAACACAAATTACACATGTCAATTTAAAAGAATTCATATCATCATTTTTAATCGTCAAAGTAAAATATGTCGAAAATAAATAGAAATACATAAATATAACAAAGAAAATACAAAATAAAAAATAAAAATTATAATAAAATAAACAGTGTCAAAGTTATTACAAACCAGCGTCCACAAATTCACTTACAGAATAAAATGCATTGTTCAACAAAATATTTTTTTAGTTTAAAAAGACTAATTTTTAAAAAGTAGAAATAAAAAATAAATTGTTTTTTTGACAGTGACTTTTTCCATCCTTTCTCACCCTTGCCTATTTCTTGCCGTTCTGGTCCACATTTTTCATTATGGCACTTAAATTTGAGAGAAAGTGACAAAGCATCATCACTATATAATTATAAGTCCCGCAAATGTTTGTCTGGGTCTCAGAAAGTACTGTACAGATTTTTATATGGTATTCACTGATGGAAAGAAGGACTTTGTAGGGAGGTTATAGGCTATAATTTATGAACATTAACCCGTGCAAAGCCGGGGCGCGGCGCAAATACTTAGTGGGTGGATTTACCTTGTGTTGTGGATGGTGGTGCAGGTTGCGAGAGTTCTGCGTGAGGTGTGCTACGATGGCTGCTAGTCTGGTCTCCGGGTCCATGATCTCCTCCCCCCACTGGCCTTCCACTTGGTCACCCACGGACACTTGCCTATTCAAGATAAGAGAACAATATTATAACATTTTAAAATGAAAAACCCTAACCTAACCTTGTAAACCGGTAGCGTGAAATTAAAGGACAATGTTGAATCAAAATTATATTAATTAATTATATGCAGAAACAAAATGTGGTCATCCAAATCAAAAGGGCCCACCATAAGGTGGTCGTGTGAAAAAAGGCGTAACCACCTGGAACTAGTTTATTTACATAACATCGGTACAGTTAATTAATTAATAATAATAAGATACTGATAATAAGAGCTATATAATTAGTTAAAGTTTATATTACATTTGTGAATAATGCATACATGAGCTTAGGTGTAAGGGCCGAACAATTGACAGAAGCATTAAAAAGCATCAACCTACAGGATGTAATTTTGTTCTGTAGGAAAACAAGAAGATGGGATCCATGTTGGATGGGAATGTCACCGGACCAGTAACTTACGGCTCAACCAAGGGGAACAGGAAGGAATGACTGGAAACGATCGACAGCCTGCCTGCTCTGGTCGGGCATCCCTACCCATCATCACCATCATCATAGGCGTAAGGGCATGAAATACTTTAGTATGTAGGTATTAGGTATTTTTTAAATACCTGCACATTTGCTGCGTAAAGCTCTGTGGATGCATGACCACCACTCTTCCTCCCTCATCTTGTATATTTAATGCCAACGAATTGGCATCCACATGCACAGACTGAAAAAAAAAAACATAAACTAAAGTAGGTACAATAAACCACCATAATAATATTTAATCTAGAATTAAAAATATGTAAATTTGTTAAACAAATCCATCTTGTAAATTTAGAATTGTTTGGCTGTTTGTTTAGTTCCTGAAGTAATAAAATATCTGATATTTGTAAGAACCTTTGAAAGTTCTAGTCAAACACCCTGAAACCTCTTGTTAACTGGTTGTTCATAAAATGTATGCATGACCAATATTTATATAAAGTGTAATAGTTATTTTATAGCCATATTCAGGTAAAATACCTTTAAGTGGTAGTTAAGTAATGCACAAATAAATGAGATCAAAAAACACAAATAAATAAACATTATAAAGGTGAAATTACGCACGATTGAACAAATATGGTTCTTGTCGCGTCAACAAGCATCAATACAAACTTACATCGCCCGTCTGGTGTGTGATATAGTGCGTCACCTCCTCGTCCATCTTATCCTCCAAGAGATGATGGTTCACATTCCTCATGGTTTAATTTTTGGAGAACAAACCCAATTGTTTATTCCATTTTTACGTTCGCTGTTCGTCAAGTTGACAGCTGCCACTCAAGGTCACCAAATTGTCAGTCGATCACTGCACTATCTTCAACTTTACCACTAGAATATCCTAAATAATAACTTAACAGTCATAATACATAAAATCTAAATGACAAAATTATCAAGCTTGTACCCATTTTTTTGGTAGATGGAGGAAGCCGAAAACGAATAAATATTTGCTTAAAGTTGCCATACTTAAAATTTCTTGGTGGTACCATTTAAAAAATCTACGGAAATTAATAAGAAAAAATCAGTTTATGCAGGGGAAATATAAATAAATTGTTAGTAACCAAGCATATAACAGTTACATTTACTAATTAAAGTAATTGAATCAACCATTTCATTCATATCAATTTGGCAAAGAAACAACTCTGCTAGAGTTAGCAAGAATAAAACGGTACTGCTTATCAAAACGCACAAAATTGTAGCTTTGACATGACACCGTTGACATTGGACGTCAAAATTATCAGCTGAGTGTAGTGTAATATAATAATAGTATTGCCGAGACGCAAAATAAATAATAAATCGATTATGTTCCGTAATTCAGTAAAATCTTGCTTGGTAACCCGAAACCACGATGTGAGGGACTCAGAGACATTTTTGTTTTGTCGTTTTGTTTAGTTTTGTTGTTTCGATAATTTTGTTTGTAGTTCCAGAGATGCAAGCACACAGCGAAGCTGGATGTGATCCGAGAGAAGCTTCGAGAAGGGCCTGGGCTTTCGGACTTCATAGCGGAGGACAGGCCAAAAGACTGGAACGAATATGAAGGCAAACTGAAGAGGAAGAAGGGAGAGCAGGAGAGACTGAGGCTGCCTCCTTGGTTAAAGACATCAATTCCCACAGGTATTTAATTACATGATTTTATTGGACTTAGATAGTGTAAAAAAAAATACTATGCACAAAGTAAGCAAGGGCCACCCACCTGCAGGCCTTTTATTGTTGTGTTTATTGATGTGGCTAAACACGGATAAAACATCTGTCACTTTCTGACCAGTATGTAAGTGCGAGAGTGACGGATGATGTATCCACCGCGATAAAGGCGAAAATTAAATGAATCCTGATGATAAGTGGGCTTTAAAGTTTAAACGTTTTTCTATTCTATTCTATTGTAAAGTGACCCTAAGAGATTTTCAAATAAGAGGACACAGATAAAATGTCTCTATGTTGGTCATAAAATCAACATGATTAAAATAAATATATTTGATTAATGAGCCGTTACTTGGGTCAATCAACTATTTCTTGTACCTTGTTGCTATGGTGATGTCTCTTGGACAACTGTTTAAAACTATGATTTTAAAGTATATAAATAAATCCACCAAATACCATTTCTTGTAGGCATTACAAGCCCATTATTTTATGGGTCTGATTCACCCACATAAATTCATCTAATTGAGGCCCATGATATAACCACAGCATAAAAAGTTACAGTGGGACTACGCCCAAGCTAAGCTTGTGCATGCCCCAGCTTGGCGCTACCGCCCCTCTGCCCCAC
The DNA here is from genome assembly GCA_963241965.1 of Tortrix viridana. NCBI lineage: Eukaryota > Metazoa > Arthropoda > Insecta > Lepidoptera > Tortricidae > Tortrix > Tortrix viridana. Next base: position 777,682 of record OY725176.1, read on the forward strand.
GAATGCGTCAGTTAAAATTTTAGTATTTTTTGTATTTCTTTCATTCCTTTTTTGTGTTTAAATAAAATCAACAGGTGAAGAAAATAGAACTTGGCATTTTTTTGTGCATGGTATACAAAGAGTTAGTAACAGATTTGACTTGTTCACAGTAAGTTATTGCTAAGTATACAATTGGGTCTGCTATCCCAATAAATACATAATATTAACCTGATTATAGTGAATTGTACTTAGCATAAACATAACATAAGAAAACACAAGTAATGTCTATATTCTAACGGTTTCCAGGGTCAAAGTTCAATGAGATCAAGCAGCAGCTCCGCAGCCTGAAGCTGAGCACGGTGTGCGAGGAGGCTCGCTGCCCCAACATCGGGGAGTGCTGGAGCGGCGGCAAGCAAGGCATGTCCACTGCCACCATAATGGTAAACATGGTTTACTAATGATTCGCCAAAAACTTTTTTTTCTGAAACTGTAAATATTTCGGGATTTTTAAAAAACTAACCTAACCTAACCTATAGGGTTCTACACGGTGGTCCTGAAATAAATCCTGAAATGTTTGTTTCGGAAAAATAGCGTTTGGCCTAATGAAACGGTTGCGAAATGAAACAGTTTGCCAAATGTTTTCGTCCAAATGGAAGGACACCAGTAAACATAGCTTACTTTGCCCTTCATTGTCAACTTAGGGTATGTTCACACAAGTAAACTTAAATGGATTTGGATGAATTTTAGCACACAGATAGTGCTTATCCTGGATTAATACGCAGGATACTTTTTATCCCGGAAAAATGGATAGTTCCAGAGGGAAAAGCGATAAACGACTACACACGACAGTTGTCATTGACGCACGCTTTGAGATCACTATTTTGGCATACTGGCGTTCAGTTGGGCGCGCGCTTTCAATACAAAAAACAATTGATACAATTTGACTGAAGGGATGGCCAGATTTCGACACATACGGTGTCGTTAAATTCGTATTAGGGCCGTATTAGTAAATTAATCTTGACTGAGACGCCCGTCTCAAGATAATGTCAAAGTAAATTTCAAGTCATAGAAAGCTGTCATATTTTACGTATCTTGAGACGGGCATCTCAGCCAAAATCAGCTTATTAATACGGTTCTTAGTGTCGCAAGTACTTGAATTAATCATAAAATGGGAAAAAAAAATTGTCACAAAAAATATAAAAAAGTGAATGCTATGTTATGTACCCTGTGATGTACAGTGTCAATTTAAGGGTTTTAGTGTAAAAAACCGTTGTTATTCCAGTTAATGGGCGACACGTGCACGCGCGGCTGTATGTTCTGCTCCGTGAAGACGGCGCGCGCGCCGCCGCCGCTGGACGCGGGCGAGCCGCGGCGCACGGCGCGCGCCGTCGCCGAGTGGGGGCTCGGCTACATCGTGCTCACCTCGGTGGACAGAGACGGTGAGACACTGCTTTCTCGCCATTTTCACATGCATAAAAAAAAAGATATTTATTCAGTAAGTAGGCCGCACAGGCACATTTACACGTCAAAATCTACCAGCGCTTCCCAAGAGGAGACCACTGCTGAGAAGAAGCGCCGCAAGAAACTCAACAGTTAGTCATTTTTTAAATAGAATTTACTTACGACAATGATACTACTTATTCTGGCATTATATACCTAAAACTGTAAAAATAATATAAAATATCTGCGTAGTTTTGCAGGAAAACATGTCAGAATGATTATGATAAAAACAAATTATATATATACCACACAGAAAAGTTTCGACATGTCTTCCTACATAAACCGTGTCCCCCCTTTTATTAAGGGCCGTATTAATAAACTCATCTCAACTCTGATCCCCGTCTCAAGATACGTCAAAGTAAACGTTAATTCATAGAAAACTGGCATTTTTGACGCATCTTGTGACGGGGATCACAGTTGAGATGAGTTTATTAATACGGCTCTAAGAATCTAGCTTTTGCCCTCGACTCTGTCCGTGTAGAAGTCGTTCATCGCTGCTCCCACGGGAACTTCAATTTTCCGGGATAAAAAGTATCCTATGTCCTTCCCCAGGACTCAAACTCCATACTAAATTGTATATACCTTATACTTAAGAAATGATTGATTCCCCATACAAATGTCCACCCCCCTTTTCACCCCCTTAAGAAAGAAAGAAAGAAAAATGATTTATTACCACATATACAGACAAAAAAGGTAAAAGTAAATAGTATAAATAGCGAAAAAAAATTATAACTTACTGCCGCACTCAGAGACGTCAATTAGGATTTAAGTTTCATTAAAGTAGCTGCTGTCACTTTCTTTGCTATAGCAATAGAATAAGACGCAGCAACTTTAATGAAACTTAATACTTAATTGACGTCTCTGAGTGCGGCAGATAGACTAGAGATGATTTCTAGGATAAAGGTCCAGCGGTTTAAGCGTGAAAAGGTGACAGACAGACAGACAGTCAGACAGAGTTACTTTCGCATTTAGAATGGATATATGAAGACGTGAGGTGGATGTGAAGATGTTGTAAGGTAAATTGTGACTTAACACCATCACATATGTCACAAAAATGTAAATCGAAACAATATGACATACCCCTTCATCCACTTCCGTCTTTAAATATCAGGGGGTAATCTTACACAAATCAACGAGTAAACTAAAACGTTTCGACGGGTCTCGTGACTCAACCTCGTAGTTATATGAAATTTTACGAAATCCGAATATCCACTTTAGGTACACGTCCTAAAGTAGATATTCCAATTTCATACTTTTTCATATAAGAGGTTGAGTCAGAGACCCGTCGGTTTGTTACCAAAATTCAATTTAACTTGTAAATTATTATCATTTGTTTTTTTAATGGTATTGAAATCTAGGGAAGACGACTTTGCCCACCAGTAGAACATACCTACATGTTTACCAAATATCAACTAATTAAACCAAATTATAAATTACAGATATACCAGACGGAGGCTCTTCTCATTTCGCAGAAACAGTCCGCGAAATAAAAAGACAGTAAGCCATTATAGTCTTTATTTTTTGAACTGAGCTTATCCACTTAACAGAATAGACAAAGCCATTGTATCTATACATTACTATTATCTGCTTTGTTCTTTTAAAGCATTTTTAAACTTATGAAAAGGCCATAGAGCCTATAATCCTTTGAAATAAAGCTATTCTTTTAGTGTATTTGTAATCTACTGTCCCAGGAAGTAGAGTCGATAATGTATTAACCACTCAATGGTATTGTCTTCTTTAAGTGGATAAGGTTAGTTCAAAAAATAGAGACTATACCAAAGCTTATAAAGAAATGCAGTCAAAACAATAATTATCTTCAAAATTAAATTAACTGTGTTTTAGAAATAAGGAGATACTAGTGGAATGCCTGGTGCCCGACTTCAGGGGTAACCGGGAGTGTATCGAAACGATAGCGAACTGCGGCTTGGACGTGTTTGCCCACAACATCGAGACGGTCGAGCGACTCACTCCGTTTGTGAGGGACCGGAGGGCTGCGTGAGTATATATTGCATAATTAGAGCATTTCTAGAAAAGTTTGTACATTTCATTCAACTCTCCGATTTAAAAAAAAATTGGTACGCAGGTTGGATAAATGAAACTAACCAGTTTTAAAATAATTTCCCAAAATGTCCCATAAAAAATGCACAAATTTTTCCTATTTTGTTACCAAAGCTCATACATTGTTGGTAACGAAATAGGAAGTTTCTATACATTTTTTTTTGAAAATTTTGGGAATTAATGTCCAAATTGCATAGTTTCGTGCACGCAATCTATCTACGAATTTTTTTTAATCGGATCTTTTTTTTAATCCTTAAAATTGTACAAACTTTTTTAGAAATGCTCATTAGGCAGAATAAGATGACAGAATGCTTAAACTTGACTTGGTGTGGGGTTAAGATTATAACTGGTGAAATGACTGGCGTAGAGTCATTCAATCTTAGGCCCGGGGTTCTCTGACCCACCCGCCGCGTGCAACTGGCAGGATTACTTTACATTGATCGTAATACATGCATGCTCCGATAGGCCTTCTCACAGAGCGCGCAATGTAGCGGCAATACGCCCGCGGACTCATTCGCAGTCTTGGGCTGTCCTCTTTTGCCCTATCCATGCCATGAAAAACTCGAGTATACTTACTCGATTGTACAAAAATCTTAACTTATACACTTGTATTTTTGTTTAGCTACCATCAGACGCTGAAGGTTCTCGAAACAGCCAAGGAGCTGAACCCCGACCTCGTCACCAAGACCTCCATCATGCTGGGGCTGGGCGAGACCGACGAGCAGGTGGAGCAGACCATGAGAGGTAAATACCGATTCAGTACGTCCGTAACGTACTGCTTGCAGCTTTACAAAATTTATTCTATTCGGTGGATTGGTCTCAATGCCAAGTTCATCACTATGCTTTAATGATAATGAGGTGGGCTGTCCCAAAAATGTTGTGTTTGCCAAAAATCTAATTTTACAATAATTTTCAGATCTCCGCTCCGTAGGTGTAGACTGTCTAACTCTCGGGCAATACATGCAACCAACCAAGCGGCATCTCAAAGTGTTCGAATACGTGACCCCCGCCAAGTTTGCCCAATGGGAGGGCAAAGGCAACGAACTAGGCTTCCTGTACACAGCTAGTGGACCCCTGGTCCGTTCATCTTATAGGGCCGGGGAATTCTTTATCAGCAGTCTGCTGAAGGATAGGAAGGCTAAGAGCTTGTGACCTGAAGAAAAATAGTTCATGTTGGTATCTCATATTTGTAAATAATGTAGTCATGTATAAGTGTAGACAACGTTATTTTTATTAGTACTAGAGACCCAACTTTGCCCACTATAAATATAGCACAATAAGCAATAATACTCAGGCCACTTACAATTATAATTCTTCACGCATTCACTGACATCTCTTTGCCCATGTTTATGTGACAAGGGAAAATGTGAAGAGCAGTTTGGATTAATTTCTTCGTAAATACTTATTTAATTGTAAAAGTATGAACCGTTTTCTAGTACCTACAGTATAAGCCTAGAGCTAAGTTTGGGAATAGGACAATGCATGAATATTCTTTGATATTTGTTATTATTTGCCGTGTAGTAATTTACACAATTTCTCATAAAACTAGCTTTATTGTTGCATGTTTTCAAATTCAAATTAATTTACTTCCAGGCTACTAGGCCCATAGATAAATACCTTACTGACTAAAATATTTTTATAAAGTTAACAATATCTTAAATTATTATTATTATTAATTATTTGCTGTGAGATACGATCTGTGTTGTGATAGTTACCTTTGATGTTGTTTAGCAAATGGTATTGTTAATATTCGTTGTTGTTATTACAGAATTATTGTTATATTTTTCCCCTATTGTGTATAAAATCAGTTCAGTAAATAGTTTCAAACAATATTTATATGGTTTTATTTAGGAGAATCGTCACAAGTTAAAATTGAAGTAAACCATCTTGATTCTTGACTAAACATTGATTCTTGATTAAACTTGACATTAAAATAAAAACACCTTTAAAGTATATTTATTAATATATTTATTTATTAATTTAATCTTTATTTAAAAAATACATTAGCATACAAAAGGGGAGCTAAATGCCGTAACAGCGCAGAGCTCGTTCGCGAGAAAGGTGTGAACAGGCGAACAGCCTTGCATAAAATGTATTGCCACTAGTATTTTTATTTTTTATTTATTAAAGAACAAACGGTTACATTGTAGGTAGTAAAACATTGTCCCACAAAACTGTTTGCACAGTTTGACTGCGGGATCATTGTAAACCCGATATATTGCTGGGTTCGACACCCGACCAGTGAGAACGGCTCTTATGTAATGGACCCAGTACGGCTAACACATCTTGTATTTTTTCACTTGTCACTCAATGCGTCTAGCTCTATCTTAACAGACTTATTATAAGGGGATATTCGAGCGACAAACGAGTTGTACTAACCCTACAGGTCACCTAAAAACCTGTAGGTATGTATAAGGTTGGGTAAAAAAGCGCTGTCTGGAATGAAATTGGCAACATGATCCACTCTAAACCTGGTGCTTAATGTGTGTGCCACTAGATAATAATTAGAGGATATGCATTATTTTTTTTATTTTTCGAATAACTGTAAAAATAACCAAGATATAAAGCGATTAAAGATTCTACTGACGTCAGAGTACATGTCGGTTGTCTCTGTCTAATTAGTAGTTTCAAATGCTTATATCATCCGTATTTTTTGGCCGATTTAAATTTAAATTTCACTTTTTGCCATCTCTTTTACGGTATTTTCATATTTTGTTAAGAAATGCGATAAAAAAAAATCATATTCTCAATGGTTGTTTCATGTCGCCACGTAAAACTTTTTACCAAGCTATATATCAGAATATCTAGCGCGTCCCGTGGGTCATGTTATTTGCTAGCCGGTCCAATTCGGACCCGTCCGACTACACACCGCGCACGGCTGCGCGCTCGCGGACGAAAAAAGCAGACGACGCGCGGAATACTGAGCACTCACTAATTTAACTGGACGCTTAACTGCTGCGTTTGGATGCGGTATATTGGACGATTTGAGTCATAATATATACTAGCGACCCGCCTTCTTCGCACGGGTAGCAGTGCATCACACCTAAACCATAATTAATTTATACACCTAAACCATTCATGAATCACTCACAAAAAGATAAACGACTCGTGAACCGTCAGTTAACCTACTTCGTTCAGTAAAAAATATGACTGTCGGCTGAGCCTGAAGCTCGGGGCCTTGAAAGTTGGTTAACATGAAGCAGTTGACATAAAATGATATCCAGAGGTCGCTGGTTTATATCCGGCTCGAAGGACCAAATTTGTTTGTTCCCTTGTGGTGGTCAAACATTTATTTATTTATTTAATTCTATTACATCTTGAACACCTTTCTTCTTCATTGGCGCGCAAGCCCGGTCCAAAACCATAGGTTAAAAGCGAAAATATTTGCTTGGTCCGCACAAAGTGCCTCGTCCATGTCTTCGTAGTGTCCGCCGTGGATGCACGTAGGGGTAGCAAACGGCGTGTTTGCGCGGCGGCGGCTTTTTGCGCGGCCGTGCGAGAGGACAGCTCCGATAGCCCCTTTAGCTCCCCCGCCGTCTTGGGCCTTTCATTGAGCTTCGTTGTCGAAATCGTCGGCAACGCTGTCTTAAGATTACAAACGTCTATGCGTCTTAAGGCCATTTATTTACCATAAAACATAGAAGCCTGTTCGTTTGACTTCTTTATGCCATAAGAATAAACTAACCGAGTTAAAAAATCCCCTTTAAAATTCTGCCGTCCTAAGCTAAAAGGCGACATCTTAAATTAAATAGCCAAAGCAGATTCAGCCCTCTCCTGTTAGTAATGAGGTAGCATTTGCTACATCAGTTTTGTCTGAGATATCGCATTTTAGCTTAGCAGGGCAGTATTTGTACCCCTACTTTCGGAGCTCATAATTCTTAAATGGCTTAACGGATTTTCATCAAACCAAGCTAAGAACAATCTCGATTAAGTCACCTTTCTAACGAAAAAATTAAAATCAAAATCGGTCCATCCGTTTAGGAGCTACGATGCCACAGACATATACACAGATACACACGTTAAACTTATAACACCCCTCTTTTTGCGACGGGGTTTAAAATAATTAAAAATCAAAATTGATTGTTAGTATTTTATGGACAACCCCGTTTTTTATCAATTGCTGAGACTCAGCTTAGACTTGTATATTCTGGTTGTTGAAACTGAAGGTAAGGAGCAGCAGCACCAGGGCGGAGATGGTGGTTAGCGCCAGCTGAAACGGCAGCGAACTCATGCCATTCACACATAAAAACCATCCATCCATACCTATGTCCAAACATCCCTTACATTTGACCAAACGTTGATACATGGGAGCCTCTTGTTTCGCCAAAATATGTTTGGTCAAATGTATCATTTCCCGAATTTTCATTTGTATTATTTTACCAAAAACCTATTTGTATTATTTTTGTTTTATTTTCAGGATACCAAAAATGCTATTTAGATAGGTTAGATTACGCTAAAGTTATGAGCGCCATAAAATGTTAATTTTTGCGGCGGGAAATACCTTTTTGGCAAATGATAATTTGGGAAATGATACATTTGACCAAACATATTTTGGCCAAACGGCAGAGACCCGTTGATACATCTATCTGTCTAACCACGCATAAGTCCGTCCACACATCCGTTCATCCATCTACTCACCTACCCACTAATCTACCAACCCATCTATTCATCGATCCAGCCTCCCAAACGAATGAAACTAACTCATCAGCCTTCAGTGTAGGGTGGACGCCGTACCATTGAAGGTATTGCTCTGGTCGTTAGAGCTGAACCTTAGCTGCAGCAGCACCACGGCGTAGGTGGCGGTGAGCGCGGCGAGCTGGAGCGGCAGCGAGCTGACGCGGACCATGCGGAACACGCGCATGCGCCGCGCTTGGGACACCAGGCGCAGGATGTTCTTGGCTTGGCGACGGGATTCCACTGAAAATGTTGAAGCTCATGTTTATTGACAAATGAATCAAATTGCTTGGGAAAAAAGAGGCTGAAAATAAAATATTAAAAAAGTTTCATGTCCGTAAAGTATATAAATCATTTGTAGGTCAATGTATTCATTTTTATAATAAATTACCCGACGTAGTTTTAGAGTTACCCCTTCCAGCACTTAAAAATTACTTGAAAAAGTCGTTGATGTCAAAGGGTCGAGGACTATCTAACGGACAAAAATGCTTGGCCTAAACCAGAAAATTAACTAATGTTTAATGTTCAATAGCTTACCTACTACTCGTACATACCTCATAAAAATCATGTAAACGCTGTATCTTGTCTAGGGGACACGGTTTATGTAGGAAGACATGTCAAAACTGTTTTGTGTGATATATATATAAATATAAATTTTCTCGTAGTCATTCTGACATGTTTTCCTGCAAAACTACGCAGATATTTAATATTATTTTTACAGTTTTATATAATGCTAGAATAAGTAGTGACATTGTTATATTTTTTATTAAAAAATGACTAACTGTTGAGTTTCTTGCGGCGCTTCTTCTCAGCAGTGGTCTCCTCTTGGGAAGCGCTGGTAGATTTTGACGTGTAAAAGTACCCGTGCGGCCTACTTACTGAAAATTGCCATAAATAAAAAAACTCACTCGAGTCACTATCGCTCTCACACACTAGTCAGAAAATGTAGTATGTTTTATCCGCTTATTAACACGATAAACAAGATCACAATAGGTAGACCCGCGTGCATGGGCGAGATAAAGTTTGACAGGTGCTAGGGAAATTAATAGAAATACAAATAGAAACATTTATACGACGATCACAAGAAAAAAAACAAAACAAAGATTACAGATTATAAAAGAATGGCAACACACACAGATACCAAAGTTAAATAGTAACGGTGCAGTTACACGGGCAAGCCTTAAATTAATACATCTAATCCATATTCTCCATATCCATATTCTTATGTAAGACTTAACACTTAAGGTTTAAAATAAAATAAAGACGGGACGTATATAAAATCGCTATAGTCGCTTAACATACCATTGGTTTCATGTAAGCGAGTAACTTAAACCTGACTCTTGGACTAGGTCAATCTGTTTCAAATTATCCCATTATATTGGTATTTGATAAGATGTCATGATGTAGGTAAGTAAATGTTGTTTTGGTAATAGGTACATATCTTACCGTCTTTACTATCATTGATGAACAGCAAGCAGTTAACCTTGGTGGCCGCGATCTGCCGCTCCAGGTTCGCGGTTACCATTCCAATGAACACGACCCGATTGAACACCTTCACCATCATGATCGTTTGGTACAGCGTCGATGCGCTTATATTCTAAAAACAAACCTTTTTAGGGTTCCGTAGCCAAAATGGCAAACGGAACCCTTATAGTTTCATCATGTCCGTCAGTCCGTGTGTCACAGGCATTTTACTCAAAAACTACTAAATGTATATTGATCAAATTGGGAGTATAGGTGTCTTGTATAAACCGCTACTTAGTTTGGTAGTAAAATAACATAAACTTTTTTTTTTTTCAGCAAGCATCAACGTGTGGCACATACATATTTCGAAAGTTCTTAAACATTTAAAGGTTTCAAAGCAATTTTTTTATTAAGCGAATATTTTCGGATAATCGCTCCGAAACTTGCATAAATTGTGTCCCCCTTTATCTTTTATACTGTATGTCCAAAAATATGAAAATAAAATTAAAGGTAACGTTTTATAAATACTTTCAACCAAAATTTATTTAATTAATTTATTTAAATAAATAAATAAAATAAATAAATAAATTATTTTCAACATGATCGGATGTACCGTTTTTGAGTTATTGCCGAAAAACTGCGCTTCTCAACAAAAGAACGTGAGTGCCATGAAGATACGCTCTTTTGCTGATGCACTTTTTCCATATTGTTTTTTTGTATTTGTACGACGAGGTCCGATATGCTCTTGCCCAGTTTTTTTATGGCATACGTTGGTCTCGACTTAGGGAAAGGGCAAATTCATATAATTTAAAAAAAAACGCGCAAAAGCATGTCAGGCCATGCTCAGTGTAGGGTTCCGTTGCCATTACTACGAATACAAAAAAAAACAATCTGGATAAACCATAAATATTAGCTAATTTTCTGTTCAAAGTTATCTTAGCCAATTTTGAGAAGAATTGCGTTAAAAAATCCCGGAATTGCCACCGGCAATATTGCCGATAACATAGGCAATTTAATGGCAATATTGCCGCGGCCTATTTTTGCCGGCTGTTGCCGGCAACGTAAATAGCAATGTTTTCAATCAGGGCAATACTGCATGCCGGCAACGGCACATCATTAGTTACAAGTTGTTTGTAAAACATAATACAATTGCATATATATATATTGTAACTGGGACCCAAGCAGACTGTTTTCAGTTAAGTCAGTAAATATCTTAACCCATTGCAATGCTCCGAGTGCATTTAATGCCGGCCGGCGGCCATTAGCTTACCTTCCCCTGCGATATAAATTTCTCCAAGCCTAGCAGCTCGTTGGTAAACATATGGACGATTAACACCAGGATCTGAAATAATAAGAATAGACAAAAAAGTAGAATTTAAGTTTTTTAATGGGACAGCCCAATTAGGTTTAAGTAAATTATTGATTAAATTATTGGTAGTGACCCTGCCTACGAAGCTAGCGGTCCCGGGTTCGAATTCCGCTATGCTGAAAGCTAGGGTGAATAGGCATCTTCTGGGTGAGCTCGCTACATCGTAGACTGAATCTTCGTCCTCCAAGGGCAAGAGTTAGTCAAGTGCAAACCCATTATCAATAAAAAAAACTTGTACCCATAGTACAAGCCTAGAGCTTAGTTTGGGACTAGGTCAATTTGTGTGAGATTGTACACTGATATTTATTTATTATTTATGAAAATTATGTTAATGTACTTAATACTCACAAAATGACTAAAGGTTTGTTCAATTAAGCTGCAAGCGGCTAGAATATGCCGGTAGGCATGGAACATCTTGTTCATAATTATCGAAGACTCCAAATGTTTTAATGATTTCCATTTGACATCTACGCTTCGGATCAACAAGGAATTAATATTTTTTACCCTGAGTATAAGAAAAACATTAAGACCAATAAAGTTAGCTACTTCCAAATCTGGGGCAAGAAGAATCAAAAGAGCCGGAAGAGCATAAAACATATCAATACCAAAATTTTTTTCCACAAAAATAACGCTAAATATTCCATGATAACACGTCGCGAATCCCGTCAAAACCCAGTTCAACTTGTAAAGGAGTTTATAGTTATTTTCATTATTGGTTATTTTTAACGACTGATCGATTTTCTGGAGAGTTGTCATTAACTTGAAATTGGATTCATTATACACGAAGTTGTTGACAATAAATGGACAGCTGTTCAGGAATAGTGTGGTAACGATCCGAACGTAACCGAGGATGCTTTCCCTGGACCATGGGCCCTCAACTATAAGGGAGATAGAGCGGCCCTTTAAATAAACAACGCAGGCACAACAGAGGATGAAATTAATACAACCGTAAATTTTTTGATACCACAACCGAGGAGACATCAAATTATTAGCAATGTTCACTCTTGCACTGCCAATGACGGTTTGTGCGAATAATACTGGCTTGAACACATTTGCAAAATTTTTATCCAATTCGATCATGTTGGATTGTTCCATAGCGCCTTCTTTGGGGAAAGAAGTCGTAGTGAAAAGTAATATTGAATTGGTATTTGTGGGCTCGTTTGATGTTTATCTATATTAAATAGATTGGAGTACTTATAAGTAATTAATTTCCGTCACTTCCGCTTTCTTACGTCATTTTACCCCTCGTGCGCTCATCTCATAGGGTCGGAAGGAACGTATATTGATTGTGACCTGAGTATATAATAAAATAATATATTTTACACGTCAAAATCTACCAGCGCTTCCCAAGTGGAGATCACTGCTGAGAAGAAGCGCCTCAAGTTGTGACCCAAGAAACTCAATGCGAAAGTAACTCTTTCTGTCTATCTGTTACCTCTTCACGCTTAAACCGCTGAACCGATTTAGATGGAATTTGGTATGGAGATAGTTTAAATCCCGGGGAAGGAAATAGAATAGTTTATATCCCGGAAAATTTGATAGTTCCCGTGTGATACACGATAAACGACTTCCAGGTGGACGGAGTCGCGGGTAAAAGCTAGTATAATACCTATATATATATATCTGCGTAGTTCTACAGGAATTCTTAGGTTTTTCAGCACCTGCTTTCGACCGACCAGAAACAATTCAAATAACAAAAACAAGCAAACAGCGAGCGATAAGCGCGACAATTCCCACCAATCAGGGGCTGTGCATTTGCACCAATCAGAGGGCTTTAAATTTGTAATGTAATCCAGTTCGGAGATTAAGCGGGGCCGGTAAATAAATGCGATTGCCGGATTAAACGTTGCCGGTTCATTAGCCGCCGGTACTGGACGTTTTAATTTGCTGCCGTTACATTGATTCTGTTTTTAAAATTATTTTAATTTTCAAGTTTAAACACTTTACAGTAAACTTTACTTTGGCCCTGGGGGCAGGAACTGTACGATAACCGAGATATATCAGTATTTTGAAGAAAATATCGATAACAATCTCGATACTTCCTGAATATATCGATAATTGTATCGGAAAACTTAAATATCGGTAAACAGATATCGACACTTTTATCAATACTTGGTACCGATACTAAAATAAATAAATAAATAAATAAATATCAGGGGACAATCTCACACAAATTGACCTAGTCCCAAACTAAGCTCTAGGCTTGTACTATGGGTACTAGACAACGATAAACATACTTATATAGAGAAATACATACTTAAATACATAGAAAACATCCAAGACTCAGGAACAAATACTCGCGCTCATCACACAAATATTTGTCCATACCGGGATTCAAACCCGGGATCGCTAGCTACTGATAGTTATGTACATACTTTATTTAGCAAATTGTGTTAGTAATAAATATGACGCGATGGGTGCAAAGATATTAATGCCTTTGACTGTACCTACGATTTTTGAGGAGTTCCGTCGATTCCTCATGGATTCCATCATCAGAGTATCATTCTTATAAAAATGAGTCCAATCTGAACCGAGTATGTTTCATTAGGGTATGTATGTACGTGACTGAATCATCGTATTAGCCGAAAGACGTCCACTGCAGGACATAGGCCTTCCCCAAGGATCTCCACGTCGGCCAGTTTTATGGTACCCACAATGGATTTTACCTGACTGAATATAAAATATAATTTCACATCGGTTTATAAATGACGGAGTTCTGTCAAAATATAGATATTAATGTACCGAAAATTATTTATCGATACCTATATCGATATTTATATCGGTATCCGATATCGATATCGAAATTATACCGGTATTACAATCCCTGCCTGGGGATAACATTGTCCACCCTTAAAAGTCATATTATTTTAATGATTGTTGCCTTGCGACATTTGTTGTTGTCATCTGTTAGAAAGGGACAGAGCTGAAATGTATCTAACAGTGTTATCTGGAGATTATAAAATCAGAGAATAAGTATTACGTACTTGTTAGACGTGGATCTTTATTCTTAGCCGCACTATCTATCTATCCAATTTGTTAATAATGTAAACAACGTGTTATCAACTCGACCGTCGAGTCAAGTCATTACATTTTTTAAATTATTTGATTCATTAAATTGAAGTAGGTAGGTATTTATCCATAATCCATAAATTACAAGATGTCTTTTTTTAAACAAAAAACCTCACTTTTCGACTTAATTTTTTTAAATCAAGCTTATAAATCTCAATCAAACGAATATTGCGAGAAAAAGAGTTTTAAAATCTCAAGTTGAAAAATAATGTTTCTAATTCAATAGGGAATAGCATGCATGATTTTTTTTATCGAATTCCTTAACAAAATATGAAAATACCGTAAAAGAGATGGCAAAAAGTGAAATTAAAATTAAAATCGGCCAAAAATACGATAATTATAATAGTTTAAAACTGCGTCTTAGAGAGATCCGACATGAACTGTGACGTCAGCGTGCACTACGGCCATAATAAACTCCAGGTGAAATTCTGTTTTCCTATAAAGAGATAAAAACAAAATTTTAATGATAATGATGATGTCTTGGTTATTTTTATAGTTATTCGCAAAATAACTTTTCTCTACTGTTTATTACATGAATGACTTATTATTAAAGCAAAAAAAAAAAATATATACCCCCTATTAAGTGAATGATGGTGTTAGAATATTAACAAAATCTGTTTATTTACATTACTAAAAAATTAGATTGGCACAGACTAGATATCTTTTTTACCGTCTGTCACCAAAACCTTCAATTTTCACAAGTAACTTTCCCCACGGCGTGCGCTGCAATATTTTGTCAAACATGCAGTGCAGGAAATCTCGAGTGCAGCACCAGTTACATAGCAAACGAGCGACCGGGTAATTGGCCGGAAAATGCCGGTAGCCCAGCTCTCAAATTGTCCAAAATATTAACCTGGCTGGCGTGTGCTTGATATTTTGTAAAGATGCCCGGCAATTTTGCAGTATTTGTAGTAAGGGTAGCGTCAGAAAACCGACGCGATTAGACGAGGCCGTTTCTCCGTGCACTTTCACTGACGCACTCAGACACGTCAATTAAGTTTTAAGTTTAATTAAAGTAGCTGTTGTCACTTTCTTTGCTATAGCAATAGAATAAGACGCAGCAACTTTAATGAAACTTGAAAATTAATTGACGTCTCTGAGTGCAGCAGTCAGCTGCAAGTTTTATAATTGAAGAAACGTCATTAAACATGCTTGAATTGGCCTTAAAACCAAAAACTTTAATCAATAGAATTGGACACATATGTAAACCAACTAATTTACTAGATACTCCGTAGATAATAACGTTATTTTGAAGATCGGACATGGTCCGAGTCTAACTGAAGTTATGATCGACCGCCTGCTCAGCCGGGTGTCACATCACATCATCATCATGGTCCTACTAATGATTTACATACAACCATTATATGCTACTTTAAAGTTTAAATAGGACTATTGATTATCCGTTTAACTTTCGGTCTTTCGTTTAACTTTTCCTTTTATCGAGTAAGTAATGTTAACGTATCGTTATCGAGATATGTATATAATTGAAATGTCCATGCTCGGGCTTTCGTAACAATAAAGGGTTATGGATCACAGAACAGGTACCGTAAAATTTGGCAACTTTGCCAAAGAATGTTAGCTTTCCTATCTGTAGTGTGCTGTCACAAAATTCTTATTTACCATAAAATTGGTAAAGTTGGGTAAGGATTAGTAATAGCACAATACAGGTGGCAAAGCTAAGATCCATTGGCAAGGTTGCCAGATTTTACAGTACTGTAGTTTGGATTTGTTTAAAACAATTTAAAGTTTTATCAAGCCTCACAAGACATTACTTAGTCGTTCTTTATATTTTAAACACATTTATTATATCATCACATTTCTCAAGGCTTGTCACAACTATGAGGTAAATAGCGTTATACAAAACACTTAAAAATCTGATCCGCAGTAGAGGCGTCGTTTGTCAAAGGTTGTCTTGAAAGTTTGCCTATTAAGGCCCCCTCCAGTTCCAACTTGAAGCTGCCTGACGGATCATAATTGATGCTTTGCTGGGGCAGTTAATTAATGATATTGTTTTGTAAGTTAAAGGTGGAGATGGTCTCGATTGCGAAGTAAGAGAAATTGCTGATAGAGCCGATTTGGGTTAATAACATTAAATTTTTGTTGTCAAGGTTTATTCAAACATCATAGACAAATACCTATAATAAATGAATATTTTTGAGACAAACATTCATACTTTTTTCCAAGTATTGTTGGCCTTAACTGGGATTGAATCTGAAACGCAAGGTCACGCAACTAGGTTCACCGGATTGTTGAAAAAGTGTCTGTAAAAGATATAACTATTTATTTTACGGACTTGTAATAAACGTATATATAAGGATAAGGATACATCGTATCCTTTAATAGTGCTGCGATTGTGCTGCATTGTCTATTTCCTTGCAGTGCCAAAATGAGGGATAATAACACATAAGAACCAAACTATTGAACTTTGACCCATAGGGTCGTAGTGTATCCACTAGGATTTCACTTACATAAGGTAATAATTTAAATAGTTTGGCGCTGTAATTGGTCAACTTCATAAACCATATATTTATCATATAAACATAATGCGACTAACTTATCCGCAAGCACAATACTTCCGTTATTTGCGTCCGAAACATTATCCTGTAATTGCCGTAGAAATACGCGTAGCAATAGTAACATCCCATTCCTTTCAATGTACACTTGAAATAATAGCTTTACGGGAACATTAAATAAAACCAGCATTTCATCCGTTAAAACCTCCGAACCCATATAAAATTAAGTCAACAAGTTACTTCGAAAAATTATTCATAGAAAAAGATCGTGAGGTGCAAAGTGAGGGTAGCAAAGAAAGGGAAAAACTGGCTTCATGAATTGGAAATGTAATTTTGTCCGGTGCGTATGAAGCCGGCAATTGTTTTGGAGGTATCGCCGCCGATTTCAGTGATAAACTGGAGACAAAGGGGAAGCGGTTCAGTTTTATACCGAGGGAGGGGAGTGGGTACAAGTTTATTAGCGAGTTGGAAAAGTCACGTGTTGGTTGTCAATCACAGCCTTATTAATAAATGTGGAGTAATCGTGGAGTAGTTAGGCCATGCTTTATCCTTATCTGTCATTGTGACATGAATTCAACAGATAAGGACAAAACATAACTTAACTACTCCATGATTACTCCACGTTTTATAAGGGCATCAGGATTTAAGAGATGTCGTTATAGTTGGTGTTTTAAGTTACTTAGTGGACGTTCTACTTTATTGGGTGTTAGGTTTTTAAAACGTTGGTCTACGTTATCGGGTTTTTATATAGGTTTTTAAAAAGTTGCTGATTCTGAATCACTTAATAAGATAGAAAGAGATGATGAGACTACTATATTTTTGACCACATTTTCCGTTAGGTAGTACTGAAAATTACTGTCTCTGTGTAATGTCGGTACATATGTATGTTTCTTTGTTCCCTCGACTAGTGAGGCAGCTTAATGGATGGCCAGATTAGGACAAACGAGGTTTTTTAATTTCGTCTTGGGTTGAGTTGACTCGATTTTAAAAACATGCAAAAATGCAATGCAAAAAACTTATACGACAATATCTAACACAAGAAGTTTTTAAAGCTTTGACTTAATAGCCAAGCAGACACATCCTTTAAGTAAACGACAAGCGAAAACATACTTTCACCAGCTAGACTCATATCAATATTTTGTAATCAGCATAGAGACGGCGACGATCTCAAGTGGTAGTTTATTTGTATGAAAACAGTACAATTCGGAGCGAGGGACATCGAATGCAATAACGTCTGGACACGTGCGAGTCTGCAACTGGCAGAGATTAGACAGATGTAGACTGGAAACTGTCTGTAACCAGTCTGAGGTTGTGCTAATTTTTAGAGCTATTGCATTGACTATCGTTTCTGTGCAACGGGACGCAGAGTTAAGAGTTGGAGCCACCTCGATGTACTTCTATCATAATCTATCAAATAACTGCGTCCCGTTGCACCGACACGATATCAGTCTATGAAAAAACTCTTAATGACGTAGATAACCACTTTTGTTGGTAAAAAAATATTTTTTTACTTAGATATTTGAATAAAACTAATTTATTTCTTAATGTCAGCTTGAATACAGATCTCTCCCGCCAGCTATTCCGCTGTTCTCTGCGGTTCCCGCGGGACTGCTTTTCATTATTTTTACTCTTCTTAAAAAAACAGTACAGAGATCGTTTATAGCCCGAAGGCCAATGTAATGGTACATTTTATCTTAAAAAAAAAAACAATTCCTGAGAAAAGTGACAGACAACTTCTATGTGGTCGGAGTCGCGGGCAATAGCTAGTTTAGGTTCTCACCACATCTATCGACGCGGTATCGGCTTAAGCCGGTTAAAAAAATCAGTCCATGAAATAAGAGCGAAAAAGACGTCGAAAAGCTATTTTTGAAGCTTAAGTCGATAGACCTTACGGCTTTTTAATAATGCAAATCATTTGGATTTGTCTCCTCTCTTCCCAGGTAATTCACTCTTTGCCAAGTACAGCTGGGGAGTGTTACTCGTAAAACTCACGCTTTACCGCGTTATTATACGTAAAATGGAATAGGGCTCAAATAGGTGAGTCCACTTTTACGTCAACTGCTTTCGTTGAAAGCTGAAGCATTATTCTGATTGGATGAGGCTTGTAGAGTGCCGTGAAAGCGTAAAATTTATTCACCATTCGTTTCTACAAACGTAACTAAAGGAAAAGCAACTTTTCTCGGCAATTTTTAGCCGGCAATCTATTGGCATCTCGTTCTATCGTACGAAATTAGAGTAAGAGAAGATATGGTTGACGCGCAATTATTGCTCGTGTAACTGCTTCATTACGCTACGCCACTATCCATCTCACGCTCGCTTATTTAGTTAATGATTATGATAACGAACGGACGAACGTATTAGCGTTTCTACAAGCGCTAACGCTATCGTCACTTGGCCAACCCCCGATCATCACAAAGATAGTGATGATAGACAAAGACTAACCCCCTTATTCATAAACGCACAACTATTTCCATCCCAAGTAAAGCTGGCGTGGGTACCAGGACATGAGGACACAGTGGAGCAGAAGGTAAAGAAAAGGCAGATGAGCTAGCTAGAGCGGGAGCGGACCAGCAGTACTTAGGCCCAGAGCCGATATAACCGATATCCGCAACGGCAACGAATGGAGTCATTGCCAAAAGAATAGAGACAAAGACAACGAGACATGGAGAACGGCACAAGGATGCAGATAATCCAAACTCATGATAGAAAGGGTAAACAAAAACAGAACCAGGTATCAAATAAACCTCGGTAAGTACAATCTAAGTATTCTAACAGGAGTGTTTACATGACACTGTCCACTTAACAGACACCTGACAATAATAGGTATTAAGCAGGATCCTCGGTGCCCACACTGTGGCAAAGAGGAAACTAGCCAACACGTCCTAGCCGAGTGTGTAATGTACTCGTTACTGAGGTACCGCACATTCGGGGGGGACGAACTATCGACAGAGGCATTAAAAAGCATCAATCTACAGGACGTACTTTTGTTCTGTAGGAAAACAAGATGATGGGATCCATGCGGGACCAAAGAAGGGACAGGGAGGAATAACCGTAGAAACGCTCGACCGCCCGCCTGCTCCGGTCGGGCGTCCCCACCCTGTCAGATTCAAATGTCTCAAGGAAAGATAAGGACAAACCATACTTCTAGCATACTTTAGTTATTGGGTGATTATGAATCGAAACTCTGAAACTAAATCAATTCGCATACTTATTAATCGGAGTCGCTACGGACGGTACGTTTTAATATTGAGGTGGAATTACAGAGTAATAAAAATGCAAACGAACAAACTTGAGGAACCGAGTTGTTTGCAGTAAAATCTGCGGTTCGGTTTAATGAATCTTCTTAAAAATGGCGGTGATTTTTCTGTAGTTCTTTATGAAATTAGAAGAGTAGAGAATGCACTACTATTTTTTTTTAAACTGATTTCAATTCTATACATTTCTCTAACGTAACGTAGGTATGTTACGTGTAGGTACACGGTAACATTATATTCACCTTAATCTAGCTCTTTTTAACCGACTTCAAAAAAAAGGAGGTTCTCAGTTTGACCTGTATGTTTGTATGTATGTATGTATGTATGTATGTTTGTCCACGATTATCTCGCGTTTGGCTGAACCGATTTAGATGCGGTTTTCAGCAAAGTATTTGTTACATTCTGGAGAAGGTTTTGGTATACAAAAATAATGGATACCACGTGACGTCATCCGCATGGATCCGTTATTAAGCGATATATTAGTTCAACTCGACCGATTTTGTGTTGACGCGATTTTTTTAGTGATAGTTATACTCGTATCACTAAAAAGCGAAAAAAAAATGTAATAAAAAAAGACGAAAAAAAAATTTTAATAAAAAATAGAACCGTCTTCAAAAAAAACCCACTAAACAAGACTAAATAATGACCGGCTTCCTAGGAATTGCCTATTTGATGGGTGCCTAATAGGTACATGGAATATATCGAAGTCGGTGGCAAGAATCATGTGACATTGCTATTGTGTAAACCTACTTGACACCGGCTTAGATATATTTCATGTACCTATTAGGCACCCATCAAATAGGCAATTTCTAGGAAGCCGGTCATTATTTAGTCTTGTTTAGTGGGTTTTTTTTGAACACGGTTCTATTTTTTATTAAAATTTTAATAATTACTTATTTTTTATTATTGACACAGTACCTAACATTCATTATCGTATTAACTTTTTTTTTAAGAAATCTAATAACTTTCAATTATTTACTACGATCATGGTCACTAACTTCTGTAGTACTTAGATAATGTAATAAATTTAATCTTGACTTTGTCAAATGTGATATTGTATTTTTTTTTATAAAAGTCTATTTGCTATACCATTATCAACTATTAAAGAGGTTTTATCCTGATTAAATGCTTATTGTAGGGTGACCATTAATGCAGCGACTACATTTTTAGGGTTTCGTAAGGTTGCGTGTCCTGTTTATAATGGATTTTGTTTCTATTGTATTCCCGTGATTTACGAACTATTTACATACCAACAAGTTTGTGCGGAACTCTCGGTGCGCGAGTCCTACTCGCACTTGACCGGTTTTTTATTTACTTTAAATAATAAAAACAAAAAATGATAATGTTTCTCGTAAATATGGTTGTACAAGGTTAGTAATTCATCACTGAATTAGATAAATTATTACGTCCCCCAGTTCATCCCTTATAGACGTCGCAGAATACTGCAGACCTTAGCATTGTCAGTAAACATCACCGTATTGTCCCATACATCATTAGCTGCCGGTTATAATTTATCACCGGCTCCTGACCAATTTCACGCACGGCTGCCGGCCATACCCGGTTTTTATTCGTCCGGATAAAGTTTGCACCGGCAACGAACGCCCGCCGAACGAATAACGTATTTCCAATTTGATAGGGTAATATTACCCCGTGAAAAATGTGATATTGTTTTTTGTGGTGAGTAAAATGGAATATCCCTTTTACTAACGTTTATAAAAATTAATTATAAAAATTCGTCGGGTTTTTAAAAATTAATTGAAAAAATACAATAGGTATACGTTATTTGTTAACACAATCTTAAATCGAAGTAATTAATGCATTGTATCGATTGGTTTCATTTACATTAGTTAGTTTTTTTTATAAAAGCGTCAAATTTTATTTATTCTAACTTTTTAAGTAAATTTAAAAATGGTACAATCAAGGTCATAAATATGTATACACTTTAGTACCTTGTCTATTTAATCTCATGTTTAATATGCCATATATGAATGTCACAGCGATTAAAGTGACAAGGTACTAAAGTGTATACATATTTATGACCTTGACTGTACTAATATAAGACCAAAAAATAAAATCAACCGATAGGTACCATTGAATTCGCCGTTCTGTTTCTTTGTTACTGTTTCCTAAATCGTGGTACTGGTAAAATACTTTTCATTTCAGAAAATTTTGTGTTTTCATAATTCGACGCTAACGTCAATATGGACGCAGTCGCGAAGCTAAAGCCAACAAATCCTAGCACTCCTTTTAATGGTGTTAATAAACCATCGAAACTTTAAACGACTCCCCTACCCCATAACTTGATTATATAAACGCTAATCCGATCTCAAGTTAAGTAGGTATTTAAACACGATCTTGAGTTAATCAAAGCTTACCCCCTGAGGCGTCAGCGTGGAGATATTAGTCTTGATTACGTACCTAGCCCAGGTTAGGAGCAACATTCGTCTTTTGTTAAAACAAGGCTATTTATAATGCACGATTTTATTATTAAGTATGCTTAAACAAAATGAACTACAAAACATTGGGATAAGAAAACTATTGAAATAGAGAGTGTAGGTAGAGCCTCTTTACCTTTAGGTATTCTATTACAGTTCTCGGGGTTGTTAACGCATTCGCAGTCTTACCCCCTTATTTATAAGAGTATGCTTTGTCACTTTCTGTCAGATTCAAATGTCACAATGAAAGATAAGGACAACCATACTTCAAGCATTCTTTAGTTATTGTGTGATTATGAATAAGAGGGTTAGTCTAGAGATAGTAAGTCTTGAGATGGCAAATGTCTATGGGTGTCTGGGATCTAGGTTTTAAGATGAAAATGTTGTGCCAAGTCTGCCTTTCACGATTGATTTTTAGTAAACAAAGAATTAACTCTGTTATAAAAAGATTACTATTAGTTGTGGTTTATTTCAATGACCAATTGATTTAAAACACAAATGTAATATAATATAAGGGAAGAGATCCCTTACAGGGATAAGTTCGCCTTTGTACATAATTTTAATTTCTTTTCTGCATATGTACCTACATATTACTTTGTCAACCTATTTGTGCAATAAAGCGTTTACATGATAGGTACATTATATCGTTTCGAACATAGTACAGAGTAGCAGAGTTTTTTCTTTCACTTCGTGATTGAAATTAGGGCTTGAACAGTTTTAATAAACTGTTATTTTATTGGTGATCTAACTTACTTCTCGTAATCATAGTTTGTTCTCTTGCCGTCTGCAATCGTTGCGTTGTCGTGTCGTGTAAACGTTGTTAGCACAACGGATTCGAATTATCGGATCTTTAACGAGGTTCCTGCTAATGCTGATACATTGCTGGTTCTGAAGCGATAGATACCCTTCAGTGTTACGGCTGAGATGTAATGTAGTATTACATTTATGAGAAAGGTTTAGCGGTAGTACCACCAAAGAGCATCAAGCGAAGTGTTGGTAGGCCTCCCACAGGACCGACGATCTGGTGAAGATCGCGGGGAACGGATGGATGCGAGTAATATAGAACCGAACCTATCGTGGAGGTCCTTGCGGAAGCCCTATGTCCAGCTGTGGACGTTTTTCGGCTAAAATTATGATAATTATTGTGATCTACGCCTCAAAGAGGCATCCCATCTTAGTAAAAAAGTTACAAGTAAATACCTGACTGGTGATTAGGATGTATGTACAAGGTGGGCCAAAAGAAGTCATCCGATGTTGTTTGACTCTCTTTTTTTGAATTGTTACGCAAAAAAATAGACACGATTATTCCGCGTTCTTGGGGAGTGTATCCCTCCATGGCTTGTTCACTTGTATTTTGCATCTGTCAAGTCCACAAATGTCAAAACAGATTTGACATTGGCGAATTTGCAAAAATGAGAGCATCTTCCAATAGGGTGATTTCTTTTGGCCCACCTTGTATGTATGTAAACTCTTTATTGCACAAAAACAGGTTGACAAATTAATATGTACACAGAAAAGAAATTAAAATAATGTACAAAGGCGAACTTATCCCTTTAAGGGATCTCTTCCAGTTAACCACTCTCACTATACACTCTTACTAATTTTTTAGCCTATGACACTGGCACATTTTAGAAGGATCGTCCCCCACTTACTTCCAATACTTTAAGAGCTAGAGTGGGACATCCGATCTTTGTTCACATCCATACATGGACTGTTAAAATCATTAGTATCATTACACTTCTTTTGGTTTCATGTTATTTTTTAACTGCCAAAGAAACCGTTATATTTTTCTACTTAAAATAGGTACTAGAAGAATTGAGATTCTACAATCTCGCGCCTAGTACGCAAACTATCGAAGCACGGTACAAACCACTTGAGACGGGGTTCGATTCCCGAGTTTGCATATGGACACTGACTCTGCCCACTGCACAAGTGGACTAATGCATTTGTGATTGCACAGCCATTGTGGGTAATGCGGATGGTTTAGGTTCGTGGAGGGCTTTGGAGTGGTTAAACTTATACTTCATATATAATAGGTATCATATGGATCTCAAAGGCCCTCACGTTTGTAGGATAGGCAATGGGTATGAAGGATTTTAATTTCGGTCCCGTGCCTAGTTCAATAAAAAAAGCCATTAAAATAATGAAATATTACGATCAATCCGTCGACAATAGCGTAGCGTAAGTTTTGATGATGAATTAAACAAAGAATAATAATTTTAACATATTTAAACAACAGGCAATATTTTCGCTGAACATACAGTAAGTAGGTACTGATACCCGAATATATTTAAGGCCCTGATGGAGTTGCTTTTTGTGTAAAATTACAATAATTTTATGGCATTTTTAAAGAACTAATTAAATTACCCTGTTTTTCTCCATCTCAATAAAATATAATTAAACTTTTAGTTAAAAAATCGAAGACTAAAGTAATTAATATTCCAAAATATAATTACAAAAACTTTAATAAAAAATAACACAGTTCTAATACGAATAAGTTCGGTCTAAATGGTGTTTTGAGGGTAGCGGGGTAGAGGGGGTAATCCGCGTTTGTTCTGAACTTTGATCGCGGTATAATCCAAAGTTCACGGTGTCTTGTTATCGTGCTGGGGGTCTAATCAACTTCTAACGAGAAGCCGTTGAGAAGGGTACACTGTACACTGGGAACAGTTTTCAATTTAAAACTGTATAAAACAAAAAACAAATAAACACATTAAACAAGTGAGTGTGTTAAAAAAACAAATCTTCAACGTATTTAGTATTTTTTTTTTAATAATTATTAAATAAGCTTAACCTACTCTCACCTAGAAAGTGTTTTAGCAATTCAGTAAAAGTTTGTCGTAATTACATATTTATCAATCCTGGTCACGGCACCAGAACTTCAAGAATGGAAATACAAGTAATATGTCAACATGTCTCACTCCAAAAACCCAAGTACTACCAAGAGGCTCTTAAATGTCAGTTACTTATGACTAACTCTCAGTAACACAGCTTTTATCATAGTTTACCAGTTTACTGTAACAGTTTTACTAAAAAGCATTTAGCTATGACTTAGAATTTATATTTTCTGGCTAACTTGCTCTGCCTGCGAAAAAATAACTTAAATAAATAAACGAACATAATGCAAGTGTCTGTATATAATTAAATAGATTTAAAAAAAAAAAAAAAATGGAGACCTTTACTTTCAGAGCTCATAACTCTTAAATGGCCCAACTTAGCTAAGAAGCTAAGAACATTTGATAAATCATCTTTCAAATAAACAAAACCATCCCAAGTAGCACACAAGCTGTATAAGAGCTTATATAGCCCTTAAAATGCTGAAACTAGAGTTATAATGTTTTTTTTTATTTATTCAAAAAAAGTACATGCTTTATAATATAAAAAAAATGCTCACCAAACTGTTACCCAGTTTGTTGGCGAGTGATGCGCTCAAACACAGACTAAATCATGCACCTGGGTAAAGTAGGTACAACTCCTATCAACATCTTATATCGACAACTTAGATCTTACAGTAACGTTTTAGAAAATAAGATTTATCTATATTTCCAAATAGCATTTTTTTAATCTCCTTTTGAGAGCTGGTTTACTTAATGTTATGTTTTCCGTCAGCCACCCTACTTCATTAAATACCCTGGGCACTAAATATCTATTTAATCTTTTCCCGTAATAATTGACTGCTAACGGTTGCATCAGCTTTCCCTCTCTAACCCTCCTAGTGTTATATTTAATAAATACTGGTCGTTTATACTCCTGTTTGTAAAAATGTTCTAGAGCAATTTAATTTGGACAGGTAAAATAAAGCAAATCGGATAATTGTCTGTTATGCTACTTGGGATCCGAGAGAAAGAGAGAGGCTCATGATACAGACAGATACACAGACACACATATACACACGTTAAACTTATGACACCCCTTTATTTTGCGTTGGGGGTTAAAATAAGAAGAAGAATGTATAAGTATTACAAAAAACACTAGTGCCCCAGTGTACAACGTCCACGACACCAAATATTGGAGACGTAATCAGGCCGAGATGGCGAATATTAGATGCCGTACTGTCAGGACTTTATTTAAATTAACTGCCTTATTTATTGTCTTGTTTTAGTTATCTTTCAGTTTATTGTGAAATATGATGTTGAATCAAAAGTTGGAAACTGCGAGTATAATTCTTTGTCGTTAAAACATAAAGAACTGTGGGTTGCTAGATGGGTTCTGTTTACGCGTCCATGTGGAAAAATAGGGCACGTACACATTCACTTGTATCATGTGTTCTTAGTACCTGTTTTTATCACGTTTGTTTGTCGAAAATAGAATAAAATCATTTATTTGGCTATTAAACAAAACACATATCTACACTTGACATTAAAAATACAAAACTAACCTATTTAAATAACTAAAGCGTATAATAAGAATAAGCCGAAAAAAATAAAATAAAATCATGAAACCTTTAAGCTTTTTACTGCATAAATAAGTTTGACAAACATGCCAAAATAGCGTGACTTTTTGTTTAGTGAACAGTGATTTAGACATATCAGTGTTAACTGCCTGTCTAATATAAAATAATAATAATAATAATAATATATGTAATTAAGTTTCTAAACTTGTTTGTATGTTAATAAGTGATTTTTTATTACCTCGTAGCTAACTTTTCGGAACCAATAATTGTAGCCATTTTTAGCGAAGAAAATTAAAGTTGTACTGCAAGGTACCAGTATCATTAAATCCTATTATTTAGATTTTAATGAAGAAGTTATTCTTCTAAACTAATTGACATTTTGAAAAGATGAAATTATATCCTGGAGGCTTATAAAGTTCTGTTCTGGGACACCATGTAGGTAAATTAAAAATATAAATGAACATGGCAGTACCATACCAGACGTTAACTATAATACAAGCAGATACGTAAAAGTAACTAACAGTGAATAGCATTCATAAATCCTATTGAATCGTGCCAATTTTATCAGAGGTAAGTAGAGTCGATAAAATGCGGGATCCTGCGACGAATGGAATTGCGTATTGGGGCTCAGACAGAGTGTAATCTGCCCGCCTGCGAGCCCAAACGCTCCCGAGAGCTCTGCAAGGGCCCTCTGCAGTTACCTCCAGAGTACGGGGGGTTCAGGCAGGACACTCGGCCGTCGTTTGTAGACTTTTAGTCAACGCAACGACGATTGAGATCGACTATCAATAAGTTTGTCGAACATTTTTTTTGAAACAAGCTTTTTTGCCGACTATCCTTTTTTGCACATTCATCATCTGCTTTTCAAGACACGAAGAAGCTATCTTGTTTCGTGGCGGAGTTCCTATGCCCACCCAACTGTGTCATCAGACCAACTCCACGATACCATAATTCGCACCTTCAGTGAAAGTGACCTAATATAAAATGTTAAGTTTTCTACTTCGAGTCATAACATTATTATTATATGGTCCTAATTTAAAATCTATACATTTTGGAATTAGGTCACTTTCATTCTAAAGGTGCGATATTATTGCATTGTCACTAAACTTTAGCTCAATCGGATACTGGAAAGTGGGTCAATTTTAAATTGTAAAGTTTGAATGAAAATGTTTACCTACCTATAGACACCGGGACTTGTACAACTAAATAAAAGCTTGTAATAATAGGTGAATATCAGGGGACGATCTCACACAAATTGACTTTGTCCCAAACTAACCTCTATTATAGACAACCTTAGAGGAGGACGAGTATAATACTCGACAACAATAAAGAAACTTATACGGTAAAACCCATTTAATGCATAGAAAACATCCAAGACTCGGAAACAAATAAATATTTGACCTAACCGGGAATCGAACTTGGACCACTACTACCCTCGTAGCAGTCACTAGCAACTAAGCTAACCGCATCTGATCTAATAAATGAAAATACTATGAAGTTAGAATTGTACGTTCTACGTTTATCCGAGCCATTCTGTGGCGGGTGCATGGAAACGCGCCAGAACTAAATGAAATTGAAATTAGCTTGCACTCCCTGGAGGCACTCGCGGAATTTCGCGAAAATAAAAGGGTATTATAAAACAAAATAGAACTGTTTCGCTCTAGTAAATTATAGGACGTTCGGGAAACTAAATCTAGTTACGTAAGTTACGAGTAGATTTTTTAAGCTCATTACGAAGGATTGGGCTAACTCGATCTAGATAATGATACTGCCTTGATTTAAACTGCGTTAAAGACTAATTTTTCAATCTTCAAATAAAACTATCTGCCAGATAGTTACAGCTCTGTCCTTTTCTTTCATATGATAAATAAAAGGAAAGCGATAACTTTAACAGAACTGTCCGAAAGTTTTAACAGGGGATCGGAAAAATCGGCCCTAAGTCAGTATTATGTTCTTATGGTATAATATAGCCAACGTTGTAAAAATCGGATATTGGCACCATATTCAAGTGTCTTAATAAGTTAAGGTTAACTAACAGTTTATCAAAAACATATAAATTGCCCTATCAATTCGACTTGAGTTCACGTTGCACGCGCCACACGCGAGAATTCCCACTGCTGGCTGTCTCATCAAGTATGCGCGGCTCCAGCTTTAGCGGCGACCAAACGCATGTCCCCAAAGCCTTCACAATTGCGTATTTCATTCGAAAATTCAATCGGCGGTGGAGTTTTCGTCAAAAATTTGTTAGGTACAAAAAGCGGCGCCCAAACGTGGGGCCTCGACAATTTGGGTTACACCTAAAAACTATTATGAATATTTTTTATTAAAATAATATTTAGGTAATTTTATGAAACTAGTTTTGTTCATTTGTTGTATCCTTTTTTATTATCCTTGTTTATTAGTCCATCACTATTTTAGATTTTAATTTGCTGTCACTAATAAATTATATTGAAGTTTTTGCATTGCCGTATTTGGGATAATATTTATCAATAAACAGGAATTCAATTAGGATTCAAGTAATGTTCAGACGTGAACTATTTAAATGTATATATTTTAATGTCTATGACTAATTAATATAACCGTAATAATAATCCATAATTGGATAATAATGTTAACATTGCATACGTCAAACGGACATTAGTTTAAATTGACGTAAAAAGGCAAAGGAAATTAATTATTTACCAATATTAGTACTCCAATCTATTTAATATCGATAAACATCAAACGAGCCCACAAATACCAATTCAATATTACTTTTCATTGCGGTTTATGTTTTCAAAGAAGGTGCTATGGAAGAATTCAAGATGATAGAATTGGATAAAAACTTTGCTAACACTTTCAAGCCAGTATTATTCGCGCAAACTGCCATTGGCAGTGCCAGAGTGAACATTGCTAATAACTTGGTGTCTCCTCGGTTGTGGTACCAAAAAATTTACGGTTGTGTAAATTCGACGCTATGCTGTGCAGGCCTCATTTATTTGACTACCCTCTCTGCGTTCTGTGAAGTGGACGAACAATGGACCTTGAAAAACATCCTCAGTTACGTCCAGGTCTTAACTACGCTGCTCCTCAACAGCTGCCCGTTTATTGTCAACAACTTGGTGTATACTGATTCCAATTTCAAATTAATGATAACTCTCCAGAAAATCGATCAATCATTAAAAATAACCAATAATGAAAATAATTATAAACGCCTTTACAAACTGAACTGGGTTTTGATAGGACTCGTGATATGGATTAGTGGAGTTTTTAACGCTTTAATTTTGGTAAAAAATATTGGTTATACTTATTTGTGTTATGCTGTTCCGCTTATTTTGATTCTTCTTGGCCTAGATTTGGAACTAGCTAACTTTATTGGACTTCATGTTTTTCTTATACTAAGGGTAAAATATATTAATGCCTTGTTGATCCGAAGCGTAGATGTCAAATGGAAATCATTAAAACTTTTGGAGTCTTCGATAATTATAAACAAAATGTTCTGCGCCTACCGGCATATTCTAGCCGCTTGCAGCTTAATTGAACAAACCTCTAATCATTTTGTGAGTATTAAGCACATTAAATGAAATTTTAGGAATTATTTTAATAGTTTTGTTAAAGGGTTAATAATTTGTTCAATTCTCGGATTCCTCGTTAACTTAAAAAAAACCTACAGTCAATGGCATAAAAAACAGTCATTGCGTTCAAATATGTATCAACGACCTTGTTGTTACAAGCGTAGAGTTGTGTAGTTATTTATGGCATTATGGAAAAGTACATATATTTGTGACTTTGACTGTACATATTTTTGGAAACGCATGAACTTGGCCAAATTATGAGTAATCGATTAATCCAATAATACTTTTATGAAAGGGAAGTGAATTCTATTATATACCTATATGAACAGTTGCATGCACCTGAAGAAAGAAACTAATCCCTCCTTAAAAATCTGCTTACAAATACAAAACAATGAGTTATTTTCAGAGCGCTCTACCTAATAGAGCTGTCTCAATAAAATATCTCCATTTTTTTATCCAAAAAGACAATTATTTTTTCTATCCTAATTATTTCAGATCCTGGGGATAATCGTCCACATGTTTTCCAACGAGCTGCTAGGCTTGCAGAAATTTATATCGCTGGGGAAGGTAAGCTAATGGCCGCCGGCCGGCATTAAGGTAACTGCGCCTATTACCACGGGTATCAAAATCGGCGTCCATCACCGTGGCATTTTGAAATGTGCATTTTAGAAACAAACCGATCGATTTCCTAAAATATATATTTTACATGAACGAAGCGTATTTACTTGACTAACGGACCTATTAGCGCTAGTATGTGTGAATCAAACAAAGTGCTCGCAATTCGTCAGTTTCTGCGAAGGCAACGCAGAAAAAGATCGCGCCATACTAACGCGTGACGCCACATGTAAGGGAACTTGAATCTTATTTAGTATTTTACGTAATACTTATGGAAATTGAACTAATGTTATGTTATTTAAATGGTTGATTATTGTTTTCTGCACGACTTCTGAGTACTCTGTATATATTTTAGGCCTGGAAATAAGTTTAAAATGGAAAATAAAATACATCGGTGATAGACGCCATTTTTTTTTGTGGTTACTAATACCGTGGTATACCACGGTAATAGTTAGTGGGATTTTTTTTTATTATGCTTTAATTTTGGTATTTAGATCGGTTATACTTATACTTTCTTACAGTTATTCTAATCTTGATCTATTCACGCTATTAAATAACTATTTCCGTGGTATGGAAAGTATTCAACAAACCATTAATTTTTAACAAAAACTTCAGTACTGAATTTGTAATTTCTATAGAAACCTTTATTTTGTGAAGTTGTTTAAATATTGAGATAAAATCATATATTTAATTACCAGATATGTGATTTTGGTTTTATACCAAGGTCGTTATATATATTATTGATTAGTAATGACAATACAACTGTATCCATTTGTTTTTATGGGTCGGAATTAGGTTTTACAACACTCCAAATTAAGACTATTACCGATGGTACGATCAGATAACCCTCGGTAATAGAATGTATGGGAATCTATTACCGACCCATTCAATATTTGTTTGGGTCGGTGATAGGTTCTTAAAGAAGTATCTATTACCGAGGGACATTTTAGACTTGTATTAAAATTAATCACATTTAGGGTACTGTAAGAACAGATTTCTTCGATAAAATTGACATTTATTAAGATTTTCAATAGTTGTAAATACTCGTATGAATATGTACAACTATTGAAAATGACTTTTTAAAACTGAATCGTATTATTTAAATATGTTTCTCATCTTCATACGTGTAGTGAAAGGAGATGAATAAGTATTACAACAAAATTGGTTACCTATTTAAATTTAGATTTATACCATATATTAAAAAAAATCCTAAATATATTCATATTTTAACATTTTATTCATATTTCCTTAAAAAACTTGACGTACAAAAATAATATACAGAACCAAAGCGGTTATTATTTTATTAACCCTCGGTATTAAGATCTGAATCGTGAGTTGGATTTCTATTACCGATGGTAGAAAGTTGCTGCTTTTTATACCCTCGGTAATGGAAGCTGAATTCG
Organism: Tortrix viridana; assembly: GCA_963241965.1. Classification (NCBI taxonomy): domain Eukaryota; kingdom Metazoa; phylum Arthropoda; class Insecta; order Lepidoptera; family Tortricidae; genus Tortrix; species Tortrix viridana. The sequence continues at coordinate 809,962 of OY725176.1, forward strand.
CGGTAATATAATCACAGCCTGTCCATTACCACGGTAATAGAAGACTTGGGTATTTTAGTTTCAATAATTATTTTATAAGATATAATAAATAAAATGAGTCCAAAAAGTTACGACGCTGAGAGTTCAATAAACACACTTAAATAAAAAAAATATTATCGGTCATTAAAGAGCTTTGATAACCTTAATTTCTTGGATTCATTTGAAAACTTCCTTAAGTACCACGGTAATAGGCGCCGTTACCTTAAATGCACTCGGAGCATTGCAATGGGTTAAGATATTTACTGACTTAACTGAAAACAGTCTGCTTTGGGTAATGGTTGAGCTGTAAAGCCTTGGGTCTAAGTTACAATGTACTTACTCGTATTTTACGTGAGAATAATGTTAAAAACAACTTGTAACGCATTTGCTATTAAAATGAAATGACTTTATAGGGTTTTTTCTTGGTATTGACGAAATGAAATTACATTTTTTATGTTATACAGGGTGGAAGGACACGAGGGACCTTGTCGGAAATATTGCGTCGATTAAGAGGTACACAGTCGATTTGTGATGGTTATAATCATGAATTAAGTAAAAAACAATAATACCGAATTCACTTATTTTTATTTGTGGTGACAACCCTATTGCACCTACCCATCACGGCTCGAGTAAGGAAAGGAAACGGGGCGTCGGGAAAACTCGGAGACCACACTTATTTCCGAACGTTGACGTTACCGTAGTGATAACTTAACGACGCATAAGTGTCAAATAATCCATGAACAAAACGAAAATAATAAAAATAATCTTTCTCTGTATCGACGTAAAGCTTCAGCCGCGTTATAGTTGCACGTCACGTATAATAAAAGCAAATTTAAATAACAAATGCATTTTTATTTGAAGAATGACATTAGGCACTTAAATTTAATGACATTTTTATTTCAAACATCAAATGCATCTTGTGGATGTCCAATAACGCAAAGAGTTTCGTAAATTAACAAAATATGTTTCGTAATAATGTTTATATGAAAAATGCCTGCTCAGCAACATAATTTCAATTTATTCGTAAATAGTTTTGTTCAATGCGTTTACGAGCTAAAACCTTTTTATCAACTTAGGTAAACTAAGATACGATGAAAGAGGTTCTTATATCATCTTTAGTTGTTTATGACGATTGAGTACTTTAGTGGCTGTCAATGTCGCTATTTCAATAATGTAACCACAAGGTTAGTATTATTCATGAGTCCCATTATAATCTGTGATGAGTCCTGTGGTGGGAGTGTTGGCTGCTGCACGTGTCGATCGCTTCTGCTGAGCCGGTCGCCATCTTGGGCTTCTCTTTGGAGAAGTGAAGCGTGGCGGTGTTGTGCGCGGCGGAGTGGTTGGAGCGTGAGGCGATCGACACTTTCGCCACAGTTCTCCAAATTACCGAACAATACCAATTTTATAAATAATTATATTTTAACCGTACATTGACATTGGCAAAATTGTCTACATAAGTGGACAGAGGCCATTTTTTTTTTAAAGAGAAGAAGAAGTATTATTCATAATTTTAGGATTAACATAAATAAAGAAGTTGTACAAGGTAAAGCTACAAAGAGAATCGCCTCCTCAAACCCTGCAATATTTCTTACCGCGTTGCAAGCGGGTTGAAGTATGCATCAACAACAAAAAAGTTATAATATCCTGTAATGAAATGATTGCTTACAAGTTCATTGACCCAATCACATGTTTAGGGTTAAAACAAGTAGTTTTTTGTGTGAATGTTTAACAAGCTATAGTTTGAAAACGGCTACATATATTCAAATAGTTTGTATGGGAAAATATAGTGTTAAGGCTAAACTATCTCCCGTTTTCGGGAAGGTCCCCTGTCCTCTTCCACCCTGTGTATGCTATTCTTAACTTGAAGGTAAAAAACAGGAAGCAGTGAAGGACCAGCAAATCATATTTTAATTTTACCCTTTGGCGAAAAAATGCATATTTTTTTCGTTGAAATCAGCAAAATACTTGCTTACCATACAACAATTGGGACATTTAACCTAAATCACATTTTTAATAAGTTGCACAAATCCATAAACCGTTGAGTTAAACGCACCATGTATACATATTAAAAAAACACTTTCACTCCCGGGGCCCTCGGAGTTTGAAGTAATGTTAGCTACATTCTTTCTCTCGATTTAATTTCAAGTAACGAGTGAAAAGGACAACTGAAGTTCCGAATCGAGTGCTTCGTGGTAACCACCCTGCTCAGCAACTTGCAACGCATGTTCAGACTGTCTGTAGGCCTCCGAGCGCACAGCATCAGATAACCAGAGTGCTTGATTGCCTTCCATTTTTTATATTATAATGGATTTGCCTTGACCCTATTCGAGACGAACTTACGCCATAAAATATGTGTTTTTTTAGAATATAAGCGCTATAGCGCTGTTCGCAACGACCTTGTTGGTGATGAAGGTGTTCAGCCGGATCATGTTTATTGGATCGGTAGTCGCAAGGCTGGAGGAGCAGATCGCGGCCACAAAGGTTAACTGCTTGCTGTTCATCAACAACAGTACGGACGGTAAGATATATGTACATATAACTAAATCAACATTTTCTTAGTTACCTAGTTTGCCTTAAGTATTTTATAGCAATATCTCAGGATAATCTCACTCAAATTAACCTACTCCAAAAGTAAGGCCAAGTTACTTATTTTTACTACAGAACCTTAACAATGTCAATTTTCTGTTGTACCTACGGGCCTAATTATCGTCTTATTTGTCAATATGGATTAACATGGATAAAATACAAGTCACTGACGACGCGTTAAGCCTAGTTGGTAGTGACCCTGCCTACGAAGCTAGCGGTCCCGGGTTCGAATCCCAGTATGGCCAAATATTTGTGTGATGAGCGCGAGTATTTGTTCCTGAGTAATGGATGTTTTCTATGTATTTAAGTATGTATTTCTCTATATAAGTATGTTTATCGTTGTCTAGTACCCATAGTACAAGCCTAGAGCTTAGTTTGGGACTAAGTCAATATGTGTGAGATTGTCCCTGATATTTATTATTTATTTATTGTAGATTTTCGCTCGATGTAGAAAGAGATTTTGAGAGTAGCATCTCATTTTTGGCGCAATGCTGCCAATGTTACGCCATCATTTTTTTCCAACATCTTTGTATGAAGCAAATTCATTTGTCGTTTAACCAATCTTTCAGTGGAAACCCGGCGCCAAGCCAAGAACATCCTGCGCCTGGTGTCCCAAGCGCGGCGCATGCGCGTGTTCCGGATGGTCTGCGTCAGCTCGCTGCCGCTCCAGCTCGCCGCGCTCACCGCCACCTACGCCGTGGTTCTGCTGCAGCTGTCTTTTAGCACCTCTAGCGACCAGAGCGATACCTTCAATGTTACAGAGTCAACCCTACACTAACCGCCGCTTGCAGCATCTCCTTTACACATGTTTAAGTCTTAAATCAGTTTATGTTGTGTCAAATGAATGGAAATGCAGATGGTGCAAGCGGCTAAATTGGGTTTAGTTTGATTATCCCTGTTTATAAAACAATACCAAATTCCCCCTGAAGCATGTCAAAATTAGTGGTTTTTTGATTTGAAGTTGTTATGTCCTACTGAAAATATTTAAACTACTCATAGTTTGCGCTCGCATATTTATGAAACAAATAAAAGTTAAGTCGTGAAATAGGTCATTAATAACTGACAGCACACAATCAATAATTAAAAAAATATCAAAGTCGCCCGTTGTTTTGAAGTCACCCCATACCATCGTATCAACCATTTTGAAAATTTTGTTTAAATAACAGTATTGGTCCCAAAATTGATCCTTGTGGTACACTTGGACTTAAAAATTATATACCACCTTTTGCCTGTGACTTCGTCCGCGTAGAAGTCGTTTATCGTTATTCCCCCGGGAACAATTTTTTTGCAGGATGAAAAGTACGTGTGTTCCAGGATAAGAACTCTCTGTGTGCATAATTATATCCAAATCCGTGCAGCCGTTTAAGCGTGATTGAAACCGATATCCAAATATCCATACAAACTTTCACATTTATAATGCCAGGCCCCCTAGCATGCAAGCACGAGATAAAATATGACAGGTGCTAGGGAAATTAATACATTAATATATTTATTCCATATTCTAACATAAGACTTAACGCTTAAGGTTGAAAATACAAGTGTCCCGTCTTGATAAAATCGCTATAAAAATGCTTAGTAAGTAATAAAAAGTAATAAGACAGGACGAGACACTTATTCTAAACCATAAGCGTTAAGACTTGCGTTAGAATATGCCATGGAATAGATGTATTCATTTCTCTAGCACCTGTCAACTTTGACTTGTTGAACTTGTTGACTTTAACAGGTAGGTACCTATTTAGATAATTTTTATTCCGGAAAATTGTACTGTTCCCGAGGAAGAAGCGATAAACGACTCCTGTGTGGAACACGGAGAAAAAAATATTCTACAATATTACCAGATTTTATTGTGGTTATGATTCTGGTGTAGGAAAACAGATTTCAGCTATTGTTAACAGATTTAATTTTAATGACAACAAGTCATATTTTTGTTAATACTAAAATATTCTAGTTAAAATATTCTAGTACACGAAAACTTTGATATTGTAGTGGTTACTATCTAATAGTTACAGAGTAAAATATGCATTTAGCGTCCAACAGGTTTGGTATACTACACAAAATTTGTTTCCTACGATACTAGGTAAATGGTAATAGGTACTAGAAATTATGTTGTACAGAAGTAGAATTTTATATTAATGTGTAAAAATGTGTGTATAGTTGTCACATATAATACAATATTCTGTTACACGGAACTAGATTTTTTTCTCCGTGAAGGAATCGCAGGCAAAAGGATGTTTTTAATCCTCGACGCAAAAATAAAGGTGTCATAATTTATTACATGTGTGATACACACATACTTACACAGTCACAACACGGGATTGTTGAGCCACTGTAGAACCTTTTCACAGAAAGTCGTCGGTAAATTTGACGTAATTCATTTTGCGTTACTTGACGTTGTCATTATGACAGGGTTTTATTGTGGCTCAACAATCCTGTACAGCTATGAATCTGTGTAGGTGGCTTGTAGATGGCTTGATGAAGAGTGTTCTAGCTAGGTTTAATGAAAATCCGTTAAGCCATTTGTGACGTTCTCTATATACTTAAAGGGACCTTATGGAGGAAGGTAGTTACGCTCTTCTTGTTCTTGTAACTATACGAATACTATGGTAACAGTTCTAAAAATGGCGTAACCGCCTGCCTCCATAATGTCCCTTTATACTGAGAACGTCACATTTATTGAGAGTTATTGTAGGGTCCCAATTTTTTCGGGGGATTTTATCTATTTATTTATAAATGCTTATGAAATGTAATTAGATCAAAGTAAGTGATTTTTACGTAGTAATTCACTCATTCTTGCTTTCCTTATGTAATTATCATTACGGTTTCTAACTATAGTGTATCAAACGGTTTTAAAGTATTAAGAAAATTAATATGGTATACAATTTATAATAAATTATAGTTAAAAAGTATTATGTCGAAGTAAATTGTGAATTTTTGTTACTTACACTAAGCTAATATTTCTGCAATCTGTGGTATATTAACTATTATAACATGTTATATTTAAGAACCAATGTAATCCTTAGCTTATGGTCATTTCTGCGAAATAAACATTATTTATTATTATTTCTCGCTTTGCCTAAATTATTCTGCGCTATAGGAAGGTGAAGTAAATCTAGTAACAATGGCAATTCTACACGTAACATGAGCTCAACAGAGTGATCTGGGCCCTTGGCCAAGATGCATTACGCTAAGTATCGTTTCTATTCGTTCCGTTTATAAACCAATCGCGTCATTGGTAGATCACGTGACTCTTCGTATGACGTGAACTACCTGTATGACGTAAACTATGTATCTTGGCTAAGGGCCCTGTTATGTAGCTCTCAGGACTAGCTGACTGGATTACCGTGCCCTTTACCGTCAGACAGCTGTCGGGACTATTTGTCTCGGCAATTGTGTTGGTCCTTTGTTTTATATGACGAGTTTGATTTCTGGTTAAAATGATAATCCTGTCAGACATTGTACTCCAGGAAAGTTTTCTTTTTAAAACATTAATGTATAATAGCCTGATTTTTTTTACTCCATTTTTATAAGATACTCTAAGACAAATTCATGAATCCAACAAACTTTCCACCCGGAAGTAGGAAAAAAATCCTTTTTCTTTTAAATAAAAAATCGTAATTGTAATTTTTGTGTCTAAGCATAATAATATTTTTGTCAATAATGAGTAGAAGGTGAAATCTAACAAAATATTTACACGGAAAGCCACTAAATCAGCAAAATACATGGCTCCGGTTATATATACCCTTAAATGATAGAAAAAGTTAGCAATAAGTAGTGCTTTGATAAAAATGACATGACATGACAAAACTATTAATTTATAAGTGTTAAAATAAACTGATCAATTTGTATCTTTTTATAAAGAATTTTAATTGACCACCATAAAATCTACCATCCGGTTTTATTTTGTGTATGATTTGCTTGCAACGTTTATATTTATTGTAATCAACTAGGAATGAAGAAAACTATAGCCAATTACGATTTTTAAATACGGAAATATGCAAAATGAAAATAATATTAGAATATATAAAACAAAAATCGAATACAAATGAGACATCCTTAATTATTTTTTGTGTGATTCATCTTGAATATTAAAGATCAAATATTAAGTAAGCAATATGAAAAAAAAATCTTTATAATTATTTTTAACAATTTTTTTTTGGGTTTTTTAAATTTTTTTTTTTTTTAAGTACCTTATTGACTAATAATTAGTTGAATTATGTTTTTAATCTAATTACTACAATTATAATATATCCGATACACAAGAAAAATCAGCTATTATAAATTATTTCCGTTTCACCATACTAGCGACCGTAACTTTCTTGGAGTATTGAGTTTAAAAGTATTTGACACATTATTTTTGCCTACTCTGAGCGTGTTAGACAGTGTTAGATTATTTTCCCATAGTTTTTTCTTTGACACGAATTTTCTATTCGGATGGTTCCCCGTTATCCTTTCCGTTAAAAAGTACATAGTATTAAGTCTTGTACGATGGGACGGAACCCTTCGTGTGCGAGTCAGACTCGTACTTGACCGGTTTTTTTATTACATCGTAGCGTCCATACAGCATAAAAGATTTAAATAATTTAACGTATTTTCAAAATCACTTTAACATTAATATACTTACATAAAGCATAAAGTTTTTAGAATCGTTTCTTTTGTATTCGTTAATAAATGGTTGTAGTCCTTGTTACATAAATCTTAATCAACTGCGCTAACTTTTAAGACAAAATCCGATCCATCAGATGCGATCCGTCTTTGGAACGCACTGCCGATTCGAATAAGGCAAGCTTAGAGCAAACTGTCTTTTAAGTGTACGTCGTGCAAGTATTTTAATGATAATTAACAGGATTAAGACTTCATAATTTTGGTATAGTAGGTACTTATTTATAATATTATATTATGTATTGTATGTATTATTGCATCTATATGTATTAGTGTATTGTAAATTATATACGTGTCTCATCAAGTATGAGCGGCTCCGGCTTTAGCGGCGACTAAACCCATGTCCCCAAAGCCTTCACAATTGCGTATTTAATTCGGAAATTCAATCGGCGATTGAGTTTTCGTCGAAAATTTGTTACGTACAAAAAGTGGCACCCAAACGTGGGGCCTCGACAATTTGGGTTACACCTAAAAACTATTATGAATGTTTTTTATTAAATAATATTTAGGTAATTTTATGAAACTAGTTTTGTTCACTTGTTGTATCCTTTTTTATAACGTTTATTAGTCCATCACTATTTTAGATTTTAATTTGCTGTTACTAATAAATTATATTGAATTTATAATTATATTTTATTGCCGTATTTGGGATAATATTTATCAATAAACGGGAATTCAATTAGGATTAAAGTAATGTTCAGACGTGAACTATTTAAATGTAAATTTTGTATTGTCTATGACTAATTAATAAAACCGTAATAATAATCCATAATTGGATAGTAATGTTAACATTGCATACGTCAAATGGACATAAGTTTAAATTGACGTAAAAAGGAAAAGGAAATTAATTATTTACCAATATTAGTACTCCAATCTATTTAATATCGATACACATCAAACGAGCCCACAAATACCAATTCAATATTACTTTTCATTACGGTTTATGTTTTCAAAGAAGGTGTTATGGAACAATTCAAGATGATAGAATTGGATAAAAACTTTGCTAACACTTTCAAGCCAGTATTATTCGCGCAAAACGCCATTGGCAGTGCAAGAGTAAACATTGCTAATAATTTGGTGTCTCCTCGGTTGTGGTACCAAAAAATTTACGGTTGTGTAAATTTGACGTTCTGCTGTGTAGGCATCATTTATTTGACTAGCCTCTCTGCGTTCTATGAAGTGGACGAACAATGGACCTTGAAAAACATCCTCGGTTACGCCCAGGTCATAATCACGCTGCTCCTCAACAGCTGCCCGTTTATTGTCAACAATTTGGTGTATACTGATTCCAATTTCAAATTAATGATAACTCTCCAGAAAATCGATCAGTCATTAAAAATAACCAATAATGTAAATAATTATAAATGCCTTTACAAGCTGAACTGGGTTTTGATGGGATTCGTGATATGCATTACTGGATTTGCTAACGCTTTAATTTTGATAAAAAATATTGGTTATTCTTATATTTTGTGTTTTGCTCTTCCGCTTATTTTGATTGTTCTTGCCATAGATTTGGAAGCAGCTAACTTTATTGGACTTCATGTTTTTCTTATACTAAGGGTGAAATATATTAATGCCTTGTTGATCCGAAGCGTAGATATCAAATGGAAATCATTAAAACTTTTGGAGTCTTCGATAATTATAAACAAAATGTTCCGCGCCTACCGGCATATTCTAGCCGCATGCAGCTTAATTGAACAAACCTTTAGTCATTTTGTGAGTATTAACTTAAATTAAATACTAGGAATAATTTTAATAATTTTGATAAAGGGTTAATAATTTGCTAAATTCTCGGATTTCTCGTTAACTTAAAAACACCTACTTACAGTCAATGGCATAAAAAAACAGTCATCGCATTCAAATATAATGTATCAACGACCTTAATTGTTAGTAGCGTAGAGTTGTGTAGTTATTTATGGCATCATGGGAATGTATATATATATGTGACTTTGACTGTACATATTTTTGGAAACGCTGAACTTGGCCATATAATGAGTATATAGTTACTTTATGAAAGGGAAGCTATTTTAACCTCCTGAGGCCTACGTCATAATTTCGCTAGTACGAAACAGAATCTTATGTCAGTCAACAAAAGTTAAAAGTCACTTTGACAATTGTCCTTTATGTAGGACTTTAAGCCTCAGGAGGAAATATACGTCCGGTTTCTATATCCAAACCGCGGATACATAAGGACACCTCGAGTTAAAATTTGACATTTACAACATGTTGAATTTGAAGTAACTTTATCTATCCGCGGTTTGAATATTGGAACCGGGCAATATACGAACAGTTGACCACAAGAGTCTGAAGAAAATAATCCTTCCTTAAAACCAGAATACTGATGGTTACAAATTCAAAACAATAATGAGTTATTTTCAGAGCGCTGCCGCTCTACTTAATAGAGTTGTCCCAATAAAATATCTCCATTTTATTCCAAAAAGACGATTATTTTTTCTATCCTAATTATTTCAGATCCTGGTGTTAGTCGTCCACATGTTTACCAACGAGCTGCTAGGCTTGGAGAGATTTATATCGCTGGGAAAGGTAAGCTAATGGCCGCCGGCCGGCATTAAATGCACTCGGAGCATTGCAATGGGTTAAGATATTTACTGACTTAACTGAAAACAGTCTGCTTTGGGTAATGGCTGGTTGAGCTGTAAATCCTTGGGTCTAAGGGCCATATAAATAAATTCATCTCAACTGTGATACCCGTCTCAAGACACGTCAAAGTAAACGTCAATCCAAAGAAAACTGTCATTTTTGACGCATCTTGTGACGAGCGTCTCACACAAGATCAGTTTATTAATACGGCCCTAAGTTAAAATGTACTTACTCGTATTTAATGTGAGAATAATGTTAAAAACAACTTGTAACGCATTTGCTATTCAAAGAGTATTGAAGTGACTTTATAGGGTTTTTTCTTGATATTGACGAAAGAAAATTACATTTTTTATGTTATATAACATGCTATTTGTAACTTGAATGTAAATAAAACAAGAAGCAGTGAAGGACCAGCAAATAATATTTAAATGTTACCCTTCGGCAAAAACATGCATCTTTTTTCGTTGAAATCAGCCAAATACTTGCTTCCTTCAAAAACCGTTGAGTTAAACGCAACATGTATACATGTCGGAGAAGGCATGGTACTACAAACGCAAGCATCACATACATCTAGCTATGTGTTGCTTCGGCAGAGTCTCGGACGGCCGCTGTGGCAGTAGCAGTGGATGTGGAAGACTGGATCGAGCCCAAGCTAGTCGCGTGGCGTGTACCGAGGAACTGTCTCACGTTTCGTAGTGTCCATTAATTCATAATTCAGTAGCTGATAGAAAATAGTGATAACACTGATAATTAAAGACAATTACCTATGACGATTATAAAGTAGTTCATTGTGTAGTAATTAAAGTGTGTAAGACATTAAATGTTTGTAAGATAAATTGAATATCAAAACAATCAATGAAAAAACACCTCCTCCTCCGTCATACATATGAAAAATCACTTTGACTTCCGGGGCCCTTGGAGCTTGAAGTAAAGTTAGCTACATTATTTTTCTCGATTCAATTTCGAGTAACGAGTGAAAAGGACAACTCAAGTTTCGAATCGAGTGCTTCGTGGTAACCACCCTGCTCAGCAACTTGCATCGCATATTCAGACTTTCACATTTTCAGACTGTCTGTAGGCCTCCGAGCGCACAGCATCAGATAACCCTTGATTGCCTTCCATTTTTTTATATTAAAATGGATTTGCCTTGACCCTATTCGAGACGAACTTACGCCATAAAATATGTGTTTTTTTAGAATATAAGCGCTATAGCGCTGTTCGGAACGATCGTGTTGGTGATGAAGGTGTTCATCCGGATCCTGTTTATTGGAACGCTAACCGCAAGGCTGGAGCGGCAGATCGAGGCCACAAAGGTTAACTGCTTGCTGTTCATCAACAATAGTACGGACGGTAAGATATTGTATGTACATATAACTAAATCAACATTTTCTTAGTTACCTACTTTGCCTTAAGTATTTTATCTAATAGCAATATCTCAAGATAATCTCACTCAAATTAACCTACTCCAAAAGTAAGGTCTAAGTTACTTATTTTTACTACTGAAGTCACTTTCTGACTGTGAGTGTGTGAGTGCGAGAGTGACGGACGCTTTATCCACATTTATGATGATAATGATGATGTCAATGTATTATTTACTTATACTTGTTGTCCAATAAAGAGTTTACATACATACATTTATCCACCACGACAAAGGTGACCATGATACGGGGGCTAAATTTGGCATATCGGCTAGAAATCACTCCCTGGCCTGCTTCGCTTCAATAGCAACAGATACCATCGCCTTACTAGGTGAACGAAGTAGTGTGAACACGGAGTCAGTAGGCCGGGTCAGGGCATCGTATACGGCGATCGTACTAAGACATTTATACAGCCACCGTATCAAGCGGACGGACTAGTGTTACTAGCGCAACTAGCTGAGTGGCGAGCGAATTTTCTAATACAATGCGTGTAACGACAACTAACCGCTGCGCAGTGAGCGTCTCGACCGGGCAATGAAGAGAGAATTCTCAAAGTCGTGGCCAGGCCGTTAGGCAGGCAGGCAGGGACATTAGTCGGTCGGATCCGTTCGAGACTGATGCAGCCGAGGTGACCGGATTTTGAGAGTAGCATCTCATTTTTGGCGCAATGCTGCCAATCTTACGCCATCATTTTTTTCCAACATCTTTGTATGAAGCAAATTCATTAATTTGTCGTTTAACCAATCTTTCAGTGGAATCCCGTCGCCAAGCCAAGAACATCCTGCGCCTGGTGTCCCAAGCGCGGCGCATGCGCGTGTTCCGGATGGTCTGCGTCAGCTCGCTGCCGCTCCAGCTCGCCGCGCTCACCGCCACCTACGCCGTGGTGCTGCTGCAGCTGTCTTTTAGCACCTCTAGCGACCAGAGCGATACCTTCAATGTTACAGAGTCAACCCTACACTAACCGCCGCTTGCAGCATCTCCTTTACACATGTTTAAGTCTTAAATCAGTTTATGTTGTGTCAAATGTATGGAAATGCAGATAGTGCAAGCGGCCCTTAAGGGTAGAACAACCACGAGCGGTTTTCGAACCCTAAAAACACAAAACATAACTTACCTACTTAGTTTTTAAGCGGTAAATACAATAACAAGATGACACAGTACACAAAACAAATTGCTCAAATTATTTATGCCTTGGTGTTGCCGGCTAGACTCGCACAAGAACGGAAAAATATTAAGTACTAGCTTTATCCTGCGACTCCGTCTGCATAGAAGTCGTTTATCTTCATTAGGGAACTATCAAATTTTCTAGGTAAGAAAGTTCTATAACATAGGACACGTCATTGTGTTAACAAAGAATAAGGACTATTTCTGTACCAAATTTTAATCAAATCCGCTCCGCCGCTTAGACAATCATCCATACATCCAAACTTTCACAAATTAATAACAGGACCATGTATTTAACAGTATCCCTACAAATAAGTAATTTAACTGTATTCATTATAAATTATTATAATAATTAAATTACTCTAAATCTGTAAAACTATTTAATCAAGTTAAAAAATCATAGCAACCGTCCCGTTGCTCCGTAAAAAAGCTTACGCATCTATAAATCAGTCGAGATAGTTAGGTTTTGTCATCAGGGAGTTATAAACGTATAATCACCTCACACCACTAGAAGACAACAAGCATTTAAAACCGAGAAACACGAACGAAACGCGGACCTTTAGGGTCGTACGGCTCCGGCGGGAACTTTCATATTTGCATATGAATTTTAGGTAATAAACGAATAATATGCAAATAATCGCGTCTCCTCTAGGCTGTAAAGAGTCTGCGGTGGAATGTTGTAAATGTCATTGCTAATATTGCTATGATCAGACATCGGAATTTTTACGGCAAAATCAAATGACAGATAGGGAGTACGTATATCGATAAACCATATACCGATACTTGTCCTCTATACTAGTGATCGCTCCCAGTTTTGTTCGTAATATAATTTTATTGCGAGTATGAAAATAAAAAAAAAACTTTTCGATTAACTTAAAACTCCGCTTTTTTTTTCTTCACTTCTCATCTTGTTCTGCTTCACTGTACCACCACCACCACTTAACGGGAAGAGATTGCCATTATGATAGGTGAGAAGGGAACCACTTTGTCAGTCAGTTACAATCTAGTTTAATTACAATAAAGCAGAAGTATATATACAAGATTAACAAACCTTATGCATGACTTATTTCGATAACCTGTAACACGTCTAACACGTTTTGATAATTCTTATCCTAGATATGTTTAATGAACAATATGTGACATCCGGCACAGTAGGTATATCTTAGAACTGCAGATACAATTAGGTACCTACTATCATCGTTACCAAAATTAATATTTAATGAAAATCCGTAAAGCCATTTAAGAGTTATTGTATGGTCCCAATTTTTTCGGGGGATTTTATCTAATTATTTATAAATGCTTATGTAGATCAAAGTGATTTTTAGCTAGTAATTCACTCATTCTTGCTTTCCTTATGTAATTATCATTATGGTCTTCTAACAACAGTGTATCAAATGGTTTTACAGTATTAAGCAAATTAAAAATATACAAGTACCCCGGTCCCAAGATACAGGCTATGCCTAGTTTGGGACCAATGGACACAAACATTGTCAATTTATAAATTATAGTTAAAAAAGTATTATGTCGAAGTAAATTGTGAATTTTTGTTACTTACACTAAGTTAATATTACTGAAATATGTGGTATATTAATTATAACATGTTATCTTTAAGAACTAATGTAATCCTTAGTTAATAGTCATTTCTGCGAAATAAACATTATTTATTATTTATTTATTATTATTTCTCGCTTTGCCTAAATTATTCTGCGCTATAGGAAGGTGAAGTAAATCTAGTAACAATAGAAATGCTACACGTAACTTGAGCTCAACAGACTGATCTGGGCCCTTGGCCAAGATGCATTACGCTAACTAGCGTTTCTATTCGTTTCGTTTATAAACCAATCGCGTCACTGGTAGGTCACGTGACTCTTCGTATGACGTGAACTAGCAGTGACGCGATTGGTTTAAAAACGAAACGAATAGAAACGCTAGTTAGCTTAATGTATCTTGGCTAAGGGCCCTGTTATGTAGCTCTCAGGACTAGCTGACTGGATTACCGTGCCCTTTACAGCCATACAGTTAATTATGGTTGTCGGGACTATTTGTCTCAGCATTTGTGTTGGCTCTTTATTTTATATGACGAGTTTGATTTCTCGTTAAAATGGTAATCCTGTCAAACATTAAGTTTAAAAGTATTTGACACATTATTTTTGCCTACTCTGAGCGTATTAGACAGTATTAGATTATTTTCCCATAGTTTTTTCTTTGACACGAATTTTCTTTTCGGATTGTTCCCCGTTATCATTTCCTTTAAAAAGTACAAAGTATTAAATCTTGTACGATGGTACGGAACCCTTCGTGTGCGAGTCAGACTCGCACTTGACCGGTTTTTTTATTACATCGTAGCGTCCATACAGCATAACAGATTTAAATAATTTACGTATTTTCAAAATTACTTTAACATTAATATACTTATACATAAAGCATAAAGTTTTTTAAATCGTTTCTTTTGTATTCGTTAATAATTGTTGTAGTCCTTGTTACATAAATCTTAATCAACTGCGCTAACTTTTAAGACAAAATCCGATCCATCCGATGCGATCCGTCTTTGGAACGCACTGCCGATTCGAATAAGGCAAGCTTAGAGCAAACTGTCTTTTAAGTGTATGTTGCGCAAGTATTTTAATTATTTATTATATTATTGTATGTATTGTATGTATTATTGCATGTATGCATTAGAGTATTATAAATTATATACATGTCTCATCAAGTATGCGCGGCTCCCGGCTTTAGCGGCGACTAATCCCGGCCATGTACCCAAAGCCTTCACAATTGCGTATTTCATTCGAAAATGCAATCGGCGATTGAGTTTTCGTCGAAAATTTGTTACGTACAAAAAGTGGCACCCACACGTAGGGCCTCGACAATTTGGGTTACACCTAAAAACTACTACTTATTAATATTTTTTATTCAAAGAATAGGTAATTTTATGAAAATCGTTTTGTTCATTCTTTATACGTCCTTATTTATTACTTTTATTAGTCCATCACTATATACTGTTACTAATAAATTATAATCAAGTTTTCGCATTGCCATGTTTACGAGTATGATGGTAATATTTATGAATAAACAGGAATTCATTTAGAATTAAAGTAATGTTCAGACGTTCAGGGTGTGTAAATTTATTTATTTATTTATTAAAATTCTCTTAATTAACACTAACAGTCATGCTACACGTATTAATTATAAATGAGAAATTAGAGTACATGTTCGGTACCAAACTAAGCATTGGGTACCTTTACTGTGACTGAGCTCAAGGTAACAGTTGTCTCCAAGTACCGATTGGCTGATGCATAGAAACGCGACTCAGAGGTGTAAAAGATGTCGAGGTGGGTGTCGCTATCCAGGATATCGTTTAGGAGCCTCAAGGCCCGGTGAAGTGGAGAGTGCGCTTGTGCTCGCATGCATGCCGCTGGGACGGCGAACAGTGGGTGACGGCGAGGACGGAGTGGATGGAGTTGCTGGCTCGACACGGGTGGTACCCGCAGTGAGATTTGGGCCAGAAGAGATACGTTACCAATATATCCTCGAATGAGCTGAAAGAAGTACTTTACTAGGTGCATATCTCTTCTGGTTTCAAGGGTTGTGTAATTTACCATTCCCAGTATAAAGAGGGTGTGTGAGTGAGTGAACTATATAAATGTAAATTTTGTAATGTCTATGACTTATTAATGAAACCGTAATAACAACATCTTTAATTGGGTAATTATACTAACATTACATACGTCAAGCGGACATTAATTTAAAGTGACGTTAAAAGGCAAAGGAAATTAATTATTTACCTATATTAGTATTCCAATCTATTTAATATCGATAACCATCAAACGAGCCCACAAATAAAAATTCAATATTACTTTTCATTACGGTTTATGTTTTCAAAGAAGGTGCTATGGAACAATTCAAGATGATAGAATTGGATAAAAACTTTGCTAACACTTTCAAGCCAGTATTTTTCGCGCAAAACGCCATTGGCAGTGCAAGAGTGAACATTGCTAATAATTTGGTGTCTCCTCGGTTGTGGTACCAAAAAATTTACGGTTGTGTAAATTTGACGCTCTGCTGTGCAGGCATCATTTACTTGACTACCCTCTCTGCGTTCTATGAAGTGGACGAACAAAGGACCTTGAAAAACATCCTCGGTTATGTCCAGGTCATAACCACGCTGCTTCTCAACAGCTGCCCTTTTATTGTCAACAACTTGGTGTATACTGATTCCAATTTCAAATTAATGATAACTCTCCAGAAAATCGATCAGACATTAAAAATAACGAATAATGAAAATAATTATAATCGCCTTTACAAGCTGAACTGGGTTTTGATAGGACACGTGATGTGGATGAGTGGATTTTTTAATACTTTAGTTTTGGTAAAAAATATTGGTTATACTTATTTGTTTTATGCTTTTCCGCTTATTTTGATTCTTCTTGCCCTAGATTTGGAAATAGCTAACTTTATTGGACTTAATGTTTTTCTTATATTAAGGGTAAAATATATTAATGCCTTGTTGATCCGAAGCGTAGATGTGAAATGGAAATCATTAAAACTTTTGGAGTCTTCGATAATTATAAACAAAATGTTCTGCGCCTACCGGCATATTCTAGACGCATGCAGCTTAATTGAACAAACCTCTAATCATTTAGTGAGTATTAAGCACATTAAATTAAATTCTAGGAGTTATTTTAATAATTTGATAAAGGGTTAATAATTTGCTCAATTCTCGGATTTCTCGTTAACTTAAAAAAAACCTACAGTCAATGGCTTAAAAAACAGTCATCGCGTTCAAATATATGTATCAACGACCTTATTGTTAGTAGCGAAGAGTTGTGTAGTTATTTATGGCATTATGGAAATAATTATATTTATATGAATAATTGCATGCACCTGAAGAAAATAATCCTTCCTTAAAAATCTGCTTACAAATACAAAACAATGAGTTAATTTCAGAGCGCTCTACCTATGTGAGCTGTCCCAATAAAATATCTCCATTTTTTATCCAAAAAGACATTTATTTTTTCCTCCTAATTATTTCAGATCTATCCTAATTATTTCAGATCCTGGGGATAGTCGTCCATATATTTTCCAACGAACTGCTAGGCTTGCAGAAAGTAATATCGCAGGGGAAGGTAAGCTAATGGCCCCCGACCAGCATTAAATACACTAGGAGCATTGCAATGGGTTAAGATATTTACTGACTTAACTGAAAACAGTCTACTTTGGGTAATGGTTGAGCTGTAAAGCCTTGGGACTAAGTTACAATGTACTTACTCGTATTTAATGTGAGAATAATGTTTAAAACAACTTGTAACGCATTTGCTATTAAAAGAGTATTGAAGTGACTTTATAGGGTTTTTTCTTGATATTGACGAAAGAAATTACATTTTTTATGTTATACATGGTGGAAGGACACGAGGGACCTTCTCGGAAATACGCAACGCATTTTCAGACTGTCTGTAGGCCTCCGAGCGCACAGCATCAGATAACCAGAGTGCTTGATTGCCTTCCATTTTATTATATTATAATGGATTTGCCTTGACCCTATTCGACACGAACTTACGCCATAAAATATGTGATTTTTTAGAATATAAGCGCTATAGCGCTGTTCGGAACGATCGTGTGGGTGATGAAGGTGTTCAGCCGGGTCGTGTTTATTGGAACGGTAGCCGCATGGCTGAAGGTGCAGATCGCGGCCACAAATGTTAACTGCTTGCTGTTCATCAACAACAGTACGGACGGTAAGATATATGTACATATAACTAAATCAAAATTTTGTTAGTTACCTACTTTGCCTTAAGTGTTTTATCTAATAGCAATGAATGAATGAATGAATAATTTTATTTCAGACTGAGGTCCATAAATGAGTTAGTAACATTGGCATCTTAAATAACTACGAGTTAGTATATTACAACAAAAACAATTAAAATGAAAATGAGTAACGTGCAAGGACGTCCACCTTGCCATCATCGGGCTGTCCCAGCGATACGCGAACATGCTCAGGATGCGGTTGGGGCTGGCGCGCAGGCGCGTCAGTAGCGACGCGCACCTCTTCCTCATCACGGCCGTGAAGCCGTCGGTGCGCGCCTCGGCGAACATGCCCGACGCACTGCAGCGCCGCGGCAGCCCCAGCAGAACCCGGAACGCGTTGTTGTATTGCACGCAAAGCTCATTGTACGCCCTCTGTGTGAAGTTCACCCACAGGCTGCACGAGTAAAAGGAGATGCAAAAAGCTTTAAAAAGCGTAATTTTTACGTCCCTAGTACAACGCGTGAACCTGCGGACCAACATATTACACCGAACGGCCAACCACCTCCGCTCCCGCTCGATGTCCACCCCGTCACTCAAGTTATCGGTAACCCAGTGACCCAGGTACTTAAATTTCGTGACAGTTTTTAAAGGAATTCCTGAAAGTGTGACAGGTGACACAGAATACGTCTTATTGCCTGCTTTAAAAACCATTAGCTCACTTTTCTTAACATTGTACCTGAGTCCATGGGTCGCCGCTTAACTTTCACAAATTCGCAAGAGTCGCTTAAGAGCACCTATCGAGGGGTTCAGCAGCACCATATCGTCTGCGTAGCTGATGTTATTAATGCATACACGGTCAAATGGCATCCTATTTTGGTGCTGCTAAGCTCCTCGATAACCCATTTATGTATAAGTTGAAGAGCCGCGGTGAGGTCAAGCCCCCTTGCCTCACCCCGCACTCCAGCCCATACTCATATGACAGGGAGCCCGTCCATCTCACGTTGTTTTTTTGCCTACTGTACTAGTATCTAAGGAGCGATGTAATTTCCAAATGTAAGGTTGTCTTCTGCTCAACTTTGCTCCATAGTACATCGTACGACACTAAATCAAATGCTTTCGAGAGGTCGAGAAAGCAAGCGAAGACTGGTGTTCTTCCAGATGTGTAGTATTGGACAGTGCGCTTGAGGCACAGGATAGAACTTTCAGTAGACAATCCCGGCCTAAAACCAAACTGTGCATCACTCAACCTAAAGTGCTTATCCAAATGGCCATCAAGCACACTGTCCAGCACCTTGGCTACAATAGTTGCTAAAGAAATCGGCCTGTAATTTGATACTTCAGAGGAATCCCCTGTCCTGTTCTTTACAATCGGAACAACAATTGTACGCATGAGGTCATCAGGTAAGTAAGAGTGTCCCAAACAAAGGGAGTAAAACATTGCAAGCACCCTGGGCAGATGAACACCAGCGTGCTGAAGGTGTTCGACGCTGAGAACATCGTGCCCCGGGGATTTGCCTCGCACCATTTTTTAATAACATTAGCAATTTGTGCCGCTGTAATGAGGACAATCTTCTCCGGCGCACTGGTCTCAGCCAGGAACGTCTGCAAAGATGGTCCCAGAGGCGACTCCACCCTAAAGTGGCGCTTGAAGTGGTTCGCTATGTCCTTCGGATCATGGAACCCCGCGACACTCGCTGGAAGGCCAGATAATGGAATATCTCAGGATAATCTCACAAAAATTAACCTACTCCAAAAGTCAGGTCCAAATTACTTATTTTTACTACAGAACCTTAACAATGTCAATTATCTGTTGTAGTACCTGCGGGCCTAATTATCGTCTTATTTGTAAATGTGGATTAACTTAGATAAAATCCGTGTGTGTGTGAGTGCGAGAGTGACGGACGCTTTATCCACATTTATCCACCACTACAAAGGTGGCCATGATTATGGGGGCTGCATTTGGCAAATCGGCTAGAAATCACTCCCTGGCCTGCGTCACTTCGTTAGCGACAGATACCATCGCCTTATTAGGTGAACGAAGTAGTGTGAACACGGCATCAGTAGGCCGGGTAAGGGCACAGTATACGGCGACCGTACTAAGACATTTATGCAGCCACCGTATCAGGCGGACGGACTAGTCTCAACACAAAGTTAGTCGGCCGGATCCGTTTAACACTCATGCGGCCACCGTATCAGGGCCTGGCCAGGACTTTGCACGACCGGCTAAGCGGCGAGTGAATTTTCTAATATATTGCGTGTAACGTTAACTAACCGCTGCGCGGTGAGCGTCTCAACCGGGCGATGAAGAAAGAATTCGCTCGCGGCCGCCGCTGCCGCTCAAAGTCGTGGCCAGGCCGTTATAGGCTAGAGCAGCATCTCATTTTTGGCGCAATGTTGCCAATTTTTCGCCATCATTTTTTGCCAACATCTTTGTATTAGGCAAATTTATTTGTCGTTTAACCAATCTTTCAGTGGAATCCCGTCGCCACGCCAAGAACATCCTGCGCCTGGTGTCCCAAGCGCGGCGCATGCGCGTGTTCCGCATGGTCCACGTCAGCTCGCTGCCGCTCCAGCTCGCCGCGCTCACCACCACCTACGCCGTGGTTCTGCTGCAGCTGTCTTTTGGCGCCTCTAGCGACCAGAGCAATACCTTCAATGTTACAGAGTCAACCCTACACTAACCGCCGCTTGCAGCATCTCCTTAACACATGTTTAAATCTTAAATCAGTGTAAGTTGTGTCAAATGTATGGAAATGCAGATGGTGCAAGCGGCCTTTAAGGGTAGGAACCTAAAAACACAAAACATAACTTACCTACTCAGTTTTTAAGCGGTAAATACAATAACAAGGTGACGCAGTACACAAAACTAATTGCTCAAATTATTTATGCTTTGGTGTTGTCGGCTAGACTCACACAAGAACGGAAAAATATTAAGTAATAGCTTTATCCTGCGACTCCGTCTGCGTGTAAGTAATTTATCTTCTTTAGGGAACTATCAAATGTTCTAGGAAAGAAAGTTCTATGACATAGGACACATTGTGTCAACCTAGAATAAGGACTATTTCTATACCAAATTTCATTCAAATCCGCTCCGCCGTTTAGACAATCATCCATACTTCCAAACTTTCACAAATTAACAACAGGACCATGTATTTAACAGTATTTCTACAAATAAGTAATTTAACTGTATTCATTATAAATTATTATAATTATTAAATTACTCTAAATCTGTAAAACTATTTAATCAAGTTAAAAAATCATAGCAACCGTCCCGTTGCTCCGTAAAAAAGCTTACGCATCTATAACTCAGTCGAGATAGTTAGGTTTTGTCATCAGGGAGTTATAAACGTATAATCACCTCACACCACTAGAAGACAACAAGCATTTAAAACCGAGAAACACGAACGAAACGCGGACCTTTAGGGTCGTACGGCTCCGTCGGGACCGGAACTCTCTTTCATATTTGCATATGAATTTTAGGTAATAAACGAATAATATGCAAATATTCGCTTCTCCTCTAGGCTGTAAAGAGTCCATGGTGGAATGTTGTAAATGTCATTGCAAAATCAAATGACAGATAGGGAGTACGTATATCGATAAACCATATACCGATACTTGTCTCTATACTAGTGATCGCTTCCAGTTTTGTTCGTAATATAATTTTATTGCGAGTATGAAAATAAAAAAAAACTTTTCGATTAACTTAAAACTCCGCTTTTTTTTTCTTCACTTCTCATCTTGTTCTGCTTCACTGTACCACCACCACCACTTAACGGGAAGAGATTGCCATTATGATAGGTGAGAAAGGAACCACTTTGTCAGTCAGTTACAATCTAGTTTAATTACAATAAAGCAGAAGTATATATACAAGATTAACAAACCTTATGCATTACTTATTTCGATAACCTGTAACACGTCTAACACGTTTTGATAATTCTTATCCTAGATATGTTTAATGATTTGAACAATATGTGACATCCGGTACAGTAGGTATATTTTAGAACTGCAGATACATTTAGGTACCTACTATCATCGTTACCAAAATTAATATTTAATGAAAATCCGTAAAGCCATTTAAGAGTTATTGTATGGTCCCAATTTTTTCGGGGGATTTTATCTAATTATTTATAAATGCTTATGTAGATCAAAGTGATTTTTAGCTAGTAATTCACTCATTCTTGCTTTCCTTATGTAATTATCATTATGGTCTTCTAACAACAGTGTATCAAATGGTTTTACAGTATTAAGCAAATTAAAAATATACAAGTACCCCGGTCCCAAGATACAGGCTATGCCTAGTTTGGGACCAATGGACACAAACATTGTCAATTTATAAATTATAGTTCAAAAAGTATTATGTCGAAGTAAATTGTGAATTTTTGTTACTTACACTAAGTTAATATTACTGCAGTCTGTGGCATATTAATTATAACATGTTATCTTTAAGAACTAATGTAATCCTTAGTTAATAGTCATTTCTGCGAAATAAACATTATTTATTATTTATTTATTATTATTTCTCGCTTTGCCTAAATTATTCTGCGCTATAGGAAGGTGAAGTAAATCTAGTAACAATAGAAATGCTACACGTAACTTGAGCTCAACAGACTGATCTGGGCCCTTGGCCAAGATGCATTACGCTAACTAGCGTTTCTATTCGTTCCGTTTATAAACCAATCGCGTCACTGGTAGGTCACGTGACTCTTCGTATGACGTGAACTAGCAGTGACGCGATTGGTTTAAAAACGAAACGAATAGAAACGCTAGTTAGCTTAATGTATCTTGGCTAAGGGCCCTGTTATGTAGCTCTCAGGACTAGCTGACTGGATTACCGTGCCCTTTACAGCCATACAGCTGGGGACTATTTGTCTCAGCATTTGTGTTGGCTCTTTATTTTATATGACGAGTTTGATTTCTCGTTAAAATGGTAATCCTGTCAAACATTAAGTTTAAAAGTATTTGACACATTATTTTTGCCTACTCTGAGCGTGTTAGACAGTGTTAGATTATTTTCCCATAGTTTTTTCTTTGACACGAATTTTCTATTCGGATGGTTCCCCGTTATCCTTTCCTTTAAAAAGTACATAGTATTAAATCTTGTGCGATGGTACGGAACCCTTCGCGTGCGAGTCAGACTCGGATTTGACCGGTTTTTTTTATTATATCGTAGCGTCCATACAGCATAACAGATTTAAATAATTTAACGTATTTTCAAAATTAACATTAATATACTTATACATAAAGCATAAAGTTTTTTAAAGCGTTTCTTTTGTATTCGTTAATAATTGTTGTAGTCCTTGTTACATAAATCTTAATCAACTGCGCTAACTTTTAAGACAAAATCCGATCCATCCGATGCGATCCGTCTTTGGAACGCACTGCCGATTCGAATAAGGCAAGCTTAGAGCAAACTGTCTTTTAAGTGTATGTTGCGCAAGTATTTTAATTATTTATTATATTATTGTATGTATTATTGCATGTATATGTATTAGAGTATTTTGAATTATATACATGTCTCATCAAGTATGCGCGGCTCCCGGCTTTAGCGGCGACTAATCCCGGCCATGTACCCAAAGCCTTCACAATTGCGTATTTCATTCGAAAATGCAATTGGCGATTGAGTTTTCGTCGATAATTTGTTACGTACAAAAAGTGGCGCCGACACGTAGAGCCTCGACAAATTGGGTTACACCTAAAAACTACTACTTATTAATATTTTTTATTCAAAGAATAGGTAATTTTATGAAACTAGTTTTGACCATCCTTTATGCGTCCTTTTTTATTTCGTTTATTAGTCCATCACTATATTAGATTTAAATTTACTGTTACTAATAAATTTTACTCAAGTTTTCGCATTGCCGTATTTAAGGTAATATTTATGAATAAACTGGAATTCAATTAGAATTAAAGTAATGTTCAGACGTTCAGGGTGTGTGAGTGAGTGAACTATATAAATGTAAATTTTGTAATCTATGACTAATTAAGAAAACCGTAATAATAACATCCATAATTGGGTAATTATACTAAAATTGCATACGTCAAGCGGACATTAATTTAAAGTGTCGTTAAAAGGCAAAGGAAATTAATTATTTACCTATATTCCAATCTATTTAATATCGATAACCATCAAACGAGCCCACTTATACCAATTCAATTTTACTTTTCATTACGGTTTATGTTTTCAAAGAATGTGCTAAAGAACAATTCAAGATGATAGAATTGGATAAAAACTTTGCTAACATTTTCAAGCCAATATTATTCGCGCAAACCGCGATTGGCAGTGCAAGAGTGAACATTGCTAATAATTTGGTGTCTCCTCGATTGTGGTACCAAAAAATTTACGGTTGTGTAAATTTGACGCTCTGCTGTGTATGCATCATTTATTTGACTAGCCTCTCTGCGTTTTGTGAAGTGGACGAACAATGGACCTTGAAAAACATCCTCTGTTACGTCCAGGTCATAATCAGGCTGCTCCTCAACAGCTGCCTGTTTATTGGCAACAACTTGGTGTATAATGATTCCAATTTCAAATTAATGATAACTCTCCAGAAAATTGATCAGTCATTAAAAATAACCCATAATGAAAATAACTATAAACGCCTTTACAAGCTGAACTGTGTTTTGACGGGATTCGCGACGTGTTATCATGGAATATTTAGCGTTATTATTGTGGCAATAAATATTGGTATTGATATGTTTTATGCTCTTCCTGCTGTTTTGATTCTTATTGCCCCAGATTTGGAAGTGGTTTACTTTATTGGACTTAATGTTTTTCTTATACTAAGGGTAAAATATATTAATGCCTTGTTGATCCGAAGCGTAGATGTCAAATGGAAATCATTAAAACTTTTGGAGTCTTCGATAATTATAAACAAAATGTTCTGCGCCTACCGGCATATTCTAGCCGCTTGCAGCTTAATTGAACAAACCTCTAATCATTTTGTGAGTATTAAGCACAATAAATTAAATTCTAGGAGTTATTTTAATAATTTTGATAAAGGTTAAATAATTAGCTCAATTCTCGGATTTCTCGTTAACTTAAAAAAACCTACAGTCAATGGCATAAAAAACAGTCATCGCGTTCAAATATATGTATCAAAGACCTTATTAGTAGCGTAGAGTTGTGTAGTTATTTATGGCATTAAGGAAATGTATATATACATATATTTGTGACTTTGACTGTACATATTTTTGGCAATGCATGAACTTGGCCATATTATGAGTAATCGATTAATATTATAATACTTTTATGAAAGGGAAGTTAATTATATATATATACTAGCTTTCCGCCCGCTACTTCGTCTGCGGAGAGTCAGTATTTTAGTTAAAAAGTAAGATAAAAATTTCGTTATGTATCATGAAGGGATAGAAACTTTGAATCATACAAATTTTCAAACCCTTTTCGCCCTTCTAGGGGTAGATTTTCCAAAAACGCCATAACTCACATTTTATATTCAGTAGTCTAAAAACCAATTTCCATATAACTAATTTCAAAAATGTCAAAAATGACTTCACTCCCATACAAACTTCCAGTCCCCATTTCATACCCTTAGGGGTAGCTTATCAGAAATCTGTGGTATTTTTAATTCATTAACAGTACCTAGCCTATATACCAATTTCTACGTTTTTAACTTCAAAATTGACCGAACGTTCATACAAATTTCCAACCCCCATCTCACTCACTTAAGGGTAGTTTTTTTCCTAAATCACCAAAAGTTTTAAGTAAAACAGTAGCTTATATACCAATTTACCCTTTTCTAACTTCAAATTTGACCAAACTTCTTTACAAATTATCACCCCCATTTCATCCTTTTATGGGTAGTTTATCCAAATTCAGTGAAAACAGTATTTTTAATTTGTTAACAGTAGCCTATAATACCTCAAAATCGACCAATCTCCCGTAAAAACTGTAAATCCCAATTCATCGCATAAAATCGCCGAAAGTTTTTTGTTATTTGTTAACAGTAGGTCGCCTATAAGAATACTAATTTCCACGTTTCTAACTTCAAGAATGACCAAATTCTCATACTAACTTTAGTCTCCCATTTCATCCTCTTAGGGGTAGTTTATCCAAATTCGCCGAAATCAGTTTTTTTCATTTGTTAACAATAGCCTATATACCAATTTCCACATTTCGAACTTCAAAAATGACTAAACTCCTATAAAATTTTTAACCCCCCATTTCAACCCCTTAGGAGTAGTATATCTTAAATCACTAAAAGTTTTTTTTATTTGTTGACAGTACCCTATAAACAGATTTGAACTATGTTTTTAACTTTAAAATTGACCAAACTCCCATAAAAATTACCACCCTTATTTCATCCCCTTAGCCTTTAACAGTAGCCTATATACCAATTTTCACGTTTCATACTTCAAAATTGACCGAACTCTGATACAAATTTCCACCCCTTATTTCACCAACTTAGGGGTAGTTTTTCCAAAATAGACAAAAATTGTGAAATTTTATTTGTAAAGAGTAGTCTATATACCAATTTCCACGTTTCTAACTTCAAAGTTGACCAAACTCCCATACAGATTACCGCCCCCCATTTCATCCCCTTAGGGGTAGTTTATCTAAAATTGCCGAAAGTATTTTTTTTTATTTGTTAACAGTAGCTTTTATACTGAATTCCACAGTTCGAACTTCAAAAATGACCCAACTCCTATACAAACTTAAACCCCCATTTTAACCCCTTACGGGTAGTTTATCCAATATCATTAAAAGTAGTTTTTTATGTGTTAACAGTAGCCTATATACCAATTTCAACGTTTCTGACTTCAAAATTGACCGAACTCTGATACAAATTTCCTCCCCTAATTTCCCCAAATTAGGGGTAGTTTTTCCAAAATCGCTAAATATCGTATATTATACCAATTTCCATATTTCTAACTTCAAAATTGACCAAACTCCCATACAGATTACCGCTCCCCATTTCATCCCCTTAGGGGTAGTTTATCCAAAATCGCAGAAAGTCGTATTCTTTGTTTGTTATCAGTAGCCTATATACCAATTACCACATTTCTAACTTGAAAAACGACCAAACTCCCATACAAACTTTGACCCCCCATTTCTACCCCTTAAGGGTAGTTTATCCAAAATTGCCTAAAGTAGTTTTTTTTATTTGTTAACTGTAACATATGTACTAATTTGCACGTTTCTAACTTCAAAAATGAATGACTTCCATACAAACTTCCACCCCCCATTTTTACCACTTGGGGGTTGAATTTCGAAAAATCCCTTCTTAAACGACGCCTACAATGCAAACTGAACTCCCCCTCAAAATGTCAAAGTTCTATCTTCAGCGGTTTGGGCTGGGCGTTGATGAGTCAGTCAGTCAGTCAACCGGGACATTGCCTTTTAAATATATAGATATTATATATATATATATAAAAACAGTTGAATGCACCTGGAGAAAATAATCCTTCCTTAAAAATCTGCTTACAAATACAAAACAATGAGTTATTTTCAGTGCGCTCTACCTATTAGAGCTGTCCCAATAAAATATCTCCATTTTTTTATCCAAAAAGACAATTATTTTTTCTATCCTAATTATTTCAGATCCTGGGGATAGTCGTCCACATGTTTACCAACGAGCTGCTAAGCTTGCACAAAATAATATCGCAGGGGAAGGTAAGCTAATGGCGCCGGCCGGCATTAAATGCATTCGGAGCATTGCAAGGTGTTAAGATATTTACTGACTTAACTGAAAACAGTCTGCTTTGGGTAATGGTTGAGCTGTAAATCCTTGGGTCTAAGTTACAATGTATTTACTCGTTTTTAATGTGAGAATAATGTTAAAAACAACTAGTAACGCATTTGCTATTAAAAGAGTATTGAAGTGACTTTATAGGGTTTTTTCTTGATATTGACGAATCGAAATTACATTTTTTATGTTATACAGAGTGGAAGGACATGAGGGTCCTTCCCGGAAATATTGCGTCGAGTAAGAGGTGCATAGTCGATTTGTGATGGTTATAATCATGAATTAAGTAAAAACAATAATACCGAATTCACTTATTTTTATTTGTGGTGACAACCCTATTGCACCTACCCATCACGGCTCGAGTAAGGAAAGGAAACGGGGCGTCGGGAAAACTCGGAGACCACACTTATTTCCGAATGTTGACGTTACCGTAGTGATAACTTAATGACGCATAAGTGTCAAATAATCCATGAACAAAACGAAAATAATAAAAATAATCTTTCTCTGTATCGAAGTAAAGCTTCCGCCGCGTTATAGTTGCAAGTCACGTATAATAAAAGCAAACTTAAATAATCACGAGCTTGTAACAAATGCATTTTTAATTTAAGAATGACATTAGGCACTTGCAAATGCCTGCTCAGCAGCATAATTTCAATTTATTCGTAAATAGTTTTGTTCAATGCGTTTACGAGCTAAAACCTTTTTATCAACTTAGGTAAACTAAGATACGATGAAACAGGTTCTTATATCATCTTTAGTTGTTTAGGACGATTGAGTACTTTAGTGGCTATTAATGTCGCTATTTCAATAATGTGTTGTGGTTATTATTATTCATAATTTTAGGATTAATATAAATAAAGAAGTTGTACAAGGTGAAGCTACAAAGAAAATCGCCTGCTCAAACCCTGCAATATTTCTTACCGCGTTGCAAGCGGGTTGAATGGAAAAAATGCAATTTTTTTTTTATGAAATCAGCAAAATACTTGCTTACCATACAACAATTGGGACATTTAACCTAAATCACATTTTTAATAAGTTGCACAAATCCAAAAACCGTTGAGTTAAACGCATCATGTATACATATTAAAAAAACACTTTCACTCCCGGGGCCCTCGGAGTTTGAAGTAATGTTAGCTACATTCTTTCTCTCGATTTAATTTCAAGTAACGAGTGAAAAGGACAACTGAAGTTCCGAATCGAGTGCTTCGTGGGAACCACCCTGCTCAGCAACTTGCAACGCATTTTCAGACTGTCTGTAGGCCTCCGAGCGCACAGCATCAGATAACCAGAGTGCTTGATTGCCTTCCATTTTTAGGGTTCCGTACCTCAAAGAAAAAAACGGAACTCTTATAGGATCACTTAGTTGTCCGTCTGTCTGTCAGTGTGTCTGTCAAGACCTTTTTTCTCAGGAACGCGTGGAGGTATCAATTTGAAATGAATATCAAATACTTAGGTCTGCAATCTCTTGCATTAGTGAAAAAATCGAACATCTAAGTCAACGCAATCAAAAGATACGGCCGTTTATGCCGCATATTGAAGGGAATCTCAAGGGGTTCAAAACCTATAGGGTACTTCCCGTTGACTTTTGCAACAAGCAATCTCATATAGCACATGTAAAGGAACAAAACCGGAAAACCGTTAATTTGTAGTTACATCACATAAAAATAAGCCAGTATAAGCTGACACTCACTAAGTATATTTACTATATTATATTATATTATGTATATTATATTCCCGTGATAGGACTATGTTTATATTATATTCCCGTGATTTACGAACTATTTACATACCTACAAGTAGTGTTTCATAGGACTCGAGCCATTTTAGCCCGAATTTTAAAGCTCCGGAGCTCTTTTTAGGGTATTTCATCACTTTATCGAAACACCTTTCATCGAACGTATCATTTCATCGAAAGCTAATTTCTGCTGAAACATTATTGTTTTTAGGTTATCTTAAGCATGGGTTACGTAGGTTAGGTTAGGTTATACGTCCCACTGCTGGGCACAGGCCTCCACTCACAATGAGAGGGTTTGGGCTATAGTTCCCACAAGGGCCCAGTGCGGATTGGGAACTTCGCACACACCGTCAAATTGCTTTGCAGGTGTGTGCAGGTTTTCTCACGATGTTTTCCTTCACCGAAAAGCACATGGTAAATTTACAAATTATATTTCGCACATAAATTCCGAAAAACATAAATAAATAAATAAATTTTTAAGTCTCAATATTTTGACAAGGACTTTTAGCCTTTAAATATATAGCCTTTAGTAAGGTAACGAGCTCCAAGAGTCTAGGCTGCTAAATATAACTAGGCTTGGGGACTTAAGAGCTTTATAGGCTTTCAGCCCTCTAGGCGTCAAAATCGAGCCAGCCTTAAAAAAAGTACTAAAAGGCTCGAGTCCTTTGGAACACTACCTACAAGTTTGTGCGGAACCCTCGGTGCGCGAGTCCGACTCGCACTTGACCGGCTTTTTTATATTATAATGGATTTGCCTTGACCCTATTCGAGACGAACTTACGCCATAAAAAATGTGCTTTTTAGAATATAAGCGCTATAGCGCTGTTCGGAACGATCTTTTTGGTGATGAAGGTGTTCATCCGGATCACGTTTATTGGAATGGTAACCGCAAGGCTGGAGCGGCAGATCGCGGCCACAAAGGTTAACTGCTTGCTGTTCATCACCAACAGTACGGACGGTAAGATATACTAGATCGTTCGATAAGTCCCGAGACTAACTTGGAAATGGCGCATATATAAAAAACTATTTTGATTTTAAAAAGTACTGGCCATTAACCCGTCAGGCGTCCCGATGACACACGGTGGGCACTAACGATTTTTGGCGGGTAGCGTCCGGATGACAGACGGTGGTCCCTAACTTAGTGCGTTGTCTTTGGTAATTTTTCTTGATGATTATTTGTGATTGGCACACCTGCAAATATTTTTTCAACCTGTCACAGCTAGGTAAATGTTTAGGTCGTCTGCAAACATAAGGAACTTACAATTATCCAGTTTAGCTGTGATATCGTTAATAAACAATAAAAATAGTATAGGTCCAAGGTGCGACCCTTGAGGCACCTCAGACTCAGCTACATAAGAATGAGATGAACGCCTATTGATCACTACTACTTGAAGTCTTTTTGCTAGGTAAGACTGAAACCAATTTAATAAAGAACCGTATAAACCAGACAATTTAAGTTTTTCAACCAGCAGTCGATGACTGACTCTATCAAAAGCGTTACTGAAGTCAGTATAAATGGCATCAAATTCCAGCCCCTTATCGAGATCACGAGAGAGATCAGTCGCAAAAGGCATGAGGTTTGTGTTAACAGATCGACCTGCCCGAAAACCATGTTGTGCATTAGAAATGATCGCACTTATATGTTTTACTATATGTGGGCAGACCAATGACTCAAATAACTTAGAAAAGCAGGAAAGGATGGACACCGGTCGGTAATTTCTGGTATTACTGATCTGATTTCTGATATTGCGCCTTGTCACAAGTCTGTGAGAACGATGGCCAAAATTAATGAATTGGGCTTTGAATTGCTTCCTCATCCCCCTTATTCGTCAGACTTGGCCCCCAGCGATTACTGGCTGTTCGCAGACCTCAAAAAAATGCTGCAGGGTAAGAAATTTAACTCAATTAGTGAAGTTACCGCAGCAACGGAGGTTTATTTTGAAGCCAAAGACAAATCGTTCTACACGCACGAGATAGAAAAGTTAGAAAAGCGTTGGAGGGACTGTATCGCTCTTGGAGGAGACTACGTTGATGAATAAAAAAATATTTTATAAAAAAAAACCTTGTTTTAGTACTTAGTCTCGGGACTTATTGAACAACTTGTTATGTACATATAACTAAATCAACATTTTCTTAGTTACCTACTTTGTCTTAAGTATTTTATCAAATAGCAATATACCTACTCCTACCTACTCCTAAAAGTAAGGTCTAAGTTACTTATTTTTACTACAGAACCTTAACAATGTCAATTGTCTGTTGTACCTGCGGGCCTAATTATCGTCTTATTTGTCAATGTGGATTAACTTGGATAAAATACAAGTCACTTTCTGACCAGTGTGCGAGTGTGTGAGTGCGAGAGTGATGGACGCTTTATCCACATTTATCCACCACGACAAAGGCGACCGTGATATGGGGGCTGGATTTGACATATCGGCTAGAAATCGCTCCCTGGCCTGCTTCACTTCGTTAGCGACAGATACCATCGCCTTATTTGGTGAACGAAGTAGTGTGCACACAGAGTCAGCAGGCCGGGTATAGGGCACCGTATACGGCGACCGTACTAAGACATTTATGCAGCCACCGTATCAGGCGGACGGACTAGTCTCAACACAAAGTTAGTCGGCCGGATCCGTTTAACACTCATGCGGCCACCGTATCAGGGCCTGGCCAGGACTTTGCATAACCGGCTAAGCGGCGAGTGAATTTTCTAATATATTGCGTGTAACGTTAACTAACCGCTGCGCGGTGAGCGTCTCGACTGAGCAATGAAGAGCGGCGGCGGCGGCCGCCGCCGCCGCTCAAAGTCCTGGCCAGGCCGTTATAGGCTACTGATGCTTCCGCCGTATGAGGCGACCGGATTTTGAGAGCAGCATCTCATTTTTGGCGCAATGCTGCCAATCTTACGCCATCATTTTTTTCCAACATCTTTGTATTAAGCAAATTAATTTGTCGTTTAACCAATCTTTCAGTGGAAACCCGGCGCCAAGCCAAGAACATCCTGCGCCTGGTGTCCCAAGCGCGGCGCATGCGCGTGTTCCGCATGGTCTGCATCAGCTCGCTGCCGCTCCAGTTCGCCGCGCTCACCGCCACCTACGCCGTGGTGCTGCTGCAGCTGTCTTTTAACGCCTTTAGCGACCAGAGCAATACCTTCAATGTTACAGAGTCAATCTTACACTAACCGCCGCTTGCAGCATCTCTTTTACATTATGTTTAAGTCTTAAATCAGTTTAGGTCAAATGTATGGAAATGCAGATGGTGCAAGCGGCCCTTAAGCGTAGAACAACCACGGGCGGTTTTCGAACCCTAAAAACACAAAACATAACTTACCTACTTAGTTTTTTCTAAGCGGTAATTACAATAACAAGAGGAAACAGTACACAAAACAAATTGCTCAAATGATTTATGCCATGGTGTTGCCGGCTAGACTCGCACAAGAACGGAAAAATATTAAGTACTAGCTTTATCCTGCGACTTCGTCTGCGTATAAGTAATTTATCTTCTTTAGGGAACTATCAAATTTTCTAGGAAAGAAAGTTCTATGACATAGGACACATTGTGTCAACCTAGAATAAGGACTATTTCTATACCATTCAAATCCGCTCCGCCGTTTAGACAACCATCCATATATCCAAACTTTCACAAATTAATAACAAGACCATGTTTTTAACAGAATTCCTACAAATAAGTAATTTAACTGTTTTCATTTTGAATTATTATTATTATTAAACTACTCTAAATCTGTAGAACTATTTAATCAAGTTAAAAAATCATAGCAACCGTCCCGTTGCTCCGGAAAAAAGTTAACGCATCTATAACTCAGTCGAGATAGTTAGGTTTTGTCATCAGGGAGTTATAAACCGATGCTATACATCATTTGAGGGTAATCAGACAATTGGAAATTTCCTCGACGTTGCTAAAGCCTTTGATACAGTATCCACTCCCATATTGTTGCATAACCTTGAAATTTTGGGTATAAGAGGAACTCAACTTGACCTCTTCAAGAGTTACCTAACCGATAGATTTCAGTGTGTCAAAATAGAGAATGTCGTCAGCTCTGATCAGGAAAATACTAATTTTGGAGTCCCGCAAGGAAGTATCCTTTGTTCCACCTTATTTCTAATTTACATTAACGACATCTGTGACCTTCAATTACACTGCGGAAAGATAATATCATATTCTGACGACACTGCCTTAATTTTTACAGCTAGTACGGACAAAGAGGCGTTCGAATACGCACAACAAGGTTTTAATGTTGTTATTAACTGGCTGCAGCTTCATCGACTAACATTAAATACCGATAAAACAAGATACATTAAATTTTCCATGAAAAAAAGTCATTTTAAGTCCGATCCACCTCTCTATACTCATTGCTGTAACTCCCCGAGATATAATACCTGCAACTGTCCCACGGTTTAGCCCGCAAATCATATAAAGTATCTTGGTATCATAATCAATGATACTCTCTCTTTCAGGCCCCATGACGAAGCTTTAGGTAATAGAACAAGTAAATTAATATTTGTTTTAAAAAAACTAAGAAATTTTGTTGATTGGAAACTAATATTACAAGTATTACTATGCACTATGCCAATCAATACTAACATGTTGCATCACGTCATGGGGCGGAGCAGCTAAAACTTCGCTACTAATAATAGAGAGAGCACAACGAGCCGTCCTGAAAGTATCAACTTTTCGGCCCTTCCTGTACCCCAATAACTTATTATATAAGTCCTGTAAGGTACTAACAGTTAGACAGTTATTTATATTGAACACGATATTAAAACAACACAAAATACTTCCTTATAACCCAAAGATAACAGATAAAAGGCGGAAAGATTTAGTTTGCTCACAACTCACAGGAACTAAACATGCTTTTTCAACGAGATTTTTTTGGTTTCTAGGTCCTCGTCTATACAATAGGCTAAATGCAGACTTATGCATTTATCATCAAAGCCTAGTTGAATGTAAAAAAGTCCTATATAAAGCTCTTGTAAACTTGTCCTACGAGGATACAGAAAAATTACTGACGGTTTCTAAATGAAACTATAGGTTGTACTCGTATTTTCGTCCAGCAAAATTGTAAACCTATCTCAATTTATAACCAAGCCTGGTTTATGCTATGATACTTTCTAATATATAAGAAGCTATTTGTTAATATTATTAAACATTTTTTGTAACTCTTAGTGAGTGTAAAATAATTTATTACGTACCCTAAAATCTTATTTTTTGTGTACGAGTTTATAAATGAATATGTGAATCTAACGATTGAATACGGTGTAAACTTATCATTGCCTGAAAAACAGGATCATCCTAGTTCAGGCGAACGTAAAATAATATTAGTTCTATGTAAACAATATCATTAAGTTTTATTAATAAAGTTATTATTATTATTATTATAAACGTATAATCACTCCATACCACTCGAAGACAACAAGCATTTAAAACCGAGAAACACGAACGAAACGCGGACCTTAAGGGTCGTACGGCTCCGTCGGGACCGGAACTCTCTTTCATATTTGCATATGAATTTTGGGTAATAAACGAATAATATGCAAATAATCGCGTCTCCTCTAGGCTGTTAAGAGTCTATGGTGGAATGTTGTAAATGTCATTGCTAATATTGCTACGATCAATACCGTAAAATGTGGTCACTTTGATCAATTTCTAAAATGAATCTCCTATATT
This sequence comes from Tortrix viridana, assembly GCA_963241965.1. Classification (NCBI taxonomy): domain Eukaryota; kingdom Metazoa; phylum Arthropoda; class Insecta; order Lepidoptera; family Tortricidae; genus Tortrix; species Tortrix viridana. Next base: position 845,271 of record OY725176.1, read on the forward strand.
CGCATAGTAAAATATGTATACTTAATATTGTATTGGCGATTCCTGATCTGGAGTATTTAAAGCAAATTAGGAGTGAACGTGAAGGAGTGAAGTGGCTAATTAGAAAAAAAAAACATTACGTTGCTCAAAATCTTAAATTAGGTTTAGTTTGATTATCCCTGTGTTTATAAAACAATACCAAATTCCCCCTGAAGCATTACAAAATGAGTGGTTTTTTGATTTGAAGTTATTATGTCCTACTTTACTGAAAATATTTAAACTACTCATAGTTTGCGCTCGCGTATGCAACAAACGTATGTGTGATACACAGATACTTGCAGGTACTGTCACAACACGGGATTGTTGAGCCACTGTAAAACCCTCTCACAGAAAGTCGGTAAATTTGACCTAATTTATTTTGCGTGACTTGGCGTTGTCATTATGACAGGATTTTATTGTGGCTCAAGGCTCAACAATAATCCCATGTGACTGTACAGCTATATGAATCTGTATAGGTATGTATGTAACATTTTTTGTTAGAAAAGTGGCTTGATGAAGATTGTTGAAAATCCGTTAAGCCATTTAAGAATTATTGTAGGGTCCTAATTTTTTCGGGGGATTCTATCTATTTATTTATAAATGCTTATGAAATCTTATTAGACCAAAGTAAGTGATTTTTACCTAGTAATTCACTCATTCTTGCTTTCCTTATGTAAAAGATAAGATAAAAAAATGATGTAAATTATCATTATGGTCTTCTAACAAATAGTGTAGTAGGTTTTAAAGTATTAAGAAAATTAATATATACCCCAGGTTCCTAAGATACAGGCTATGCTTAGTTTGAAACCGATGGACACAAACATTGTCAATTTATAAATTATAGTTCAAAAAGAATTATATCGAAGTAAATTGTGAATTTTTGTTACTTACACTAAGCTAATATTACTGCAGACCGTGGCATATTAATTATAACATATATTTAAGAACCAATGTAATCCCTAATTAATTGTCATTTCTGCGAAATAAACATTATTTTTTTATTTCTCCCTTTGCCTAAATTATTCTGCGCTATAGAAAGATGAAGTAAATCTAGTAACAATAGCAATACTACACGTAACTTGAGCTCAACAGAGTGATCTGTTATGTAGCTCTCAGGACTAGCTGACTGGATTACCGTGCCCTTTACAGCTTTGGTTGCCGGGACTATTTGTCTCAGCAATTGTGTTGGCCCTTTGTTTCCTATGACGCGTTTGATTTCTAGTCAAAATGATAATCCTGTCAAACATTGAGTTTAAAAGTATTTAACACATTATTTTTGCCTACTCTGAGCGTGTTAGACAGTGTTAGATTATTTTCCTATAGTTTTTTCTGTGACACGAATTTTCTATTCGGCTGGTTCCCCGTTCTCCCAATCGCAATTCTTCCTAGGTATTTATAATTTAGCGTACAAATACACGTAAATTTAGTGAGGTTTTTTTGTGTTGGTGTTTGTAATTAGGTCATGGTGTTTAGGTAGGTTTGGGTTGATAGTTTTGCAGCAAGCCCAAAGAGCCGATGGTACCAGAAATGCGACCTACGCCCATACGGAGCTCCGTCAATAGTGTTAAATTTATTTCTGAACTGGAGAAAATTGCGGCAGGAAAAAACGCGACAGGGGAAAAATACACAGGGGCAATGAAACTTCTGCTGATAAGAAATAACGATTTTGGAAAATTTTACAAAATCCACTCGAAGATTTCACTTTTACGACACTAGTAAAACAGAGAGGCTGTCTTAATCTTTCCAATACGTATTAAATTTTTCAAATATAAAACGGCTTTTCCGTCCTAGGTATATCCCGGGGGACGCAGGCTGCCGGTGATAGATAAACTGCGGACCGCGATCTCGTACACTGGCGGACAATTAAAACTGCAAGCATTTTGTAATCAAATAAACACGCAATTAGCTGCAAACCTTCAGTATTTATTAATTATTTGTATTTTGTTAGGCTTCATTTGTCATAGTTTAACACATTGAGCGGCGGTGACGTCTATAGACGTCAAGTAGTATGGCTAATTGATCACTAATCACGGTAGTGCACGCCAAAGTGTTAAGACACAATATTTAAGAGATATTTTTCAAATCATAAATGTTGCTTACATGTTTTAAATTTAGTATATCTGTAACCCTTATATAAATATTTATTTTATAATTTACTAATGTTTTAATCCATTAAAACTTAATTTTAATTTAATATGAAATACTAAACCACAACACAGTCAATAAATAGGTGTCAAAAAGTAAAAATTCTTACAAATTATTTTGAATCAGTATAACTTGTAACGAAAGTTTCTTCTTAATTCGTTACCAAATAGACCCATTAACTTGGCAGCAAGTGTAAATATCGTCCTGAACGTGTGCGCTCGATTCTAGGTAATTCTGTTTTTAATTAAAGTTCAAGTTACCGTGAAAAAAGTTTCCGGGATGCAAATGAAGGTTCTTTCTCTTACTTCAAGGAGAAAAAGTGGGGAAGTCTGCCCCGACTAAATACCTACTGGGATTCGGATCAAGATCCTTATTTAGTTTTGTGATTGGATATTCCTTAAGTTGAAAAAGGAGATGTGGTTCTAAAAAGATTTTGGAAAATTCGAATGTCTGCCGGTTTTTTTGATATACAAAGTACCATTTGTGTAGAATAGTTACCTTATCTAAGTCCCGCTGCCCTCACAAGAAAAATGCAGTATTAGTCCTTATATTCTGTGGTGTATACTGCCTTTTTGCTTCGACATTGATCGGTTGAGGTGTTGACCGTAAGAGGAAGAATACAATAAATGGAATTACGCAGACTCCAGAATGTTTAAAGTTTGCCACAAGCAACACCGCGTTAGTCATAGTGAATGATAGTATGAAGTCATAGTGGATTATATTCCCGAATGAATTAAGTATATAGTTGCAGGAGTTGTTGAGATAATCGCGAATTTACAAACACATTCGTATCAAACACAGAAACTCCTTTTTTTTGTCTAAACATTTAGAAGCAATTACACAGATTATCCAGTATCAATATGATTTATTATGGTCAATAAGACCTTACTTACTAGTATTTTATGCACCTGATACATAATAGGAGGCTTTAAAACACAAGTGTGGACATAATAATATCACACTAGTTTTAAGGCTTAATTTTGTACAGTTGCATACGGGTGCGCCAAAGTTCATATAAAATTGCAAATTAGATTATTGGAACTCCGAAAATGTATCTCATACAATTTTACAACCTAATGATCATTGTACATAATTTTTTTTATTACTAACGATCGAAACTCATAATCTACAGATTTCATAATATCACTAATTATACACCTTGTTTATACTAATATTTGTTTTCATATATTTTCTGATACTAACGATCGAAACTCCTAATCATTCTAATTCATAGCGAAGGTCTCCATTAGGTACGACGACGAGCGAAGCGAGGAGGAGTGTTAGGTAGAATTGCGACCCTACAGCGCGCGAGCCGAGCGAGCGAAGCGAGCGTGCCGCGGTAGCGGCCGGCGAAGCGCCAGAAATGAACATATTTTTTACTAATACTTACATATAGTAGACGATGAGCGAAGAAACACCCTTCTATTTCTAAGTCCCTGCTCCGTTGGTAGTAATAAAAATGTATGAACAAAAAAAGTATAAGGAAAAAAATTATGAAGAGTGATTATTATGAATACAAATGAGTATTAATAAAAAAAATATGATAACTGTCTGTTATGAGTTCCGTTGGTAGTAATAATAAGTTATGAACAAAAAAAGTATGAGGAAAAAAATTATGAAGAGTGATTATTAGGAATACGGATCGGTAGTAAAACCAAAAATCTGAATAAGAATTTTGTATGAGCCAATATGGACCCGTTGCATACATTACTTTATCTACACACATATTATAAGTACTCTAAGATGTGTTCAGAAGCCGAAGGCAAATTGACTGCATAGCTCCAATTCAAGATAGGTAACAGGCGGCACAACAAACAAATGACGACAAAAATGGCGGCAAAACCAACCTGTGTCACGAATATGAATGTTTTTTTTTTAATCATAGACAAACTAATAAAGTCCTTATTCTAGTGTCGTTCGAAATCAAAATGCCGTACGATATTTTACTTAAAATATACCGAATTGACTTTTCAATTGATACTAGAATTGGGGCCTGTGTAAATTGTGTTGGTTTTGGAAGATATTCCAAATTTGAAACTCATAACTTTATCAAATTTTATATCGTAATTAGAACATTATGTTACTGCTACAGATAAGAAAATTATCACAGTAAAATTGATTGTTGTTATGCTGGTCATTGCCAACGGATTCTGAACGCATTATAGAGTACTTATGATATGTGTGTAGATAAAGCTGTATAACATGTAAGCTTCAAAAATGGATCCAGCTAAGATTAAGCAAGCAATGCTGATTACAGTCTGCGCTGTTTGCGTCGCCTGATTGTCTGGCAAGTCGAGGAAAATCCAGCGTGTTTGTCGGTGCAGGCGCTGCAAGTTTTGATTGTGTATTACACTCTCGTTGATTGTGACGGCGGCATATGTAAAAAGTTAGCCGCATAGAATGTCTAATGGCGCCGGGAGTGAATTTATGAATTGTGGCATTTACAATCCACGCGGGACTTCGTACTTACTACTTAATTTTACTTACAAAATGGAACCCTCGCCCACTTAGAACTGTGTCACAATGACATGACGAAACAATGTGTTAGAGGCTAACAGTTGGACACTTCTGACGATTTGATTTATAATGTCACTGCGGGCTTACCCCCTTACTAATAAACGTTGAGTAACGGCTGAGTAGTTATACAATGCTTTGTCCTTATCTGTCATTGTGACATTTGAATTCGACAGATAAGGACAAAGCATTGTATAACTACTCAGCCGTTACTCAACGTTTATTAGTAAGGGGGTTAGCATGCATACACGAGATAAAATTTGACAGGTGCTAGGGAAATAAATACATCTATTTCGTATTCTAACGTAAGACGCTTAAGGTTTAAAATAAAAATGTCCCTCTTGATAAAATCGCTATAAAAAAGTGAAAATCGCTATAGTCGCTTAGTAATAAAAGGTAATAAAAATCAGGACGAGACACTTTAAACCTTAAGCTTTAAGTCTTACGTTAGAATATGGAATAGATGTTTTCCTAGATATGGAATAGATGGTTCCCTAGCACCTATCAAATGTTATCTCGATAGTACAGTCAAGGTCATAAATATGGGTACAAGTTAAGTACCTTGTCACTTTAATCACTGTAACATTCATAATAGGCAGTTTAAACATGACATTAAATAGACAAGGTACTAAAATGTTCACATATTTATGACCTTGACTGAACATTGATGCAACCGTAACGTGCAATGTTAATTATAGTAGTAGGGCGCAACACACTTGCATTTCAAAGGAAACTTTCTGTCATGAACTTAAAGACTGATAATCGATGTTATAAATCATCATCATCATTGCGTATGGCAATCATCAGGATGATTGGATCAAACGTCAACGTCCAGGTGTTTCAGCCAGTTTACTGCGGCGGGCGTAAATTAAATCATGATGAACTGTTAGTAAAGGGACCTTAACGGAGTCGGAAGATTTGCATAAAACTTTTGAAATAGCAACATTATCACGGATGCAGAGAGCTAAGCTAATCCATCTTAGTTCTTAGGTTGGCAACTTAAGATTGATTCAAGGCTCATTTACCATCAGGCGGTCTGAGCGATTATTTGCCATTTCCATGATTTCCAAATAAATCAAAAGTTAAAAACCTTTAAAAAATTTATGAAGCCTATTATAGTGGCTACACGGTTTCAAACAACGATTTAAACAAGCGGTTTAAAACCGTGTAGACAGTGGTTTTAAATCAAATTTCGCTTGACCTAAAACGCCCTTCAGATATCAAAAAAAGAAATGGACTTGTTTGAAACCGTGTAGCAGCTCGCTTATACCAAGGTCACTTGGTTTAAAACTATTGTTTCAAACCGTGTCGCACATGCATATGACGGCTAAGACACTGGTCTGTTTACAACAAATATTTCACCTTATACAGTAAAATACGACCAATAGTTAAGGGACTAGAGTTGAATATTAGATTTTTGGTCACATACACCAGAGTATAGATATTCTGTCTATACTTTGCATACACTGTTAAAATTAAAATCATTCCCTTCTTTTGGCTTTGCTGTCGGGTAAATTTTTTTAGAGATTCGTCTACTACTATATAAACACTATGATGTTTCATCATTATCTTTGTATCTTCCATTAGGTATGAAACAACTAACTTATATTTCCGAAAATGTCAGGAGATAAAATGACTCCGTTACTTATTATGCATAGGCATATAGAATTTGTTCTTTCTGCTTTGAGTATTAAATACTTTGCACCCTCTCAATATGGTTACTGTGAGGGTTTGGTATAAAAGAGCCAATACGGTTAGATCAAAGCCTTTGAGGTCAGCTGTATTGACGTATTTAGCTGATTAGCGCTAATGGGTAGGACGTATTTATCTTTTTGATGTCTTTTTTCTGAACAAATTGGCAGAACAGGAAGTAACGGCATGTGTACATTAAATTAAGAGGTGTTTGTGTTACTGTCATCAGATTTTTAATTGAATCATGAAATTAAATTAGGATTTTTTAAAAGGTTTTGGGTTAAGGTTAAAAAACATAATGAACAGTTAATATTTTTCAGAGAAAAAACTCTGTAGAATACGTATGATCGTTCAAATGAACGAATGTTCTATTGACTATTAACATTTAGGATGACACAAACAAAATGATTCTTGTGACGGAGTTTACCAACGATTAAACAGATGATTGCATAATTCATGACTATCAAAATATATTTACTAACAACCGATTAGGATTAAACAGTCTGTTAAATTGTTGAAATCCGGCATTAATAAGTAAACAGGAGTCCAAATATGTAATTATTGAAAAAAATATACAAAAGATCAATTATCTTCTTTTTCTTAAGATAGGATTCATAAGATACAATGTAAGTATCCAATGATATTATTCTACTCTGACAATAGACAAGTACACACGACTCCAAATCCTGTTTCAAAAGTTCCTAAGGGCCAAAGAGTCAATAAGCATTCCAAAAGTAAATTTCAATCGGAACAGTACGAAAATACAAACATTTTGCAACGATTCTCATCCATTCGATCCCTGGAGGCTCATCGGGTTTCATCGGGCGTGCTCGGGCATCTTCGGAAAGTTCCGAAGAGTAATCAAAGGATAAAACCTTCTGTACTACAGAGTCAAGTGGCTGCATAAAGGGGGAAATTCACTTACTTCTACTGCGACCGTTGCAAACATTCTGCGGGTCAGTCGCGTTGTCGTAGATGCATTAGATGCTACACGTATCACATAGTCATTATAATAAAATACACAATTTAAGTAAATCAGCATTAATAATTACTAAATTATTATTATTAAAAACATGCAATTTCTAATTTTAGAATTATCAAAATGTCGCTTAAACAATGACATGATGTTGGTGATCTGGCTAATATCACCCTTCTATTTTTATGATTCTAAACCGCGGCTAAGTTCCGCCAAGGTCGACCAACTTGAAAAGCATACATTTTGGATTTTTAACTCCTTTTTGTGTTTTGTTGGTAGGTACTCAATCTAACCTAACCTAGGTTACCGACGGTTAAGTCAATAAATTATTGTTCAGATCTACACTATCACTGTTCAGAGTGTTCAGATCAGTTAAAATCATCACAAACTAGTCAAAAAAAAAACTGTTTTACCTAGCAAGCCATCTATCGAAATCAATACTAAATACATCGAAACCGTACAAGGCTGAAAGGATTCCTTAATCAGCGTCAACCACCCCGCTGCAGCAATATTCCAACAGCAGCGTCAAATCCACTGTCACAACTGCGACCGCTGTCCTTTATATAAAGCCATAGTTGGTTCAGCGAGCGAATTTGCATAGGAATGGGTGATTACAGAGTTATATCATAGGCGGCGGTGTGGACCTAGCCTTACCTGAACGGCTGTGCTTGCGGGAACGCGCTTTAGGGCCCCTTAAAAGTAAGGTTACGAGCTTTTTTAGTTTCAGTGAAAAGTGTAAGTTTTAAGTGAGTTTCGTTTGGGAGTTCAAAGTTCAAGATAGGTTTAGAAGTTATTTTTGTGATACGGTAGCAAGAAATAAAAGAAAGTAGTGATAGTCGTTAAATTAATAGTTTTTAATATATAGTATTGATGTGGAAACAAGGATATCTATGTGAATTTGTTTTATCTGGTCAAGTGGTAACTCAATTTGTCTAAGATCGGCCATTTATTCCACAAATAAATAAAATATAATAAATAAAATAAAATAAATATTTGTTATATTTACAAGGGTGCAAAATTGTATTTTAACCGCGAGTGTGGAATTGAAACACGAGCTAGCGAATGGATTCAATGGTTAAATATAATCATGAGCGTAGCGAGTGGTTCAAAAATAGAATTCTAAGCGTAGCGAGTGTTGTAACACACGAGATGTAAAATAACTTTGTAGCCGTGTTTGACAGAAATCTTTTCACCTCACTAAAGCGAGGAAAATACTACATAAGAAAAATAACTATAATATCAGCTATAATCAGCCTTCATGAGTTTTCATGAGTTTTGAGTTTGCACTGTTACTTATGGCGCGCTTACAATAATTAAAATGGATGGATCAAAATGAAATTTCTTGTTAGATTTTAAGTATTTTAAGGTAAAATCATGTAATAAAATTGTTTGCACTATACGTTTTTAATTGAATACAATTCAATATAAAATTATTTTTCCGTCTACACCACCTGATTTGATCAGACAATTTAATCAGATCGGTGAAAATTGTCTTGTCTGGACTGACCTAACGTTCGGATTTCAAATATTCTTTGCACTCTTGTGGATAAAATGCAGTTTTACTATCTGTTTTTAAAGAATAAAAAAGGGCTTTCTGAGCTAGTGAGGTGAAAAGTATATTTATTTGCTGAACACAGGTCTAGACAGATACAGTTGACGACATTACTCGTATACTTCATATAAACAATAGCTTTCTTTGTTAGGAGGGCAAACTTGGGTGTTATACCTACTATATACAGGGTTTCTTTTGAACCGACTACGGTGAAGCAAAAAGGAGTGTTATAATTTCTTAGCAGCCCTAGTTTGTTAGTATAGTACGTTAGTATGTTCATCTGTTCCCTCATAGGTTCTATGCTATCCATTATATATTATTTTGAATGAGGTATCGTCGGCTTCTTCTTAGTGTTCCGGGTGGCTATGTGACGCCATATTAAATCCAATATGGTGGATTAGACATACGTAAAATAAATGAAAGAATAATTTGTTTACAAATGAAAGTCAGTCATTGTCAAATCAAAGTAAACATACGATTCAATTCAACTACTCTTTTCTGTTTGCTTGCGTTTCATGTGATCAGTGTTTTTACAAATATTTTTAACGAACTCCGGACTTTCGATTTGGCCGCTTGCTCTACGAACTTTGCCCAATATTTGGACTTGAATAATGAATTAGGTATTTAATCGTTTGTTTACTTTGATTTGACTTGACAATGACAGATATAGATGTGACAGTTTTTTCTCATTTTCATTAAGTATGAAGGCAACAAGCTTGTCGGTCATTAAAGTTTACAAATGTCAACTTAATAACTAAAAAAAATATTTCTAAAATATTAGAGGAAATAAAAATAAAAGAGCCGCAGTTCCTTGATCTTTAGGATGACAACTATCGAAAAAAATACAATTTACATCTCTTCCAAAAACTTTACCTAGCCAATTGTTTTTCCAACACCATGTGTTTTCCTCGCTACATTGAAGTGAAGAATTGTGTGTTTCTCACGGAAGCAAAGTTATTTGGGTCTCGAGGCCTTGAATCCCGTTACGGTTGCAAAACTGGCTCTCGCGCCAAATAACAACTTTGCAGCCTTGCATACATCATCATCACCATATCAGCCGAAAGACGTCCGTTGCTGGACATGGGCCTTCCAGGATCTCCACGACGGCCGGTTTTGTGCTACTCGCATCCATCGGTTTCCCGTGATCTTCACCAGATCGTCTGTCCACCTTGTGGAAGGCCTGCCAACAATTAAAGATAAGATAAAAAAGATAAAAGATATTTATTCAGAAAGTAGGCCGCACTTTTACACGTCAAAATCTACCAGCGCTTCCCAAGAGGAGATCACTGCTGAGAAGAAGCGCCGCAAGAAACTCAAGTTAGTCATTTTTTAAACATAGTTAACTTATGACGATGATACTACTTAGCTTTCCAGTCCGCGGCCGCCACTTTAGAACCGTTCCGCCCCAACGGCCATTATTGCATAACAAATAACTATTTTCGTAGTCAAGTTTTAGCTTTATAACTTCATCTTAAATAAAATATGTTCACAAACTCGTAACACTTACATTAGCGTGATCCTATTACCACGTTCGCGCCTCTAGCTCATGCTAGCCACGTCTGGCTAAATTCGGGCGGCAGCCAAGTCTTCATTAGCCGAGCCAGTCGCCAAGCCAAACAGACTGAAAAACCAAACTTAAACTTAAACTTCTCAGCTTACATGCTTCGTAGGCATGGTTTGGCTGTGTTGTGTTTATAGCTAGTCAAGTTTACTTGATAAAAGTTAACCGCAGGTTGAGTAATTCGCGAATTGTCAGTATCGTATCGGTCACTATAATTAACAATAACGTTCAATGCCAATTTATGTACGAGTTAAAAAAAAAGGAGTTTTTTTATTTCAGATTTCCCCTCACTGACCCATTTGGGTTGCTCACCCGGTATAGGTTAATACTTAAATACTGGGTGGATAGTCGAGATGGAGCATTTAAGACGACGCGGTTAGCCTAGTTTGTAGTGATCCTGCCACGCAGCGTGAAAATTTGTTTCTAATACAAGGATATTTTCTATGTATGTATTTCTCATGTTGTTCGTTGTCTAGTACCCATAGTACAAGGCTTGAGCTTAGTTTGGGTCTAGTTTAATTTGTGTGAGGCTGTCCCCTAATACTTATTATTTATTATTAAAGGGCATCCACTGGGACCCCTGTTACCACGTGAAAATAACTTTCAAACATCATCGCTAACTTTTTAAGTTGTAAACCGGCATTTATATTTTTGACAAAATGTAGGGTCCACTGGTAGCAAAAAGTGAGTGAGCAATGAAATGAAATGGATAATACAATCAACCAAAACCTAACAAGGCTTGTATTGTTATAACTAAGTCAAATATTGGCTGAGCCCGTCAGTCCGGAGCTTATTACAGTTATTGGGAAGGCACACAGTTTTACTCTGGACAACAGTTCCCTTTCAAAGATGAGGTCACTGCAGAATGGTATTGCCTTTGAATTCTAAGCCAATCAAATATTTTCTCATCGCGCATTTGGAATACAGAGCATAATATCATCATCATCATCATTTCAGCCAAAATGTCCACTGTAATAATATAATAATAATATTTTTATTGAAGCGATGCTGAACCTCTTTTATGTGTAACGCTTTGTTAAAATAAATATTTGTGACGTTCTCAATATAAAATGACCTTATGGAGGCAGGCGGTTACGCCATTTTTAGAACTGTTACCATAGTATTCGTATAGTTACAAAAATAAGAAGAATGCAACTGCCTTCCTCCATAAGGTCCTTTTATATGGAGAACGTCACATTTAACTTAACATGATTACCGTAAATTTAGTTAACACCTTGCACAAATCCATTTCGAACCAGGGTTTGTTATTGAATGAGCTAAAGTTTGGGAATGACTAAAATGTATTAAGTTAATCCAATGACAATGCAATACTATGGTGTATAAGAAGATCTGATGAAGTCGGAAGGAGAAACAGAATCTCTACTGCACTTAAAGTTGTTCCACTGAGTTCTGACTTTTTACATAGGTCTTGAACAGCAGTTACAGTAAACTCATCGAATTCCGTGACTCGCTCAATTCCGTGGTAGCAGTTCTATAACAGGTCGAATCTGGGACCTAAAATACACCCTTTATTTATTTACCTTAGCCTATTTAAAGGTCGTATTTCAGTTCCTATATTATCAGGGTTCTATGGCGAATTATAAAACTGCTACCATGGAATTGAGCGAGTCACGGAATTCGATGATTTTATCCTAATGGCAGCGCAAAGTAGTACCTACAGCCGGCAAAAAGTAATATTTCACAAACACATAAGTTTTGAGAGGCGCATTCTACGCAACCAAAAGAATAAAACATTGAGCAGTCTTTTATTAATCTCTTTGCCCGTCCCTAGGCCTGGTCAACTATTTGCATTGGAAATTTCTAATAATGTTACTACTAGGACAATTGGCACCCTTTGATTGTGTCCCCCGTAATCGCGTTTGTCCGTCTATTGGTTTTTGTTATTATCCTTTGAATATGGACCTTTGATTTTTGTGAGTTATATAATTAAGGGTTCATTGGGATCAGGACCTAATGGCTACTTTTATAATGCTCATTTGAAGGGGAAGAAGAGCGTCGGTGGCCTAGTGGCTAGCGGTGTCGACTCGTGTTTGTGAGGTACCGAGTTCGAACCCCCAAGCGGTTGCCATGTGAGTTTTTCTAACTTATGTACATTACCTGCACGGTAACTAATGCTGTTACGGTGGGCATGGATTTATTGGACTTTGCTAGGCGACGCCAGGACAGATATTGCTGATTGCGCCTACGCGTGACACTGAGTAGCTTCTGGGAGTAGGTGGGAAGACGGTCGAAATTGCGTTGCTAGTAGAGATAGTATTGAGCTGGCTGGAGTAGACCTAGTAGATTACACTTTTTTACGGATCCGTAAAAAAGTGTTGGTGCATTTGAGCCCCGCATTGCGGAGTCTGAACTATTTTTCTGCATTATGCAAATTTAAATTGTGTTTGTGTTGTAAAACTGTTGATTCACATAGAAATGCCAAACGATTTCTTTTTAATTTTTGTTTATCCTGTCCCACTGTTGAGCAAATTACTCTCTTTATCTTCCATGTTTTTCTTGTCATAGCGCCTAATCTTTTCGAGATGCGTTCAAGTATGTCCAAAATAAGCAATGTTAAATCCGATTCGGAAATACGTTTACCAGTTTACCGCATATCCGACTAAACCCGTCAATACAAATAAGAAAACAATAGTAAACTGAAATATTTCTTTACGATTTTCAGAATAGTCCGGGAGCTGGCGTCCGTTTGTTGTCTCAGAGACAAAGCAGCTTTCCTTGTCTGCTCCTCAAACGATAAATCCATTGGTGTCCAATGCAGCTTACCGGCTCCCTGCCACACTCCTACCAACAACTGAAACACACAAAACAAACAATACTGAACACTAAATACTTAAATATAAAGAAATTGTAGACGATTTTGTAAGTTTGCATGTCAGTGACAACAAAGTTATCAGTATTTTGATAGATCAAAATGGTCTTAATATGTTTGTGTTGAGAGTTGTGTTAAATGCAAGGTGTTGGCAGATTGTAATTATGTATTGTAAGATTTGTTGTAATTAAAATGCTCCATTAAAATGTATGTGAATAGAGTAAGATAGAGCCTTGTGGTAGATGGAAACTGATCATTTTGATATTTGACATACAAATACTTTATATAATTGGTAAGATAACGTTTAAAAAACTTCGAAGAAAATATAATATTTCATTGAAGCCAGTGAAAAAAGTAAATACACAATAATTAATCATAATATAACACAGATTATAAGCCCTGAAGACAGGCATTAAAACTAATAAAACTGTGTGTTTTTATTTTTTAATAAGCTATGTGTTATTAGGTACAAAATAATGTATACAGAATTAGTTTAATTTATTGTCAAACACTGAAGCAGTAGGATCTAGTATGGGGTAACGGTCTTCTGAAAGAATACGCTATTAGGCGTTACATAATTATTAAAGTCCCCCGTCGCGCCAGTTTGTGTTTGTTCGGGCTAATCATAGAAACTTCTGGACGGATTCCGATACGGTTTTCACCAATATAAAGATGATGAACATAATAGATAATTATTGCTAGTCGTGCGAAGCTGGGACGAGTCGCTATAATTTAAATATTATAGTTAAATATTAGTCTGCTGTTAGTGTCAGATGTACTATGAGTTCTGATTAATCAAATAACAAGTTTTAAGATATGGGGACAATCTTTATGTTATAATGATAGGTTTTTTTAAGTAAATCGAGATCGCTATTTAGCGTTGAGACTGTCTGTTGACTCACTATGTAACATTTTTGTTTGTTTTATTTCCTGTCCTTGTTTATGTTGTGTTTAATAATTGGTTTTTATGTATCGTAAATTGGTAATTATTTTAATGGTTTACACTCGAATCACCAACATCATTTCATAGAATATATTTCATCGACATGCATTTCCACGTGCAGGATTTATATTTTTTTAACAATAAGGTTTCAGCAGAAATAGGCTTTCGATGAAATGAAATTCGGTGAAACGACACATTCGATGAAATGAATGTCTGCAAAGAGGCCTCAGATTTTAGTAAACATAAAAGTTGTAGCGACCTCTAGACATATTTATGCAAAACACATTTAAAACTGATAAAAATGTGTTTTTGTATGTTTTTTCCACCGGAAGCTGTAAGGAGCGTTTGCAATACTCGTAAACAAAACTGCGTAATGCTTATTTCAAACATTAAATCAGCTGAGTTCCGCCACAGCTTACACCGCAGAGCGGGTGCACTCGATTTGTTAGGTCATTTTAACAGAAGCAATTTTTTCATACTAGCTAACTTTCTCATAATTTTTTTTCATAATCATTAATTTTCTTATTCACTTTTCTTCATGTAGCGATTTTTTATGTAGCGTTGTTTAAATCGCACTATATATTATTAGTCGCATATGTCCCCATTCCAAAAATCTAATTTGACAGAGTCGACGGAGCTCCTATTTTTGGCTGCTTTGGCCCGGGTCGCTACAAAACGAACACGACTTAAACCGACCGTCGTATTACGATTTCATTGCTATTGGAATTTGCGATTGGGAAAACTTGTGAACGGAAAAAATGTCAGTACTAAAAATCACGAAATCGACTTAAAAGAAAAATATAAAATTCAAATTCAAATTCTTTATTTCGGACTGTACACAAGATCCATAGAGTGTTAGTATGCAATTAAGATGACTTAAACTAGTGTTAGTAATTATTTAGAATAATTGTAAATAATAATTCAGAAGGCAATTTGCAATGTATATGCACACGCTTTCCACAGCCTAGCATCTACACTAAAAGGCTCATTATCAAATTTTGCGCAGAACACTCTGTTACTATTTGTATGGAGCTACCACTCTGTTACCATGCATTTTTGCACATATTACATAAATACTAAGCATCTTTTTTCGATTCGATGTGGAATATGTACTATACTGGGTGTTTTTTTATTCGTCGAAAAAATTTTGGGGGTTAAATCAGTAAGTCATACTGATCAACTTTCACTATGGGACCAACCCCGAAATCGCGAAAAAAAATTGACCATCCTATACATTTTGGCTAGTCAGCTGACGATGTTTTGTATGGGAGGGTCAAATTTTTTTTCGCGATTTCGGGTTTGGTCCCATAGTGAAAGTTGGTCAGTATAACTTACTGATTTAAGCCCCAAAATTTTGTCGACGAATAAAAAAACACCCAGTATAATATAGCTGACTGCAAATCATTTATCATCTCACTCAAATAACCGCAGAAAATGGATAGTATGAACAGAAACAACTTTTTTTTAGGTTGGGACAAGTTTACCTGCACAAAATTTGATAACGACCCAAAAAGTTTATTAAGTGCAAGAAAAAAAATATTATAGGTAGGTACTTAAAATACCATTACAACAAATAAAACATGCAAGCACTTGAAAGGTTTAAAGGATACCTTGGTACAGTCAAAAGCACTAATATATATACGGCCATCGCACCAAATATATGTATACATAGACCTTGTTAACATTGGCATAGGGGTCTGTAGATAATTATGTAATCTTGGGAATGTATATATCTATGACTTTGACTGCACAGTGGGTAAGCTGCGCGTCAGACACCGTGACGCGTGGGGAACGCGTTCGCAACGCTACATTGAACGGGATTTGCGAGCTGCGCCCTCTAGCTGTTGTGGATGTGTCTGGCAGGTAATGCGGCTAACCTGGCCACGACTTTGAGGGGCAGCGGCGGCGGCGAGCGATTTCTCTCCGCATTGCCCGGTCGAGACGCTCACCGCGCAGCAGTTAATTGGCATTACACGATTTACACGCAATATTAGAAAAACAGAAATTCAATGAGGAACAGGATTGAAGCCGTGCTTTCTGGATATTCTTATAAGAACATCGCAGTTAACTTCATCCCCGATTGCCTCGGGTCAAGTCACGGGTTGCGGGCAAAAGTAGTACCTACTATAATGTATTAGCATTTTACATTAGCATTATACTAATATAGTATGTATGTATGTATGTATGTAATATTAATAAAATCAAATTTACAAAGGCGAGCTTATCCCTATAAGGGATCCCTTCCAGCTAACCTAGAGAATGAGTGAGGACAAAACTAGAGGATAGGCAACATTACATGTAACACACAAAATTATTAGATAAGATATATAATATAGATATACATACCCAACAATAATCGTAAAAGTATATACTATTAATACTATACATCAATACACAATATTATTACACTTTCACGGCTAAACCGCTTTCGATGAAATTTGGCATGGAGATAGTTTGAGACCCGGGAAAGGACATGGGATACTTTTTATCCCGGAAAATTGGCCAGTTCCCGAGGGAGCGAGGGAGGGAGGGGGGAGGGGAGTGATAATCATTGTCGTCTACATTTTGTTACCATGCCTAATAATAAATAAATAAATAAATAAACGACTTCTACGCGGACGGAGTTGGGGGCAAAAGCTAGCATATCAAAGCGGAAATATGTATTGCGTTTTCTCGCTCCCTCAAGAAGCAATAAAAATCAACAAAATTGAATTAAATTGAAGGTAAAATCTACATCTTATATATCAAGGAGCCATTCTCATTATAAGTATTTATCAGTATTACAACAACTAAGTCCCAATTCTTGTTTTCAATAGACATCGTCCATTAGCGGAATGGCTTCTTGAGCAACTTCTCGCGCCTCGCGATGTTCATAATTTTGGGCTGAGCATGTTCCCGTAAGAGCTTTGTAGTCGCTATTTAATTGTAATCAATCAGTTTAAAAAAAAACAATCTGTATAAAAAAAATGTGCAGTTGAGTACAGACTAAACATTAAAAGTATTTTATAAAAGTAAGAGTAGACAGAAAATGCAACTTGCTAGGTTTAATTTAGTTACAGTTGCCCATTTTAAGTATGCAAGTTTCGGTTATACGGGGTAATCTCCGAAACTACTCAACCGATTTCAAAAATTCTTACACCAATATTTGCGATGGATTTTCAGGGTGGGATAGGTTTAGTAACTTAGATTAATCAAAGCGAAGCAAGAGCGGGTCGCTAATCTATATACTTATATAAAAAAATGAATCCCCATTTCACTTGAGAACGGCTGGGCCAATTCGGCTAATTTTTAACCGACTTCAAAAAAAAGGAGGTTCTCAGTTTGACCTGTATGTTTGTATGTATGTATGTATGTATGTATGTTTGTCCACGATTATCTCGCGTTTGGCTGAACCGATTTAGATGCGGTTTTCAGCAAAGTATTTGTTACATTCTGGAGAAGGTTTTGGTATACAAGAATAATGGATACCACGTGACGTCATCCGCATGGATCCGTTATTAAGCGATATATTAGTTCAACTCGACCGATTTTGTGTTGACGCGATTTTTTAACCGATTTCAAAAAAAAAGGAGGTTCTCAGTTTGACCTGTATGTTTGTATGTATGTATGTATGTTTGACCACGATTATCTCGCGTTTGGCTGAACCGATTTAGATGCGGTTTTCAGCAAAGTATTTGTTACATTCTGGAGAATGTTTTGGTATACTACTCTGTCAAGAAAGTACCGGGAAAAGATCAATAATACACAAACTGTTTGTTAATCATCCAAATTTATTTTATCACCTTCAAAGTATGCTCCTTCAGAAACGATACACTTACGCCAACGAATAATCCAATCATCAAAACATTTTTTAAACGCTGTTTCCGGAATTGAATTCAGTTCTCGGCGCGAATTCTCCTTTATGTCTTCTACCGATTGAAAACGGGTGCCACGAAGTGGTAATTTGAGTTTAGGAAAAAGAAAGAAGTCGGCAGGAGCCATATCTGGTGAATATGATGGTTGCTCGATGGTATTTGTTGAGTGTTTGGTCAAAAATTCTTTCACAATGATGGCCTTGTGCGAAGGCGCATTATCGTGGTGCAAAATCCAAGAATTTTCATTCCACAAATCTGGCCTTTTTCGTCGAATTTGCTCTCTTAAATGCCGCATAACGCTCAAATAATATTCTTTATTTACCGTTTGACCTTCCGGCAAGAATTCCGAGTGCACAACACCGCGATAGTCAAAGAAAACAGTCAACATGACTTTGACTTTTGATCGACTTTGGCGTGGTTTCTTCGGTTTCGGTTCAGTTGGAAGGCGCCACTCCGAAGCTTGTTGACTAGTTTGCATGTCAAACTCGTAAACCCACGTCTCGTCACCAGTAACAATGCGTTTCATGAATGTTGGGTCGGAATTGACTCGTTCTAGCATGTCTTCAGCGACTCTCATGCGATTGAGTTTTTGGAGAAAATTCAGGTCTTTTGGGACTAGCCGAGCGGTAACATGTTTCATACCCAAATGATTAGTTAAAATAGTACGGATCGACTCGTGAGATACAGAAAGTTCGGCGGCTATCTCTCTCAAAGTTGAATGAGGATTTTCAGTCACTATTTCCTTCACTTTTGCGATGTTAACTTCAGTTGCAGACGTTGATGGCCTACCAGAGCGAGGCAAATCTTCCATCACATCTCGACCGCTTTTGAACGCTTTGTACCACTCATAAACACGTGTTTTTGATAAAGTCGAATCACCGTAAGCCTTCTGTAACATTTTCAGTGACTCCGAACACGAAATTCCATTGGCGATGCAAAATTTAAGACAAACTCTTTGTTCAATGTTTTTGTCCATTATGAAATTCGCAATACACACTAGATATGATATAACTAAAAACAGCACTGTATTTAATATAAATAACAGATGCAACTCAAACTCCGCGCCAAAATAGAAAACAGTTGTGCCAATCTAACAAAAACAAAAAAAACAAAAATTAGAATTTGGAACCATAAACAAATCATCCATTCCCGATACTTTGTTGACTGAATGTACAAGAATAATGGATACCACGTGACGTCATCCGCATGGATCCGTTATTAAGCGATATATTAGTTCAACTCGACCGATTTTGTGTTGACGCGATTTTTTTAGTGATAGTTATAAAGTATCACTAAAAAGCGAAAAAAAATTTAATAAAAAAAGCAGAATTTTTTTTTTATAAAAAATAGAACCGTCTTCAAAAAAAACCCACTAAACAAGACTAAATAATGACCGGCTTCGTAGGAATTGCCTATTTGATGGGTGCCTAATAGGTACATGGAATATATCGAAGTCGGTGGCAAGAATCATGTGACATTGCTATTGTGTAAATCTACTTGACACCGGCTTAGATATATTCCATGTACCTATTAGGCACCCATCAAATAGGCAATTCCTAGGAAGCCGGTCATTATTTAGTCTTGTTTAGTGGGTTTTTTTTGAAGATGGTTCTATTTTTTATTATTTCAAATATTCCTTGAAGTCCGAGAAAGGTTCTAATGAACACATTGGGTATTTCAACATTAAGGGGGGGAAAGGGGGTTTTACGAGATTTCTATTTTTAACAACATAAAGTTGAATACCGTTTTTATACCTACTAGTCAGGTTTTAAATGTATATTTATGAATCCAACTCGCAGTCCGCAGCAGGAGAGGCTACGGCGGGGCGCCGGCTCGTAAACACAATTGTTGCGACTTTAAATCAAACGGCGAGTCATTAGGAGCACGTGCGACTAGCAAGTTTGTACGCGGCTCCATGGCCACACCCGTCACGGTATTTCAGGACGCTTTAACAAGGTTTTATTAGGCATGGCGAAAGAACACAAGCATACAAGCCACCTGATGATCTAAGACAATTACATTTTTCTGAAGGTTACAATCTTAATTGCAATCCTAAGTACCAATTTCACTAAACGATGTTAAATGTTAAACGACTGTTAGTTCATACATTTTGACAGCTGTTAACACTCTACGGTGGCGGCGGTCCGCTTCTACATTTCTCTTGAGGACCGCTAAGGACTGGAACTACTTTCAGCTGACCTTTTTTTCCTGAAAAGTATAACCAATCCAAATCAAGTGTGAATAGGTAAGCATGCTACATCTTCGGCTTCATCATCACTTTCCATCAAGTGAGATCGAAGTCATGTTTGCCTATCATTCATTAAAAAAAATCGTCTTTTAAGTTGTCGGTGAAATTCGACATACGTTTCCACATACAGGAACATAACAATGTGTACACTGGTGCTTAGTAGGTTAAAGGATAAAATAATGTATAAGTGATTCAACCATCGGTCTCTATTCGATATACCCTAAGCTAAAGAAATCCGAGCTCGATAACATTCGACATTGCCTGATGGAGGCAAAAAGAGATGACATTGTTAATATCCCATTACATTATTGACAAAACATCTGTTTATTTTCGTGTTCGTTCATGTTAACATCTAGAACAAAGTCAAATCTCTTATTCATCCTTTCAAGACACAAGTGAAAATACCGTTTCTACGTATAATGTAATTTGCTCATGCTTTTTGTGATGTAGACTGCCCATCTGCAATACCAAAAAAACTTACAATAAGTACTTAATAAGGCCGTAATCATGAAAAACACCGTTACCATACTTAACCACTTGTCTAAAAATTAAAAGCATAACTTTAAAACTCAACTCAAAAACCGTGAGACAACGTACACAGATTCCAAAAATAATGAAAGTACAAGTGAACGGACACCCCATTGTTGTAATTATCCGAAAGTTTATTTGTTACTTACAGCCCCGAAAGTTGGCGACGCTGCGCAGACTTCGAGATGATTCACAACTTGATGTACTCACGGCCCGTGGGTGCTCGGGGTTCAAAATTATGGTTTAACTTTTTTTACGGCGTGGAAAAGACAAACAAGTATACAGGCCACCTGGTGATAACTGAGCACTGATACCCTTACAATAAATATACATACTAGCATTTGCTCGCGACACTGTACGCGTAGAAGTCATTTATCGCTGCTCCAGAGCTGCTCCAGAGCCTATGAGCTATCCCAGACTATCTATCTCTGTGCCAAATTTCATTCAGATACGTTCAGCCAGTCTGGCGTGATTGAGGAACAAACATCCATCCAAACATTCACATTAATAATATTAGAAGGATATACTTATATGTATAGCTATCCACCAACCCTTACCCCCCCAACCTAAAGACTAAAATGCCTCCATGCTAGTCATTTCAACGGTTATTTTATCTCTCATACCGAAAGGCAAATATGCTTCCTTAAATTGGCAAAAAAAAAAAAGTCGGGTGTTCAAACCTCATTAGAATAAAAAAATCATACAAAATTACTGCCGCGCTCAGAGACGTCAATTCATTTTTAAGTTTCATTAAAGTTGCTGCGTCTTATTCTATTGCAATAGCAAAGAAAGTGATAGCAACCAATTTAATCAAACTTAAAAACTAATTGACGTCTCTGAGTGCGGCAGTATGTCCCAAAAAAATAAGTGAACATGTTATGTCCACTATGATGGACGTTGCTAATTTAAGGGTCCGGCTGAACGGATTTAGATGAAATTTTTGCACACAGCTCAGGTAGTCCTTATGATGGATTATTCCGGAAATTTTGATATTTCCCGAGGAAAAGGCGATTAGCGATTCCTGCATGGACGGAGTCGCGGGCAAAAGCAAGTGCCTCATATATGGCGCACGCGCAATTAATGTGAGGTAGACTATACAAAATAAGTCTTAAATTCATACATTTTATACTTACTTCACGTGAGCTTTTATGACGTAGCGGTCACTCCAATTTTAAATCTTGTTTGTAAACAATAATAAAAAAAGTTTATAAACTACCCAAGCAGCACACAAGCTGTATAAGAGCTTATACAGCCCTTAAAATGCCGAAACTAGAATTATAATGGCTGTATAAGCTATTATACAGCTTTTATGCTATTTGGGTAGGTTTTTTAACTATACAGAAAAGAAATTAACACTCGGCAGTCGTCTGTAATAAAGCGGTGTTTAACAAACAACGACTCGGAATATTCGGGGAATATTCCAATGAAATATGTATTAAATCTGAGGCTGAATTACGGTAAGATCAAATATTAAGTAAAGCAGTGGCGTCATGGGAGCGAAGCTATACTGCCCTGCTAAGGTAAAAGGCAGTAATAATAATAATAATATTCCAGCCTATATACGTCCCACTGCTGGGCACAGGCCTCCACTCACAATGAGAGGGGTTGGGCTATAGTTCCCACGCGGGCCCAGTGCGGATTGGGAACTTAGAACTTACAATGATACAATCATAATGTAAACAATTAATAACAGGTCAATCAAAAACAATAGTAATAATAATAATAAAATATGATAATATGGTAATAGCTTACTGCGTACATTACAAAAGTCCGGTATCTAATCTATCGGTAGATTAAAAAAATCGCCCACACTATAGAGGGTCAGGTCCACTAGCCACCTGCGGAGGCTGCGCCTGAAAATGGGGGTGGAAGCTGCATCCCTGACCTTAGCTGGCAGTCTATTGTATACCGACGGGCCCAAGATGTAAACAGAACTTGCAGATTTTGACAGTTTGTGCGTTGGCGTAACGAGACGATTCTTGTTCTTATTACTACGAAGGGCGTGGTTCATATTCGTGGTTCATATAAAACAAAGTCGGGTTAGTTACACCATTCATAAATCAACACGGCTCAACCGATTTTTATGAAATTAGGCACACATAGTGTATTACCTAAATTAACATAAAATGTACTTTTTATTCCGGAAAATTTGATAGTTCCCGAGGGATAAGCGAAAAATGATAACTACTACGGAGTCGCGGGGAAAAGCTAGTAGTTGATAATAATAGGGGTGACACTTTTCATGTCGGAATTATGTACTTACGTATCGTAACTTTTTAGTATTTTTGCATTGAAAAAGTACCTTTTGCATGTAAAAACTATAAATTGCAGTTCTAATTCTAGGCGTTTTTTTAGTTGTGGGTATGGTTCGATCTCCTGCTTTGATACTTATAATTATGTATGTGAATAAATACTTAATAATTTATTCTTATAACTAGATAGATTCAAATTGGTATCAATTAAATAAATATCAATAAAAGCATTCAAATGAAAAGAAAACATTTAGGTGTCTATTATAAATTTAATTAAATTATGTGTCAAAACTCAATTAACTAGTTTAAATAACACATTAACAGATTTTTTCTTGTCTCTCGCTTCGCTCCCGCGCCTCCCTCTCTACTTAACCCGCCAGCGGCGCGGGAAGCAAAGAATTTAATCCACAATGAAAGAAGTTGGAAGTTCTTTGTGCGCGTCACCTCCGCCCCGGGCGTCTGATCTGTCACACCGAGCCTTGAAGTGTCACGTTTGAGGTGACATTTATGACAATTGTGACGTTACTTGTATTAATAAAAGCCTAAATAACTGACAGACCTTGTTACTTTTACGAAGTGTCACAACGATAGGCCGCAGTTTTGTATGAAATAGCAAACTAGGGTCTCTACCCTTAGTTATACTACCCATAAATGTTTTAAGTACTATAGGAATTTAAGACAGATTGAATATTTTTGTCCAATTCTTCTGCGTTTATTGTTCGAGTCTCCATGCTTACCTATAGACGATAAAGATAATCAAGATACAGGTTGTACCAATTTCAAAAGCGCAAAAGTCAATTTAGAATTACACAAACTTTTACCTTAGTAAAATTTTGTTTAAAACATAGCATAATCTAGCTTTACACACGGAGAAAAAAATATTTTACAATATTACCAGATTTTATTGTAGTTATGATTCTGGTGTAGGAAAACAGATTTTAGCTATGGTTAACAGATTTTATTTTAATGACAACAAGTCATATTTTTGTTAATACTAAAATATTCTAGTTAAAATATTCTAGTACACGAAAACTTTGATATTGTAGTGGTTACTATCTAATAGTTACAGAGTAAAATATGCATTTAGCGTCCAACATATTTTGTATACTACACAAAATTTGTTTCCTACGATACTAGGTAAATGGTAATAGGTACTAGAAATTATGTTGTACAGAAGTTGAATTTTATATTAATGTGTAAAATGTTTGTATAGTTGTCACATATAATACAATATTCTGTTACACGGAACTAGATTTTTTTCTCCGTGCAATCGTATAAAAAGTCTCATGTGACTCATCAACGCCCAGCCTAAACCCTTGGACCTATAAAGCTGAAATTTTTCACAAAGGTTCCCTTTATGATGTAGAGAAGGAATAGGACGGGATTTTTAGAAATTCCCACGGGATCTCATTTTCCACGCGGGTCAAACCGCGGTTGAAAGCTAGTAGTTATAGGCAAACATATCAAGAAATCTGTTTTTAGGGTTCCGTACCACCAATGGTAAAAATAAACCCTTATAGGATCACTTCGTTGTCCGTGCGTCTGTCTGTCTGTCAAGACCCTTTTTCTCAGAAACGCGTGAAAGTATCAAGTTGAAATTCATATCAAATACTAAGATATGCAATCCCTTAGAGCTATGAAAAAAACAAACTTCTAAATCAACGCAAAATAAAGATACGGCCGTTTATGCCGCATATTCAAGGAAATCTCAAGGGAATCAAAACCTATAGGGTACTTCCCTTTAACTTACAATCATGAAATTTTGCAAAAATTAATGTCTTATAGCACAAGACAAGAAAAAAATCCGAAAACCGTTAATTTGTAGTTACATCACATAAAAAATAAAGTCCAGTATAATCTGACACTCACTAATTACGAGAGTGCATACGTGCGTCAGTTTATACTGGACTTTGTTGATATTGTACTCCCGTAATTTACGACCTATTTACATACCTACATGTTTGTGCGGAACCCTCAGTGCGCGAGCCCGACTCGCACTTGACCGGCTTTATAAAGCCGCATCCACACGTTCGGCGCTCGGTTACATTCTACCCTTACAATTCAATATCTTCCCTTTGTTGCTAGCTCTAATAAATGCCGGGCCCAATTTTGGCGGGAATAATATTGTCACCTCAGTCAAAGCTCTTTGCGCAACTTGCCAGGGAAAGATGAAGTATGGAAATTTTTATTTGAAAAAGGGAAATTGGGGCTGAATGATGCCTGCGTTTTTTGCACTGCTATATTATCTGCTAACCAAGCGCCTGGAATGTCCGGGCACATAAATGCATATGCATAATTCATAATTATAATTATATTTAAGTCATGTTTTAACTTGACGACGTGGTTAGCATAGTTGGTAGTGACCCTGCCTACGAAGCTAGCGGTCCCGGGTTCGAATCCCGGTATGGGCAAATATTTGTGTGATGAGCGCGAGTATTTGTTCCTAAGTCATGGATGTTTTCTATGTATTTCTCTATAAAAGTATTTATATCTTTGCCTAGAACCCATAGTACAATTCTAGAGCTCAGTTTGGGGCTAGGTCGATTAGTGTGATATTGTCCCCTCATATTTATTAATATCCCCTCATATTATTAAAATGGTAAGTAGGAATTGTAAACCGAATAATTATCAGTCATGTTGTTATTTTCTTAAGTTGGTACCTATATCACCTGTAAACCGTTTTTCTTGCAAATATATTAATAAAAAATCGGTCAAGTGCGAGTCGAACTCGGATTAGATAACTAATCAGTTAACCTAACCGCGTTAAAAGCCCACGACATCAGCGCCTAAAAAAACCTCTGAGCAATGAGCAAAATCTTCAATTGGCTCCGAGCTCGTACATTTTCACTGGAGGTACTTCGACTAGAAGATTTCCATTATTAAAAAAACTCCCGACATAATCGGGATCAGAGCTCATAACTTTTAAACGGATTAACGGATTTTCATTTAACTAAGCTAAGAACACTCTCGAATAAATCACCTTTGTAATGAAAAAAACGAAATCAAAAACGGTCCAGCCGTTAAGGAGCTACGATGCAGACAGATACACAGATACACGCGTCAAACTTATAACACCCCTCTTTTTTGCGTCGGGGGTTAAAAACCCCCGAAATTGAGACCCCTACTTTCAGAGCTCTTAACTCTGAACCTTTTCCAATGACAGCTAAAAATCAGAGCTAATGTCAACCTGATCTCATAGCCACTCAGGACTATTTTTAACTGTGAAACATGACCGAAACCGTCGTTGACGTTAAAAAGGTTAAATGACCAACGGATTTTGACCAAACTTAGTTAAGAATGCTCGAATAAGTCACCTTTCAAACAATAAAAAACTAAATCAAAATCGGTTCATCCAGTTGGGAGCCACAAACAGATACATAGATAAATATATAACACGTTAAATATATACAAATACAAATCGTTTATTTCGGACTACGTACATCCATAGGGTTAGTAAGTACAGTATTCTTAGTAATAGGGTTAGTGATATACATTAATATTATTATTATTAACTATTAACTATTCAACTGTCCGGGCCGGGTCCGCACATGAAGATGCAGTGCTTCACGTACGAACAATCCAGACGGCCGGCAATCATGGCCAGGACGCTATTAACACCCCTATAAAAAAAAAAAAAGATGAAAGATATTTATTCAGTAAGTAGGCCGCATATTTGTCATTATTAGTTTTGCGTAAGGGTTAAAAAAAGAATCACAAGCGCTAGGAAATTATAAATATTATAAATAAATTTTCTACAACTTTTCGAACCTCGAAGATTTAATTATCGAATAAAATCGTTAAAACACACTTAAAGGCGAATTTCAGCCAATCCCCGTGCTGTGTCGATTGCGCTGAGATTACGTCGGCCAATAGGGTTTCTTATACAAGTTAATTAAAATATTTAGGCCCGGTTAGGTTAAATTAAACCCTGGTTAGTCTCGAAAAAACGACTTTATAATTTACATATCTACACGTATATTTCCATGCGTATATTTCGTGTAGATTTTTCTTATTTAGCACTTTATTAGGACACATGCTTTTCTAATTTCTACTTCTGCACCTTAGAAATACGAAAATTATTATTCTTCAATAAATTACCATTTTGGATTAGGTCCTTTATATTTTATGGTAAAATATTTGGGGTGCAATTAAATATAAATAAAATATTTACAAACGTAAAATTTTTAAACGTTTTGTATTTTGTAGGATTTTTAAAAAATTACTCACTAACCAATGGTTAACAGAATGACTAACTTTCAGTACAACCGGCTCTTAATCCACGGTCCAATCAACGCCGGGAACTTCTTTAATTGTTTCCCAAATATTGCCTGTTGCAATATTAATCCTTTATTTAGGCTTCAGATTAAAATTCGAAACAATTTTATACTGGAACAAAATTAAGTTCAATAGTGTTTTGATTTCGCCTTGTCACGGAAATTATTAAAATTAAATTCTGACTTAACCATAGTAAGCATTCGTGGTAAAATTGGAGTGGTCGAAATAAATTATTAGGTACGGAACTCCAAAAACGGTGATTAATTTTTTTTATAACTACTATAATAAAATTATGGGTTTGCTTTTCACCGTAGTCGAGACTTAATAATAATAATTTAATTTAATTCAATTCATTTATTTAATTCATGATAATATTTGATCTCATTATTGTTAGTCTAAGGGCCTGTTTCACAATCGACAAGTAAATTCATCTGTCAAATATTGACCAAGTCCCAAACTAAGCTCTAGACTTGGCTTGTGCTATGGGTACTAGGCAACGATATACATGCTTATACAGAGAAACGGTTCACTAAAGTTTTACCAAAAAAGGTTTTACAAACTGATCATTTCGCAAACATATCATTTGGTAAACCTGAAATATTTACAGTTTCGGAAAAAAAAGCGGTTTGTCAAATGATTTGTTTGTGAAATGAATCAGTTTGTGAAACGTTGTTTCATAAAATGACAGGATACCATAGAGAAATACATACTTAAATATAAAACATCCATGACTCAGGAACAAATACTCGCGCTCATCACACAAATATTTGCCCATACCGCGGGAATCGAACCCGGTTTCGCTAGTCTCGTAGGCAGGGTCACTACCCACTGGGCTAACCGCATCGTCTGCCCACGCTGCGTCTTTCGGTACGCGTATGAATTGTGATTTATGAAAAATAAATAAGCAATAATAACATGAACAATGAAAATCTAAGACTCAGACACGAAACAATTCTTATGTTCTGTTGTATGTTGTATGTGTAATTCTTGTGTCTTATGTTTTTGTTTAGTACATAGTTAAACATTGTAAAAAAGTGCTTTGAATAAAGATTTATTATTATTTATTATTATTTAATTGTACGAAAAATATCTAACCCAGGTTCTTAGCTTCGTAGACAGGGTCACTTACAAATTTTAATAGGCTAACTACCAATGAATAAATCAATGACCATCACAGTGGTTGTTGTTTATTGCATTACTTACCTTTATACAACATTGTTAATAAAACTTGATGTTGTATTTTAAATGCAATTTTCTTCCCCAAATACCACAATTTCAACGTGTTTCATCCAAATTAGTCTGTACATCGTATCTCCCCTGTATCCTCATGTAACGTTTCTATCCAGGGAGAGAGGGGCGAAACGGCACGTTATGGAAATTTAATTATTTTACACGGTAGACAATAGGGGAGGCGGGGGTAGATTTATAACACTATGTTTAATTCGTCGTGTGATCATCGCAGTGCATTTGAATTTTATGAGTTTGAATGTTTGTATGAATATCAAGTCTGGGGTGATAATTGAAGTTTCAACACGTTTTCGTGAATTGGGTGGTTATAGGTTAACGACCATCATTGTTTGTTATATTTCTTAAATCGTCAGTTATGAAAAAAACTGTTCAACTGGCTCTGACTGGATAATAGTTATGGTATTGACGATTTTAATTAAAATTAATGATATTTATAGTAACTTTGAGATATTTGACCGTATAACTATTTACTGTATGGTATCCTGTGAACTCTAGAAGTATATATATATATTTTAATTCATTTTAAATAATAAACAAAAAAAAATTACAAATAGTTTAGTAGTAAGTTTATACGGAGTGTCCCAAAAGATCGCCCAGCTAAAGTGAGCCTGGGCCGGGCATGTCTGCCGCTCGCACCCACAGGTGGGCTAATGCGGCCACTTTGTGGGATCCCCAGGGTGACTGGGCAGAAGATGGTGAGGCAGACCCAGGCGGAAATGGCGGGACGATTTGGACGCAATCCTAAAAGATCGGCCGGAGATTGCAATGCACATTAATAGACTGATACATAAATCAATAATGAGCATTTCTAAAAAAGTTTGTAAAATTTTAAGGATTTAAAAAACAAGCTCCGATTTAAAAAAAAATCGTAGATAGATTGGGTGCATGAAACTATGCAATTTTAACATAAATTCCCAAAATGTTCGAAAAAAATGTATAGAAACTTCCTATTTCGTTACCAACAGTGTATGAGCTTTGGTAACAAAATAGGAAAAATTTGTGCATTTTTTATGGAACATTTTGGGAAATTATTTTAAAATTGTTTAGTTTCATTTATCCAACCTACCTACCAATGTTTTTTTTTAAATCGGAGAGTTGAATGAAATGTACAAACTTTTTTAGAAATGCTCTAATCATGAAAAGGCACTAACGAGCTCAACATTTTCGTTGTGTACTATATCTTGTCGCGTAGCGTACTTCAAGGATATCTTTCTTTAGTTAGGTACTGTATTTGTCACTCCAAGCAAAAGGTTTTTATCTCTGTTAATAACTGTCTATTATAAATAAACTGCTAAAATTGTCTCCGACCCGTAATACCAGGGAAGGACCAAGGATTTCCGCTTTTGCTCTATTACGTATTTCATATCGTTTTCAGATTGCCTTAGTATTTTTATAAGGGCTTGTAACGAAAAAAAAACGATAAACAAAATTTAACTGCGTTTTCTATAATTAATAATTTACTTGTTTTATTTGTTGTAATGCTATTTTAAGAACCTAAGTATAATAAGTTATTTGTCTTGCACTAAATAAACATTTTGTCTTTCTTTCTTTTTTATAATATAACTCATACGTTACCACAAGCCTAATTATAAGCCATCTTTAAAGACTTACATACCTCAGCTTTGATATTATCGTGTAACTATTGATGTTCATAGCAAAAAGTAAGTATAACGTTTGACTTTCCTGGAATAATTACCAAATTGAACGACATCCTGCTCTTCAAATTTGTCTTTGATTAATCTACAGGGAGGTCACAAAAAGTCAGACACATGTATTATAAGTAGTATATACACCTGAAAAAAACAAGCCTCTAGACATTCGGTTAAAAAACGGATCGCATTATTTTTTTTATTTTATAAGAGAGGGAGGCAAACGAGCATGCGGGCATGCATGCATTATATACAGAAAATCATCACTCTTGAGTCCATACTACATAATTTAACTCACGAAACAGATTAAAAAACTTTCAGTGGCGCCTCAATTGAGGTATTTGCTTTTCCATAACTTACTGATGTTGTTTTAACGATAAAAACTTCAATACTTTTTTTTTTACTTCCATTACACAGTTCATAACGCTTAAAGACAATATATAACTAAGGTAAGGCACTGGCGCACCCTGACAGGGCATAGCAATTTTTGTAGCATGCTAGAAATGTATGCTCATGACGTAACCTAAACTTTTTATTATTACTTATGATAATGTTGTTATGTAATTTTGATAGCAATCACACAAACGTAATGCGGCAGCAGCCAAATCCCCGGGTGGTCGCGTTCCCAAAGCGTCCCCGATGGAGTTAGCGGGCCGGGTAATTAGATAAAGCGCCGCCAAGCGGAAAAAAACGGAGACAGTTTCATACCGAGGTAATGACGGCCGAGGACAAGAGGGAACCATTATTTTAATTTTTAATTTTGACAGGTTTGTAAAGGCGCTGACAGGACTTGAGCCTAATTAATACATTATGAACTGTCAAAATCTACCACTAATGGAAGAAACAGCTATAGCAGTCATATTGCTCTGTCTCTTTCTTTGACTGGAATTTAGTTTTTTTTTACAGATACGGCCTCTGGGCAAAGACCTCCCCCTTATTCCTCCACTCCTCTCTAGATCTCGCCAATTCTTACCAGCCTGGATTTAATTAATCTAAATCGTCTCACCATCTTTTTGGCCCTTCTTAGTATCACGTGATCTAGCTGTGACGCGATTGTTTTAAAAACGAAACGAATAGAAACGCTATTTAGCGTAATGCATCTTGACTAAGAGCCCTGAGCATTATCAATAAGTAAGCACGTGTATTTTTAATTTAGTCGCAGCTCTCGACGACGAAGCAGCTCGGCTACAGCGATACCTCCAAGCAGCACACAAGCTGTATAAGAGCTAATACAGCCCATAAAATGCTAAAACTAGAGTTATAATTTTCTTTATTTATTTATTTATTAGGACCTTCAACAATAAGTACACAATTACTTAGGTAATGTAGGTACATGCACACTTACAAGCTAAGCGCCTTATTAGGTCACCGCTTGCACAGAAAGAAATATAAAATGCACTTACCTAATTAGGCTAATCTTAGTTTTTTGATTAAGGCCCCGTTTTATAAAAGCCCGTTAATAAATATGTCAGATCAAAATTTAGTAAAATTTTAGTAACTTCATAAAAAATTTTGACATTCCGGATCGAAATATGATCTAACGGATCTTTATAAATGATCGGATCGGAACGGATCTTATAATGCCTGTATAAGCTCTTATACAGCTTTTGTGCTGCTTAGGAGCTCACGGAATTGGCAATCTCCGGATTGTGGATAAGTCACCAGCCCTAAGGACTAATATAATAATAATAATAATAAAAAATCCATAGTTGGTTAATTACAAACTTAATGCTATGTTAGTAGAATTATCTAATTTAATTTAATTTACACTTATCTTATCTTATCTTAACTTAACTTAACTTAAAAAGCTTAATCTAAAGAGCGCGCTATTCCTACGATCTGCCCAGTCCAGTACTTGAAAATTGGGCAGTCGTGTTTATCAGCAATCACATTTAGAATTCCGTTGGAGCTCAGCCTTGTTCGAACAAGCAGAGATACTATTTTTTTACGCATGAGTGCTGCGAAACCATCTGTGCGTGCCTCACAGAACATCCCAGAGGCACTAAACCTGCTAGGCAACCCCAACAGAATTCTAAATATATTGTTGTACTGCACTTTCAGGGCGTTGTAAGTTCTCTTTGTATATCTAACCCACAGGCTGCTCGAATAAAAACTCTGACAGTACGCCTTAAAAAGCGTTAGTTTTACTTCTGTTGAACATCGAGCAAACCTGCGGGCCAGCATATTTCCCCGTACCGCCAATGCTCTGCGTTCTCTCTCAATATCCTGGTCATCAATCAGATCACTACTAATAATGTGACCAAGATATTTAAACTTATTTACCAACTGAGAGGCACGCCATTGAGTACAATTGGAGGTACATGGTAAGGTTTAATTTTTCCCGCATATAAAATGCCTCTATATTAGTTATTTCACCCTTACGCTATCTTACTTAGCACTGGATAACAATGAAATGGATACTGTCACGTGGCGGCAGGTTAACGGAAACCTCTACAAACTCCTAATATGTAGGTACTTTTAATTATATTTACTAACTCGATGTGGCATAGCGTCGTCCAAACTCCCAAATCTGAGCCGCGGCGCTGGCGCGACAATATATTCAATTAAAACAAATGTTAATTCTCCAGCCTTTTGTATTTGTTTAAGACCTCAGCTTATTTAAGATTTTGATTCCAAAAATACATCGCAAAAGGTATTAACATAAAATATCTATGATATTGTTAAAAAAAGAGTTAAAAATGTTTGTTAATGGAAATTAAAAAAAATTATAATTATTATAAATTATCCATGTATGTACTTTTATTTTTAAGACCACTTGTAATGTAATAAATACATGGTTAAGTATGTAAATAATAAATGCATATTAATAACTATTTATGAAACACGGCGTGTGGTATTTAAGTCAAGTGAAATACTTGGTTTGTTCGACTAACTTCGTAGGTAACGCATTAATATCAAAATATTTATCATAATGATGTGCATATTATGTAACGTTTCACCAATAGGAGCGAGTATTTAACAAAAAAAACATTGTTGTTGTGAAGTTTAATTATTAAACCAAGTAAAAAAAATCACACTGTATTCGAAGTGTCAGTCTATGGATAATTATTATGCGCATCTTTGCCGATCCCGGGCCTGATCCCAAGGACAGCCCCGCGTTCCCACATGGTTTAAAATGCAGATGGGCCCAGCACGGAGCATGTACGGTATTAATTATTCATCGGTTAGAACGAATAAACCAATTTCACGGTTCTTTGCGCGCGTATGATAGCCCGGCTTATACAGGCTGATTTGCAACCTTTCAATTCCGATGCTTATGATTGAAGCGTTTTATTAAAAATGCTATTACGAGATTGTCGGTTTGCGCTTTTGGATTGGTTTAATGTGAAAATATGATGGCGGCGTTTGCGTAATACACGTTATGTACGTTGTAAGGTTAGCAATGCTTTTAGTGGTGTTTTCTACAATGATATTGCATAGTATCGCAGAGTATAAATTAAAACAACTACCTACCTATTATACTAAATGCTCAGATATTATTTATTAATATTTTAAATGTGACTGCGTAGAATTTCAAGTAAACGTAAAAATTACTCGTGCGCTCTAGCAATAACTTTAATTTTGACAACAATTTGTTGTTGTACCTACAACAAAGACTAAAAAAAGTTAGTACAAAGATTAAAATACAATAGTTGTAACTGTCAACACCCTGTGTGAACTAAACGCACTGTGCGCGAGACCGCGCGATCAAATTTGCCGCGTCAGCGCGCGCGCCGCTTACGACAACTAATTAGCCAAGTGCGTTCATTACAGCCACTCGCTTAATGGGGCTTCAATCAAACAATTAAAAATAAATGCTGGACGAAATAGCTTTGATTTAGCCAAAAGTGCAGAAAACAAATTAAAAAAGACACTAGGTATTGCACGAATGTTTAGTTATTGCGTCTAAAAATTCGATTTGTATAGGTTAACATTAAAATTTTAGTGCCGGTCAATGATTTCATAGCAGTTGTATTTGCCAATTAAAATGAATAAAATTTAGGGCACAATATTGTGAAAAATATCGCAAAAAAAATCTGATATGTATTAAAAAAGTCCTGTTATTAATTCATGAAATCACTAAAGTCTCCAATATCAATCATAATAAGATAATCTTAGATTTCCTCGTTTGTAATCATGTGACATTCATTCACATCCATTAACTAAAAAAATCCAGTTGTGACTAGAATTAACTTTGACATCATAATAAACCGTTATCCGAACACATCTGCGAGAGACTAACCCCACACCAGGCCCGCGTGTTTCCAAGATACAGCTCTTTGTATCCAAAAGATGGAAGACATTATTAATTTTCAAACACCTATCGTTGCACGCGTCTCCTGCTAGATTAATGGCACAATATCGCCGCCGACACTTGCATTATAGGCTAATCTACGCAGACACCTATTAGTATTGACACCAATGAATCACCTGGCGGGATTCCATTCCTGATAGCGTCTGGCACGGTGTTTGATTACCTTCTGACTAAGGCGAAAATCACCTGAGTTTGAGTCATAAGTGGGCAATAATCAAGCGCCGTAACCTATTCGTGAGGCATCCGTGAACATATACACTTGTTGTTTGAAAAGGCTTTGATTGACAGATGTACTTATATTACAAGCACTATGAAAAATTTATTATTAATATCATTATAATATGAGAGTTGCGCGTAATTGAAATTTTAGGAATTAACTAACTTAATGTCCGCGCATTTTTTTTGCTATTCATGTGGAAACTGTCTGATTTTTGTAATAAAAAGTATCATAGTTCCGGTTCCAGACTATAAACTCTATCTATGCCAGACAACGTATTAAACAATCATTATAATAATGATATTCTTGTTATTTACGACATAACGAGATATTGAAAACAATAAAGACAAATCACGTAGTTTTGAAACTTGGTCGAACAAATATATTCAGGATATCAGACATCTTATTTACATTTAAAGTCAATATCAGTGAAGATTCCCGAATGCCAGTTATAAATCATACGGGGACTAGAATATACCATCCAAAAGAAAAAGGCGGTTCTGTATTATGAGGCCCATGTGCGCATACTCCCTTTTTACTCTGGAAGGCAGTATCGCTCGATCGCGCAGTTGCACACAATTTCACGAGCCGGTGCGCGCGAGTTGATCTTAGATTTGATCCATGAGCCAAGATTCAAGGGTCGGACTGTATTTTGACAGTATTTTGTTTTGGAAATATGAATTAAATATCCTTGGATATTGACCGTGAATTCAAAGATACTGTGTGATGAGTTACTCTTCATAATATACCATCTAGTGGGTGAAATACGTTTTTAATGGTGTGAATTAAGTAAACCAGTACCTACTCAGGCCACCTGATGTTTAATTTAAATGAGCTCTGAGATCCACAAACGTTTGCAATTTCAACATGGCTGACATGATAATTATCATGATGATAACGGTGAAGATGATGATAATTGTGATGATCATGATGATAATACTTACATTTACATGTAACTTGATAGTCAAACAAAAACATAGAGTCGTGGTGAGCTACCAAAATTTATACTGCCTCAAATTTACTTAATAAAAATAATCTTACAACCCTTCTCTTTAGAATATGCCTTAAATTTCCTCAAGTACTATGAAGTCTATGAATCTGCTGCATTAATATTAATCTCTCGAATTATAAAACCACTAACATTTGCCCGTGAATCCGTCCGCGTAGAAGTCGTTTATTGCTGCTCCCTCGGGAACTGACAATTTTTTAGGGATAAAAAGTAGCCTATGTGCTAATGTAGCTGCACATTAGCACATTCCAGACGAGGCAGACTATAATCTATCTTTGTGCAAAATTTCATCCAGATCCGTTTAGCCGTTAACATTTATAATATTAGTAGGGATTACAAACAAATTCCAAAAACCAAACCATATCACAGACAGAATGTAATTAATTAATTTTCCAGCGAAGCCATCGACTCCTTTACTTACCACCGAAGTTGGACGGGGATTTCCGAACTAACTCGGCTCTGGTAGGGCTGCAGTGCACAAAATTGTACAAAATTAATTGTACCAAATTACGACGCTCATTCGAGTAGAATTAGCGAATTAATTCGCTCTAAAGTTGTGTTAGACGGATTCGCCCGATGGACGTTAAAAGTGACATTTGTGTGTTTAAAATAAAACGTTATTTTCGAATAGAATACGATATTAAATTCTATGTAAAAGACATTGTTCTTTAGCTTTTGAGATTGAATGTGACGCACAACAATAAAATGTGACGCCTATATAGTTTTCATTTGAAGTTATATTTATCTTACATTTGGTAATTTCGTCGGTCGTAAATCATCTGCTTATGTTTTAATATAGTTTAAAGAGACAACGGTTCGCAAAGGAATTGTTAAGTGTTTTCTTTTTCCATTTGGAAATCATGAACACATTTGTGTTCATGATTTGCGGAAAATAGGTTATTAAGTACATAATCTTTTATCAAGACGGCTAGCACAAGTGGTCTGCGACTTGTTTGTCGCTCGGATTTCCCTCTTTAACCAGTATATAACGATAGAGACGCACTAAGCGACAACCGAGATAATACAAGATGTGCTAGCGCTCTGATTCCCTTATAATTACGCAATAATAAGCTACTTTTCGTTCGAACAGTTGGCTTCAAACGTGTCACATTCGAAATTCGAACGAACTCCGCCATTGTTTCGCCCATAGCCGCAACAGTAACAAACAAACGGGCGGCTTGTAGTTAAATAAATGCAGTGTCAAATGATAATGTTAATCCGTCACATGCAATGTGTCGCGCGCCTCCCACGGGGTTTACAGAGGGGCGCGGGCACACGGGCGGGCGGGACGCGCGAAATAAAAGATAATAGAAGCAGGAGAGCAAAAGAATAAGAATAAGAATAACTTTATTTAAACAAGTCACATGGATACAAAGAGTAAGAAGAGTTCTGATTCGTTTTGTTCAAAAATCTTTATTTAAGTACCTATGTGATGCGTTTCAATCTGTTTTTAAAATTACAATCTTAAAAAGTATAATAGTTTGATAATATTTGTGTTGTCATTATGCAACTTTATTCAGTTATTGTAAAACCTAACTGTTACTTTTACAATAATAATTTATATACTTAAGCACTTTTTTAACAGTTATTGAGCTAGTAACTAAACACTGTACCTAAAAATTGTTTCTTTTTCAATATCAATGCACACTGATATTTTACTTAGCGCCGGCAAAACCTAGTTATCAATAAATAATCCCCCGTGACATATAAAACGTCAACTCAGCATGCTAAAACTTATACAGATATAAAAATAAAATAGCGTAGCGTTTCAACCGCCGCGTCCCAACCGCCAGTGTACCCACAAATCAGCGGAATGCGTGCAAAAGGGCTGCACGACACGTGTCACCATCCCCTGATTGGGCGCTCAATTAGACGCAGTATACGGGATAAGCTGATTCTGAAGGATTTCACATTTGAGCCCTTTTGCTGTTGTATTTATTTTGCCACTGGTTTGTGCCTTAACTCCGTTCGCGTAGAAGTCGGGAACTGTGATTCGATAAAAAGAGAATAACTGCCGCACTCAGAGACGTCAA
Organism: Tortrix viridana; assembly: GCA_963241965.1. Classification (NCBI taxonomy): domain Eukaryota; kingdom Metazoa; phylum Arthropoda; class Insecta; order Lepidoptera; family Tortricidae; genus Tortrix; species Tortrix viridana. The sequence continues at coordinate 883,130 of OY725176.1, forward strand.
TTAAGATTTAAGTTTCATTAAAGTAGCTGCTGTAACTTTCTTTGCTATAGCAATAGAATACGACGCAGCAACTTTAATGAAACTTAAAACTTAATTGAGTTCTCTGAGTGCGGCAGTAAATGAGTCACGTCAACCCGATGAGAAAAAAAAGAACGACGATTAATGAACCTTCGTATTAGACGTTCAGGCTGAAAAACATTCTGGTACCTATTTGTCTAACTGCCGCACTCAGAGACGTCAATTAAGTTTTAAGTTTCATTAAAGTAGCTGCTGTCACTTTCTTTGCTATAGCAATAGAATAAGACGCAGCAACTTTAATGACACTTAAAAAATAATTGACGTCTATGAGTGCGGCAGTAAGAATATGATGGACGTTGGTAGCTTTGGAGAAAAACTAGTACTTAACCCTAGTAGTACAATATATTTCACGCTGATTTCAAAAAGTCCTATAACTATATTCCCCAACTGTTTGTAACACTAAACATAATAAGTGTCAACTCAACGCCATAACATTAAAACACCAGTAAAATGTGAGTGAAAAAGTGACACTGGATTTAAAAAATCAAGCTAAATCCTATTTATTTTGTCCGGTGCAAAAAGGGAAGCGGACCGTCAACACGGCGGGGTCGAAAAGAAACCGAGGGTCGATTTATTTACGAATTGATAAACCCTTTCGATAGTCGACAATGGGCGGGGTTGATTACCGCGTCCAGTCGAATTAGAGCCCCGTTATGAGCTGAGAATAGGACCCCATGCTCGGAAAGTCAATGTAATAGAATTTAGGATGGAATGAATGGAATGGTTTTTGGTAATAGACGCAAAGCTGATAAACCTTGGTCTTTTGAATCCTATTAAAAGTATATATATTATAAGTATGAAAACTCATTATTGCACTAATAAAAGTTCAACACGTTTCTTATACATAATATAAAATGTAAAAATTCCAACTAGCTACATATTTTTTCAATTATTTTTAAACAACTGATAACTTGGAAAAGAAAATAAGGCAAGAGCAAGTCAAGTCATGCTCAGTGTAGGGTTCCGTCAGCATTAATACTAAAAAAAAACCGGTCAAGTGCGAGTCGGACTTTTAAGTCTTTAAGTCCGTTTTTCAAAAATATACCTTTTAATGTACTTTAATTCGTATGCAATAAGGTCTATTTTGAGTTGCCAAAATTTAACACAATTTTTTAAATTTGTTTAGTTATTTCCCAAAAAATGTAGATATAACACTTCATTTCATTTTTCTCGTAAAATATAATTAATTTAGCTACCTCTGGAATTTTTTAGATTTTTTTGGTTCATAAACTTCGGGGATAAAAGTACGTCATGGAAAATTATAGAAAAAAATATTGTGAAATGTGCAAATTAAGCCTTTTCATATGACACCTTATTTGATATAATCAAATGACTTTCATTGTTCAACCCCGCATTCAAATTTATTATCAATTATTTCTTTTTTTAATTTTCTTTTCAAATATTTATAAAATTTATTTCTTTTTAAATTCGACTAAAAACATGCGGGCGAGCATGTATGCCAAATTCCAAGTTGATAGCGTCTCTAGTTGCCGAGAAAAACTGTAGTGACATACTGACGGACGGACAGACAACGTAGTCTCACCATAAGGGTTCCTTTTTTACCATTTTGGTACGGAACCCTATAAACAAAAGTTATCATAGCTGATTTTCCGTACATTTTAGTCCCAAAATAATCATTGCAGTTAACGTTCGCAAAATGCTACTAGAATAGGTCCGCTGATCGTATGTACTTCGTAGTAAGCATTGGTCACAATTGATTCTCGACTCCCAAGCCAAGGGTCGCCGTTGACTGGTCACCGGCGGGCGCTGCACAAAAGGAGGGTCTCGCTCCCACGGGACCGCCCTTTCATACTGCTAATGAAATTCGTGACCTTACGGCTGCGCACCTAGGCAGCCTGTTGGACTTGATATTCTTCTGTTAAATGTATCTATAACCTACCCGAGTTAAAAACCCCCGATATCAGCGCCTAAAAACCTTCTGAGCAATGAGCAAAACCTTTAATAACAGGATCCAAGCACGTACATTTTCACTGGAGGGACTTCGTCACTAGAAGATTTCAAGAATGAAAAAATCAGATCCCCTCATAAACTAGAAGTGAGCTGATGATCTTCAAACGGCTGAACAGATTTTCATGAAACATGGCTAAGAACACTCGGGATAAAATTATCTATGACACAAAAAAAACTAAACGAAAATCGGCCCATCCGTTTGGGAGCTACGATACCACAGACAGATACACAGATACACAGACAGACACGTTAAACTTATAACACCCCTATTTTTTTTGCGTCGGGGGTTAAAAATGGCAACTTTGACAATGGTCAAAACTTGTTAAATGGTAATTTAGAATTGAATTCGCCGCTAGAGGCGCTATGTAGCGTGATGTCTCCGAAATGTCAAATGTCACTGTTTGTGGGTGGGCAACGCGGCTATATTTCTAATTAGAATAATGTGGTGAATATTTTGCAATACCTGCGATTAATTATGGCAAATATGAATAACGAGTCAATTAATGTCAGTGCTTTAAAAGCGGACCTAAAAAATAGAGGTGCAAAATTAACCCATTATAGGCTAGCGGTACCATAATATGGTACTACTTTTTTGTGCGATTTAATTGGTTTTTTAGTGGCGCAATCGGATCTAGAATATGTAGTCCATGCGGTAGATGAATAAAATTGAGCCTTGATGCCATTAGTCGAGAATGATTGATGGTCAAACTTAGTATAACAAATATTTCATGGAAAAATGTACGCGCCGTTCAGGTAAGTCGTAATATTTTTTTAACATACGGTTAAAACAACAATATTAATACAATTATTATATTATTTAGAAGTGTACGAGTATTATGTGTGAAATGATGTTATATTATATTAGTGTGGTAGGTATAAATATCGTTAATATTGTATGTAAAACTTGCTATTTTATGTTTGATTTTTTATTACATTATTTTTGTTGTAAAACATTAATATTCAAATACATTTTATATACTACTCTGTCAAGAAAGTACCGGGAAAAGATCAATAATACACAAACTGTTTGTTAATCATCCAAATTTATTTTATCACCTTCAAAGTATGCTCCTTCAGAAACGATACACTTACGCCAACGAATAATCCAATCATCAAAACATTTTTTAAACGCTGTTTCCGGAATTGAATTCAGTTCTCGGCGCGAATTCTCCTTTATGTCTTCTACCGATTGAAAACGGGTGCCACGAAGCGCCACTCCGAAGCTTGTTGACTAGTTTGCATGTCAAACTCGTAAACCCACGTCTCGTCACCAGTAACAATGCGTTTCATGAATGTTGGGTCGGAATTGACTCGTTCTAGCATGTCCTCAGCGACTCTCATGCGATTGAGTTTTTGGAGAAAATTCAGGTCTTTTGGGACTAGCCGAGCGGTAACATGTTTCATACCCAAATGATTAGTTAAAATAGTACGGATCGACTCGTGAGATACAGAAAGTTCGGCGGCTATCTCTCTCAAAGTTGAATGAGGATTTTCAGTCACTATTTCCTTCACTTTTGCGATGTTAACTTCAGTTGCAGACGTTGATGGCCTACCAGAGCGAGGCAAATCTTCCATCACATCTCGACCGCTTTTGAACGCTTTGTACCACTCATAAACACGTGTTTTTGATAAAGTCGAATCACCGTAAGCCTTCTGTAACATTTTCAGTGACTCCGAACACGAAATTCCATTGGCGATGCAAAATTTAAGACAAACTCTTTGTTCAATGTTTTTGTCCATTATGAAATTCGCAATACACACTAGATATGATATAACTAAAAACAGCACTGTATTTAATATAAATAACAGATGCAACTCAAACTCCGCGCCAAAATAGAAAACAGTTGTGCCAATCTAACAACAACAAAAAAAACAAAAATTTGAATTTGGAACCATAAACAAATCATCCATTCCCGATACTTTGTTGACTGAATGTATATATAAGTATATGTATAAATAATATAACTTGAGAACACAGTAGAACAGACAAATTTAAAATATATATATATTTCAGTTGTAGTATTCATGAGGCTATATTTTAACTTACGAAAGTACTGACTCTCCATAGACAAAGTCGCGGGCGTAAACCTAGTAAATACTTTGAACATTGGGCAATTAATCTAATCCAAATCTAGGAACCCTAGGCAACGATACGAATATTTTATGTAAGTAAATGCATAAGTCTAAAAAAAATCTGTGGTAAATTTCATATGTTCACACATTTTGCTTTAAGCAGGATTTGTACCCACCGCCACTGGGTCAATGATTAAAATTCCCAGTTGATGTCGTTTGTCTTTCTAATTGATCACCACCTACCCTGGACTAACTAAACACAAGTCAGACACGTTAACAAATGTAAATCAGCACAAACGTGCACGTAGTTCTAACCTGCACCTTATCGAGTTAGGGCGCAAACAGCGCCTACTCCAGCTTCAGAAGCGTCTATCCTTTGCGGCGAGCTCCTAATCGCATCACTGCCGATTCCCGGGTTATGCTGACGATTCTAATTGCAAATGAGATTTTCTAAAGACGGATTGATATAGTAACTGTTTCTTTTTTTGTGATATAGCAATAATAAGTCTTTATAATCGTATTTTCTGTTGCTCATTTTCTCCCCAGTTTTTACAGCACCCTTCCGCACTCATTTCTAATCTTCCCGATAATTATCGTATCCAGGAACATTAAGTCCCCAGCCGAAGATTCTATTACCGATACTCGGATAATCCTTATTAGTTTTAACGAATCTGTCAATCATTGCACAAAAGAAATAGATTGATTTTGATAATAGTTCGCATCGCCATATTTTTTTGAAGTGACTTTGTGTTCAAAAACATGTGTGAAAATATTGGGATAAGCTTCTTTAATCAGATTTACTTCAATTTTACATGAATTATTAAAATTATGAAAGACCAGAAAATTCATGAGACTTGATGTTTATTTATCTATCTATCTATTCATCATCATCATCTAGATCTAATTTGCCACAATGACAATAACAAAAATCATAGTGTTACAACCCTGTAGTCTTCGTTCAGATCTAGTTATACGAGTATAAATAAGTACTAGAAAATATGGCGTCGCTTCTTACAGCGAACCTTAGTTCTGAATTAAATACTACACGAGATAGAAAAAACCAGGCAAGTGCAAGTCAGACTCGCGCACTGAGCGCACAGACGCGCGCGTTCCGTATATATTTGTCTGGTTTTTAGTATTTGTTGTTATTCTATAGGGTTGGTTATATTTTACCGTTTTTAAGATACAACAAAAATAAAAATACGTAAAAAAACGCATCTTGTGACCTTTATTCTATTTATTCAACTTTCTTATTTTTTTATTTGTTAAGAAATCCTCCGTAATCACACACATTCTGAAATAAAATCAACCCGCTATGTTTTACGGTTCAAAAGATACGACGGAAGGACGGATGGACGGACAGCGTAAGCTTAGTAATAGCGTCCCGACACCCTTTGGGTACGGAACCCTAAAAAAAGAAAGATAAGAGTGAATGGATGGGCTGCTAATTATAATATAAATTATTTTGTCAATTGTAAATTAACGCTTATTTTATTTCCAACGCTATTCAAAAACTAAATTGCATAGTTGGATTCACTTTCCATAGCGTCCGACAAGCGACAATTTTCCACCCCGTGCAATAAAAACGGAAAGGAGCCGATGTTCACACCATTGCGCTCCGACAATGGCCAATTTGACACTCCGGCGCAAAAAACTAAAAGTCTACAATTAGGGTTCTCACCACCGTCCATTGTGCGCGTACGGAAGCAAGCATTTAAATTTCCATTAGTGTGAACAGTTGATAATTGGTGTCAGCCCTATTGACTGGGATTGGGTGCTGGATTTTTAAAAAAACGTCACTTTATGGAGTGATAATCATTCTGATGTTAGACGTTGTGCCGTGAATTGGCGGGAGCTGGTGAGGTTTAGGTGATTTTTTGTAAGAATTGTCTAATTTGTGACTTTTAATTTACGTGATCATTAATTCATTATATTGCCGTAGCCTTTAGTCTTAAGTAAATCTTAAGTAATTAAGCCTTAAGTAATTTTTTAGAATTATTCTACTCGTCGTGCGAAAGTGACGACGAAGGTGCCACAAATGTCGAGCGAGTCTGACAACGTTGCGCCACTTCTCCCAACGTGGCTGGCGACACGTGATGCGGGACGTTTGTCTCTTATTAATCAATTTTGTTTTTAAACAATTAAGCCGATTCATTATTTAAAAACAAAATTGGCACCTTCAATTCAAGATGGCGGCTCGCGCCTTCCCTCGTCCCACGTTCTAAAACTTGCCTTATTGGGACCCCATACTAAATCAACATAATACTTATTTTTCGTATAAGTCGTGCAACTTTTCTAGCCGTACGTAAAGGGCGAAAACTGTACAGTGAAACTTTACATTACATATACTATAGATAGGTATCTTACAGCTATGGGCTATGGACAGCCCGGCTGTGCTGGAGAGGATTGGGTTGGTGGTTCCGACGAGGATTCCGCAGGATTTGTATGGCGTGGCGGTGGTACCGCGCCGCCGGCCGGGCCTGCTGCGGCGCGTGTCCGCTCGCACGCGCCACGCGCGACACGCTCCTACCGCGCGCGCAATATCTTTGCTACACCTAATGCTCACTCAGCACGAGGAGGCTGACCTGTTTGCGGATCGCTTAACTCAATTATGCCGTATTGCTAAGCAGTTTCTTGACAATTTTAATTAATTATTATGTATTATTTTAGTATATTCATAATTTCGAATCTCAATTTGACGACTTTTCTTGTTGGCATGTATTTGTAATAATTTATCGTGTAAGTGTTTTGGTGTTATTTTATGCTGTAAACTTGCATTGTATTTTTAAATAAATAAATAAATAAATGTATAGATCCTAAATTAAACTATTAAACGAGAAACCTTAGCATGCCTTTATGAGATGACAGCTTACTTAGGGTTGCATTATTTTTGGCTTTGATTTTTTACGGGTTATTTTGTAACACGTTGTATATAGTATGCATATGTGTGTATATCATTTTGGGGCGACTGCCACCGTCTGAATAGACTGATGGGTTGAGCATTGACCTACTTCAGAAAGACTTTTTAGTTTCATTTTTGTATACAAAATTGATTAAAATTCGGTTTTAACCCGAGCGACGATGCTCGGTCTCCCAGGTACTAGTATAGACATGTAGTTAACGCTAACTATAACACGGGACAACCTTGACAAATTAAATACCAAACTAAAGATCACGCCAAATTAAACACTGGAGACACTTACTGGTAACTGTAATTCCTTTCATCCCTCCAATTCTCCTTTAATTACTCCTCATCAAAGGTTTTTAAAGGTGACCCTAAATTTTCATCCTAGAAAATACCCTGAGACAAAATAATTTGAAGTGTTAAACTGCCACCTCACGCAAATACTAAAGGGGTGAGACAGGGGTTAGATAGCGCTAAAATTAAAGCCATCGCTTGCAAAAGTTAAGACCTCGAGTGTCGATAAATACACAAAGGGGTGACGCTACCCCTTTCTAATATTAGAACTGAGGGTAAGTAATTCTTGTTAAAACACTCCAAATGTTAATAAAAACAAAGTGATGCCGTAAAGTGTCTCGCAATTTCTTGATGCGCCATCCTTCAAAACGCAAATTAAGACAAAGTCATATTTATTTAAAATTAATCAATAAGGATACGTATATATTAATGGGTAAATTGCCGAGCGTTTCAACCGCGGTCATCAGTGTTTTCAATATTGATTAAATCAATGACACCTACCAGCAACTTCTGATGTAAACAGAAGCAGTACCGGGGGTCTAGTTTCTATTAGCATCAGAAGTTGTTGATTTCGTCAATATATTTAGCAATAATGACGACGGTTTAAACGCCCGGAAATTTACCCTAATAAACTCAACATTTTTTAATCTGTCATAAAACTATGAAGCCAAACTTTATTTTAAGCCAGCTCTACTTTAAAATGTCTTACACTTTTATTCGAAACACACAATACATAGCTAAAGTAACTATCTATGCATAAAATGTGTTTTGGCTTTATTTGTCATTGTGACATGTAAATTTGACAGAAAATGACAAAACATAATTTAACTAAAATATGTTTATAAATAAAACGATTTTGGTCTCTAGTTGTTTTTATTTGCTTTACCATGTGTAACGTTCAGCGTAAAGAGGAAACATTTTAAAAATGGAAGTTCAAAAACAAACCGTTGTGTAAGGTTAAACGTTCAATTAATTTCGCAATTTTAACACTGGCCACACGGCCCCTGACAGCAGAACAAATGTGACGTGCCTGTCAAATTAGTGACGTGTGCGCGGCCATGTTGCTTTTTTAAATTTCGAACGGCGAATGATTGGTGAGTGGTATTGAGCGCGGCCAGTCGTTTGGAAACGGGGTCCGGTGAGACGTTACTAATTGGTGCATATTAAAAAAAACCATTGATTACATGTGTGGTTAACGGATGTAATAGTGTTGGCAGGTAGCGTTTTGATTTGTGGAGCGAAAAAATTGAACGAGTTCTATGTTCTGTTTTTTTTTTTTGGACTTACAAGAATATAAAATCATGGTCCAATTAGTAGCTATTTCGATTCGACTTTATTAGACTGAGTCAGCACTCTTCAAAGAGAGAATTCCTGTTTTCAGGAATATTGGTAATTTTACAACTAAATACTCGTATATGAAACACGAGGTTGCCTACACCAGAAAGTTATTAAAATATTAATGTAAAAACCTAGCTTTTGATACCGACGTACTTTCATGTTGGTTTTAAATTTTACTATTTGAATGATGTATGGAACATTGTATTGTGGCGTAGTAACATTTGACATGATGATGACCTTTACAATCCAAATGAATTGGATGGGATACCAATACATTAAAACCGTTATATTATAAATATATCAATGCGATTTCTCTCGTGGTGGTCTATTATGATCATGTTTATCGTGTATATAAACGTGGATGATTTTTTTGTCTCTTTCTGACAATTATGTAGGTGTGAGAGAGGCAGATGATTTATCTACACTTATCGCGGTGATCGCCTTCCGTCAGGTGACCCGCTTCCTAGTTGGCCTCCGCTAACATAAATTATTTTATTTTTTATCACCATTAAAAAGTAAATAACCCGTTTGTTTACATAATAATTAAATGACACTGGCACAGACTATACTTGTTTCATCGAATCAAATACTACAGAACTTTCGAAATCCACAACAAAACTCTCAAATTAAGCTAAATACAAATTTTAAAGGAAACCAATGCTCAAGTTTTTAATATAACTTTATTTCGTACGTGCCCATATTACTTACGTGGATTGCACGGGCATGCAAATATATTCGCTGTAAAAAACCTAAGTTTGCCCACAGCGTAGAAACTTTGCCGTCTTTAGCAATATCGCGATATGTATTAAGTGCCATAGATTAAAATAATAATCGAGGTAGAGCGGTGGATAGGCAGAAAACGCAAGCAACTTTTATCTGAACAACAGGCTATGTTCGCATTTATCGCTGTAGATTAGTATCCGTTACTATTTGACAAGCATACAAGTACGAAAGTGACGAATACTTTATCCATAATGATAGATGTGACCTAGATAAGTCTGCAGGGGTCAGTTACTTAAATGATATTGTATGAAAGGTAGGGACTGAAAAAGTCGTCAAAACGTACGGAATGACAGACATAATGCACAACAGCACAGCTGACGGTGACCTGTCGTTTCGCCGAGTTTAATTACGCAGATTTTTGTTTCGCAGACAACTATTGGCAGACCTTTTTTTTGGCCGAGTAACGTTTGGTATAATTTCGTTACGCTTATTATTTGTTTCGCCGAGTAGTCGGTAGGAAGAAAAGCGATACGCAGAGTTACGTTTAGTCGATTGTTTGTTTCGTAATTGTTACAGTTTACCGAACACCTGTTCGTCGAAACATGACAAGCAGAGTTATCACATGGCATCATTATTGATAATTAGATTTAAGGTTCAGTCGATTTTTGTTTTGGAATTGTTTCCGTACAACTGTTGCATTTTTATACATTTAATATGTAGGTATAACATTGCCAACAAAAATTAACTCATTTTGATGACTATACTATTATCAAAATGTAGTTAGGTACGACGACGAGCGTCAGCGAGGAGGAGTGTTAGGTAGAATTGCGACCAACGACGCACGAGCCGAGCGAGCGGAGCGAGCGTGCCGCGGTAGCGGCTGGCGAGTGCCAGAACCGAATTGCTAGCATCGCGACTTGGTTTGTTTTGACTTCTATTTGATGCCTTTCCCCGGTGCAAAACAAAAAAGTGGCGAAAAGTTGATATGAACACTGAATAGTTCAACCGTTTAAAAGCGAAAGGTTGTTCGAGCAAACATTCAGAATGTGTGGTGATTAATAGCCTAAACGAATTTCTGTCAATAGTTGTTCAGCTTACTGACTCATAAGCCAACTAAATAGTTGCTAAAGGTTGAGTTACGAAACGTTAGTCTGCGAAAAAATACACCAATAAACAAATCCATCGGCGGACCGTTACTCGGCGAAACGTTGTCTGCCAATCAATAATCTGCAAAAAAATTGTCGGCGAATCATTAGGTAACCCAGCTGACATTAATCATATACAAGTTATTTGATTTCTACAGTTTCCTCTTCTTCTTTTTCCTTCGACTATTTTACAATGTGTTGTACATTATATTATTATACACTTTCTATCAAAATCAATGTCTATTTGGAAGATACGACCTAAGCTTGTTTTAAACATAAATATTTCTATTCTGAAAATATCTTACCTATCTGTTTTTCAAATACTCCTTAATCTTTATCGCGCCTTTTTAAAACGAGACGAGTTAAGAGGTGCGTTGGTTCGATGTAATTTAATTTCATGAGTGGTCTGGGCTCAAATAATGAACGAACTTTTTAATACACGAATTTAATGCGTAAAATTTAAAATATACAGCGTGATCTAAGCAGACGCGACACGTTGTTTCATGCTGTAAGTAAAATAAAACATTATTTTTTACTAGATTTTATCCGGGATGCTGGGACACCTAGATGCCATTTCTTTATAAAAAGAATCCCATATCTGAATTTAGTATGACGACTAAATTGTGTGCTAAATTTCATTCGAATTCTTTAAGCCAACATCCATACAAAGTTTCACATTTATAATATTGGTAGGGTAGGCAAAATTTAGGCGTTTTCAGTAAACAAAACAGTACTTAGAACAGCGTAGCATATTGTAAATATTTGATTGCACTTTGTACATTTAGAGGTGTACATGACACTATTTCTACCAAAAAAAAACCACAGACGCACACAAAATGCCATAATAACGCCCCAATGTAACGCAACTTCGCAAAACGTTGTCAAAACTATCACAAAGCCATTCACATGGAGCTCCCTTTAGGTTTTGAGCAAAAATGAACTAGCTTATTGTCGTCTGTCCAAACCCAATTAAGGCCACGTAGATATCTGCCGTAACGAGCTGTCAAACTTTTTGTGAACATCCTTTGTTTGCGACGGTGTAACCGGCCCAATAAAGGACACGCTGTATTTCCACTTTTTCACGAAAATATTAATGTGCCAAAGATTTTTCTGTCACACATTTTGTTTCGGAATAACGGATTGGTTTGACCGGTGCGTTCGATTTTTAAAAATATTTTTCGTTTGTTTTGACTGCCAGTTTTTGGTGGCTTTCTAGTCGAATTTAAATTGTATTGTGAAATATTTTACAGTATTTTAGAAATAAAAACAACTAAAAAATATTTTAGCTCAGTTAAGTATAAAACTTAATTTGAATTAATCAAATGAATAAAACAACACAAAAATACTGGTTAATCTTTATAAACTACATTTGAGAATGTGGATGCAAGAAATGAACATGAATATGAATATGAGAGGTTGTTTACCTTCTCTGTGCAATAAAATGAACTTAATTCAACGTTATAACTTAATACGCATTAAAATATTGTTATAGTTTTAAAATACATTTATCGACCATTAAATTTTTTGATATTTTATTTTACGTAGGTACTTAACTGGATCGAAATAAAAATAAGTTATTACGTTCAATATCCCTCCAGGTAACAAAATAGCTTCGATAATAATGAAGAACTTCAGCAGACCTGCCAGAATTGTGCCATTACCGTATGCCGGGGGCAGTCGCCGGTTTGGCAAATCGAATTTTATAAAACAGGCAGAGGTCCGGCGGAACGAAATTTTCAAACAAATGGCAGCCAACGAACCGTCGGAGCTTGACTACAGTCTCGGAAACGAACGGATTTAGATTTTAAGACAAGGATTTAGTCTGAAAGGGTAAACGGTAACATTCACCTATGTAACTTGTCTAGCGCTTACAGTTCTTAAAGACTATAATACTAGCACTGTTATTGGTTTAACATACATATTTTATGTATTTCAAATGTCAGCCTATTCCAAAAACAACGGGACAAAATGTAAGAAATATGAACATTATTAAATATTGTAATTGAGATACCATTTGCACTTTCGATAAAAATATGAAACTATTTCAAGGTGTCTTGTCAGACCACCGAAATTACACGGCTTACCTTAAATCCCGGTGGCATAGCAAAGTAGGTCGACATTTAAAAATTGTATCCGCAAGCTAATTTTCCCGAGGGCACGTCGCCCTTAATTTATGGCACCGATTGCGTAATCTGACTCCGACGTGTGACTGGAAAATGCCTCGCTACTAACGAGAATCGAGGCTTCTCGGCGGAGAAGTAGCTGGAATTCTAGCTTTTGAGTTTTTTGCGTGATTTCATCTTGTCCACACTTGAGTACATAATTATAGTGTATTTTGAAGCTGTTTAAGTATTTGCAAGTGATACTTAAATATTTTTAAACTTCTCTCGTGATCGTTGAACGTTGTATTAAATAAAAGTCTACTACGGATTATGTTCCTCTTAAATATTCAATTTTAAACTATACTCCTGAAGTGGTACCCTATCTATCGCGATTTGGTTACAATAATCTCTTAACCAACTCACTTTAAAGTCAACCAAATATTAACCTTTTCAATGCCTTACGTCAAATACAGATGTGTCACTCACACGCCAAACATGTTTCAAAAGCTATGCAAAATTTCAACTTATTCATATGACAGAAAGTCTTCTTTCAGCTGTACCTATGACAACTATAAGCGTCGGTGGCGTCGTCGTCGACAGCTCATAACGCTGTTAAGCGTCCTTGGCTTTGAAAAGGTTAAAAGGCTTATTACACCTTTCTAAATTTAGTCATCTTAATTCAGTCGTCGTTACTGAATTAAGTCATGTATAATCGCATTCAGCAAGCTAGCAACCTAAATTGAGAAGCAAGGATTGTTTAATTTTGACTGATTTAGGCCTAGATCACATCTATCAGCACCGATTTGCATTTTGCCTATAGAAAATGGCTGTTTAGTATGGAGACGCGTACGCTTGCTTAAGCAGAATTGATGCGTGAGCATCGTCATACAAAACAGCCAATTTCTATAGACAAAATGCGAATCGATGCTGATAGATGTGATTTAGGCCTTAAGATGACTTTTAGAAAGACTTTAACTGGCGAGTGTAAGCTGTCCTGCCAGAGCATTAACAGTGCGTGTATTTTTCATTTAGTCGCAGGTTTCACTGACGTAACACATTATAAATTATTTATTTGATATCACAAAAATAAGTATGGTTACATACAATAGCGTCTTAATATATTTACAACAGCCGAAGTCTTAACAGCTTAGCCAAAGCGGTACTTCATTCGCCTAACGTGTCACCTCTGCGTAACGGTCCGAGCGCAGCGTGTTTAATTTGTAGGTTAATATTTCGCCAAAATTGAAAGGTGAGTACCTACGTAGGTACCGAATTGTACCACTTGATGACAGACAGAACGTCCAAACACTTAACGATTCCGACTGTTGACACTGTCTTTTCACTTCCCAAAGCCTATCAAAATTCGCAAACAGCACAACACAATTCACTTAGCATTACAAATTCTAAATCTTGGCTATAATACATTCGACGTAGCCCTCGCCTGGGCCCGGTCTGCGATGGGATTTGAATGCTGAAGCAGCTCAAATTAACATAATCCGCTGTCTTGAAGTTTTCGCTGAATTATTTGCTAGACATTGATCGCGGCGTGATACTGGAATTTTGGCTGTTTAGTTTTTTTGCCAGATGATAGTTCACATGGTATAGTATGGAGCCCCGATAAGTTGGGTGTGATGTCTGAAACATATTCAAATGAATCTCAAATCACAATAGAAACGGTTTACAATATTGTCCTTAGGCTTTTTATATTCTTAAAACAGACGGCGTCCACAGATAGGTACAGCCATCCAAAAGTAGAGGACGTATTAGGAAGTATTAGGTCGTAGTTTTTATAAAATTAACTATCATGTCTTAAATCCGAAATCAAATACATAAATATCAATAATATGCACGTCATCGTGTTATAGTATATGTGTGAAATAACATAATTTCCTAACAATTCAACCGAAGAATTACCTCTATGACTAATTCTATTATTCTCTTTACTGAAACAAAAAAAAAATACTGCCAAATATGACGAAATCTTCACAACTTTACTAAGTAGTAAGATTATGCTTTAGATGGCACTACTTATTACAGTTAAGAAATACGAGTAATATTTGTCTTCAAATAACACATGAATCACAATAATCTATTCATCAGCTAACTTCCTCAAGGTTCCGCAATCAAGAAGTTCCTCAATCATCCCCCGCCTGCGGCACCGACTCACTATTCGCAACTGACACTATTTCTTCAACTTCGGTGATAGTCTGATTTACAATACAAATGACGTGAATTACATTAATATAACTATGATGATATTAGGTATGTCCTTGAGCTTTCGATTGTTAGTTCTGGAATGTAGTTTGTTATATAGATGTTGTCCTAGCAAGATGACAGGATCAAAATTTATGAATTCACGCAATTTTTAATCTAAATCTTACTCAATCGATAAAATTAAGGAATTATCGATCTATTAAATTAAGTTCGTATATTACAAATATAGAAGAAAATAGAAAGAAGAAAAAACCAACGAACGATTCTGTTTAAAATTTCACACGTCTTTTCTTTTTACCACACAAGAAAGCAAGACCCAAACATCGCCATTGCTAAAAATCACACTAATAAACATCACTGAGCATAAAGGTTCATCCCCAATACCCACGCCTTTATTTCAATTCTTACCCCGTTGCGTGAAATCCCCCGAGTGGGGCAGGGGACACGGGGACCAGTTATCGCGCGTGAATGAACTTGTCCAGGGGACTGATTAGCCCCGCTAAGCTGATTTGGAAAATAGTTGGGTAAATTGTGAGTGAATATAGAATATTATTAAGCTGATAGAGAGATATAATGGTATTGCTGAGAAAGAAAATGAGAATTAAATTCGCCGTGGAATAAACCCATAAGATCAAAAACCAATTAAACTTTGGCAGAATGCGTCAAGCAAGAACGCAGCACGAGTTTCCTGACTTTGGGTTAAATTTTGAAGATCGTTTTTAGAATGAGCAAGCACTTAATAATGTTGACTGTAAAGTACCTACCTACTAAATATTTTAAGTTGGTTGGTTCCAAATCATATAAGGTATATAAGGTAAGGTATAAGGATAAAATTTACTAATAAACTTGGTTTATGAGATCGTAATAGTACGCGTACGCTTTATTGGAAGATTCCAAAATGTCCAGAATAACAATATGTCAAAAGCATCTTAGTTCTTCCAATCGTTACAAAGCCATTTTGTCTTCACATCCCTCATTAGACATCTAAAAGATACGAAAATATCATTTGAAGTAAGCAATAACGCTAATCCAAAGCGAACACCGCATAATTGCAAAGTCCCGTTGTCCCCGGTCATTGGGGCCCGGGAATAAAGCGTCCTGCTCAGATGTGAACATCTTTTGAGCCTTCCAATTACACGGGGAGATAATGGCGGAGCTTCTTTCAAGTCCACACGGTCGATTATCACGGCCAAATGACCGTCTTAAGAGTCGGTTGGTACGAGAAGAAAGATTTCGCGTTGTGGAAATTTTTCGAAAACAGGGTGGCTTGATGTGCATATATTAAAATGAGGGACATTTAATTAAATTTAAACGACAAAAAAAAGTTTTCATTTTTTATTTTCATTATATTTATTTTTTGTGTTTACATGTGGTACACAGTAAATTGCGACATACTTTTTTTCAAGTCATAAAAAAAAACATTTTTTTCGTTGATAAAATTTTATTTAATGTCCCTCATTTTAATATGGGCACTTTATTAGGATTCACCCTGTATAAAAACTATAGCTAAACAACATAGTTCTGCAAAAGTTAAAGACTGTAGAGAGCAAACATATGGTATCAACATAATAATATAAACGAATGTACGAAAGCTTACGTCAATCCTATACATAATCTTCCTGAATAGTGCCGACGTTAACGTTCACAAATGTAATTTGTTTAGTATTGTACTGTTAGGTCTTGTTGCTAATTTATTTGACACAAGAACATTCCTGTTCAGACAGGCAAGTTAAAGGTTTAGCAAAGCGTTATAAGAAATTCATTAGTGATTCTACGCTTTGGTTAACTTTATTGGAACTATACTGTTAACATTTTTTTTGACAGGGAAAATAATCTAAGGAATTGTTTCAGCCAAAATATATGGAAATTATTTTGAAGATACGCCTATTGCGTTTAACTTGAATACAAGGTGTGAGGGGAAGGAAATGGAACCCCGTATTGCCATCGTTATGGGAGCTCATCTCTCGATATAGAAAATTGATAAGAGAACCTTTTTAGTTCCGGGAAAACGGTTCTAGTTAAAACGAGCGGGAGACCGTTTTTTATTTTCTTTTGTACTGCTATAGTTTTTTGCAAAAAAAAGAAATAAGGAAGTTGGAAACTGTGAAACTTTGTTGAGCGGAAAATGTATGTTTATTATGAAGTGTTTTACTCCCAAGTTTTTTAAGTCAAAGAAGAACAAACTGAAGTTTCACTAAACTTGCGACAGTAGAAACAAAAATAAAGATATATAATTATTAATCCAAGGTTTATATGTACGGAGTGAATTATTTGTTAAATGGCGCCCAACATGGGGTTCTAGTCATTTTACATTAGTTTATTTATTAATTAATGAATTAAGTTAATTAATTTGTAAATGAGAGTATCAACAAAAAATACTTAAGAATTATTTTGTTAATGTGATATTAGACCAGTATAGTCAAAATACAAGAGATCAGATCTGATCTTAAGACTAGATTAACAGAATGACATAATAATAATAACATAAAAAACTATAATATTCTGTTCTCCGTTTTCGAAACTCTGGCTAAAATCTTAACATGTAACAACAATCAGGCTGCCGCTTTTTCAGAAGTCGTCACAGACACATACACGCGAGCGTTAACGTATTATTTCAATTCGCAACAAGCATGCAACCCATTTTGTGCCCGCAATCTAAGTTGTGCCGAGCTGGGCCCTGTTTGCTCTCAGATGACAGTCTCACTGTCTGCGACTGATGCATCGTGCATCGGGTTTGCAGTCTGTTTGTCGCTGCTATTGGGTTTCAGGATGAGTTTTATTGTTTAGAAAAAAACATTATTATAAAGCTACGAGTATATCCTCATTTTATGCTTAACCAGCGACCCGCCCCGGATTCGCACGCGCAGCATTAATTATCTATAATGTTAAGTTAAATAATACAATCTCATACAAGTTGACCTAGCCCCAAACTAAGCTCGAGGCTTGTACTATAGGTACTAGGCAACGATAAACATACTTATATAGAGAAATCCATACATAAATACATATAAAACATCCATGACTCAGAAACAAATACTTGCGCACATCACACAAATCACACACGAACCCGGGACCGCTAGCTTCGTAGGCAGGGTCACTACCAACTAGGCTAACCGTGTCGTCAATAATAAAAGATAAGATATGCATTTATTGGCAAACTGTGTACAATTGTGTACATGTCAAGTTTTAGTTCCAACAATTGCCCATTTCGGACGTAAAATAGTTTAAAATAGTTACTTTAATAATTTATAGAAATCATTTACAGATGAAAATTTAATTTGCATATTCCTTAAGTTTCCTTTAAAACTGAGCTTTACCCAGCGACTTAATATATTCCAGTACCTAAATGATTATATAATAATTGCGTTCGTAAATAATAGCCACTAGATAATCACTATTTCTATTGGTGAAAACAGTATGAAGATCCGTACAGTATTTTCTGTGATTAGGCTGAACAAATAAGAACTAACGCGGCCAGGAGACTTTAAATTATAATATGAAAGTGATGATAATGATGAAGTTAACTAAGTCGGTAGTTCCACAGTCACTAGTACGTAATTAAGCTAGCGGTCCCCGGGAAATAACAGCTCTGCACGGGGAAAGGGATAAAAAACTGGGCAAGAGCATGTCGAACCATTGCTCAATGTAGGGATCCGTCGCTATTCTTAAAACACAAAAAACAATCTCCAAAAAACACAAATATTACAGACGGACATGGTAAAACTATAAGGGTTCCTAGTTTGACTACGGAACCCAATAAAGCGTAAATAAAGCATAGTACGACACGCGCTCAGTTGGTTTACAAACAAACAGACAGGGTGTGCATTACACTAGTCCCGGATAAGTATTATCATAATACTGGCTTTAACTATAAGCCGGGGGAGCGGCGTGGGAAATCACATACGGTCGGGCAGTTTTTAATTAATAAGACTTAAACTGCGAAAATATGTATTTAATTACTGTTGACATAGATATTTTAACATCGAAAATTTAAATTTAAACTTAAATCAAGAACTGTGTCATTAATGTGTTTCTACGCTACTGACACAGTTTTAAGTTTCCATTTTCGAATATTAAATATCGATCTTTGGATTCATTTTTCAAATATGTTTGGGTTTTGTGTTTTGCTTATAAAAACGACACTTTTCATTTTCATTTTTATCAAATAATTATTTAAAAAATATTTTTTTAAGCCGTGGTAGCCTAATGGTTTGACCTGCCGACTCTTAAGCAGAGGATCGTAGGTCTGAACCCAAGCTCGCACCTCTAAGTTTTTCGGAATTTATGTGCGAAATATAATTTGTAAATTTACCATCAGGTTTTCGGTGAAGGAAAACACCGTGAGGAAACCTGCACACACCTGCAAAGCAATTTGACGGTGTGTGCGAAGTTCCCAATCCACACTGGGCCCGCGTGGGAACTAGCCCAAATCCTCTCATTGTAAGTGGAGGCCTGTGCTCAGCAGTGGGACGTATACAGCTGGATTATTATTTTTATATTTATTATATTTTATTAAGTATTTTTTTTTCTATTCTTCTTAGCAAATAGTTTTGTCCGAAGCACTGCTAGTAGGTACCTACTACTAGATTAGATTCACTGCATATTACTTAATTACCAACGTATAATTGATTTATATAATTATTTTAGTATCTTTTTTCACGACACTTCTAAAAAAACACATCATTCAACACGCTTACGTGTTTTTACAAATTTTTAAAACAAATTCGCGCTGCCATTTCATTAAATCAATTACCTTTAACGCGTTCAATTTGAATAATCACGTAACACAACCGGACTCATTCGATTTTCAAATTATAATTGGTGCTGTGCGCCGCGCTTTTTGAACGGGAGACGTGCGCGGAATACCGCCGTAACGTTATAACGATATTAGCAGCTGCATCACGTAAGCGTTGCAACGGTTAACGGTTTATCAACGAGTTGTTAATTCCGTTTTCGAATGTTTTATTTTCTTTTAATAACTGGCCGGTTGGCAGAAGTGGATTGGTTTTGTTGCCAGTGTTTTAGCTGGTAAAAAAAATGAGAGTTCATTATTTTCCGCATGGGCTCTGCAAAATCTGGTTTTGGTAGAATATTATGTTGGAATTATTTGTACTTACTGAAATTAGGAAAGTATGAATTATACATTCTGGTTGAAATTACTTTCCAAAAATACTTTCTTCATTTCTACTAGTTTGACAAATAAGTTTATAATACTTACTTACTATTTATTTAATAAACATAATATATAAGTAGACCCACACACAAATTTGATGTAATTGTATTTCCAGTTTCATTTCCCACCAAATGATCATCCAACGCCATATAAAAAAATACTGTCCCGATTTCCAATTTCACGACAAAACCAGATCTCATGAATTAAATATATCGTCATAACGATTCAGCCGACAAAGGGCGTTAACGAGGTATGTTGCAAATCAAACAAAATGCAACTGATTGCGATATGGGCGGCTGTTTGCGGTCGCTAACTAGTGCATTTACCCTACACCTCGCGTACGAAATGATATAGTAAATAATATTGATATGTAAACTAGGATACGTCATTGATATATGTATTGTGCAAGTCTACCATTGTAGACACACACAAATAATTATAGTGTAAATGGTGAATACAAGAACAAGAGCCCCATGTTGGGCGCCATTTAAAAAGTTTTTTGATAATGTTCAATAGAAAATAAAATAAAAATCCATTATCGGTAATAATGAGCATAATCAGATTATAATTCTACTCTTTTCTCTTCTTTATTTATTAGATTCCTGCTTTTGAATTACACTTATTCTTACCGAAAAAGATTTTTTTATTTTATTTTCTGTTAGAATGAAACATTACCAAAAAAAACTTTTATTAAGTGGTGCCCAACTTGGAGCTCTGTTCTTGGATTCACCATTTACACTATAATTATTTGTGTGTCTACAATGGTAGACTTGCACAATACATATATCAATGACGTATCGTAGTTTACATATCAATATTATTTACTATATCATTTAATTATTTGAAATGACAGCTCTGTTTACAGAGCCTTGCTGAATGTCTAGAAGCCTCATTTTGTCTAGAATCAAGTGAGATTCTAACGAGATGACGCACTTCAGGATAAACAGGATAAGTAGCATAAAATAATGCCTCCCTAATAGTCTAGACATCTTGTGCTTGTTTATTAACGTTAAGAAGCCAACTTAATTTTGTAGATCCAAACTTAACAGTAGGGATTTTTAAGAAAATAACTTGAACCCTTAAACCCTTATGAAGTTGCCGATGTTCAAGGGCCCCTTCTGTTCATTTTTTCTAAAGGTCTATTCTATTCTATTTTTCACCAGCAAGATCATGAAGTAACTTTAAAACAGAGAATTTCCTTTAAGATACGAGTAGAATAGTAGTTTACGTGATTACCTGCGTAATGACGGGTATTGCAACACGAGTGTATAATATCAATTACACACAGTCGCATACAGTAATATATCTACTCTCATCGTAGATTCAAGCGTCGTAAGGGATTTACAATATGGGTGTATATAGACTCTTTTTAGATAGAAATAATCGGTTTGAAATACATTTAGAAACGTGGAAATTTCAATCGTAGAAAGCAGCTTTGCCATTCAGTTTAACCTCGTTAACTCGTATGAGCCAAAACCAGTTTCTAACGCTATAGCCGAACTGCCTCTGCTGGCGAATTTGTATTAATTAAATGGATCCAAATGGATCGCAGACGGGCCGTCTGCATAGTTGTCTGTTTGTCTTTAAATCCACTCGCAAAACTCTCAATCTGGTTATGTTTAATTGAAATGCAATCTCTATTTTGATGAGGTGGGACAAAAAAGTAGATTAAGTTAGTGACAGTAAAAATAAATAAGAATTCTTAAATATAATTTGGGACAAAATAAAATTTGCTTGTAATTTTTACGTCACTGATTATATTTCAACTCAAACACACCTCTTATCTTTCCTGCTATCCAAGTCCAATCTTGAACGTTTATTTACTTGGGAGCTCAAAAGAAATAAAACCTTGACCCGAATGGCATAAGTAAAAGAGCAATATTACTGTCAAGAAACTGTCAAGAAAGCTGATCATCAATAGATGACCGTCATAATTATGTCAAAGTCATAGAAAACTGACATTTCTGACACGTCATATTAAGACAGGCATATCACCTAAGATCAGTTATTTAAAACAGCAACACTCAAGTTGCTTTTTTAACTTACCTCAGAATATATTCACGTGTAGGTATACACCTCTCATCTTTGCTGCTAGCCTAGTACAATCTTGAACGCTAACCCACTTGGAAGCCAGCTTAAGCTGCACATAGGTGCTAGTACTGCCGGCGCTACCGGCATAGGCCGACCATTAATTGCACAGGCCAGCTCGCACCGACCGCACCTACATCATGCCCTAGTCCTTGGTACGGTGTGCAGAAAAATCGTGCCCCGCGCTCTCTCCGACAGCAGGTCATTTGTTAATTCGTTGAAATATGGTGGCAGGCGACGGCCATTCATTATAAGGCCGGCTCGTTTGCGCCGCACGTGTGTTGTAGCGTTTGCAGTTAAATTGGACGGTGAATGGGTTATTTTTGGCGTTATGGGTGTGGTTTGAAGTTTTGTGAGTTCATTTTGTTGTGTCTAGCAAAGGACTGATTACGGGGGCTATATTTAGGAAAGGCTTTGTTCGTTTAGCAATGGACGTGTTTCGGCTAACATTAATATTATGTATGAATTATGTATTTTTACTTTTTTTATTAATACTTTAAAATACTTTAGTACATTTAAGATTTCATTGTCTTAGAAGAGTATTTTGAATGGCAGATATACCATAAGTATGGAAGCCAGAATTTTTAGTTTCTTGCAATTCCTATTGCCGAAGTGTGCTTCTCTTCTGCCATGAACTGCAAAAGCGGTGTTATTGTCACTGACATCATTATATGGGTCAATTTCAACAATGCACGATTTTATGCCAATTTAGGTGGCGAGATGAAAAGTAATATTTTAGGAAATTTTTTTTGCTGATAATTTGCTAAAAAATATTTGAAATTGGAATTTAAAATGGGATGCTATTATTCGTAAAACTTTAGAAGATATTAAGAATAATAATTTGAGCTGACTTTAAACGCCACCTAAATTTGTTTTTTATATAATTATTTAAATTTGGATATTATTAACTACTAACAAATTCATTAATAAAATATATCTAATAAACCGAAACAAATTTCAGTAATTAGCTTTTGTTTTTATTGATCATGTGCAAAATGATAATGAAACAATCTTGTACTCAGTAATGAATTATCTTCTTTTAAATTAAAATTTATACGTAATTATATAACCCAATATAAACTCAGGTTAACTCTCTAAAAATAATAAATAAACAAAAAATAATGATATTTAAATTTTATAAATTATTCCTTTTTCGTTCCCGGTCTATTATAACCTTCTTGAGATGCAAGATATTTTTTTGCGTTCACATACAGCATTTTTTTCCCTTCCTTCGTCTGCTTCTTTTTAGGCATCGTTCTAAACAATAAATTATAAGTTTAAGCGCAATAAAAAATCAGCTTGTATGCTTCGTTTATTACAAACTCTGAAAATTTTAAATAGAAAAGCTTTATAAATAAGGTTTATGCAACGAGTTAAAACAACGAGAAACTTTTTTGTAATTTATAAAATTGTAATAAAATTTAAGAATAATGGCAAAAAACGTTAATTAATCATTTAAAAGGCGCAAAATAAGCCAAAAATATGCAATGCCCACCTTAAATTGCGCCACCAAAATTGGAAATATGTCAAAATGGTGCTCTAAAACAAATAATCCTAGTTTTACAATTTTAAAATATATGCTATTGGAGAAAGACAACAAAAGACTATCCTAAACGTTCATCTTTCAATGAAAACCTTATTAGAATAAACATATAAATGAGCCACCAAAATTGGAATTTTTTTGACCCCATGCCAGCGGAGATTAGTACTTACATGATTTGCTGGAACTCGGAGGGACATGACACATCATTATTTAGGTACAGTGTTAGATGGCAACCTAAGTGACCAGGAAGGGAGAGGCGGCGGTGATCAAAGCGTTACGAGTAAAGTTATAAAGGTTTAAAATTTGCCCACCCGAATGGGTCCTCGCGCGCGGACAAAATGTAGGCATCGGTTACGACTTATAATAGTACAAATAAATAATCGGTACATGTTTCCAAATATGCTATATCTTATACAGATTTAAGATATAGTAACCAAATAACGCATATGTAAACCTGTTACTCAGAAGAATTTTTTTTAATTACCAAACCACCACTAGGACGCGCCACCCAGTCTTGGTTTTAGCTATTTAAATATTTTTTTGAGTTATTTAAATTTAACACAATTAGGTAGTTTTACCAGAAAGCAGTGGGGAATAATGAGCTTTATAACATAAAAAATAAATTTCATTATATTTGTCATATATCACCTCGATTTTCAGCCTGGACACGAAAAAAAACGCGCTCAGAAATTGACCCATATTAGCCAACATTGCCCTAAAAAATACAAGACACGATTATGTCTAATAATAGACTTCAGGTTTAGTTATTCTTCTGGAGTGAATGAAACTTCTTTCTGTTCACCCTACAACACAAAATTTGAGTACCTACTTTATTTTCACAAATTTTCATTTTCTCTGCTGACATTACTCTCGATGCAACCGCTTGTGCAATTGCTACAACCTGCACACTCTCTGTCTCTCTCTTTCGCCATCTCAATCGTATGGTCGTCTCTTTTCCTCGTGTAGTGCAATTTTATTGTTGTAGGTATTTAGGCCTGTAGCGACTTTTGTAGTAATTATTTTGTAAAAAGTGTCCAGTCCCGTGTATATTGTATATACAGTCAAGGTTATAAATATGTGTACACGTTTAGTACTTCACTTTAATCACTGTGACAATCATATATGGCAGTTTAAACATGACATTAAAATTAAATAGACAAGGTACTACACGGAGAAAAAAATCTAGTTACGTGTAACAGAATATTGTATTATATGTGACAACTATACACACATTTTACACATTAATATAAAATTCAACTTCTGTACAACATAATTTCTAGTACCTATTACCATTTACCTAGTATCGTAGGAAACAAATTTTGTGTAGTATACAAAATCTGTTGGACGCTAAATGCATATTTTACTCTGTAACTATTAGATAGTAACCACTACAATATCAAAGTTTTCGTGTACTAGAATATTTTAACTAGAATATTTTAGTATTAACAAAAATATGACTTGTTGTCATTAAAATAAAATCTGTTTTCCTACACCAGAATCATAACTACAATAAAATCTGGTAATATTGTAAAATATTTTTTTCTCCGTGTAAAATTGGTACTAAAATGTCCTTGACTGTACATTGATTTTTCAGATTTATGTAGTAAACATTGAGTAACATTGGTTTCAGGTCAGCCATCATTCAAAACTGCAGCGAAAACTGTAACTATGAGTATGGAATTCATAAAATTCTTAAATATTGTTTTACATTATGGTCGATTAAAAATAAATAAATTTACTTTATGAGTTGAGAAATAAAAAAAGAAAGATTGCAAGATGTGTTCATTTCAACACGAAATCGGTTAACAGAGGGGAGCTGTAAAAGGTTTTGGTAGCAGAATTCACCTGGTTGTTATATTTCAGTCGATGATTGGAATTTTCTTTTGACAATTGGACATACATCGTATTTTTGATAAATCCCTTTTCATTATTAAATTAGTATTATTTTCACGTGCTTTACCCATGCTTTGCCCCATTATACATCCTACATACCTGACCTTTGCCTCTGTACGAATCACTACAGTCTACATAGTATAAAACAAAGTCGCTTCCCGCCGTCTGTCCCTTTGCATGTATACATACATACGCGTAGATCTTTCAAACTACGCAACGGATTTTAATGCGGTTTTCACCATCAGATAGATAATTCTTCACGGAAGGTTTATGTATATAGTAGAACCCGGAGAGCGAAGCGATGAACGATATATATTCATATATTATATATATGAATCTATATGGTTGTTTATTTCTTCGTTTTGTGCAATAAAGTATTTAATTTTACATTAACTATCATAACTTTACTAGTATTTTAAATGCGAAAGTGATTGTTTATTTGTTTGCTCTTCATGGTTCAACGCTGTACCAATCGACATGAAATTTTGTACAAAAACAGTTTATTCCGGAGAGAAACATAGGAGTACTTTTTATCCTGGAAAATCAGATAGTTTCCAAAAGAAAAAGCGATAAACGACTCTTACGCGGACGGAGTCATCGGCTAATGCTAGTACTTACATTTTTTTTGATTTATTTAAATCAAACTTGTGTCTGTATTCTCCCGTAAACCCATAGGCATTAAGCCTATTGTACATAATGGCCCTGTTAAGCACATAAGCGTTTATGTAGTGTATGAGTGCCCATTGCCATGCTACGCACGGCGGCTGAATGGGAAATGACCCGCGGGTACTGGACTATATGCTTTGCATATAATAATGCCACCTGAATTACGTTCACGATTCAATTGGTATATAAACTATGTCTTATTTTTACATTGTACTGCCTCACATTCAATTGACAGATTCTATGTTTTTTAGAGTTCCGTAGTCAAACTACGAACCCTTATAGTTTCGTCATGTCTGTCTGCCTAGCTATCCGTCCGTCCGCGGCTTAACTCAGAAATTCTTAGTAGTAAAAAAATGTAATTTGGTATGAATATATAGTTACGCCGTCAAAGGGGTAAAATAAAATCTTAAAAAAAAATTTTTTAGGGTACCTCCTCTACACGTAAATTGGGGATGTTTTTTTTTTCTCGTCTACGTGTGAGGTGTCGTTGGATAGGTCTTTCAAAAATATAGTGGGTTTGCGAAAACAACGGACGACGGAACCCTACACTGAGCATGGTCCGATTTGCTCTTGCCCGGTTTTTTTGACAAGTATTTCGGATTTTTGTTTTTGTTTTAAGACTTTTTTGGTATAAAAAGTTATATGTTAAATATAACTTTTTATACATAGTTTTCATTCTCAAAACGCCAGAAACGCGATTGCTCTTCTACGTCACGAGTCATTTCTTGTTTTTTATTTCCAACTAGCTTTCGCCCGCGTTTCCGTCCATGTTGAAGTCGTTTATCGCTGCTTCCTCGGGAACTATCAAATTTTCCGGTATAAAAGTATTTTTTATGTTAATCCAGGTAAATAAACTATCTGTGTGTCAAATTCTATAAAAATCGGTCGAGCCGTTCTTGAGTTATAAATGGTGTAACTAACCCGACTTTGTTTTATATATTTGGATTGTAGGTTTAACTTCACGTCTACCGCAAAACTGACTTAACTGACTCAAGATGTTTTCTTAACTCTACATGTGACAATTTCACTTAAATTTTCAAGAAAAGTGGCGTGTCAGCTTAGCTAGACCTCTTAACTGACAGTTACTTGCATTTGGCGAAAAAATCCGTCATGGTTGACAACGCAAAATAAACCTGAGTATATATGAATTAAGGTTGACATTAGCTCTAGTTTTTATTTGACATGGCGTTGAAAAAGTTTAAACTTACTCCCTAACAAATTTCACACTCAATAGCAATAAAAAGAGGTCACTGTACTAAAAATGTACGCACATCGAGACTCGTTTTCATCACCTTTCGTTTTATTAGATGATTTGAATGCATATTTGAAACAAAGTAACCTCTTTCAAATGTCACAAATAAACAATCACAATTTCACAGACTCATCTGCATATTTACCAACGCCTCCTAGCAATGCTTGCTTGTATAACTTAAAAGGCCTTATAAACAACTAAACTACTAAAGAATTTTCAACCTTATTCTTTTGTTCTAAATTTCTAAATACTATAACAGAGTTAAGGGAGATAGAATTTTTAGATTAAGTAAGCAGATGTGGCGCCTTAATGATTACCCTTCATTGTTACTGCGATTTGAATATTGTAAAGACTAAATTGCCATGCATATAGAGTGGAGCCACTGAATAATTTCCAAGGGATCATTGTTATTTAGTGCAGAGGATAATAGGGCTTGTGATGCCATCGGGATACAAAGTGATTTATTTTTTAAGGAATGTTCCCTTTTAGTAAAATTTGCTACCTCAAATATCTAGGATACTTCTCCTCCAGGGGGCATTGGTTTGACTCACCCTGTATAAATAAAAGAGTCAAAATTTGGTGTGATTATACTAGTAGTGTTAACCATAAAATATAAATTAAAATGAAATCATACTGTATGGAAGTAAGGAACCCTCGGTACCCTCTTTTATAACTAACAATGAAGCATTCCATTCCATCTTCTTTTCAGGGTTGGAAAAGATCTGTAGATCTGTTTAAAAAAAAGAATTCTGGCCGAGGGGTGTCATATTTTGGTGATTTTCTGTCCGTTGCCTAGCTGACACGGCAAAAGTGTTTAAATATTTATTATTTTAAGTTTTATAAGTATATTGTTGTGTGTATGTTACCTAGTCTTTAAGGTGTTTGTAAATAAGGCCCTCGTTGCCTGAACATTTTCAGTTTCAATTAATGTCCTTGAGCTTTAGTGCTCACTTACCATCAGTTGGCATGTGACCCTATACATAGGTGTACAACCTATGCCTACATTATGCCTTGGTGCACAAAATACAATGAATATATTACGCATAATTATTATAATTAAATGTCAAGCTACCAAACAAACGTTACTTGACATGAGACAATAGAAATTGCAAGTTTTCATTTAACTTCAAGGGAAAATCAACAAGTCTTACCTCAAGTCCCAATCCAAAGTTCCTGGGGATCTGTGACCTTCATCCGACAGGTAAAATCCCCGGGGAGTCAATTAGAGAACCGGTCCGAACCGGCACGGACCGAATCGAACTGGTATTAACCGGCAGACGGACATGAGATTCAAAGATCTTAAGATGATTATTTTTAATTTAAAAAATATATGGTTTTAAAATCTAGCAAATAAAGGACGGTTTTATAAAATCCATCTGATGTATATTTCAGCAGATGACATTTTATTTCAGCAATTAAAACTATTGCTATTGATTTAAAATTTACTAAGATTTATATACTCGTAGATATTTATTGCCCAGACAGATGTCTGTGGCATTGTAACTCCTAAACGGATGGACCGATTTTGATTTTGTTTATTTTGTTAGAAAGGTATTATAATCGAGAGTGTTTTTAGCTTAGTTTGATGAAAATCCGTTAAGCCATTTAAGAGTTATGAGCTCTGAAAGTAGAGGTCCTGATTTATTAGGGTTTTTTTTTTAAACTCGGTTAGGTTAGATAAGTTTAGGTTATTTTTCATTCTGTCTAAATTTTCAGAACTATTGCTGCGCGAGTTCAGCTCACACTTGACATATCTTCTTTCTGGTTAACATTTAAATACACAATTAAAAAGCTAATAAATATGAATGCGAAGCAATCACGCGAGAGATTAGTGTTACCCGAATTCACCCCTCCCCTTACTTACCCCTTCCCTTTTCACCCCTTCTGATAGTTATTGTCAACGCACCGACACGTGCCGAGCACGTGGTCGTTAGTTAGCCATTATTGTACGTTTTGTGCTACTTTATTAGACCATTTCACATAATTAAACTAATAAAGAGACGTGATGACTGGGTTTAGCATTTCTATTTAACCCTAATGTTTTTTTTTTAAATCACAGCTACTAATTTTCGTAGTGTATTTTGTAGGACTGTTGACATTGTCTTAGTGAAACATTTGGTT
Organism: Tortrix viridana; assembly: GCA_963241965.1. Classification (NCBI taxonomy): domain Eukaryota; kingdom Metazoa; phylum Arthropoda; class Insecta; order Lepidoptera; family Tortricidae; genus Tortrix; species Tortrix viridana. The sequence continues at coordinate 912,709 of OY725176.1, forward strand.
AACAATTGGCGTTTACTTCAGAGAAAAACAGTGGGCTTCCTCCTTTTTTGAAGTGGGTTAAATTAAAAAATATGATAACAACAATATGTTCAAATTTTAAGTCACTCAATTCCGAATACAGGACACCATTTCTTAAGATAATTCTTATTGTAGTAAGTAGCCTCAAAACCAAAAACATGCTGAGCTATGACTATTTTTGCATCATCAGGCACTACCTCAGATATATTTTTTGTAATGTTTTGTTTGTTCTGCCGTCCTAAGCTAAAAGGCGATATCTCAAATTCAATAGCCAAAGCAGATTCAGTCCTCTCTTGTTAGTATTGAAGTAGCAATTGCTACAGCAGTTTTGTCTGAAATATCGCATTTTAGCTTAGCAGGGCAGTGTTAACTTGTCCTTTCCTTCTGAATCTTAGTGATATATATAAAATCTGTGGAATTACTCTTCTGGCCCATAATATGCTCCATTGACCAGATCTAAAGAGGTACCATTATGAGTGACCAAGTTAATAGAGAAGAAGAAAGGACGATCGGCGATGAACTGTGGGAGCATGTTGCGGCTCGGGTTAACCATGCCACGATCTGGCCTATCTGCCCCCATCATGTCAGCTGTAATAAATAAATGAAGATGAGGAAAGAATCTCAAATTGACCAAGATCAGTCTCGGGTTGTACTATGGGTACCAGATATCAACACTTATATGCATAGAGATACATCCAAAGTTCAGGAACAAATCTTCTTCTTCTTTTTCTTTTTCGTCGTTCCCTCACTGTTGAGGATCGTGACCACACATATGTCTCCACTCAGTGCGGAACAAACACTCGACACAAATATTTGCTTCTACCAGAAAATCAAACCCCACTACAGGTTCACTACCAACTAGGCTAATCACATAATCACATCGTCAAATAAACCTACTTAGTTTTAAGGTGCAAAGATCTACCACTCTGATTGGTGAAGCGAATCGCAAGCATCAAAAATCAACCAAACTGCCAATCAAAAGCAATTTTGTCGTAGTTTTGAATTTGAGAACTTGCTTTTATTGCACCGATCACAACAATACGGTAGAAAACTTTGTAAATATTCAAAATTTACCTGAAATACTCTAAGACTAACTCTCTTATTCATAATCGAATAATAACTAAAGTATGCTTGAAGTATGGTTTGTCCTTATCTTTCATTGGGACATTTGAATCTGACAGAAAGTGACAAAGCATACTTTTACTAAAATAGGTTTGTTGTGCGTTTATGAATAAGGGGGTAAGAATACGACTTTCCCCCCACCTTTCTTTAAAACTACGCTCACCTTGTACGCCTGGTTCAATGAAACCTCTGTGATTTCCCATTTCGTCAATATCTATGAAAACTTTTTGTTTAGCTTTACTGACGTACATATTGTAGGGGTTTTGTTTTATCAAAATACCGTTTAGGTCGCTTTGTGTGTCCGTGAGAGTTAAATTGAGACCGAACTGAAAAACAAAAGATAGGGATAGGATTTTTGAAACATTTATTTTAATTGAGTCTTAAAGCATAGTTTTAGTACCTAATCAAAGAAGGAGGGTGTTACGTTTGACAGCTATGTCTAGCGGTTTATTTTTGTCAGTGGATTCGTAGCTACTAAACAGGTAGACTGATAGAAAAGAAAAAGAAAAGAAAGAAATAAAAACTTTTATTTGTGACAAATATAAACAAAGGACAGAGAAATACACACGAAAATAATATAGGTATGGGTCACGAAATGGTCCCAAGTCAGCGTAAAGCGTAAAATGCTGGGTAAAGTCAGCGTTGTTCTTCCGTTGGTACCATCATGTGAAACCACGGATGGTTACAAACTTTGGAAGGTAGGTACAAAAACCAAAACAAGATATAAATTACAAAACAAGAGAAAAAAAAAAAAAAAAAAAACAAGAATAAAAATTCGCATGCTGCCTTTTATACCCTGCACGGCTAGCACATCTGCCCGCGACTTGCGCGACAAGCGAGAAAAAGCGCGACATAGAGCTATCTCGCGAATCGGTAGCATAACACGCGCGACATAATTTGGTGACTCGCGGTCAAACGTCAAAGTGACAAATCTTTGTCGCTTGACAGTTAAGGGCGACATACTCTCGCAACTCGTAGCACAAGTGTTCATAAGGCGACATAATATCTCGCTTACCAACGTCAAAAAGCGACAGATTGTCTTCGAGCTTTCAAGCGCGCGAGATATATCTCGCTCTAGTCGCATCTCGGATTTTTAATAAACGTTATGGTTAATCTTACCCCATTTAAATAGTCAATGTAAGTTTATTTGTTCACAATTATAAATTTGCTTAAATGCTATTTGTATCATCCGTTATTTTAACGTAGTTTTACATGTGAGTAGTGACGAAGTTTGTAATTTTTCAGGGTGGCATTTTTCTCTAAGATTTTTCCTTTTTCGGGACGAGAAGCTCCGACAGAGGAAAATCCAAAGGAGGAGGTCAAGGGATGCCAACAACCCCTTCGAGCTGCTAGACAAGGAGTTTCAACACCTGTACCGCATCAATAAAGATATGGGAATGTACCTTTGATAGTCAATTGGGTACCAATATGTATACAGTCTCGATAAATATGTATACAGCCCTTATTACTATGGTAACTAAGTTTACGTTAACATATTTTTGCAACTTTGTGTGGATATTTATTTTTGCTCTCGACTTAACAATGATATGGGAATGGATGATAAGATGTATCCATATACGCAACTACAATAACAGGCATAGGGCATCAACAACATTTTTTTATAAAAAAAAAATCAATAAGTATCACGGGTCAATCTTAAGGCTTGCCGTTCACTCAAAAAACGAAGGGAAAAGCACATTTATATTACCGATTCAGTGTTGCCATAAAAGAATATAGCATTAGTAGAATATATTCTTCATAGAAGGCAACACATACGTCCCGCCCGCGAGATAGCTTTCTCGCTTGAAGGGAATATCTCGATACGTCAAGTTGTGCTACCGAAATCGAGAAAACTGACAGCGGAGAGAAAGAATTGACAGCCGCGATAAGGATTTCTCGCGCCGCGAGCTATGTCGCTTGTGCACATGTGCTAGCAGTGCTGCTCTGCTTGGCAGTATGGGCAAAGGTCCCTTAGCCTTAAAACGTCTGTTTTGCTTGACACAACTTATCTTATCTATTTTATTCTTTTGTTTTGATGCAAAAATAAAATTTACAGATTATACTGGATACTAACATAATAATAGCGAGTTACCTACTTAAGTATACGATCGAACAAGTAATCAAACCAAACAAAACCAATAAATTCAGTGTATGAATCGATAATCTACTGTGATCGTGTTTATAAAAGTACGTGATCTCAGCTATGGTAATAGCGTCCATGACCACCGGCAATTCAAAAGAAGCGGTCCGTTGCAGGCCTTTAGAAAAATTAAATCTCGAAATTGAAGGCCCCCATGTTAAATCTATTAAACACTGGTTACGCAGCTACGAAAGCGCGTAATGAAATCGGTAGAAAGATGCCACTCACAATGTGATGTTGGTAGAATTTAGTAGGTACCTTACTAAAAGAACCCAACTTACCATTTTTAAATATTCCGTCCAATCCAAAGCCATTTTTATCCTAAACCTCGGTAGAAAAACATCGATGGTTTCATGCTTCATTCTCTTCTTAATACTTCCTATGGCGTCAGGTTTTTGTGACAGAATGCTAAAGAAGTCCGTTATATTTTTATTTGTGTCGGTGACGATGAACGTGGCGGTTAGACCAGGAACAGCTAAGTGCAGAGAGATTGCCTGAAATATCAAAGAGTTTTTATATTTTTTTACACAAGTCTTGTATAAATTGTGGCACATACAAACAGAACTATCAACATGTCCTATAATTTTCAGTCCTATGCTATAGTTGCAAAATTAAATAATAATCATAAACATACCGAAAACAACTCCGTTTCATCATTAATATAAAGGCATGCCATGACAGTATTCATCATTGGGGTTTTTATAACCGTATGGTTTAAAAGATGGAAAGTCTTCCGGACCGTTTTCCTGATATTAAAGCTTTGCTCCCACGTGGGCTAAAACAATATAAAAAAATTGCAAAAAAACAAATATCACAGTACCCAACGTAATCAATTAAATCTTAAGAGAATGAGGCTGATTTCCGTACAAAATGCGGTAACGATTCACTCCCCTTAAATCTGGTCCGATTTTTACGATTTTTGAATATGCTGTAGATTATTATGTTATTAAAAACTAGATCTGTACGTTCCTTTCCAAGAAACATTTTCTTTGAAAGGAAAAATTAAAAAAGAAACTGTTACCTACAGACCTATTAGTCTTACTATTATTATAATATTATGCGAAAGTTTGGAAGGATGGATGGATGTTTGTAACTCAATCACGCCAGAACGGCTGAACGGATCTGGATGAAATTTGGCACAGAGATAGATTATTTATTTATTTATTTATTTAATATCGTTAGCAACGTTTTATCAAGAAAAAATGGACCCAAGGGAGCAGCTATAACACTTCTATGCGGACGGAGTCGCGAGCAAATGCTTGTATTCCATAATAACTCCAGAAAATGTCATTATTTAAAGGTTAATAATGACATTTTGGGGACATTCATTATTTTTCTTTTAATATTATTTTAGTTAAATTTTTATGTAGATTTAAAAAAAATACTTACTTTCATGTGAACGCCATTAACCAATAACATTGACGATTTTTGATTAATGTCATCAATATCTAAAACATTCACTAGACGTTTGTATGTTTTTGAATCCATCTGCAAAATATATTATAATAGGAGACTATTTAAATATAAAAAAAAACTATTATTGATAGATGTTATACACGCAATATATTATAGACTACAGGCTTAGGTATTCTACAAAAGTAAAACGAGAAGGAAGAGCAAACCTAGCAAGACAAACAAAAAAAAACACTAATATTAGCAAATTTTCTAAGCATACCAACAAAACCTACTTCGTCGTGATATTTTTCCTTTTAAATTCGTTATTCGTTTTGGCTGTAGAGGGGCACACTTGACTCTAACAAAAATTAGAGTCTTTAAAGCTCAATATTTCACAAATAGATGCCTTAATCGAAAAATTGTTTTCACAAACCAGCAATATTTTTTTAAGACCTATATGAGGTAAGCTGCGGACGGACGGACAGACGAACGGACATGGTTAGGTTGACAACGGAACCCTAAAAATGACAATGCAAATATAAATAACATCTATATACTTAAATAAAAATCAATTGCCAAATGTATGATATACTTATAAATGTATGATATGATAAAATGAATGCATTGACCTACAAATGATTTATGTACTTTACGGACACGAAATTTTTTTATGACAATTTTATTTTTATTCCTAAGTAGTATTTATATTATGTATGTCAGAATTCTCAACGAAACAGTCTAGGTTCTTAATAACATACATAATATTTTCATAAATATATTGGGATGCTACTGTTAAAATATTAATTTGTTTAAAAAGTTTTCTTAATGAAGTTCTCTTGTTGTCAGGACAAGGTTTGTAGGTGATTTGGAAAAATATTGTACATAGTAAGGCGAGCTCAATTAAGAAACAAGCGAATTTCATTTTTGTGTAGGTACCTTACGAAAATTAGTCATACATTCATATGCTTAATTTTCGTTACACAAAAATGAAATTCCTTAAATGTTGGTTTCCTTAATTGACGTCGCTTAACTATGTACAATATTTTTGCAAATTTATTTAATTTTTTTTTTTTTTTGGAAAATTGCTCCCGTTGCGGATTGCTAGTTTTCCAAAACAAATCAGAAACTTATATATACTTTACCTCTCTATTGACAAAGTTAACTGAAGCCCAGTTGTATTGAAACCCAAGTTTTGACACGCTGACTCCATACAACGACGAGTCGCCGAAAAACGTACGATTTACGTTATCCGTATAGTTTACATAGATCTTGTTGAACAAGGTCATGTCTGTTTCAATTACTTTGTGGAGATAGTTAAAGATGTCTACGAAACATTTTGTTGCCTGAAATGTTTTTTTAATTGAATGTCTGGAATAATGGTTAAAGTAACCTTATCTAAAGACTGAAAGACTTTAAAAACCTTTTAAGATAAAATTAAATATAGTAATAAAAGTTAAAAGAAATCAACTGAAAGGCTATGAAGTCATTCATCTCAGCAATATAAGTAATAATGCTGATTTCACACGAAGCAGGACAATAAGGCATCCTATCCTATATATATCCTTGTCTCTCTCACGGAAATCTACTGTCATGCCTCACTGCTCCGGCCTCGTGTGAAATCAGCATAAGAAATGTCATCGATGATGCTTGTCCTAAAAGCTGTTTGGAATAAAACTCAGAAAAAAAATGTAGTAACATTAACGTTGTTTAAAAATTGAATTTAAATTCAAAAAGTAATAAAGTAAAGAGAGTTGGAGACTCCCGATTACCCGAGCGCTTGACGTCAATTAAAGTCAATTAATTGTCATCTTTATATAATGACAAGTACAGTTGTATATAACAATTGCGTAACGTAGGGCGCGTAGGGCGTTTGACGGATAAAAAATATTGAAATCGAACAACTGATTTCCGAGTCTAACATCGTTGGCGAAACAAAAGCACATCGACTTCGCTGGCTCGGCCATCTTGAGAGAATGGGAGAGGATCGACAAGCCAAGAGAGCTTACTTGAGCTAGCCAATTGGACGGCGTCCAGTCGACCGCCCCAGTATCGCTGGAAGGATGCTGTTGAGACAGACTTGCGCCAACTTCAATGAGGTGACAGCTAGGGTGAAAGTGGCACAGGAAAGAGTGAAGTGGCGTGCTCTTGTGGCGGAGGCCAAGACTCATTTTGGCTCGCTGAGTCAGCAAAGTAAGTAGTTATTAAGTAATTAATAAACACCAAAAACAATATAAAGTTCTTCTTTTTCCTTATTCTTTTTTCTTGTTCACAATTCTGGTAAGTACTTAGGTACTTTGCTGATATTATGGCAGCCTAATCACGGTGCTATCCTAATATTTTTCCTAATATAGAAATACGGTTATAAAAAATATCATAATTAAATAGTTAATGGTATATAATAATTAATGACGTACGTCGTTAGGTTTCTCTAATTCTAGAAAGGACTGCAGTTCTTTCTTGGTTTCTCCTGTGGCTACTGTCGCTAACTTGCATAATGAGAACCGGAATAAAAACGGAGCTAATGCTACATTTCTGCCTGGATTCTGCTTTAAAATATTCTGAAAAATAAATTAAAAAAGTATCATATAGCATGTTTTTTAATTTATTAATATAAGGCAATGAAGTCTATAAAAGCAAGCCACTAATTCAAGCGACTTGCTGCTGTGGAAACACCATAAGAGTTGTTGAAGATGAGTCGCACAGATTTAACGGTACATGTTTATTCGTTAATAAATATTAACCGTTATTACACGTAAACAATAAAAGTACTTTGTAGATACACAAAAATTCTAACCACACCACACTCACCAATGAAATCCCATTTAATGTATAGTGCCCAGTAAAATTCCTTTCCCTTGACTCCAAACACCAGGCCAATCTTTGAGTTAACAAAAATACAACTGAAACTGCAAAATATGATATTGAACTACCTACAAAAAAAAACTGGGCAAGAGCATGTCGAGCCATGCTCAGTGTAGGGCTCCGTCGTCATACTACAAATACAAATAAAGTGCACCGGCAAAAAAGCGTATCTTCATGGCACTCACGTCCTTTTGTTGAGAAGCGCAGTTTTTCGGCAATAACTCAAAAACGGTATAAAAAGATAAAAAAAGATAAAATATAAAAAAATATATTTACTGCCTTATAAACACTCAATAACAAAACAGATTTATTAATGTTTTGTTTTTTGAGTGTTTAAAAAGCAATTTGCCTTTTTAAGGCAATCAATATTTTTTTTACACTCAACTTACTTACTTAATAATTAATAATAATGTTTTACTTCGCCGAAATTTCATTTCATCGACAGACATTTCCACGTGCAGGAGTTAGAATATTTTGGTGGGCACAGGTCTAACCTAACCTGGGTAAGGTTAGATGCTTAAGATATCCTGAAAACAATAAGGTTTCAGCAGAAATTAGCTGTCGATAAAATGAAATTTAGTGAAACGAAATAATCACTACATACTCGTAGTATAAAACAAAGTCGCTTCCCGCCGTCTGTCCCTCTGTATGTACGCTTAGACCTTTCAAACTACGCGACAGATTTTAATGCGGTTCTCACCATCAGTTAGATATTTTTTCACTGAAGGTTTATACATATATATCCCCCTAGGGGTAGTATATATATATATATATATATATATATATATATATATATATATATATATATATATATATATATAATAGTACCCGGAGCAAAGCGAGGGCAGGTCGCTAGGGCGTACTATAGGGTCGAGGACTATCTAACGGACAAAAATGCTTGGCCTAAACCAGAAAATTAACTAATGTTTAATGTTCAATAGCTTACCTACCTACTACTCGTACATACCTCATAAAAATCATGTAAACGCTGTATCTTGTCTAGGGGACACGGTTTATGTAGGAAGACATGTCGAAACTGTTTTTGGTATATAATTTTTTTTTCTCTCGTAATCATTCTGACATGTTTTCCTGCAAAACTACGCAGATATTTTATATTATTTTTACAGTTTTATATAATGCTAGAATAAGTAGTGACATTTCATGCGGCGCTTCTTCTCAGCAGTGGTCTCCTCTTGGGAAGCGCTGGTAGATTTTGACGTGTAAAAGTGCCCGTGCGGCCTACTAACTGAATAAATATCTTTTATCTTTTTTTTTATCTTTTTATCTAGTATATATAAAAATATCAAATGAGTGTCTGCCAAACAAGGGGACACCGTATATAAACTTGTGAAGTGAAATAAAAATACGTATCATTCCAAAAAGTGTCCAACGAAGTTTAACCTAAAACGAAAAGCGTGAAATTAATAAAGAATTGTTCTTACCGAGAATAACTGAAACCATTTCCTCGTTTGAATGCCAAATGATATTTTGTAAGAGCTGTAAAATGCTTTTATTGTGGAGCAAAACAAATATAACGTCGATAAGACCGCATGCCGCTGTTAAATCGATGTGACTTTGTATGAATTATGTAAAATATTATCCCATCAAAAACATTTATGTAAAAAAAAAAGTCAAGTTCTCGTGTTTCACTAAAAGTAAAGATATTTAAAAAGTTGCGAACTGAAACACGGCTGGCGATTAGTTTGACGTGTTGTTACAATGTTTAGGGTTTCGTACCCGAAGGGTGCCCAACAGGACCCTATTAATATGCCTACGCTGTCCGTCAGTCTGTCTATCCTAACTATAAAGAGCTGTATCTTTTGAAACGTAATAGATAGCGGGTTGATTTTTTTTTTCAGAATAGGTATGTGTTACGGCGGAATTACTAACAAATATAAAAAATAAAGTGAAATAATAAAGGGGGTCCGCATACAAGAAACGATTTTTTTCAACGTATTTTTATTTTTGTTCTATCGTAAAAACGGTAAAGGGTCATTTTCAAATTTTGCACAATATTGAAAAAAGATCCTTAGTATTTGTGTCATATTTGTAATATTACAAATAGTAAGAGTGTAAGCTTCAAATTTGGTGTGATTATAGAACAAACCATATAGAATAACAACAAATACTAAAAACCAGCCAAATGTGTATGGAACCCTCAGTGCGCGAGACTCGCACACTATGACACTCGCACGAAATCATAATTTATTTAAATCGGTTCAGTAGTAATTAGAGTGGAACATCCGATTTTTGGGCACATTTATACATACATATGATACATAGAAAAAAAAAATGAAATCACAAAAAAAAATTACCTTTCGCTCAGTCGGGTCGGTAAAAAGGTTCATGATAATTATTGTAACATACACTATAGAAAACTGCGGAGTTACTGTTTAAGTAATCTGTAAAAATATCAGGTTCCTAACTGCACGTGGGACGAAGTTACGAGGGTAGGAAATATGGCCTAAATAGATTCGATATATACGATTCGATTAACAATGCAGTATCACTCGGCTTTTTATTCGAACTTGGCCGGATCTCTGCCGTGCGTCTACACGTCTAGATATTAAGAAAAATAGCGGTTTTAAGGAATGCGTTTGTTATATAAAGTGTTTTTTATCATTAATAGGTATTTAGAACTGCTATGTTATTCTGTTAACACAAACGTCAACCAGTTCTAGGTACTCAGTCGATGAATAGCCAGCGAATTTACATCGTCCGTCAAAGTGGGTAAATGACATTCAACTGCCTGCACATTCATTTAGTCGCTGGTTTCTCATACGACCAGCTGTCAAACTAGCGACTAAATGAAAGTGCAGGCACATCGTCGTTCAGTTCTACTCAGTCGATGAATTGCCGGCGAATTTAAGTCGTCCGTCAAGGTGGGAAAATGACATTCAACTGCCTGCACAATGCTGCTGCTTGAATGTCATTTACCCACCTTGACGGACGATGTAAATTCGCCGGATATTCATCGACTGAGTAGAACTGAATGACGTTGTTTTAACAGAATAACATAGCTGGGGCCAAAAGCCGTATTTTTTTTTTTTTTATAATTGCTATGTCTTCTATGATATTTACAATTTAACGTTTCTTCGTAGTAAAATATTATAGTATTTTTATAATAAAATATATAAATATCATGGTATAAGCATACTTGCACTCCAGCAATTTATATATGTAGATGAAATTTGAATTTGAAATTTATTTACAACTAAATATCGCATAATAACGAAAATGTCTACATTTTCTATATTTGAAACATTATTGAAAACATCAAAAAAACACTTTAAGTTACTCAGAGAAGGTAGGAAAGGATACTTCCTTTTAAAAACTCTTTTATTTTAAATATTGAAACATTTTTACATCCGTACCATTTCCAAATTGAGTACATTTCAATATTAAGAAAGTTACCTCCTTTCTGAAATGCAATAGAAACTTACGAATAAACTCGCAAGAGCCCCGCAACTGAGTATCTGCAACTGCCACTGATCAGCAAAGGATAGATAAGATAAGATAAGGTAAGAGAAGCCAGTGGGAGTGTAAAAGAAGATAATGTAACCGAGATCGGCGGAAAGGCTTTGACGGGAATCAAATAAGTCGCTGAGAGAGAATAGTAATAAAATTGAACGGCGCCTGCCCAGATGTAGCTGCGGATTTATCGCTCGATAAAGAACGGGGTGTACAGGGTAATAAATAAATAAATATTGAGTCTGTTGGAGTTGTTTAAAAGCCATGACTGTAAAAGACTGCTAAGGTAAAAGGCAGTGTTTTACACAAAACTACTATAATAATTGCAACCTAATTACTGGGTAATAAGGTTGCAATTGCTACAGTAGTTTTGTGTAAAATACTGCCTTTTACCTTAGCAGGGCAGATGAGCACAATCACTATTCCTGATATTACAAATAACAGATACAAAGGAGGCACAAACAAAAATTAAACAAAGAACCCTGTTCAATTAGTCTGCCTTGTTTGTGGGCTGTGAACGCTTCCTTCAGCGCTTTTTAAGAACACAGCGCAAGAGTGGTATGTTATATAGCCGCTACTTGGCACCTGTGAATCTCCTGTTATCATCAATGTCTCCGTGACGGTGACCACGGCATAATTAAATATACTAACATTTAATAATTATCACATCTTTGGGTGCTTCGGAGCCTGACCTCCTCTGCAGCAGCACACAAGTGAGTGTTCCAGCTCATAACTTCTTTGCAAGGTCAACATACAGTCCACTCCTGGGTATTTTATTCCCACAGGCCTATGCGGCATTATTTAATGGCTCAATAGATCAATAGCTCATATTCCAGCTAAAGAACGTGTTCTTCAAACGGTCATCGGGTTTGTAGTTCTCTCAGCTCTAACACGTACGGTCTTATGTTAGCCTAACTTTCTTTGAACCCGAAAGCCTAAAATCTTTTAAAGATAAAGATAAAAGATATTTATTCAGTAAGTACGCCGCACGGGCACTTTTACACGGCACAATCTATTTACCAGTGCTTCCCAAGAGGAGACCACTGCTGAGAAGAAGCGCCGCAAGAAACTCAACAGTTAGTAATTTTTAAACAGTTGACTTATGACTAGTTATGCCAATAATAGTAATAATACTTATTCTAGCATTATATAAAACTATAAAAATAATATAAAATATCTGCGTAGTTCTTTGCTTTGCAGACTAAAATTGTAATATTTTCACGAAACATATTCCTATTATCGTTTCTCCCAGTGCACCTCCACCCCGTTGAGTCGTCTTCGCTCGCTTACACATTCGCCGAGCTGCATCCAATATGTTTCCTAGAATATTGTCCTTAACAGCTCCATTACTGCCCGATAGATTGCCGGGACCCACCGTTTTCATCTTCTCCCGATGAATATTTTGTTTGCACTACATCACGTTATTATATTTTTTACGGGCTACGTTGATACAAAATGAGATGTTGGTTGTTTCGTAAAAATGCTTCTTGGTAAAAGGTTGTTCTTTTTTAGATCAAAGATGTTTCAAATAGCATGTTATAATGAACGCCAGCTTTCTTTTGAGACAATTTTTGGATTTAAACAGTGCATAAATGACATTGTGTTAAAAGTAACAGTTATGGTAATAGAATGTGTGCTTTCTAGTTGTATAATCGAAAAAAGACTTTGAGATAAATTATAAGTAAATAGCATGACTTTGTTTAAAAAATAGTAAACAACAATAATATCTATTCAATAGCATTACACCCCTTTGTAAGAAGAAGGTCTTCTCTTTAAAGAAGAAGTGTCGCAACAATAATTATTCTGTTAATGCATCGTCGTTGTTCTACTCAGTCGATGAACATCCGGCGAATTTACGTCGTCCGTCAAGGTGGGTAAATGATATTCAAGCAGCAGCATTATGCAGGCAGTTGAATGTCATTTACCCACCTTGACAGACGACTTAAATTCGCCGGCCATTTATCGACTGAGTAGAACTGAACGACGTGTCAACAGAATAACATAGCTGAAATAGTAATTCATAGCGCAACACGTATTTTCTAATGTACAAGGCTCCAAATACTTATAGGTTGGTTATAAACATAATGTTTTTATAGATTTTTAGAACCGAGGAATAAATTTAATATGACTACTTCATAGCTCCTTAAACGCTAGAATAGCAAAACGTCGACGAGATCTAGCGCAGGTAATTTATGGTGCAATGTCTATTTTCGAGGATTAATAATTATTTGAAAATCACAAATACTAATACTTTTTGTTAAATATAACGGATAAACAGTGACTTTGACTTCAAACAGATGTCTCAACTAACGAAATAATAAAATCAACAATTACTCAACTAACAACTGGAGAACTTTATAATAACTTATAGCAATTCAAATTATTCACAAAGCAATGTTGAAGATAACCTTGAACTTCCATTTTCCTCACGAGCGCAACCCGCCATTTTCGCACACAATCCAAAATGGCGACTCGGCCGCGGCACACGTCTCCGCCAACAACATTAGAATAATTGATTAACTAAACGCAAAGAGAAATAATCGCGATTCAGCGTTTCAGCTACTAAGGCTGGTCGCACTAGTGCCTTCCTGCTTGAAATACAAAGCCGAGTAAAAATATTTCGTTTTGTTTATTTAAAGAGGTTTGTCAAACGACCATGCCGCTCCATTATTTTTCCATCTCAAGATAAATAATATCTGACAGCTATAAAACTTTCCTTTTCTTTTGTCATATGATGGAAAATGACCGAGTTAAAATTTATCTAACAGATAGTGTTATTTGGGGATGGATAAATCGGCTCTGAGACAAATAACACATAATTAAACACTAACTCATATCAAAGGATCTCTGTAATTTATCATCAGTAACGAAATTATTCGGGACAGTAATAAAATGCCATAGGAAAGTGGAAAAAAAACACACACAATTTTTGTGTCGCAACTACTTGAGTCTTTTCAGGTGGTTCTTTAAAAAAATACTGAAATGCAAGATTGACTAATAATCTTTAATAAAACTCACGACCATCTTTAAAGTAACATAGATGAACTATTCAAATGATAAAGAACATCTTACTGTTAGACCTAATATTCTTTACCTTTACATAAATTACCAACACTTTAAAATGTTTAGTTTATATTTATTTAGGTTAAGAACACCTAACTTAACCTAACACGTAATCAAAAAACAAATTTAAACATAACCTATAATCCTTTCGCGCTCAACTCTGCAGCCGCCCTAAACCTCCACCGTGCCAGGAAAAATGATTTATAAAAGCCAGCAGATCTTTCCCCTCGCTCGCTCTTTCCACGTATCCAATCTCCCCATCTTTATCTGTTCGAGTCCAATTTCACAGGCTGGTGACTGCTCCTGCAGGAACGCTATTCTACTCCCTTTATAAAAAAGGTCGTTTCTGGTACAAAAAGCCATTTAAAATTGGAACCTTATTTTTACGTATAGTAAGAAGATTTTTTAATTGCTAATAAGTTGAAGATTGGCTCTTTTGTTTTAAAAGGGCAGTAGTAATGCCTCCATTGATTAAGAAGCCTGAATATTCATTCAATTATTATGCCAGCAAGGTTTTCTGATGAAATCTTCGTGTTAGTTTACGCTTGAGGTTTTTGGTTTTATCATTATTATGTTGCGGGTAAAAAGTGTTGGTTATTGAGATTAAATGAAAACAGGTTTTATGAAGCAAAAATTTGAGCGAGAAAAGCGTATACCAATTTGATATATGACGCAAGAAACCTACTTGAACATAAAAAATACGGCGGGATTATTTTTTTTGCCTTTTTATAACTCACGCAAAAAATAATAAAAAAATACACATAACTAAATACTGCACAACTTACGAGTATTATGTTTACCAACGAATTTAAAATAAATTAATAAGAAATGAAAAGCCGTGGTAGCCTAATGGTTTGACCTGCTGACTTAAGCAGAGGGTCGTGGGTTCGAACCCGGGCTCGCACCTCTAAGTTTTTCGGAATTTATGTGCGAAATATAATTTGTAAATTTACCATGAGCTTTTCGGTGAAGGAAAACATCGCGAGGAAACCTGCACACACTTGCAAAGCAATTTGACGGTGTGTGCGAAGTTCCCAATCCGCACTGGGCCCGCGTGGAAACTAATGCCCAAACCCTCTCATTGTGAGTGAAGGCCTGTGCCCAGCAGTGGGACGTATATAGGCTGGATTATTATAATTATTATAAAAAGAAAAATCCATTGAACTAATAATCTAATAGCTATCCTTTTCATCGATACTGCACGTATAGGGAACGTTACAAATCATTTGACCCCATAACCTTCAAAACGGCATCAATTTAAAACCCACTCCGAGTTCGCTCGCATCCATCTACAGGGTGATACTATCTGGATCGCCAGTCTCAAATGAACGGATTAAGCGTGTGACCGAGCTTCACGTCACGTTTGACCGAATTGGCTCTTGACCAACCACGTCAGTTAAACATATAGTATGTTGCCAACCGTTATACGATTACTCTGTTACGAGACTAGAAATTATAGCTCAACGCGACTAGGTAGTATAATTTAGCTGAGATATTGTATAAAATGAAATGTGGAATAATTAATACAACATTTACCGTTATCTTGTTAACTGCTTGTTCTAAATTAAAACTTATGACATTATATTTAAAGAATATTTTATATTTTTTAACGTTGTTATGATAACGATTATGTTCTAAAATCTTTGGAAAATCAATTTTAGTTCAATATTAGTCCCAGTCTGGATCCAAAGGCAACACAAGCCGTGTCAACTAAACCTTTAATTATACTCTCAAATTTATTTATTTTTTTAGTTTTAGTTTCTAATATTTATAATTATTATTTCTTGGGTTGTACAGTAAATTAGAATTAAGTTAACAACCTCTATTCATTTCTTCTTCCATACAAAACATTAAACATACCTACACAAATTATACTTTATAAGATGACGCTTTTGCCAGAACAAAGCTGTAAGCGTGACAATCCTGTTTTCCATATCTCTCCGCCGGGGCCAATCGCCGTCCCATCAATCCAACGCTTGATCACCTGCAAAAAGTAAAGGAAGATCAACGATAACCCGCCTGGCTAATAAGTTTGCTCGCTCTTGCATGCCGGCCCGGAATTGGTCCAATTCCCGTCTCTTTAAATTCCGGGAACGAATTTTTTTGGCGCCGCTTCGATTTGATGCTAAGCGAGGTGGTGCGGAAGGTTTTAGATGCGACTGTTGAATCAAATTGCTTACTCGTTTAAGACATCTTATACTTATTTGATTATTGATACTGTTAGCACTAAAAATTAATTATAATAATAATTAAGAAATAAGTAACTTCTAACAGCTGCTGGTGCTTGTCCGCAGACATAAAGGAAGTGACTAAGTACCTTTACTTTTTTGTTTTAAACAGAGACAAACGGCTCCCCGGAACTATTTAAATGGTTTCAATGATGCAAAAATGTTAGGTTGGAAATATGATTGTTGAAATTTTATACATAGTAACATTACCTGTCCCGCGCCTTAGGAGCCGCTTATCTCTCCTTTGGGAACAATCTAATTTTCCAGGATAAAAAGTATCTTGCTATTTCCCAGTATAGTCTATCCTTATGCCAAATTTCAATTAAATCAGTTCAGCCGCTTAGTCATGAAAAGGTAACTAACAAACAAACAAATTGTTATTCCCTTGGGAAATATATATTTTCCAGGATAAAAAGTGTCATATAAATAAATATTAGGGGACAATTTCACACAAATTGACCTATTCTCAAAGCAAGTTTTAGGCTTGTATTATGGGTACTACGCAACGATAAATATACTATGATATAGAAATAAATACTTAAATATATAGGAAACATCCATAACTCAAGAACAAATACTCGCGTCCATCACACAAATATTTGCCTATACCGGGATTCGAACCCGGGACCGCTAGCTTCGTAAGCAGGATCACTACCTACTAGGCTAACCACGTCGTCAAATATCCTATGTCCTTCCTTCCCCGGGACTCAAACTAGTGTAACAAATAGACAGAGAAACAAATAAAGTTACTTTCACGTTTATAAAATTAGTATACATGGATGTCAACGTACATTTCCCTAACAAACATAGCTTTATTTTCAAAATATTCTTACCTGCTCGAACTAAACCCACACAAATTCCACCAGTCCACAAACTCCATGGATCTACCTTAAGAATTAGAATAACATGACAAAGCCAGTCCCCGTTATCGCTGTCCACTTCTGCCCGATTTGAATTTCAATACACTTCGGCTTTGCTCGGCAGCACGAGTTTTGCCGATTCTAATGTATGGTGATCTCTAAGGGCGTATGTTGTTGAATTTGGAAATGTTTTTGGAGAGGCTTAGCCGTGTTGCAGGTGAGGGTTTGTTAGTGACTTTGTTGCAAATATTGTTGTTGATAATAATAAAAAAGCCGGCGTAGAAATAAGGATAAAGAAAAAAGGTATGTAAAACACTTCGTAACAAATACCACGTCATGACCGTCGTAACATAATTACATAAATAACATGCGTCTGCAAACTGGTTCAATATGTATGATGACTATTATATTATCAGATTCATAATGTACAACAAATAAATAAATAAATACATATAGGGACAATCTCACAGCTTAATTACCTGCCATAACTCGATCAGGTTCTTAAATAAGTCTTAGGGTTGTATTTACATGGGAAAACGATGAACATATAAATAGTCCGCCATATTTTGTACCTACTTACTTTGTGTATTGTGCAATAAAGTTTAAATAAATAGCATATAGCGTTAATACTTTCAGTCTTTCTCTTTAATAGCTATCGGCTAATAACAACGTAGACTCAGGAACAACTATTCAAACCTAAGATCGCTAGCTTCTTAGGCAGGGTCACCAACTAGGCTAACCGCGTCGTCAGTATCCTCTTCATTAATAGTATCCAAAAATTACATTTCTAAAACATATCTGCAACAATATTTCAAAGCATTTTTATGTCACACCTGACAGATTCAACGCCCACACGTCAGTTCCCTGCCCATCAAAACGATTCCAAAAAATAAAATGTCCGCCTCGGTTGTCCGTTCGAAAACCTTAAACAATAAATCCATTGGCGTCCAAAGGGGCTTAGTTCCCCTTAGCCTGCCTCTTTGACAATTCCCTGCTCCTATCTTTTCGCTCGAGCAGCGACTTTATCTTCAACTCTATTGGCCCCGATGGAAAATGTATGGCGGGACTTAATGCTCGCCTCTGTATACGCTTATTTGTTTTTGCTAAGATATTTTATTTTGGGTTATTTATGGTGGGTTACGTCTAGATTGGGTGGCTCGCTTGTAAACTGATAGTTCGGGCCGTAGGGTTAGGTAGGAATGGTAAAATAAATTGAATGTTGATTCTGATCGCCGAAACCTGTTGATTTAAAAATCTTCCTTGAATTACACTTTGTTTTATTTATACGTTTTTTTATAGTTATTTAAGGCAAACAAGTCAACGGAGCACCTGGTAAGCGGTCACCGTCACCCATAAACATCAGCAATGCCAGCGGCATAGAAAGTTGCTGCTTTTCAATGAATACTTTTTTAAGTCGCAATAAAGAAACAAATTTAGAAAAAAGAGGTTGTAAAACGGGCCTTTCCTTTTTTAAACACATCGAACTCGTGATCGTCTGCCGAAAAATACGTTTTTAATTTATTTATCCTATTTTGATACTTTGTTACTCTTTTGTAAATTTGAAATCGATCAAACTAATTAAGAAATACTTTGCACTCACTATCAATGTTGACAATCAACTACAGCAACATATTTTTTGCTGGGTTACTGGGTGCTTGTAACACAGGGCTTCCTAGCCCAGGATCCAGGACCAAGATAAAAAGCTGTATGTTTTATGCCAATAAAATATTTTCATTTTCATTAAAACTTAATCACAAGCAAAACACAAGTATTCATTTCTTTATGCATCTAGTTCAAAGAGTCCAAAAGCCAATAAAAAAGTGCAATTATAATAATCGACGAAATAGTCTGACTTGCAGGGAAATGATAGGTCCTTGCATTGAATAGTCTCAGTCCCCCGCCGTCAATAGAATGACCAGGGGAATGAGAACTAATGGTAATGAGTGTTTGATTTACAAAATGGCTCTTTAGTTGCCCTTTAGCGAGGGGGATACGTGAGCTTTATTACATGCCATTAAAGGCTATTTCGGAATGTGTTTGAGTTCTAAAGGCTGTGATTTACTGACAGGTGATTGGTAGGCTATTATGGTATTGGTTTTTGTGGTAAAACTGCTTTAAAAGAGTGCGCTTTTAGCAATATTTTGCGTACGTAAACTGAATCTTCCTGTAGTAAAAACTTAGTAACAGTACCTAATATGCATTTAATAACGTTTGTTATCAAATTAAGGGCCGGTTTTTCCAATGCCTATATAAAATTATCTGGCCATTGTTATTGTTTTCCTCTTCTTTGCCATATTAACGATACGTACAAAGCTAAAACTTATCTGACAAAAAGCGTTATCTAGCGATTAAAAAATGAACCCTGAAAAAATAATACGTGCAAAAAATGTACCTATAAAAATCTAAATAAAAAAAGTAGTTATTTAATATTAAAGAAAAAAGTAATTGGGCTTAACTTAGTAATTTTTGTACGACCAGAATAGATTATCATTTAAACTATTTATATAACAAATTTCGAAAAAGAACAGTTGAATAATTTCATTGTTTTTCACAGCATATATTTAAATGAAAAAGAGGGTGATTCAAAATTCCACGCATGTCAACCACGAACGGGCTGAGGTATAATTTACAAAAATGTCACGCTACATCCGTCAGGGATATTATCTTTCTGATTAGCCATTTCCTCAATTTGATCATTTATTCATCGGATATGATATCTTATCTCGTTTTATTTGAACCTTGTTCAAATTACGGTACACAGTTAAGTGATTTGTAGATATTTTTAGCCTGTTTTTAACATGTGTAGATTTTTCGGTTCATAAACTTCGGAGATAAGGGGGGAACGGTCATTTTTTTAACATTTTTGGTTACGAATCAAAACGTGCGTCACGAAAAAAAAATAAAAAAATAGCTGTTTTGAAATGTACAGATTACGCTCTTTCATATGACAGAGTCATCCCATTCGCTATAATGAAATCACTTTCATTATTACCCCAATTCTAGACCCCTTTTATTTTAATTAATTATCATAATTATTTATAAAATTAATTTCTTATATTTATTTACTAAAACCAAATGCAAGCAAGCAAGTTATACAACTGTGCCAAATTTCAAGTTGATAGCTTGTTTAGTTTCTGAGAAAAACTGCTGTGACGTACAGACAGACAGACAACGAAGTCTCACCATAAGGGTTCCTTTTTCAACCATTTTGGTACGGAACTCTAAAAATGGTCAAATCGGCCGAGCCGTTCTCATGTGATGATCTTTCATACATGTGGCAATCGATTTAATTTATACAGGGTGTTTATAGATAACCAGTGCGCATGTATATTTATTTTCATAAAAAATACTCTTGGTATCCTAATATGAACCAAATACTGTAAGATTTAAACGAAAAAGCGGCTTAAAAGTTAATCATACGCACAATTCCGGCTACAATCCGCTCGCTTCTGATTGGTCGAATGAAGGGAATTAATCATAGCGGTTGGATTTTCTTTCTTATTTAATAAGGTCCCGAAGGAAATGACGTACGATGCTAAAAATAAATGATTATAATTGACAACTATTCAGAGCTTAGAATCTGCGTTTTGTTAAGCTGACTGTAGAACGTTGTAGTATGATGATAATTTTAAACATTACAATGCTTTATCTCTTTTCAATGTTTACAGCTGGGTTTGTGTTATACACAGATTTAGGTTCAAAATTGTCCCTTTTGGTTCTTAATAGTTAACGACTTGGGAGTTTTTAACTCGTATAATTTCGACACAAAACTACACCAAAAAAATTGGTTTAAGCCCTTAACTTTCTAGAACAGGAGAGAACCGTTTATGTTGTATTTGTTGTAACTGAAATAAAACTACTATTCGCAATTATTTCTCGTACATTGAACGCATGCAACTTTAATTTGAATGGTGGGGCGTGCTCTCTTGGATTATAAATAATTGCTGGGAGACCGAGCGTCATCGCTCGGGTCGAAAACAAAAACAACGATCCATAGCTGGGGTTCAGACCAGCAGTCTTTGCGTAGTAAGCCAACGCTCTAAGTATCAGTCTATTCAGACGGCGGCAGCCGCCCTGAAATTACGAACCATAATGCGCGGGAAATCTTTTTGCGTGAAAATACGGGGAAAACAAATTTTCCCCAGTTATAAGACCCAGCTAGATCGATTATTCGCCCCCGTTAACCCCACATACTGCATATATATATATATATATATATATATATATATATATATATATATATATATATATATATATATATATATATATATATATATATATATATATATATATATATAAACGAATGTTTCTTGTTGAATAATTAAGATCTGATCAAGCATCAAAACAACATAAATAGAATTGTAGCATTTAAACTATTCCGTTTGACAAAAAAACAACTGAGAATATTTCTAAACTAAACACTCTATTACTTAAAAGTAAAAGAAAACTCTTGAACATTTCAACAATTAAACATCATCGAAAAACAAACAATTAAATACGAAACAGACACGATTTACATTTAAAACGGAATCCAGTGACAAGTAGAAAGTAAAAACGTCTCGAAGACGAACGAAAAAAGTACATTTCCATGTTAATTTACCGCTCTAGGGGATTATTCTTATAATTTGCTTATTCGACTCTATACTCGACAGCCATTATAACTTGCTCCGTCTACCCATAAATACTGTACTGCTTTAAGTACCTGTGATGTTGGTAGTTCTGTACCAAAATGGGTAATGCATGACCAAAGACATAGGGAATCAACTTGGGGTAATCCGTACAGACATGCGGATCAGAGCCCTTAGCCAAGATGCCCATCGGTAACTAGCGTTTCTATTCGTTTCGTTTTTAAACCAATCGCGTCACTGGTAGATCACGTGACTCTCCGTATGACGTGATCTACCAGTGACGCGATTGGTTTAAAAACTAAACGAATAGAAAGGCTAGTTAGCGACGGGCATCTTGGCTAAGGGCTCAGGATATATTTGCTATCGAATTGAGAATAAGTTGAAGAATAACACCATTAAAACGTTAATCTCGCCGCATTAAGGTATTAGAAGAAATTAAAAGAACTTCCCAATTCTCCGACGCGTATTCAGATTCGAAACTCGGAACAATTTACATTATGAATAATAAGCCCAATTTTACGTAAAAACGCTTTTAAAATTGTGTGAAATGCTTTGGAGACTCTTTTTGTAAGTTTAAAAGCATCTTGTCATGTTTAGGGTACCGTACCCGAAGGGCGCCCAACGGGACCCTATTAATATGCCTACGCTGTCCGTCCGTCCGTCCGTCTGTCTGTCCTAACTATTTATAAAGAGCTGTATCTTTTGAACCGTAATAGCGGATTGATTTTTTTTTTCAGAATGTGTGATTGGGTGAATTTCAGGGCGTTTCAACCGCAGTCATTAGTGTCACCAAATATATTGACGAAATCAGTGACACTACAGCAACTTCTGATGCTGATAGAAACTACATCCCCGGTTCTGCTTCTGTTTACATCAGGAGTTGCTGGTAGGTGTCATTGATTTCGTCAATATATTTGGTGACACTAATGACGGCGGTTGAAACGCCCTGAAATTCAACCAATTACGGCGGATTTACTAAAAAAAAAGTATATTAATAAAGGGAGTCCTCATACAAGAAACGTTTTTTTTTTTTTCAACGTATTTTTATTTTTGTTGTATCTTAAAAACGGTAAAACATACAAGCGTCAAATTTGGTATGATTATAGAACTAACCCTATAGAATAACAACAAATATTAAAGACCAGCCAAATGTGTACGGAACCCTCAGTGCGCGAGTCCGACTCGCACGAGCCCAGTTTTTAAAAGAAACCGAGGAGATCCCGGTTGGTAAAAAAATCGTATCAAAATATTATTTTTGATTCTGTTATTGTTAAATGTATCATTAAAGAGTATGTTATAGGTTAAGTATGTATCTAATAGTAGGAAGCCGTCCACTGCGGGCTTAGCGTGCATGCACGAGATAAAATTTGACAGGTGCTAGGGAAATGAATACATCTATTGCATATATCTATCGTAAGAGTTAACGCTTAAGGCTTAAAATAAAAGTGTCCCGTCTTGATAAAATCGCTATAAAAATGTGAAAATCGCAATTATCGCTTAGTAATTAATAAAAGTCACACGAGACACTTTTAATTTAAACCTTAAGCGTTAAGTCTTACGTTAGAATATGGAATATATTATGTATTCATTTCCCTAACACCTGTCCAGGTATTCCCCGGAATCTGTAATTACTATTGAGTTTCTTGCGGCGCTTCTTCTCAGCAGTGGTCTCCTCTTGGGAAGCGCTGATAGTTTTTGACGTGTAAAAGTGCCCGTGCGGCCTACTTACTGAATAAATATCTTTTATCTTATCTTTTTTATCTCCACGACATGTTCGGCTTTGTTAATAATATGTATACAAAATTATTTTTCAATCTTCACGTTTAAAGCTTTTCCCGTAATCGCGAATGGAAACCGTTATAAAAATATTTCATACGTGTCAACACCATCTTGCCTCATTTTGCAGGGTAAAGGCACGAGTTACGGACACTCACATCACGTCTTTTCATAATATTTTATAAACTACAGTTATAACCTTGATGCATTGGATTGTTATTATCCTATTATATCGTTCAAAATTAGATATTTAAGTTTTCCGTTATATTTTTTCTAATTATTATTTTATTTAGTATGCAGTTTCTCGCTTGTTTAGATAAAAGTTAACTTAAGTTACTATTTCACATTTTACTAACTCGGCCAACAGATATAAGCTATTACAGATATAGTGCATATTTAAACGACATCGTACCTATTCTATAGGATAGGTGCGTTTTCGTTTAGCTGATAGAGATAGCAAGATAATTACGAACATTCATGCATACCGTGTTACTCTTGCTAATTTATTTGTAGTTTAGTAATAATTTAGTTAGTAGTAAAATTATGTAATTAATTTCAAAGCCGTGGTAGCCTGATGGCTTGACCTGCCGACCCTTAAGCAGAGGGTCGTGGGTTCGAACCCGGGCTTCGCACCTCTAAGCTTTTCGGAATTTATGGGCGAAATACAATTTGTAAATTTACCATGAGCTTTTCGGTGAAGGAAAACATCGTGAGGAAACCTGCATACACCTGCAAAGAAATTTGACGGTGTGTGCGAAGTTCCCAATCCGCACTGGGCCCGCGTGGGAACTATAGCCCAAACCCTTTCATTGTGAGTGAAGGCCTGTGCCCAGCAGTGGGACGGTATATAGGCTGGTTTTTTTTATAATTTCAAACACAATCACAAGTAATCAGTTCCTGAATATCCCATTAGCAAGGAGTCTTAATTCTTTTATTTTTCATGTGGTTAGTATCTGGGTTTGGGGTTTCAAGCGGGAAGACCAGATTAAAAACACAACATTAATTAACAATTTTCTTACTAAGTTAAATGCTAAAAATAATTGATGTCAACAATAGGCGCACGCGCCTTACCGGCATTCGTTCATACGTCAGCAATGGCGGGCGGAAATGGCGGCCCTGCCAATATCCGGCGGCGATAGTACAGCGCCCGGTGGATGGTTTTTATAAGAAATATTGTAAAATATTATGAAGGATTGAGTCCATTTGCATTTCATTTAGTTCGAATATTTAAATATTAAAATATTATTATCAAATATAATATTAGAAGAACTACAAAAAATTACCTAGTAATATGTATGCCAGATAATAATGACATTATAATTCTGAGAAATAAATAATTTAATACGTAGAAAACATAGACTTAGGAACAACTATTTAAGTTAAAGAGCGATATGCTGGTTTTAAAAACAAAATGGCGGCATGTCAATTAAACAAACATTACGTTGTACACGTAAGGTATTAATGATCCCTGTACATCCTAGCCCAGGTATTAATTTCATTATATTGTTATTTCCTCTTCTACTTCTGTTCCTTGTCTGCTTCATGTTATAAGTGTATACAATGTACTTGTTTGTGTTGCGTCACCTTCCGTGTCTTCACCGAGCGGGCCCAGCGGAAGACCAGCGCTGGCTCCACAGCCAGCACATGCTGAGCTGGGTCCGTTTCGCGACAATTTCTCACTATCTCTGTAATTTCTTTCCTTTTTGTGTTATTTTTATTTTTTTATTTTAGTGTGTTGTTGTGAATTAATGTTTTTCTTTCTTTCTTTCAAAGTTAAAAAATAAGCCAGATTTGTGACATCTAATAATAACATACGCTCCCTATGTTCAAATCGCTAGTAGCGAAGGTTAATTTGACACATGTTGATGTGACCAATGTCATATTCTAATTTGAGGTATCCTGATCTATCCGCGGTTTAAACATAGGGAGCCAGTCATAAATAAAGAAGAAAAAATTGCAATAAAAAAAATTATTACTTGTTTGGAAAATTTTGGAATTTGGTAAACAATTTAAGCTATGATTTTTATCCAACTTTGCTTAGTACTAAATTAGGCACAATCATAAACTCCGGCCCCTTGAGAGCCTTATATAATAGTTCTACATTGTGTTATAGAGCATTGGGGACAAATTACCTTATCAGCAGCTCCATGCGTCAGGAATTATCTGAAACTGGGAAATTAAACGTTTCGCAATTACATTCGGAATTATTTAGGGTTTTCAAAACAGTTTATGAGCAGATATTTTAATATACAGTTTAAAAATGAATAAATATCGGTTTTTGTAATTATATTCATCATCCTCCTAGCATTTTTTTTAATTCTTCGTCGGGGAACGCTTAACTATAATCCAGAGTTGGCCAGTCTGGTTATTACAATAAAGCAACTGTCATCTGGAAGGCGATTTTTGACTTTCGAGCGGTTGAAATCAATTGTGTTTGTCAACAACGGAGGATGTCAAAACAAATTAATAATGAATGATAGCAACGAAATAAATGGTGTGAACTAATTTTTAAGTAAATTTTCTACCGCTCGTAATTTTCAAAAATACGGATTCACCTTTTTAGCTCACTTTCGAATGAATATTTCGAGCGCTTGAAAGTCAAAAATAACCCCCCTGACCTCCGTAACCCTTGTGACAGGGGAACCAAACCAATTGAATCATGGTTACACATTTTGCCATCTAAATGTGCAGGTTTCCTTACGATGTTTTCCTGCACCGTAAGAGCATCGGTTACCACAATTTATTTTATACCACCAAAAATATTAATGTTAAAAAAGTTGTTATATCAAACATTGTATCGCATGTCGTTTAACTTTTTTATCTCAACCTTGTCTAGCTCAGCCCTAACTGAACAAACTTCTATAAACTTTAGATTATAGGTTTTATAGTTAGTATTAACTTAATTCTAAGAATATAAATAAAAATATAAAACTTAATCCTAATTTTATTTTAATGCTTTTTAAAATACGGCGCTGCTTGTCTGAGTGAGACAAAAAAATTTCGCTATACGCGTGATGAATACCAACCCTAAAGCTAGTACTAGGTACTTCGGAAGAAAAAGATGAATAATTTCACGTCAATCTAGTAAACTATTGAAGAAAAATCTAGTAAAAATACTATTCAAATTTTCACACCAGTAAAATCATGACCCTGCCATGCTCCAAGCATATTCATTTAAGCCTACTCATTGATTCCCATAATCGGCGTGCAATCATCAAATCAATGATTCCATCATCGAATCATGCGTAGCCCAATTGGCGCCATCAATATGGAAATTGGTTCAAGCCTATCTGGCAACTGGAACGAGGCTTAAGCTGTATTGCTACCGGTCAAAATGGATCCAGGACCTTTGAGTAAGTAAATGCATACGATTAATGTGAAGCTTGAGGTATTAGAACAGAATTTGTGATAAGTCACGTTTTATTTTTATTTTTATCTATTTCTTTGCACGTGTGAAACACAAAAACTAGTGTATAAAAACATTTTGGATTTAAACGAAGTTTTCAATGTGATAGTGAAAATATATACGAAATGTTAGAACACACTGCGGACTCAACATGTGTAGACGAGATAAAATTTGACAGGTGCTAGGGAAATGAATACATCTATTAAATATTCTAACGTAAGACTTAACGCTTAAGGTTTAAAATAAAAGTGTCTCGTCCTGACTTTTATTACCTGGACCCTTAGACAATATGCATTACGCTAACTAGCATTTTTATTCGTTTCGTTTTTAAACCAATCGTGACACTGGTATATCACGTGACTCTTCGTATCACGTGAGTGACGCGATTGGAATGGAACAGATGTATTCATTTCCCTAGCACCTGTCACATTTGCCTTGCCTTTGCAAGCCTGCTGTAAAGTTAACTTGCTGTTTCAGTCCGAGATTACTAAGAATAGGATTGGGGTTCGGATAAAGTCGGCTAGACACGCATAAGATCGTATAAGAGCGAGCGAGAGAGAAGTACAAACCCGAATCCTATCCTATTATATTCTACGCGCTGTACGGCGATTACGTTGAAGTAAAAATTAATTTATCAACATTTTAAAGACGTCAAACTTACTACAGTCAACATGCGTTGAATTGTATCAAATACTCTACTTAATATTTCATTGTCTAGTCTATCTTAATTTCATTTTGATTAACGGTCACGGTGTATTAAACAAATCGCACTATTATGATAGAAGAATTGATTTCAAGCTTGTATTTGTAGTTATTATTTACTCTGAGATGAAGTATTTCAGAATTGATTTCTTATATCTTTTTTACTTATACATTTTATAGCCTTCCGCCGCACTGAGTTACTAACTATATTACTGTACGGATTTTCGTACGGTTTCTACTAAGAGAAGGCTGATCTTTTTCCCGGCTACGGATCACCCAACAACACCAATTTGATCCACCACAAAGTGGTAGCTCGTAGCTCTGCGCCCCGTAGCCTCGTAGCGCATAGCCCTTTAATTTGGTATGTAAATGCATCTTTTGTCCGTGGACGGCGGCCGATGCCACTCTATAAATTTGTTCTGAAACTGCCCACCATTTTGTATGCAATTTTCTGTCGATGTGGGTGTGTTTGGGACTTGTTTTTGAGTGTGTTGTTACTATGTAATGTGACAGCTACGAGTACATACGTTACTTTAATATGAACTAGCGACCCGCGCGGGTAGCACTAATTATAATATAATATTTTTTTTCCTATTAGTAAAAACCGTACGAAAATCCGTACAGGTAGTTACAGAGAAGCCTAAATGAAGAATTATTGTATTTTAAATCACTCACAAGTGCACAGAATAAATAATCTATTATATTGCACTCATCACCCCAAGATAATCTATCTCCCCGGGTGCGTTTGAGTAGTTTTATTAAAATTTATGCTCTTTGCGAACCCGCGACCCTACGGAACCAGGCGTTATTAATGGTGTAGGTAAGTTTTTACATTTCAATTCGGCGGGTTTTTATGACCGTTATGGAAAATGAATACTCTTGTTTCATTTAAGGAATAAAGGAAGAAGAATGCTAGTTTTTAGGGTTCCTTCGGGTCCCTACTACTAAGCCTATGCTGTCCGTCCCTCAGTCCGTCTTAACTTTAAACAGCTGTATATTTTGAACCGTAAAAGTTAGACCGTTAATTATTTTGCTGAATATGTGATTTAACGGCAGATTTCCTAAATAATAACAAAAAAGTCAAAAAGTAGAAAATAAGGGGAGTCCAAATACAGAAAAACGTTTTTTTTTTTCAATTTTTTTTTCGTATTTGTTCTATCGTAAAATCAGTGCATACAAGAGTCAAATTTCGTATGATTATAGAACAAACCCTACAAATACTAAAAACCGGCCAAATGTCGGAACCCTCAGTGCGCGAGTTTGACTTGCACTAAACCGGTTTTTTTTGTTGTTGTTGTTTGGCAAATGTCGCGATAGCCTGTGGTCCAAAAGTTAGTTCTATGAGTTTGACGTTGACTTGAATGTCTTGAATATCTGTCTGTTCCTACATCAATACTGACATTGACAGCGATACATTTCTTAATGCTCTATAGTGTATTCTATATTTAAATAAATATTATGGGACAATTTTACACATTTGATGTAGTCCCAAACTACTTGAGCTCTAGGCTTGTTCTATGGGTACTAGACAACGATAAACTAAACACACTAAACTCAGACACTAAACACTAAACGAAAATAAGTACATATTATATTTTTCCGGTAGTGTTTAATATACAACTACTGAAAATCACACTTTCATGCTTATTATTTTTGATAATATTTTATCTTTTAAATTAATTATACAAAAACAAATATTTCAGCCTCGTTATCACGTGATCGCAAACAGCGCGTGACGTCACGTTCCTCTAAACAAACAACATTTTGACATAAATTTGCCAAGAAACAAGATTTGCGTGAGCCACAGAGTACTTTAGAATATACTAGTGTTTAGAGGATCGTGACGTCATAGCGACGCCATGACACAAGTTAGCGTTATAGCGGGAAATATTAAAATTAAATTTATTGGCATTTTAAATTAAGATACGAATGAATTTTTTTTTATATTTTTTTAGATATATTTCATGTATATCTATAAAATAATATATTAAAAAAATGGTCTACACACCTATTAAATAGAAAACAAGAATCCGACAGGAAATACTCGTGCTCCCGGGAATGGAACTCAGGACCACTAACTTCATAGGCATTTACTACCAATAAGACAATAAGACTAACCATATCGTAATCCTTATTTAATATTTTTTTTAAATACAAGGCTTAAATATGGAGGTAAAAACCATATAAAATCAATTGAACTGGCGTCATATCCATAGCAGCAGAGATAAAATTCTATCGGGCAGAAACAACGCCATTTTGCTAATGAAACTACCCGCGCTTAACCGCTCGAATTACTGGAATAATTGAACACATGCCTGTGTTTATTTACAGGTGCAATTAGAGGATTTCCAAACACGTATGAAAAAAAAACCTATAACGTAAAGAAGTTTGAATATTGATATACCTACACAAAAAAATGATGCGGAGGGAAGTGCCGTTTTGTAAAATGATTCAGAAATAATGATTTGGTGAAACATTAGCGAACCAAATGAGAAGGAAAGAGAGAGAGAAGAAACGGAAAAAAATAAGACAATACTTTGAGGTCTCGTATATTTCAATATATTTTTTTCAACATGAGTCATCATCCTAACAACTATTATACAGAACTATATTTTGTAATTTCCATAATTAAATAACAAAAGCTTTACAATATATTTTACGGTAAATACTACGGTATCTTAGAACTGGACTTAAACTATTAATTCCGAACCAAGCAGTTAAAACAGAGCGGCTGCGATAACACCGTACCTGTTCTTTGGAACAGTTACTTTTTATCTGCCTGATAACGGTTACTGGGTGGATTAAGAGTTTTTAGTCCGGTTGCGGTCTTGATTACGTAACGAAGAATACGATAGAGCAAGTGGCATCTAAGTAAGAAGAAATTATTTATGGAAACTACAGTTGAATTTTGGGTGGACCATTTTCACGCATTTTAATGTAGTAAATATATATTATTTTTCTTCCAAATAACTCATCACAAAAAGGAACAACACAGTTTTAAATATAGGCGATTATTGATCATTGTATTAAAAAGGTGTCATTTAACAAAAACATTCAATAATCAAGATAAATGAAAATACGCGAAAAGGAGCGTCCTCACTGAGAGCATTCTTACCCGAGCATTTGTAAACGAGCAATAATTTAAATGATGCTTTCTACGCTCGGCTCAACATCCACACCACTCGAATATTCGACACCGAATGCTCATTACACGCGAATGTTCTCAGTGAGGACGCTCCTAAATATAATTCTGTTGCCGGCACATATTCTAAGTATTTAAGAGTTGAAAATGACAGTAAACTGCCCAACTAAAACAAATTCGACCATCTCAATCCCCCATTACCAATTACCAAATAACGCGGAGCCACTGGACAAACAGTCCAAACTACCCACACCAAGTTGCCACCTGTGGTCCAACTTTGTCACCACAATTTAATTAGATATGGTAATGAACCACACCGGAAACGGCTCAGGCGGCGCCGGATGTAAATTGTTTCTGTTAGTTTGTTTTCTGCAGTTAAATCTTTAAGTTGGAAGACTGCGGGGTGGTTAAATATAAGTTACAGTGAGCTTATTTTATTCTTTAAGTTATCTTGGAACCAAGCTACTGTATTGTTATTAATTGTTTAATTTTGATTGTTTGATCTATTATTACTAAACTATATTCGATTTAGTTTTGTGTTAGATAATAAAAATGGATGACTATATAAAATACAAAATAAAAATATAACCAGTCAAGTGCGAGTTAGACTCGCGCACCGAGGAGGGTTCTGTATTTAAGATAATACGGTTGATAAATATGTATAGATTTGCGTATGCAATAAAGTCTATTTTGAGTTGCCTAAATTTAACCCAATTTCAAAAAAAATTACTCGTATTTCTCAAAATGTGTAAATTTTGAACACTATTTATTTTGATTTGCCCGTAAAATATAAATTATTACTATACGTCAACAACTTTTCAGATTTTTTGGGGGGACGTCATTTTTGGAAAGTTACGAGACGGTAAATTATAAAAAAAATTGTTTTGAAATGTGCAGATTAATCCCTTTCATATGACACCCAATTTGCTATAACTAATCAAAGATGAGGGCAAGCAATTTATACAACTCTGCCAAATATCAAGTTGGTAACATCTGGTAGTTGCTGAGAAAAACTGCTGCTCACCATAAGGGTTCCATTTTTACCATTTTGGTACGGAACCCTAAAGAGATGTAGGTAACTGTAAGTGAATTTCTATCAAGTTTTGCAGTAATGTTTAAATTGCCAGTTGGTTACCGTTTTTATTTCCTTTTTGTTTTTTTTTTAATTCTGCACATTATTTTTACGATTTTACTCACAGAATTTTTCATGACGGATAAAAGAGTTAAAATTGAAAAAAATATAAGAAAAAATAGTAGGAAATAAAATTACGACGTCGCAATAAGAAGTTTCACCAAATTTTTTAACATGAAAAAAACTTAGAATTATCATATTATAATTAAGAATAAACAGATGCAATTTACTTCAAAACGAGGAATGGAGCCCAAAGTAATTCTGTACAATTTCCCCAATTGATACAAATTGCATAACCAAAGTATATTAAAATAAACTACTGCGCAATCAAGTCCTTAAAAACACTCAAAGTAACGACGTCATTAAACTCAGCCGTATCGAACGGCGGCTGAAAGTTGCACCAATGCACCCACGCCCTTTGCTCAATCATGGCGGCAGTAAGCGGTTCCCATTTCCGCCGATAGATGGCGCTGGCTCCAAATTCCTGAATGGTTCGTGTCTGAGTGCAATCACCTCTTTGTCCAACTATTGTGACGAAAATTCGAAACGCTGTGCCTTCCGGCCGTAGTTTCACTAAAAATGCTTTGTAGTTTCGAACGTGATTTCTTCTCTGGCAATAATGAAACTTGGATTCGCATTCGGAACGCCTAGTTCGAATTTCGAAAGTTTGTCTTTGGAATGGAATTCAGATCAAAGGCTGTTACAGAAAATGTTGAGGTAAAAGACAATTTGGCTCATTGGCTGAATTGGCCTAGCTTCGGTATTTCTTTCGAGTTCAATAAAATAAATAGTTTGCGATGTTGCGGGAGAAAGAATCACGTTTTAATCTGTGGTATATATATTAAAAAGAAATGTTATCAAGGGACAAAAAGAAATACCAATCAGCCGCTTTCTTTTTCACAATTTAGGACCTTATATCAATTTTACTATCGGTTGAGTTAAATAATACATTTTATTCGATTATGTGCAATAAAGAAACCAAAACAGCGAAACGTTACTTACTTGATTTGAAACTGCTGCAAGTGCTGAAAGATTTTTAATTGAACCAACATAAAATTAACTACTCACGTCCTATAAAACTCATTTAAACTGATTACAGTACTACTCGGTTAAAGTACCAAAGTTCAGTAAACACTGGACAAGACTAAGTAACGTGTGTTCAAACGTCACACTACCAACAAGTCACCTTATAAATAATTTCTTCAAAAATAATAATAAGTTCCGCTGGCAACAAAAAAAGACACAGATAGCATACAGTTGCAAAATTAAACGCTGAAACGCACACATGCACCAGGGCCGTCTGCTGTGCCTACATCTATTCTAGACCTACGGTATCAGCAACTGTGTCTGATAGCTGCCGCGTTCAGTGCTATACCGCCTCCGAACCACGCAGCACGCGGCTGAATCTAGCCGACCCTAAAACTTTTAAAAAACTTTTTGAGTACCACGCGTCATTCGCGCGCGTTTGAATTCAAATTTGAATTCCGTGTTCCATTTCTAAAACTTTGTATATGTATTTTATTAAAATAGTGGCGCGCAAATTCGAATTCAATTTTTGAAAAACTGAACTTGTATTTTGTTTTTAATTAGCGCGTTTAAGGAGATAGGATAAAATTAGAGTAGAAGCTGACTCAGTTGGTTGTGAAAATTAGTATGTGTTAGATTGGTAGTACGTATATATAGTAGGATTTGTATCGGTGTCTATTAAACTTTTTAATAACTGTACCTAGTTGTCTTTTTATGGTATTAAAACCGCTTCAAAGTTAATTTAAGTGTATTGACTGTTTTATTAGTGTGCCAGCTGATCGTGTTGCTGTTTAGGTAAGTTTTAGGACAAAATATAACTTTTTAAATATCAATTGATCAAAAAAATTACTTTGAAATCAATGACATGATTATGCTTATATTAATAATTTTTATGTCCAGTTTTACACAAGTATTTTAAATAACAAAACGCATACATTATCCAACGTCCTAAAAACAATGTTTCACCTGAGTTGCAGAAAAATAATGATAGCCATAAACTGTAAAAGTACTCAAACGTCAATGTAAAAAAGTTTGTAAACTTTTGCTACGCGCCGGTGCTACGGCGTAGAGCTGTAGCTCGTAGACCGCTACGTGTTTCAAGAGGCGCCGCGTAGCAAGTGGCGCGAACTTCAGATATTTTAAGTACGTTGCTGCTTTTATAAAAGTCGTAATTATTATGTGCATACATACATATAGTGACTCGTGTTGTTGGCAAATTAATTTTAATTATTTTTAATTGGCTATTTGACTGACTAGTCAAATCAGCAACTTTTATTGAAACGTCAAAACGATCCGGTAGTATGAAGTTAGTATGAAAATAGTAAAATGTGACGTCACAATTTTCAGTGTACCTTTATAAAGTCTTTGTTGAATTAAAAATTGATAAAATTCCAAAAATAAACGATAGCTAGGTTTTTCGAAAGCTTGATTTAGTGTTAATGTAAAAATAATTTATTTTGACATTAGTCAAATAGCCAATTAATTTTAATGTAAAAAATTGTTGATTGTTCTACTTTCCTCCTAATTACCCCTTATACCTACTGATTCTATATGAAGAAAAAACAATAAAAATCACTGACACAAAAAGTCTGTAAAAGTCCGTATGTTTAATGTTAATATTATCAGAGCTTTTTGATCAAAATTACGTAATTACCAATCTTATTACTATTTATAACATTTTTATATTCAAACAAGATACGGTTGTTAAAAACATTGCATAATAATGTACACTGAATTTTAATATTTACTGTTAAACAGCAGCTCCTATTATTAATATATCTCAACTTAGATTCCATTAACTGACTGTAATCCCGTGAATACAATAAGTCCTAAGAAACCTGTCCTTCGGTCGCAATCCGCCATCTTTGATATTGTTTTAATTTTCATAAATTACTTATTCATTGATCCATCCCCTCACTGTGATTTCATAATAATATTATTAATATCTGAACTAAAAAAATTTATTAAAAATGAAAAAAAAAAAAAACAACGTTTCACTGCTAATTTAAAAAAAATCTATTTTAAAAGCGTTTTTGCATTTGCCTATGTACATAATGTTTAATAATAATGCGTCATTAATAAATAATTATAAAACCTTACACCAAATGGTTTTTTAATATTTTTAATAGTACCTTACTTTGCCATGCCACAGACAGAGACACGAAGACAAAAAAGCACACGCCAAACTTATAACACCCCTCTTTTTGCGACGGATGTTAAAAGCGTCAGACATCATTACCATTACACATGACGTCATTAATTCACGACGTCTCATTTTTCAATGACGGCTTACAGACGGCGCAGTGTGAACGCGGCATTACTATTCATTGAAAAGGCGTGTTTACACGTGCGTTAATTGAAACGAAATATAACTTGAGTTTGATTTTCAATGTTTCAGTTTCAAAAAAAAACAGCAAGATAAATTATATTTTATAATAACAGTGCCACATTGGTAAATTCACTATATTACCGACGTGTAAATGAGCCCGTATGTGGCCAATTTACTGAATAAATATTTTGATTTTGACAGTTTAATTATTATACTAAACATCTAGTAAATATCTAACATTTCAAACGACACAAACAAGAACAACAAAAAATGCCATAGCTAGGAATTGATCCCAGTTAATGCTTTTTAGGTAAGAAATTCTTTAAACTGAAACTTCCATTCTTTATGTCGTATAAAATCATATTACACGTGATTTGCTTTCGCTACCTATGTCCAAATACAGGCTCAAGGTTTATTAAATTAAACAAATAAAACATAAATAAAAGCGTGGTTTAAATATAAATACAGATTTTATGATGTTTTCGATTGATCCAAGTGTAAAAAAAATCCCATACAATATTTTAAGATTATTTTTCGTTAGCCGACGGAACTTTTTCCAGTTTTTATTTGCTAATTACATACAAGTTTAATAAACGGTAAGTGTAAAATAATTATTATTTTATACCTAAATCATTAAGTGGCCGATTCAAACGGAAAATTTAAAACTTGAAACGTTTTTTTATTTAATTTAATGTAAATTTAATACCATTATATTTTTTAAAGTTTGTAATAATAAAACATACATATCTATTTATCGGCAAGTTGTACGAACAAATACAACTATTATTTACCAAGTATCAAGCAAATAAACTTCATTTAATTTCATTTTAAAAACGCATCGCAGACAGCGCAATGTGTCCGTCGCATTACGATTCATTATAAAGGCGTGTTTACACCCGCGCTAATGAATATTGACTTTAATTGAAATGCGAGCGCTGCGACTTGAGGGTTTTTAAATGAATTAAAAACACTGACGATTCAGTTATTAAATAGAACGCATAAACTATGTGTGTAACAGAAAACCAACGAGTAAAAGGGAATAAAATCTATACTACTCGTATTTGCGAGTTAATAATGTTCCTTATACCAAATTTTACATCGATCAGTTGATTCGTTGATCATGAAATTAAATAAAAAAACAAACAAACACACTTTCATATTTACAAGACACTTTCTATTTATAAGACTACTTAAAAACATGTAATATTTTTAGTCTCTTAGAAACCCACAGTCAAAGGTTCACACATTTATAGTGCATAATAATAATAATAATAATATACAACGTTCTTATCATCATCACCATAATTTCAGCCGAAAGACATCAACTCCTGGACATAGGCCTCCCTCAAGGTTTGCCACAAGGACCGATCCTGCGCCGCATGCATCAATCATTCAAAGTTCTGATACAAAAAAAAATCACTCTTTCATTTTGTGCAAAGAAAAAACAGACAATTACAATATGCTTCAGTCTCTCTTGGTTCTTAATACACTTATTTTAAAGCACTCAGCTAAACTGTCAATCGAAAGCCAAGGAGACGGTAAAGCAAACCGAACGGAGACGTAATGGATTTGTTTAAAATATTACAGCGAACCGCATTAAAGCAGCCTCCGGCTCCCGTAGAAAAATATTTGCCCGGCTTTTAGAGTAATTATATAATTTCATACTGTCCGCGGGAGCGGGGTCGCTGCGACGAATCTAAAGATATTTATTTTCTTTAGTTTAATCAATTTGTTGATATTGGGGCTCGTGAATATGGATGCAGTTGGATTAATGCTATTGAACGACCTGTGTGTTTTTAATGTTTTATTCACTTTCTTTGGATAATAATGTAATAATAATAGCGTTAATTTAGGGTGAAGCCACACGAAGTAAGTATCAAATATCGAAATTCCATACAAAAGTCCGGTTCAATCAACAGTATCAACACGACGGTATACTGAATTTCGATATTTACGCGACTTACATCTCACAAAATTTCGCTCGGGTGCCTTCACCCTTAATGTTCAAGCATTAACGATTTAACTTTACTAAGTAAAACTCTCTATAATATATATAATTATAATTAGTTTCAAAATTAATTATAGATTTTCAGTTAACTTGTAGAACAACTTATTTACTATTAATTAAAATCCGTAACCTCTGTTCCTGCGAATAAATTTAAAATAACATAATGTCAAAAATTACTTAACACTCCAACTATCCAACTATCCCAGTGCAATGCAAGACATAAATAATAATTAAAAAAAATTGTTAACATATTTAGTTAACACTAGCGATCCGCCCTCGCTTCGTTCTGGGTACTATTATGTACATGAACCTTTCCTGAAAAATTACCTAAATGAAAGTGAAAACCGCATTAAAATCCGTTGCGTATTTAGAAAGATCTAAGCGTACATACATACTAAGAGACAGACGGCGGGAAGCGACTTTGTTTTACCAACTAACTGCTTCGTCAATATACTTCTCGTATATTCGTTTGGGTGTGGTAATGTTTTTAATATTTTCAATTCGTCGCAAGCACCCCGCACCTGCGAACAGCTGAGCCGGCGGTACCACTATTAATCCGCTATCTCTTTAAACGCGTTGACTCACGGCTTCTAGCGATTTGTAAGTGATCCTTGTTCTAAGTGAATTGAACGTTATTTGTTCATTAATTTAGCTTGATACGAATTGAAATCTTATAGTCTGCTCTATTGACTTAATACATAAACCTTTCGCGAAAAATTATCTAACTGATGGTGAAAACCACATTAAAATCCGTTGCGTAGTTTGAAAGATCCAAGCGTACATACAGAGGGACAGCCGGCGGGAAGCTACTTTGTTTTACCTACACTATGTAGTGATTGAATAAAACAAAGTTCTACCTGGGTAATTAAACCAACTCCTTTTATCTCTCCGTTAATTTTAAGCACCAATATATTGTAAAAGCAATAAACAATGTAATTGTAAAACCAAACTGTCTCGGATCGTGGATGTTAATTAAAACAATAAATTAAATACCGCACCGACGGTTGGCGAGCTATGAATATGTCAAACGATGCCGACACAGGTCGCTATTAAGGCATTAGCGAGGCAGAGGTCGCCAACTATTCCTAACAGGGGTGCTCCTTTAAACTATTGTAAATTTTGTCGTTAAGTGTGGCCACGAAGTAAGACGAGTTCTTTATTTATTTTATCCAGTTTCAGACTGAAATGATTTAACTAAGATACAGGGTGACCTCGAATTGGTAATACAAATTCAAAGTACTACAGAGAGCTTCCCGAAACCAATCGCTTCTACGAGGTCTCACGCTTAATTTTAAAACATAAGTACTTTTTTTTAAGTTTTCTAATTATCCCAATTTTTTTTGCTTAAATTGGTTACCCTACCATTACCTTTAAAATGAAAGAGGTTTAAAGTATTTCAAATGAACACTTTCCTCTTTGGTTCGTTATCTGACACATCATTTATGATAATAGCGTATCTTGATTAGTAAATTGTCACTTGTCTTGTCAAAGAAAGTAAGAATTTTCGTATTTAATTAAGATAGTAATTAAACAAAATGCCCCGAGCTTATCCTTATACGAATATTCAGCGAATGGATATGTTATCTTTTTATTTTACGTCACGAAGTACCGTACGAACTCAAGCATTGTTTCATGAACGACACCCTGACTGCCCAACTCCTACTCGTGTTCTAATAAACTCCATTGTCCAAAACTTAAGAGATTTTGGACAGTTTACTGTCCCAGTGCACGCTCAAGCTCCGGGCCAGCGGCCGCGGTACTCGCAGACGTTTCGGAGACGAGTTCTCGATTATTTTAGCCACCACCCAGAGGCGAGCTCAAGGGACGCTGCCGCAAGATTCGGAACGAGCCAATGGTTTATTTGGCGATTACTGAATGCTGAAGGAAAGTATCCGTTTAAATTCCAAAGGGTGCAGGATATCATATTAGCCGATTATCCTAGAAGAGTGCAATTTTGTCGTTGGCTGCTGCAAAATCTACACTTGAACATTTTATGGACCGACGAGGCAACATTTACAAGAGTAGGCATGTTCAACGTTCACAATGAACACTGGTGGTCTGATCGTGAAGCAAATCCTCACGTAACTCGCAGGGACTCCTACCAGACACGTTTCTCGGTAAATGTTTGGGCAGGAATACTGAACGACTGTTTGATTGGTCCTCATTTCATTGACGGAAATTTAAATGGACCGAAATATGAAGAATTCCTGAGAAATGTGTTACCGGTATTGCTACGAGAGGTGCCGCAGCAAAATTTGGAGGCTCTGTATTACCAGCAGGATGGGGCACCAGCTCATTTTTCCCTGCGTGTGCGAAGCTACTTGGACCAAGAGTTCCCTGGGAGATGGATTGGACGCTGTGGCCCAGTCGCTTGGGCTCCTAGAAGCCCTGATCTCACACCTCTCGACTTCTTTTTGTGGGGC
This sequence comes from Tortrix viridana, assembly GCA_963241965.1. Lineage (NCBI taxonomy): Eukaryota > Metazoa > Arthropoda > Insecta > Lepidoptera > Tortricidae > Tortrix > Tortrix viridana. The sequence goes on from OY725176.1 coordinate 952,440, forward strand.
GAAATAAAAAGGAGAGTGTACGCACGGGAAACAGATACTGTGGGTGAACTTCGCCAAAAGATAGTTGAGGCATTTAATAATGTAAAAACCAATGAATTTGTTCTCCACAGATTGAAAGACAATCATAGGCGACGGGCAGAGTTATGTATCCAAGAAGGCGGGGGTCATTTTGAGCACATTTTAAAAGTTGTTTAAGTTTTACAATTTTGTATTTTGTACTGTACGTTATTCAACAATAAATTATTTTTAATAATTCACTCATTATTCAGTTATTCACTTTATCAGATAATTTATTAGGGTACCTACTTAAAACTAAAGGGTTGGATGGATATCAGCACCTAGTTTATTAATAACATCGAGTGATAGATACAGGAATGGAAATTGAGACACATTTTGTTCCTTGTCGCTTTGGGTGGCAGTGCGTCACGTTGAATGTCCACTGTCATTATCTCCGTCGTTGTTGTGACAGAGTACAAAATGGTGCGAGAATCAATTTCCTTGTCTGTACGACAGATATGCATGACGTCATGTAGGTTAACCACACTTGGGATTTTAAATTATTTTTATTATTTTGTTTTGTTAGAAAATTAACGATAATTAAGGAAAGCTAACTTTAACAACTGAGTTAATGCAATACACTATTAGTGATTAACTGAATCATAATCAAGTATTTTGTATTACCAATTCGAGGTCACCCTGTATATCTGAAAATAGTTAAAGTCGTCAGTAAGTGTGTAAGCATAAAATAATTTTTTTGGCTAAATTGAAAGAAGAAGGTAAAACGCACAAATTGTTTAAAGACGTCTTCAATTTTCAATAATTTACGCTATTAAAGTGTTCTAATATGATACCTTAAAGTTTTTTTACAGATTATAACGTTAGGCATTTACAGACGTAAGTACTAAAATAATTTAAGTTATTTTCAACAATAAAATGTATCTTCTGGTTTTTAATAAACTGAAACTAATACAAACTAAAAATGCCGTGGTAGCCTAATGGTTTGACCTGCCGACTCTTAAGCAGAGGGTCGTGGGTTCGAGTCAGTTCAGTTCGTCAGTTCTATAATCCGCCATAGAACCCTGCTAATAGAATCTAGGAACTGAAATACAACCTTAGACTTTTAAATAGGCTAATGCAAATAAATGAAGTGTATTTTAGGTCCCAGATACCATTCAGGGTGCCAAGCGGGTACTAGAGTAGTCACCACGGAATTGAGCGAGTCACGGAATTCGATGAGTTTACCCTGTACGAATATGTATAGCCCTACCACTATGTTAGCGATTTAACCGCCTGTAAACCGCGTTTTTCCTGGCCCCAGCTTTCAGTCGACAACGAGACCTCCAGCAAGATACTAGCGGTTTTGACTGGCGCAAAAACTAATTCAAGCCGAAGGGTTTAACGCCCATAAATTCTCCCCGACCCCGACTAGTTTATTTTAACTGAAGTTTTTGCAGAATATAGAATTTAATGCTTCGTTTGCTTAATATATTGTGTAGGTTCATTACCCCTGGATATATTAATACCGTTTGTAAATTGTTTAGAACTCCTGACTAGAGTATTTTTAATAATAATAAAATAATAAATCTTTACTCAGAATACTTATTTTACAATATCAATAACACAAGAGACAAATAACTATTATGCCTGAACTAGGATGATCCTGTGTTTCAGGGGTAAAAGAATAAAAAAATAAAAAATGAAAATAAATAATCACGTGCAAAGTACATTTCAAAGTATTCTTAGTAGCTAATGAACTTGATTGTAACTTACAATTTATGTCAGTTAGGTTTACAGTACAGAACTAAAGTAACTGATATAGCTCACCGAATAGCAAACCTTAAGTGGCAATGGGCGGGGACATTGCTCGTAGTACCGATGGCCGTTGGGGCGGAAAGGTTCTAGAGTGGCGACCGCGAACCGAGAGACGAAGCGTCGGCAGGCCTTCCACAAGGTTGACTGACGATCTGATAAAGGTCGCGGGAAACCGCTGGATGACAGCAGCAGAGGACCGATCGTTGTGGAAAACCTTGGGGAAGGCCTTTGTCCAGCAGTGGACATCTTGCGGCTGATGATGATGATGAGGTTTACAGTTACTAGAGACCTGTAATTTCTGCGTTTGTTCTATAAAACTACATAATAATGTGGCGTTTCTTGCAGTTATCATATCAGGGGAAAATTAACCAAAATTAGCTCTTCAGGCTATAGGTAGACAACGATAAACATACTTATATAGAAAAATATATAGTAGTTTTCCAATACTCAGAATCAAACCGCCGCCCATCACACAAATATTTACTCTTATCGGGATTCGAACCCGGGACCGCTAGCTTCGTAGACAGAGTCACTACCAACTAGTCTAACATCGTCAAAGTTAATCATAAGCTATCGAAAACTGTCCACAACTTGGACATAGGCAAAAATGTGTTACAACTTTTAAAATACAATGAGAATTTAACTCCTAAAAACCTTTACAGCCTTAATGTAAACACCTGCCTTTTCCTATCCATTCAGGATCCTATCAGCACGTGAAAAACTATTTTTCCCTCGCATTTATTTCCCGACCGTTCGATTTAACTGTTTTCTTCACTTGAATTTATAGAGGTCCATGCCAAAATATGGCCACCAGGTGTCCGAATGTTTGGATTTTTTGTAACGGAGATAATGCTTTGGAGTATTGCAAGATGTTACTGGATGGGCGGAAAAATTTTAAGTAGGTATAAATATGCCTTTTTTATTATGGGAAGTAGTCACTACCGCCTACCGGAAACTCAAGAGTTGTCGGTACGTTGCCGGCCTTTTAGGGAGATGAACGCTTATTATGTTCGTTGATCAAGGTCTGTTTATATACTTCTCTTCTCATTATTTAAGAGCTATGCTCTTGTCGGTGTCGCCCAAAGCAAGCCCTCCATTTTGTTCGATCCCAGGCCGTCTCTTTAATGTTTTGATACGACATGACCTTTATATAAAAACTTATGATAGTTAAATTCATAACATTAAAATTCAATAGTGATGCGCCTTGTCTAACAGATGGCCTTCATTTGATACCAAACTTGATACCATTTGTAAATTATTTTCTTTCACTTATAATTTTATGCATGCGAAAGCCGCCATGTTGGATTTAATATGACGTCACATAGCCTAGGACACGCGGACCACTAAGACGAAGCCAAGGAGACCTCATTTGTCAAATCATAATGGATAGTATAGGATCTACGAGGAAACAGATGACCATACTAACATACTAATTAACTTAGGCTGCTAAAAAAATAATAACCATCCTTTTTGCTTCGCCGTAGTCGGGTAAAAATGGAAATTCAGTTGTTGTTGTCGAGTACAGTAACCAAAATAATGAACGTTTTTTATCCCCAGTAAAATTTTACCCCCTTTGTATTTTACTAAACATAGGGATTCATATATTCGTTTAACTTGTCCCCCGGTATGCAAAACGTCGCTATCTGCTATATTAATCATTCTGACACTGCGGTGATTATATTCAAATTATGCCTATAACTTGTGCGCAAGAAAACGTACCTCGTTTTATGTACGAGTATATCTATTATTTAGGCGAGGGATTTTGTTAATTTCACAGTACTTAGAAACATTTACAAAACATTTGATAATAAATTTAATGAGATTCGCGTTTTGTTTATATTTAATTTTTTTATTTATTTTAATATTTTCTAAAATAAATCAGTCAAAAAGCCAACAGGCAGGCAAGAATAATCGGTCACTTTGTTCAGAATTTAAGTAAAACTCGACCCCATTAATAATTTTGCTTAAGATTTTACAAATGATGAATCTAATGCCTTCAGACAGTAGATCAGTGAAAGACTGTTAAGTGAGTTTAAACAATATATCAAATATGGGGTATTCAGAATTTGACTATTATTATTTTATATAAATCTTAAATAAAAATATACATAGTATTACAACAGTAGAAACCCTTTTTCAGACTTTATTAAAACGAAAATTCAATACTTACCGTATTTTTTTCAGTAGAAATTACCTTATGTTACCTTGAAATTATCGCCACACATACCAAATATCTACTAATATACCAAGAACAAACAAACAGGCATTAATCACACCCTATCGTTCCCTGCTGCATAAATAACAGTAATTGCTATGCGTTTGACAAACGACTTACATGTTTAAATTTAAACCGAACATTAATTTTAAATGGGGGTTTTATGTTTTAAGCACTTCGGAGTTCTTATTTGTTAGGGAATTTTCGTCATTTATTTAAATTATGTTTATAATTATATTATTATGAAAATATCGTTTATTCATGATTTTTTTAGCGTTAAGTTTGTATAGTTGTTCCCTCGATAACTATAGATTTTTCTGGATTTTTTTGGTACACAGTGTCCTATGCTCTTCAACGTTCAAGCTATCTCCACATCATACTTCATTAAAATTAGTTTAGTAGTTAGGCTTGTCAGTGTAACACACAGACTAACAAATGTTTGAATGAATTAATAATATATTAGTATCCCTACAAATACATATTAAGACTGATATTGCTGTAAGAACTTTTTTACTAAGGAACGTTTTGGTTATAAGTCAACTTGAAAAAATGGTAGCCGTTTCAAACTTATGCTAGCCTGGAACCTATCAAAGAAATATTAAAGTACACAATTGAAATATACATACCGTACTTAAGTGACCAACGAGCCAAAACGTTTCGTAGGTTATATTATATTTTAAACTACAACATTTCCACAACTACACACTTTTGTTGACAACCAGCAACATAATATTTTGATAGACCAGGCATTTTAAAAATCGAACGTTTTGACCGTTATTGAAAGAAAAAAATAAAGATATAAAACAAATGCCCAACGCCGGTTTCAATAAAAAAGGTCAAATATTGGCTGGCGAGTGTGGCATAAGCTCGAATATCGAAATATCAAGTCGAATCGTCGGCATTCGACCGGCAAACTAACCGGATATTCGGACAAAAATAAATCTTTCCAAGGGTTAGATTATTTATATAAAGTTTAGGACGACTTTGACGTTAGAAATAAGAAATAGAATTTTATTGTTATATTTGGTATTTGGGTAGATTTTCCCCTCGAAATCGATCTTAAGATTAGAAATTCTAATAACCAAGATGAAATTAATACTTATTTTATTAAATACATCTAAATATGTTAGTAACAACCAGTATCATATCCTTACACCAGAACACAGAAACAAAAACACTTCGGCTTGGCGAAAGATTAGTAGTTAAATAAATAATAATTTTGTGTCAAACCTTTTTAAATACTTTTGGTGGCAAATGAGAACTTGGCAAAATTCTTTAAATTTATATTCTTCTTTCTGAACTATAAAACGCAAACACTTCGCAAACATTTGCATTAAATATCTTACTTAGCCATATCAACGGAAAAACAACGCAATAATATATAAACCAAAGCACCTTTTTGTTTAACATGTACAATGGTGGATCATTTCCTTTGTTGTGAGTGGAATAAAATTATATAAATTATGTCCGGCAGTCGCTTAACCCCGTGTGAAAGGAAGAGATAGTGCTAGTTGAAAATATTTTCAATTTATATGCTGTCAACGGAGTGTAGAGTATTACGCGATACTTATTTATTATTATGATTTGAAGGTTAAAAGAAGACCTTGAAATAAATAATGTATACATTAAAGATTTTACCAAATGTTGGTTTTTTTAGGGTTCCGTACTTAGAGGGTGTCAAAAGGGACCCTATTATTACTACTAAGCCTACGCTGTCCGTCCGTCCGTCCGTCCGTCCTAACTATAAAGAGCTGTATCTTTTGAACAGACAGACAGACAGACAGACGGACGGACAGCGTAGGCATATTAATAGGGTCCCGTTAGGCACCGTTCGGGTACGGAACCCTAAAAATGGTTTTGATTGAAATTGTAATTGGAAACCGCAATGAATAACTGCAAAATTATAACATGAATGAAGGATGGCGTGCGGTAGAAGCACCTGAAAGTAACTTTGATTGTCTCTTTGTTACCTTTTTACTCCGGTAGCACACCTCCGCCGCGGAACTGTAGTAGCGAAACTCTGGCAACGAAATAAAGTTCAATTTCGTATTAAATATATATATATATATATATATATATATATATATATATATATATATATATATATATATATATATATATATATATATATGTTATAAGGTAATTATGTTATGTTGTAAGTTTAGTTCTGTTGTACTGTGCACCTACTACCTATATACATTTCCGATTGGACACGTGGTTGACTGGTAGAGAATGCAATTAGGCATTAAGTCCGCCATTTGTACTTGTTTTTGTGCAATAAAGATTAAATAAATAAATAAATAAATAAATATCACGATTCCGCCAAAGTTTCGCGGTTTCGCAGCGGAGGTGTGCTACTGGCATTACGGCTAAACCGCGATTAAAATTGTATGGAAATAGTTTGAATACCAGGAAAAGACATAGAATAGGTACTGTTTATCCCGTAAAATGAGATATTTCCCAAGGCAGTAGGGATAAATGACAACGTACAAAAGGTAGTATACCCAATAAAAAAATCCTATACCCACAAACTAATCTGCATACACGCAAACAGTCCCTCCATAAAACAGCCCAATATAACATTAACATATACCCGTGCAATAAAATCTCGGAAAGTTGGGACGCAGCAAAAGTTAGTAACAACGGGTAGCCAGTTCGAGACCCGGGTAATTTAATGCGTCGGCCGTGCAATTTTGAAAGTTGGAAAAAACTTTCCCGTTCGTACCTGGCTAGGACAAGTTGTATTTGCCGTCTCTACCGTTACATAATAGTTAGAAAGGGATATCCGAGTCTACTTGTGCTAGTCCTGGGGTTAGGTATAAATTGTTTTCAATTGCGCTTTTGTGCTTTGCGTGGTTTGTATGCGCCTGAGTCGGTTTAGATGACGGTTATTTGGTTCTAGTGGATAGGAAAAGCTTAATTGGTGTGATGCTGTTTATAACAATTTATAAAAAAAAGGTTTGTTATTGACCTCCAAAATAAATTGGTGTTAATTTAACTGACCTTTAAAGTCATGTTCGGCTACTTTTTTATGGGTTTTATTGTGTTATTTTTAGGTATTTAGGCTTAAAACTTGGCATCCTTTTTAAGGTTCGGCGGTACTTCACACCGAAACAGCTGCTCTACTTATATCAAGCACAAGTTCGTTCGTGTATGGAGTACTGCTGCCACCTGTGGGATGGCTCTGCCAAATATCAGCTGAACGCGTTGGACTCGGTGGACCAAAGAGCTAGGAGACTCATAGGCGACGATTCGCTCGTCAAAACCAAACTTTTAAGTTTGGAACATCGGCGTAAAGTCGCTTGTCTTTCGGTATTTTACAGGGTGTATTTTGGAGAGTGTGCCCAGGAACTACACGACCTCATCCCACCCTCCACTTTCTCCAATCGGTCTTCCAGACGCAGGGAGGGTTTCCATCCTCATGTAGTCGAATTTCCATCAGTTCGGACGAAGCGGTTTGCTGCGTCATTTCTTATTCGCACTGCCAAGGAGTGGAATGCTCTCCCTGCGTCTGTATTCCCGCAATCCTATAACCTTGGTGTTTTCAAGGCAAGAGTGAATAGGCATTTTCTGGGTAAGCGTGTACCATCTTCGACCTCGTCTTCACTTAACATCAGGTGAGACTGAGGTCAAACGCAAACCCATATATGATAAAAAAAACTTAGGTACAATAGAGGTGAAATATACTGTAACCATCTGGCTTAGCATTCCATTTCATTTTCGAACGTAAAACTTAAAGTTTCAGGTTTAAAATATCCGATAATGCTAGAGTAATTAAATAAATTGTTTAAATCTATTAAGAGCCTGTGCACACCTAGAGTTTTTAACCGGGGGTCTAAGGGCTAAAAACGCTAGTGTGCACAGGCTCTAATGATATTTAATTAGGTACTTTAGCAACTTTTTATTCGTGCAACTTTATTCTTGTGATGCATGTTAGGCTCGCATAATAACTGTAAAACGCTCATGTATACGTAATGTTTCGAATCTGTAACGGCGGGTTTTAACCTGAAATATTACGTTTTTATGTATTTATTGATTGATTGAATAAATAATACTTTTTTTATTACGAAAGACAGGAAAACAAGCAGACTGCCCACATGGTGGAGATCTTATACCGCCACTAATGGACATGAGCAACGCCGAGGACGTTACTGATGCGTTGCCGTGTTAAAATCGCAAGAGGGATCTTGAAATTAGTTAATTATTTATTATAACCAAACCACGCAACTAAACTCCAAATACGCAAAATCATAACTGCACATATTTTTGGGTTCTTTACGATTTTTAAATAAAAAAAAAAACTTAATCGACACGTTTTCCAAAAGTGAATCTTGACTGTATCTGTTTAATTCTCAAGACAAGCCATCAATAAAGGTACATAGCTGTTTTTACTTAAAGAAAAATATTATTTATACCAATTATTATTTTAAATGAATGTTGCTTAAAACTAGCCAAAGTTGAAAAAACATTAAAAAATGACAGTTATGTGAATCTAATACCACCGTGAAATCTTACGAATATTTGTATTTAGCCTCAAAAAAAAAAATGAGTACTAAAATAAGTAATTATTTCGTTAAATCAGAATAAAATAATGAAAAACAGAGTTCTACAACTAATACACGTTTCATTAAGGTTGCGTCTCTTCATGTGACATTTAATTTAACCACACCAACAATGTACATATTAATATAAATTGAAATAACACCGTATTCCGCCTCTAAATTGATCGTTATATAAAACCAGAGTGTCTCCGACAATTCTTTATTCAAATAAACCTAAACGCTCTCAGTTCGAACGCAGACTATTGAGTCCCGCAAAATGCACGGTGTTGAGTTGTTTGGCCAGCAATGGAGCTCTGGAAATTTATCTTCCTAGAAACATATTTCCAACTTACATTATTTCGTTAAACTTGTCCAGGGAAAAAGAAGCCGTAACACTTTTCTTTTAGAGTGTGATTTTGTTGTATTCTCGTTTTCTAAGTTTATTGGCGATATGTTTGTGGTTTATAGGTTACAGGGTGGGCACAAATCTTTGCGGTTCATAATTTCGAGTGTTTTCGTTTGAGTTTTATGTTCTGAATTGTAAATGACTTGGGGAAAAGGTGAAATGGTTTTTTTTTCAGTGATTTTTATTACTAAAATCTGTGTCACGTTATTTAGTACTACAGTAGAGCCTAAGTTAGTCTTGAAGTTTGAAATATAAGTTAAAAACATCAGACCAAGTTAGATTATTTGTATGTTTGCTGGAAAGAATCCATGGTGTAGCTTTTCGCTATGAGTAGGTCGTATCTAGAGGGTAATTTAGTTTTATACTTCTACAAATTAAAAATGATGTTGAGGAGATTCTTACAAGTCTATTTAAATATATATTTAAAAAAAAACGCAAAACGTTACTATGTACAGTATGATTGTAAAATGGAAACAGTAAGGTCTGTAAATGTCTGTAAAAATTAGTTTTACATTTCTGAATATGCAACAAAGAATATGACCATACATTGTGAGAGTTTTCATAATCAACTAGTTCTCCCAAAACTTTTTGATTTTAAAGTACTGTAAATATACTAATATTAGAAAATTCCGCAAAGAATTAGTACAGAAACATAAATCTCTTCAAGAAGCTACAAACTAAAGACGATCTTCTTAAAATGATTTATTGCCTGAGTTTTTGTCGCCTAATATTATGCGCGTATGTACATACATATTAAACATCTTAATTTTACCTAAAACCATAAGATATTATCTAAGTCACTCACAACATTACAACCTTAATTTATTTAGAATAAAGTTCAAATTTGAACGACTGCATCAGTGATATAGGGTGTTTGGAAAGTCAGTGGGAAGATGTACAGTCGGCTGAAAGATCCGTGATAACGACGCCTCAGCGTTTCACTTAGCAAGTGATTGATTACTTTGCCTTGAAACTAACCTTTAAATTTCTTAAGAGCTATAATGTTGAAAAAAAAACGTTGAGCACGGAAATTGACAATGCTGGCTGACATTTGTACTATTTTTGAAACAGGAGTGATTCTTTTTGTGTTTTTAAGTTATGACAAATGAGTTTATCATAGTTATTTTACTTATTTATTTTCAATCATGTAACAAAATGTTGATAACTTTTCACGTAAAAAAGTCAAATGTTGAATTGAAAGATGATGAAATTACTTTCTCCTTTTTAATTTGACAGAATTTTTAACAACATAACTCGGATTCCTTTTATTACAGTAAGTTTCATATTACCTTACCTACTAGCAGTTATCCTAAAATATAATTTATTTTAATTATTTTTCAAGTTCTCACAATTCTTAACCCAGCGGGCTTAACATGTATGCGCGAGATGAAATTTGACACATGCTAGGGAAATGAATACAACCTTTCCATATTCGAACGTAAGACTTAACGCGTCTCGTCCTGACTTTTATTACCTTTTATTACTAAGCGACTATTGCGATTTTCACATTTTTATAGCGATTTTTTTAAGACGTCTGATTTTTATTTTAAATTTTTAAGGTTATAGTAAAAATCGGACGTCTTGAAAAAATCGCTTATGGAATAGATGTATTCATTTCCCTAGCGCCTGTCAAATGTTATCTCGTGCATGCATGCTGGGGCCCTGAATTACCTTCCTAAACACTTGTTAAAATACTCCACGTCCCGCTAGTATAACCCCGCGGAAGTACCCGTGTGCTAACAGTGTCATAAATATTTAACTGCCCGTAAACCTGGTTAATTCGCCCCTGGGAATGCGCACTTGGGAACTAGCTGACGGAAATTGAAAAAAAAGTTATGAATTTTCTGGTTTTTTAGATTCATTTTTACATAACAAATACATGTTTTTTATTTAGTGGGTTTACTACATAATAGTACAAAAAGAGTCTTCGAAATAATGCGGATCTGATTTTTTTTTTATCTGCTTCGGTTTTGTTTTTATTTTACATTTTAGTACTTTATTAAAAATACACAAGAAGCAATAGTTTAAACGGTCATGCTTGTATTTGAAAAATGAGTAATTCTTATTCTTTGTGAAGTTATCGTGATATCATTGTCACTTCAGAGCACCCTGTGTCAAAAAAACCTTCTCATTAATAACAAAAACTCATTTTATAGGTAATTCTCACGATTTGTTTATGTTTAAAATAAGACATCGCGCAAGTAATTTGTTTTAATCAAATGTATCGCATTTCAAGTCAAGTGGCATTATCTCATAAATGCTACACACTGTATACACGACATAATATCGCATTATCAAACGACAAGACGTTGAAAATGAATCTTTAACACGTATGCATTAAGTCGTAAATAGAATGGTGAAATATCGGTTTATATGAGATTATTTTCTTGTTCATAAAAAGGTGCAATTTTTTTTTATTGTTAATGGATTTGCTCTAACTAACAGAAAATTTGAGCCAATTGAAAAAAATTGACGATTGTAATGACTAAACAACGCGCTTTTGCATGTTTTAAAAAATATTTGGCTGAGTGACGGGTCTATCGTTAAATACGGGGCGATTTGAATCAACTTCATGATTGAAAACAAAAAAAAATCATGAATTAATACAAATCATGTTTAGCGTTTCCGAAACTACGGAGATATTATCAGTCAACATTGTGTCCGCAATTGTCATTTCTTTAGTTAAAGTATAATATGTACCATGTAACTAACAAAATAAATAAAATGCTATTCCGTGCAATTTAAAATCAAAAATTTGCAAAATAAATTCAAATTGTAACCAAACCTGTGATTTAAATATAACAAACATTAGTCATACGCCAAAAAACATTTTTACGCTCAAGCGCAGAAAAATACTCGGTCGAATATGAAAAGCATTCACGAAAGCGTACATTTGGACAGAAAAGTCCGTTATGGCTGTATCCCTCATTATTAGGTAGTGCCGGCAACCATAAAATTTCCCTTACAAATGCTCCAGGGTCATTAACCTTTATTTTATTGCGAGGCTCTCAGAGGTCGAATAGTTTACCTTATGTACTGCACTATGGCTGGGTAAACAGGGCATGAAATAATATACTTTGACGTGTAAAAGTGCCCGTGCGGCCTACTTACTTTATCTTCTTTGTCAGGAAAAAACCACGTCAAAATCTATCGAGAATGTTAGTAATTAGAAATCGCTCAATTTGAAAAAATTACAATTTTATTATTATTATAATTAATATTTTGAATTAAATGATATTTTTTTATGATTTATATGACAATAAAAATTAGGAAATGTGTCCAATAGCTGTACTTTAACTAAGTATATCATTAGATATTTTACCAACCGCCAAACAAAAATTTATTTTCAAAAAATTAAGATGCCGTATTAAAACATCACACTGTACATAGCGCCTTCGAAAAAATAACGAGATATTACATTCACACATAAAAATCTTTGCGCAACTTTTTACTCAAATATGAACCAGTTCATTATGCCCCTAATAACTAGGGCAAGCAAACGAGCGTATATTCAAGACTCTAATGAGGGTAGGCGAGCATTGAAGGCTCAGACGGGAAAATTAACTCTTCAAAAGGCTGTATAATTGTTTTCTTTTTGAATAGAATTTAGGTCACTGTGCTTCGTTTGTTTTTAAATATGTATACGTTTAGTTTAAGCGGTAGAGTCATACCTCCTTATTTGCAGACAAAAGGGTTGATGATATTTTTTTCTTTGTCGATCTCGTAGATTATCAAAAAGTATTGGACACGTGTTATTTATTTCGCATAATCAAAAAATTGAGTTGAAATGTCGCATGACGTCACGTCTTGGTACAATTTGGTACAATTATTACACAGAAGTGACGTCACTAGCCCCCACTCCCGAACTTTGCGCGCTATATCTGTCATTTTTTATTGTCTTAAACTTTCGCGATATTCACACATACCTGCTGGAAGTTGAACGGGACTTGCTCGCGTAAAATAAACATTTTTGCCCACATTGATGCCCGTCTCTTCAGTCTTCTCGTGACCACGATAGCTGCAACGCTATCGAAACGTCGAGGTAATAATAATAGTAGTTTATGTGACTAGTGCATAATGCCTAATTATGTACAGTTACATACACTATTTTATCTACATACATATTATAAGCTCTCTATGATGTGTTCAGGAACCGCATGTTACGACCGGCATAGCCGGCATTGATCAATTATTAGAACGTCAAAAATGGCGGCAACCGTAGTTTTTTTTTTAATTCAGAGACAATCTAGAGTCGGCCTCTGCTATCAAATCGTTCGATATCAAATTATCAAGTACCTAACATACGAGATTTGTCAAAATTGTATGCAATTGACATTTCATTTCGAATTAAATGTCATCTCGAGTGATATTAGAATTGAGGTAAAATAAAATTGTTTTGTTTTTCAAAGATGTTCGAAATTTGAAACTCATAACTTTATCAAATCTTATATCGTTATAAGAACTAATGTTACTGCTACAGATAAGAAAATTATGATAGTAAAATTGATTGTTGTAATGCTAGTCATTGCCAACGGATTCTGAACGCATTATAGAGGACTTATGATATGTGTGTAGATAAAAAATGTTTATTTAACGCGAGTAAGTCCTGTCATTTTTTGTTTGATTGACAAAAGTAAAAATACGTGTCCAATATTTTTTGATGATCTAACTGACGGACTAAATAGAATTTAGATTTCTTTACCCAGCCATCATCCCCAAAGCCAAAGTATGCTTCCTTATTCATTTCATGCTTCATTTTCACATTTGAATTTGACAGAAAATTGAATAAGGTGGTTATTACTTTACACCTTAATCGTACGTAATACGTAACTTCGATGGCAATGCAGTAATATGGTACCGTGGAGCTGGTCTGATGATGTAGTCAGAAGGTGGCTATACGAACTCCACAACGAAACAAGATGCAGTGTTTGGGTCCGTGGATTTGTCTCGATAAACAAATGATAACTGTGTACAAAAGTATATTCATCAATTGTCTTAAAATGTTTTGTCAGAAATTTACTAGTTTTTGCAACTTTATTGCTGCTTTAAAAGCTTCGCAAGCGTCAAGATTTTTACCTATCCTATATTCTCTATCACACACCGTTTACCTTTGAGTATGGCATAACCGCTTGCGCAGCGAATGTGGAACAATCCGGCGGCGGATCGTTTATTAGACCGAGTAATAAGAAAACTTCAGACGAATCTGAAATTTGCATTTTGTCTGCCAAAGAACACAACTTACTCGGGGGACGGCGGTATGCGACATGAAACCAGCACATTTAATAAATTGAGACTAAAAAAAACGTAAATAGATTAAATGCATAAAAGGTTTTTTTCAAATGAGTGATTACAATATGAAAGTCGGTATGTTATAGGTTTAGCTCTTAAAGTTAGAGGTTTCTGCGGTAGTGGAGCGTAAAGTGAACGAGTATTTTCCCAATTCTATTGAGCATAAAGATGATATTAATGTACATAAAACCAAGTAAATACAACAATGACCATCTTAGCGACGAGATAGAGGATCACTTTATTATAAATTTACGACATGGGGAATCAGCTATGTTATTCTGTTAATGCATCGTCGTTCAGTTCTACTCAGTCGATGAATAGCCGGTGAATTTACGTCGTCCGTCAAGGTGGGTAAATGACATTCAACTGCCTGCACATTCATTTAGTCGCTGGTTCGTCCAGATCGTCCCTCAGATCACCCGTGAAACTCACGGTACAGATAATGAAAGCGATTCAAATCATACCTCTACAGATAGTGATTCGAGTAGCGATATGGATACAGATTCATTTAATTGGATTTAAAGTACAACATTTCAGTTCAAAACATTTATTTTAAATCATATTGTAACTCGTTTTGTCAGTTTATTTTGCCATACGCAATTATACCAATACAATTCAGGTAAACACTTGTAAATATCGTAAGATATATTTTCATTACTATTCATCACGTGTATAGCGAGACAGTTCTGTGACGTCACATGTATCCCCTCCCGCGCCACTCCACTACCGCAGGAACCTCCAACGTTAACTCAAACTCACTACACACACAAACTTTTCCATTCATACTAGCTTTTGCCTGCGACTCCGTCCGCGTAGTAGTTATTTATCGGTTTTCCTTCAGGAACTACCAGATTTCCGAGATAAAAAGGAGCCTATGTGTTAATCAAGGGTATAAACTATCTTCATTCCAAATTTTATCCAAATCTGTCCAGCCATTGCAGCGTGAAAGAGTAACAAACTAACACACACACAAATTTTCACATATATAATATTAATAGTAGGAATAAAGTGTGATCCTACGAGTAGTGTGCACTGTAAATTGCCGCTTAAATCAAGCAGTTCTCGTACCTTGCTGCAAATAATAAATTGACAACGTTGGTGACATCCTGCATAACCTCGTCCTCTCACCTACAGGGAGCGTTCTTATGATAGCAATTTTCCTCCTTTTTTATCTTACTTTTTTATATCGTTACGGCGACAACCAGGGGGCGCGATTGGGCTGGCTAGTTAAGGCGATCCCGCACTTTACAGAGCATTTTATGTTTTCACTGGGATGACGTGAAAATTTCATTTGCGCTGACATTGTTTTTTAGATTTGCAAGCGAGATTAGATCGTCTCGGCAACAAGTTAAGTCGGTGTTGTTGCGAATGTTTTTTTCGGTTGTAATTGGTGCAGATTTTTGTATAAAATGAGATTGGTTTTTTGCATAAAAACCTACATTAATTAGTGATTTTTTTATGTTTTACTTATAAACCAAACCTGCCCACTGTTATTATCCTTTTGACATCCTTTTTATTGGGCAACCTACAAGCTTGTAACAATACTACCAGTTTCTTAAAATATTAATCGGCAATCTTCATATTTCTATGACACACGAGAGACAAATAATACTGACGCTGAGTGTGAGTGTGACAGCGATAGAAACAAAGAAACTGTTAGTACAATACTTATATTGAAAACAATTACTAAAAACCAGTCCTAACCCAACTAGCACAAAATCTGTATAAGAGCTTATACAGCCTTTATAACTCTATTTTCAGCATTTTAAGGGCTGTATAAGCTCTTAAACAGCTTGTGTGCTACTTGGGAAGCATTCTTACACGCATTTATATACAGCGTGTTCACGAAAGCTCACACCACTGTACCCTGATGCAAATTTTTCAAGCAAGTTATGTCGTAGAGCCTCCAAAGTGGGCTTTAAGCTCGGGGGGGCTTTCCGCTCCAGTTATCGTGCGAAAACTTTCACCAATCCGATTTACCTGGGTTAATTACGTTTTCTACTATTTAGGCTTAATGTCGGCGCGTTGTGGACTGGCTCATGGAAAATATTTTTTGTATATCATGAGAGCTCTTGCGTATTCAGAGATTATGTTTTGTTTGGCATTATATAATATAAAAAATATACAACATGTAAAAATATTGACTTTATTATCTTTAAATTATGAGACGTCTTTTAATTTTTGTTCTAAACGAAAATATGATGTTCGCTTTTTTTTTGTAATGTTACCGAATAAAACTCGAATTTGATACTCTATTTCTACAAAAAAGCATTAAAATAATATAACCTTAAAATTCCTATATAACCACATTCCATGGTTACAGGAGTAGATATTTGTTTTACAGTCGTAAGTACTCATATTCTGGTTGAACTCAATTTTTTTCGGGTCCTCTTTTTCGAGATACAAAGTATTTTGTATCATTTTCCCTGGGCCAACACTATTTCCGTACATAATTTAATCAAAGTTCATTCCGTGGTTTTGCCGTAAAATAACTAAGAAACAAGTTTTTTTGCGCATTAAAAAAATAAAACTACAATACTCCTGATTTCTATCGCTTCCCCAGATTTTGATAAAAGTATTTATTAAGCTATAGAAATAAAAAAAAAAACAAACAGCAAGGATTCAAAAATTATTAATTCAAATAGTTCTTAATTGATTAGTTAAGTTATTATTAATTGAAAAACCTCAATATGCCCCGATGACTTTTCTTAAGTTTGCCAACTATTTGTAAACAGGTGACAATTCTCGCTGACCCCACTTAACCCTTCAGAATTCGTGTGGGAAATATCAGAAGTTGTCGAGATCTTAGCATACAGCGGGGGTCGATTAGAGCCCAGACGTGTCAATTATCGAGTGTTGCGTTCATTACGCGAGTTTGCGAACACTTTGATAATTGCGTCCTTACACTTGGATATTTATGTATCTCATATTTTTAAAACATCCTATATAAGGATGCTGATATATCTACAATTAAAAGTCAACCCTTAGAACAGGTCTTATGTTTTTACATTATTTCATAATATCAGCACACTATATTTAAACTGTTTGGTTAATTTTAGTTAAGTTTAGATCTAGGCAAATACTTTAGTAAACCAGGACACCACCAACATGCATTGCATTTGGTGTGATAGCTTCGGAGTTTTGCTGTCCATAAAACTATACAGGATGTCCCAAAAACGAGTGTCAAGCGAAAGTCCAGAGGTTAAATGAGTACCTATCCAAATTATCTATCATAATAACAAAAACTTAAAAATCATACAAATACGAACATGTCGAAAACAATATTTTAAAATCAGTGACTTCAAGTCATTGTATAAATTTCGTTTCAAACAATCTTAATATATGATGTGTGCTAATTACGCCTCAGTTAATTTTATAATTAGCATCTGGTCGTGTTAGGAAATCCAAGAAATTTAACATTAATGACTAATTTGTTGTCTTGCCGTTAACTTGTTACAGAGAGAACTTTCTGCTACTACGAAGTGTTAGCAAGTAAATAATGTACCATTTTTAGGGTTCCGTACCTCAAAAGAAAAAAAACGGAACCCTTATAGGATCACTTTGTTGTCCGTCTGTCTGTCTGTGTGTCTGTCAAGACCCTTTTTCTCAGGAAGACGTGAAGGTATCAAGTTGAAATTCATATCAAATACTTTGGTCTGTCATCCCTTGGATCAGTGAAAAAATCAGACATCTAAGTCAACGCAATCAAAAGATACGGCCGTTTATGCCGCATATTGAAGGAAATCTCAAGGGAATCAAAACCTATAGGGTACTTCTAGTTGACTTAGAATCATGAAATTTGGCAAGAAGCAATTTCTTATAGCACAAATAAAGGAAAAAATCCGAAAACCGTTAATTTGTAGTTACATCACATAAAAACAGAGTCCAATATAAACTGACACTCACTAAGTAGGAAAGTGCATACTGATTGCGTATCAGTTTATACTGGACTTTGTTTATATGGTATTCCCGTGATTTACGAACTATTTACATGACCACAGGTTTGTGAGGAACCCTCGGTGCGCGAGTCCGACTCGCACATGACCGGCTTTTTTATTATACCTTTGATATATTTTATCTGTTATATTAAAAAATAATTAAAGCTTCCGAAAAGTTGCCTCGATGCTAATTAACCAGCGGTCTTACTCACACACTGAAACAACAGTGCACACAACATGACGTTAAGTTAGAAAATAAAATTATGCTATCTCTTCCCTTTCACGATTGCATGAGTATTTTAATGTTAATGTTTTATCATTTAACAATTTATCTATTTCTTACAGCTTTCTCATAAACTCACCGTTTAATTTCGCAGCGATATATTTCCCAAGCCAACATACACTGTATATCTGCCTAATAGCAGCCTTACTTTATGGCCCTCATTATGAGACTAGCGCCTATTAATTCACCTAAACGGGGAAATTGCTTCTTAGAGGCAGTTTAAAGATCTGCCCCGTATTTTGGTCGCTGTTATCACGGTGTAAGTGTAAATAAAGCATCCGTCTCTCTCGCACTTACGTACTGGTCAGAGAGTGACAGATGCACGTATTCAAGTTTATCCACAAAATACACACGACCATAGTAATCACTGAATCTGTGTTTCATCCCCATGGATTTAGTAAATACCATTTACCACTTAGATAACGGTCAGTACAATAGCTATAGCCTGAGAGCCATCCGATTTCTCTGTATGAAGATTCAACAATATAAAGATATCAGTTTTTTTTTAATCAATAAAATAGATTAGCTAGTTTATGCGCGCGACCGAGATGGTAAAATAAAATTAAAATAAAACTATTTAAATACCGTAAAAATCAGGCAAAAATTATTTATTAGTATTATTTATTATTTTAAAATTTCTTTTACAGGCCGTTATTTTCCCAGGGTCTGAGCAAACTATAGCATTAATATATTTTGCAGAGAAAATTGCTTTTAAGAAATAATTGGCGAAATGTACGTAAGTGAAATTATATGTTAATCTGGTTTTCATTAAGTTCTAAATTCAAATTAAAATTGTAATAGATTTGAATGAGAATTATTTAATTTTATGAGTTCATGAAATTACTAACTCTCATTGCTAACGAATAACAGCACTTTACTGAGTAAAATATATTATATAAAAAATATCTTTGACGAGAAGAGGTAACGAATATATTGCTAATTAATACTTAGCAAAAATCCTTTAGCAAAATTAAATGCGAATTGTAAAATAAAAACATATTTAGATATATTTAAAAAACACAGTGGTCTCGTCTTACAAAGCGCTGGTAGCCTACATTTTTATTGAGCCTGGAGACAGACGTACTTAATCCCGGAAAAAATAATAGTTCCCGAAGGAATAACGATAAACAATTGCAAGGACGGATTATCTGATTACACAACATTCAAAAATATTCAAAAAAAAATAAAAAACTGCCCAGAAATACTACTATGCAAAATCTAGTTAAAAAAGTCCAAACATCTTCAAAACCGTTGCATTTTTACGAAGTTACATTTTTAATTTTTCATGACGTTCTTAGTACCTTACTTCTGTAGGTAACGGATTATCCATTAATTACGTCACATACGGTATATTCTTAAAGTAACGTAGAGGTATATTCGGAAAATATTTTTCAAAATTGTACCTCTAATAGGAAGCCATGGGGCATAGTGAACAACATTTACTATACGAACAAAATCGCAGGCAAATTCTAGTACTTAAACCATAATTAAATTGTGTATTATCCTGCTGATTTAAGAGACTCAGTCATTATAATATAAACTGTTAAGTACCTGAGACACCAGGTGTCGTCGCTCTGGTCGAAACCGAATTTTCATCGATTTTATGTACAAAAAAAAAACATCCATAGCGGGGGTTCGAACCCGCAGCCTTTGCGTAGTAAGCCAACGCTCTAACCATCAGTCTGATTCTAATCGTTAGAGTCGTTTTCGAGAACGTGAGTACAAATATTTACACATACAATGTACAGTCGAGGACATAAAGATGTTTACACTTTTGGACCTTATTACAATGGAATAAGGTGAAAAAGTGTAAACATCTTTCTGTTCTCGACTGTACTTGGGAGACTGAGCGTCGTAGCTGGGGTCAAAACTGAATTTTCATCGATTAGTAAGCAAAAACAAAAACAAAAACAAGAAGAAAAAACAATAAAAACCGATCCGTAGCTCTTTGCGTAGTAATCCAACGCTCTAACCATCAGTCTATTCAGACGGCAGCAGCCACCCCGAAATTACGAACTATATTGCGCGGGAAATGTTTTTCCGTGAAAATACGGAGAAAACGAATTTTCCCAGATATGAGACCTAGCTAGATCGAATTTTCGCTCCCATAAACCCCAAAGTCATAATTTTCATCGATAATCAATATACGATGTTTATAATAATATTTCTTGTTTAATATAAACTGTTAATAAAAAGAAAATCTCAAAAACACAAGGCAGTCGCGGAACAAGCCTTAAAACCAAATCCGGAAACATTGAAGAAATAGTTAAGAGCTATAAATTGGGTAAAGCGGTAATATGGCCCCTCGGGCCGAATAGCCAATTTTCGACATTCAATCTCGCTACAATGGCAGTTCTCAATTTAAATATAGCAATCCTTTGATTCCGTTACGACCGTTAGAGTTTTGTATTTGGAAGATTGTTTCATTAGGGTGACTTTTATTTTGATAGCTATTTTATTTTTCCTCAACGGAAAGGTTTTTAAGCATTGACAATGAGATTATATTTTTATTATTTCCTTGTTTAATTTATTCTTAGAGAAATGCTCACTTATTAACTTGGTAAGTATAAATGTTTTATTTTTAATGTAGCGAACGTTAAATCACATAAAAAAAGAATAATTTCAAACTTAAACAATAATTCTAGCAGTTTTTTAATCGTAACTTTTTAATAATAGTTATATTTGATTTTAAATAGGTTTGGAACAGCGCAATTTAAATTTAATTTAAGCATTCTAAAAAAGTGAAATTTCAAATATGGAATACTAGCCGCAATTCCACAGAAAAGGTCTCGTCTTGTTGCGTACCTCGAGCGCTATTGTCTGATATTAATTTTCCGGTTCCGGCCGATGCATCTTTTATGAGATAGTTGAACAAAAGTGGAGGGAAAAACCTCAACGGTTATTAAGGTGAAAATTTAATTTGTACTATTTGGTGGTTCAACTCACTGCGGATTTTATTACTGTCGGATATGAGTAATTGCTTTTTTTGGGAGATTGGTATTGTTTTAGTTGGTTTCAGCCTTTTGTGTGTAAATTTGCCTGAGAGTTTATCTTTCGATTTCTTGACTTAATTTGCTACTTCATTTTCTTGTCGTGTTCCGGCCAAGTAGCGCCTAGTAATTAGTTTAAAGAATTGCAATACAATATTATAAGTTGCGATCACTGCGTAATTCACAATTTAAAAAAGCCTATTTTATGACAGTTGAGTCATAATCACGTATTCGATATAGGTACGTAAATAATCAAAGACTTAAAAATAAATAAGGTACTTTGTGTTAGTTTATAGTTAATTTTCAGAAAGTGTAATTATTTCTACTTAGAACAGTACTTATCAAGTACTTAAACGATCTTAGTACATTAGCAAGTTACACGGCGAGCGCGACCACACACAACGTGCGTCTTCACACGGCTCGAACGAATCGTTTGTCACGTGTCGTCTGAAGCGCCTGAATTATTGATATAATGAACATGTTTTACATCTCAGACTGAGGTCGGTATACGCGACGAAGGGAGAATATAATTCATCAAAATTCAAAGCGACGATTTGGAGTGCTAGAGTAGAATGGATTGTTAGTTTTTTTTATTTAAGTTTTATTAGCTGCCAGTATTTTAACAAATTTTTGTTAAGGTGTGTTCGATATATCCAGAAAAAATATTTGTAAACCTTAAATTAAAATCTTCAATTATGTTTATTTTTGAAAAATATACATAAAGTTAACTTGAGTTTAAGTTTTAAATATTTAACTACAATATATAAGACATGCATCAAACTTTTAATTGTGTTCATAACTTCGCAACTAATTTCAACTTCGTACTGTTAGATGTGGATACAAAATTAAATATTACAATTTAAATATCTTCCAAAATTCCAATACTTTCAAAATTACTCCCTCGGCAGTCGTTAAATCTGACATTTAATATAGACGTCTTAAAATTTAATCAAGATTCGGTACACAAGGCGGTCGTTTTAAATCCTAACCTCAAACCTTGCCACCTCTAAGTGTTTTATCGTGTACAGAGACGCGCGCAAAAAACGGGCCGAAGTTTCAACCTTAAAACACTTATTTCTTTATATTAAGATGGGATTGAAGAAATACAGGGTGGTGTAAAAATGACGTGGACACTATTTTTAATTTTTAATTAAGTTGGAAAAACTTAAGAAAGTAAAGAAAGGACTTTGTGCAGGGGCCTTTCGAATCTTTGCCACAATTTGTACCTGCCGCCAAGCAACAGTGTCCGCATTTTTGTGTTCTGTTATAGAGGTGGTAAGGCAACCCGTGTATTGTACAGCTTAAAGACTTTCTACTGGCTATATAAATAATAATTATAATAACTAATAATAATAATAATTTGACATGTAATATTTTCAAAAGCCGTGGTAGCCTAATGGTTTGCCTGCCGACTCTTAACCAGAGGGTCGTGGGTTCTAACCCGGGCACCTCTAAGTTTTTCGGAATTTATGTGCGAAATATCATTTGTAAATTTACCATAAGCTTTTCGGCGAAGGAAAACATCTTGAGGAAACCTGCACACACCTGCAAAGCAATTTGACGGTGTGTGCGAAGTTCCCAATCCGCGCTGGGCCCGCGTGGGAACTATAGCCCAAACCCTCTCATTGTGAGTGGAGGCCTGTGCCCAGCAGTGGGACGTATATACCTAGGCTGGATTATTATTATTATTATGTAATATTTTGATATTATAAATAAATAAATATGAGTATGAGTATTGAGACTGCAAATGTCTAATGGCCTCAGGGTCTACTTACCATCAGGCGGTCTTTGTGATCGATTGTCTTCTCCATGTTAAATAATGACAAAAACTCATTGAGTTAAAAAAACCGGGCAAGTGCGAGACGCGCACTGAGGGTTCCGTACACATTAAAACTTGGCTGGTTTTTAGTATTTGTTGTTATTCTATAGGGTTTGTTCTATAACCATACCATTTGACACTTGTATGTTTTACCGTTTTTACGACACAACAAAAATAAAAATACGTTGAAAAAAATCGTTTCTTGTATGGGGACCCCCTTTATTATTTACTTTTTTTTTATTTGTTAGTAAATCCGCCGTAATAACACATTCTGAAAATCAACCCGCTATCTATTACGGTTCAAAAGATACAGCTCTTTATAGTTAGGACAGACAGACGAACGGACAGCGTAGGACCCGTAGGCAGCGTGGGTTCCGTTGGGCACCCTTCGGGTACGGAACCCTAAAAATGTGCGTTTTGGATAAGAACGGCACAAGTTGGTTGGATTGTAATCTGTGAATAAATTGTATGGGTGTTACGGGTGTTCATGAGTTAGGGTTTATTACTTAAAATGAAGACCCGTCTCTTTCTTTAAAATAACATCGAATGTCAAAAGTAGACGAAACACAATGTCAATATTCTTTATTCATATTTTTATACACTTTCACGAATTTTTCGATCTATTTCGAATAAAATGTGTCGGAATTTTCAAAATCCACAAAATCTTAAGACTGATCGGGTCAATTCAATATTATTAAGTCCTAACACTTTTCTGAGTTATTCTTCAGTGACATTTCCTAGATATTGAAACTTTGACAAATTACCCTCCATACGTTTGTTTGCGAGTCCAGTCTATTGGATCGCAATCTTAAAAATGATCTTGAATTTTTCACTTGCGTATTGAAAAGTGTATAAAAGTCAAAGGATATTGAAATGTCTCTTTTAACACATATAAATATTTTAACTCGAGTTTTGTGACATTAAGCGATTTTTTTGTCCGCTATCAAGTCTTTGGTTGATTTATTATTATCCGTAACAAAATTGTAACTATTATTATAGTTATATAATCCAGCCTATAAACGTCCCACTGCTGGGCACAGGCCTCCACTCACAATGAGATGGTTCGGGCTATAGTTCACACGCGGGCCCAGTGCTGATTGGGAACTTCGCACGCACCGTCAAATTGCTTTGCAGATGTGTGCAGGTTTCCTCACGATGTTTTCCTTCACCGAAAAGCTCATGGTAAATAAACGAACCCACGACCCTCTGCCTAAGAGTCGGCAGGTCAGACCATTAGGCTACCACGGCTTACATTTATTATAGTTATTAGTTATAAAAAAATTTTGCTCATCACTGGAGCATTGTACATTAGGTGCTTTACTAATAATTATTACTTACAGTATGTAATAAAAACATTAAACATATTTTTAAATAACATCCCCTAGGTCCCATCCCATAGAATTATTCAAAAGCGATTCCATATTTAAAATAAAATTATCCCATCAGACAAGTTATTTCGATTACGGTTCTAACGGAACCAATCAAACTATCCTAACAATGAACTTAACCAATTTGCGAGAATTACTTGAAACTTTTCGAATTTCGAATGATAAAATTGTATGTTGTAAAATCTTTAACTGCCAATTAGGACTAGGTAATGAATGCCGGCAGCCATACAAACAATGTGCAGTGTTTACAAAAAAGACTATTTTAATAAAATCCTATCCTTTAGTTATACTTATACGAAAAATTTTCTACGTAGAACTTGTTTATTTCTAAGGCGTGTCGCTCACTGGAAAGTCGAGGCGGCGTCGAAGCGGCGGCGCGGCGGCTAAGCGGCGCGCCGCTTCTGCGTTTTCTGTGGCATTACATCACTGGAAAGTCGAGGCGGCGGCGCGGTGCCTTCGCCTCGACTCTTGTATATGAGCGCTTTTCCATGTAATGGTGGGTAGGTAGGCATCCATTTCATATTGAAAATTACATTATTCTATGTCACATAATCATAATGAATTCACAATAAGATCGTCAATATAAAAAATAATAAAATAAAACTAAGAGAAATTGGCAATGTTAGATAGATAGATAAACATCTTTATTCTTCACAAACATACATGACCTTTAAGGCCAACACGATTTACAAAAGAATATGAACAGGTTCATGCAATTTAAACAGTATAACTAACTATATTAGAACTTAAAACTAGAGATAAATTAAAATTTGAAATTTGGATATTAGAAAGAAGAGTCATGTGATGATGCGAAGAATAGGCGCTGGCTCAGCATAAAACTGCGGAAAGCCACAGCACTGGTATTCTGCCAGAACCCTTAAGGTAGTGACGCTAGTAATATTTAACAGGAAAAATTATACCTTTATAGTGGCGGGGTAAATTTAAATCAGGTCTTTTCATTTAAAACTTAAACTGTAGTACAGTCACCACATGGGATTGTTGAGCCACCATAGAACCCTGTCATAATGACAACGTCAAGTCACTCAAAAGAAATTACGTCAAAATTTTCCGTCGACTTTTTGTGAGTGGGTTCTATAGTGGCTCAACAATCCCGTGTGGTGACTGTACAATAAATGTAGTTGATATGTAAAAATGTAAAAAGTGATAATAATAACATAACAAAGAAACAGTAAAAAATAAAAATAGCTTAATCACAATAATGTCAGAAATTAAATAAAATGAGAAATAATTATTGCCAATGTCAAATAACGGTTTTCAATGCCACAGAAAACGTAGAAACGGCACGCTAACTAGCCGCCGCGCCGCCGCCTCGACGCCGCCTCGACTTTCCAGTGAGCGACTCGCCTAATATGATATTCCCTCTGTTATGTTTTTCGAGATTAATATTATTCTAAAATATTTGCCAACAATTTTCGTACAAAATTGCATCAATAGCGCAACAATTGTTGTTTTTTCGTGTAAGTTTATTATAAGTAGCATTTTTTCAACGCTCATCCGCGTAATGTTCGCTAATTCTGCAGAAATTGTAATTTTCCGGTGCAAAAAACATCACTATGCTTGCTCTGAAGCAGAATATTACGTTTAATATTCAGTAAGGATTCGTAATTCTTTGCAAATCATTAATAGTACTTGCTTTAGCATAGTAGTTACATCTACCTGATTCTGTCTGATTTACACTTCACATATTAATGGGTGAATTTCAGGGCGTTTCAACCGCCGTCATTAGTGTCACCAAATATATTGACGAAATCAATGACACCTACCAGCAACTCCTGATGTAAACAGAAGCAGAACCAGGGATGTAGTTTCTATCAGCATCAGAAGTTGCTGTACTAATGACAGCGGTTGAAACGCCCTGAAATTCTCCCTAATGTGAGATGTGAAATGTGTGTGTTATTAAATGTACAAAATAGTCACTTAAACCTAAAATAATTAATTACAAAACAAAATTACATTTGTAGATAAGATGTAATACTTACACGCAGTAATAATCTAAAATATTTATCAGTATATTTATTTTATTAAATAAAACATCATACTCAATTGGATAAATCCCGGAACGTTCAGAAATCATTTTCTAAGTACCGCCGGCTCGGAGCACTTAATTTTCGAACCGATCGCCCGCGGCATCTGCCTTTAACTTCTCGTGGGCAAATGTAATTGCTTTTTAAAAATCGAACGTACTTGCAATAGTGGCGAATTGAAGAGAATGTTCGAGATGTTTTTGAAAATTTAAAGATTAAAGGCCAGGGTTGTTTTATAAATAAACTAGCGACCCGTCCCGTCGCGTCGACGTTGTTGTTGTTATTGTTGATGTATGTTGATGTTCTAGATAATTCTTTAGTTAATTTTCTGAAAACCGTATGAGTTTCCATATAAACATTTCTAAATGTGCCGATCGTCATTGTTAAATTAATCGCATCTAGGTAAAAAAAATGGTACCTCAAATGCCGAAATACTAATTTGACTAATAAATGGCAAACGTTTTTTTCTGTCTATTTCCCTGGCTACCTGCCTTTAATTAAAACACAAAGGGCTCTTATTGATCCGCTCTAATTGTAGCAAATTACCTCTCGTTAAATTATTGCCTCCTGGTACCATTCACCGAGGAATCCATTCAACATTAGTGGAAAGATACAGAATCAGACGATAGAAAGAAACAAAACAAATACGTTGTGGAAGCACTGACAGCTCCAGCAGGGCGACCGCGGGGTGCACGGTGTCAGAGGGGGATAAAGAGCCCGCCATCTTAACGTTCAAAAAAATTTACTGTTGTAAAATAAGAACAATTTATATTAAACTCGTTACCGGTCAAGTTTACTTCAGCATCCATAAACCTATGATAGCACATACCTATTTAGAATTAAAGTAAAGTAAGTATTGTCTACGTTAAGTACAGCGGATATCCTGTGGCTACCTTTTGACTCCATCATCAGATCAGCCATCAGCCAAGTTCATATTTTTAACTCTAAACTTCAATGTTTATAATAATTGCTGCAGAGATATCTTTCACTTTAAAAAAAGTTGACATTAGTTATTTTGGACGATAGTTCTTGAGGATGTAGAATGAATGAATGAATGAATGAATGATATTTATTTCTTAACTAGCATTTGGATGCGACTCCGTCCGCGTTTATCGCTGCTCCCTCGGGACCTGTCCATTTTTTAGGGTTAAAAAGTAGCCTATTCTATCTCTATGCCAAATTTCATCCAGCTATGTTATTCTGTTAACGCATCGTCGTGCAGTTCTACTCAGTCGATGAATAGCCGGCGAATTTACGTCGTCCGTCAAGGTGGGTAAATGACATTCAACTGCCTGCACACTGTGAAACCAGCGACTAAATGAATGTGCTGGCAGTTTAATGTCATTTACTCACCTTGACGGACGACGTAAATTCGCCGGCTATTCATCGACTGAGTAGAACTGAACGACGATGTGTCAACAGAATAACATAGCAGGTCCGTTCAGCCGTTCTGCCGTGTTTGAGTAACAAACATCCATTCATTTATGCAAATTTACTTCCTACTAATAAATATTAAAAGGGTGAATTTCTGGGCGTTTCAACCGCCATCATTAGTGTTACCAATATATTGATGAAATCAATGACACTACAGCCAATTCTGATGATGATAGATACTACACTCCCGGTTCTGCTTCTGTTTACATCAGGAGTTGCTGTAGTGACATTGATTTCGTCAATATATTGGAGACACTAATGACGGCGGTTGAAACGCCCGGAAATTCACCCTTACAATATTTATTAGTAGGAAGTAAATTTGCATTATACCTCGCATGTCATGTCAAGGTACAACAAGTTAGGTACATTATAAGAAAGTTACGTAGGTAACGATTTAAAAATCGACATTCTTCCTACATTTTACTTGACAGCAGGCAGGCCCAAAGAATCATCATTTATTATTATCATTCATCATCATCACCATACACCTAAGTATGTCACTACATAGTATAAAGCAAAGTCGCCTCCCGCCGCCTGTCCGTTTGTATTTATGTAAGCTTGTATCTTTCAAACTACGCAACGGATTTTAATGCGGTTTTCACCATTAGCTAAGTACATGATTTGTCACGGAAGGTTTATGTATATAATAGTACCCGGAGCGAAGCGAAAGCAGGTCGCTAGTTATGTATATGTTTAAGTTAATCTCGCACACCTACGTTCACGTAAGGTCTAAATATTATAGGTCCATAAGCTTAAACAAATCTTAACACATTTTGTATTAAATTCGTGGTAAATTAATGATAAAATTAGGTTTAATTGCGCTCTGAGTTAGACGGTATAAATCTCTTCTGGCTGAATAATATATGTGCCTACGTACTTTGAACATGGAAGCTTACCAGACTAGACATGGATTATTTTGTTTTGTACACCCACCTTGAGATATTATAACCTATTAAAAACCAGTCAAGTGCGAGTCGGACTCGCGTACTGAGGGTTCCGTACACATTTGGCCGGTTTTTAGTACTTACTTGTTGTTTTTTTATAGGGCTTGTTTTATGATCACACCAAATTGGACGGTTGTATGTATTACCGTTTTTAAGAAAGAAGAATACAAAAAAACGTCTTTTGCTTGTTGTGTTTCCCCTAATTATTTTACTTTTTGACTTTTGATTATTTTTAGGAAATCCGCCGTTCGAACAATATATTCTGCAAAAAAACTACAGGCTATCTCAAACGGTTCAAAAGATATTTAAGTTAAGACAGGCGGATGGACGGACGGAGGACAGACAGCATAGGCTTAGGTAATAGGGTCCCGTTAGGCACCCTTCGGAACCTTAAAAAAAGAATTAACGTACGTACCTACCAAAAAAAAGTCGAAGTATGAACCTTATTGTACATGTGACATACACATGACGTTTCTTCCCAACGTAAGTAAGAATGCATTAGCTAAAAACGTGCAAAAACTCCTACATCGCGTTTTACTATGGGTTTACTTCAAAATTCTTTAGAAAACCCTCGTGGAAACAAAGATGCCAGGGTGACAATGAAACTGAAATATTATACACGTCATTAAAAATGTTTTTGCATTTTTATTTTTTGTAGGCTTTTTATTCTTATTAAAAATGTGTTTTCTTTTGAAAAGTTACAAGAGAATGAAGCTTCCACCGCATGTTTAGTAATTATATGAAACTAGCCTTTGCCCATGACTCTGCCCGCGTAAAAATCAATTATCGCTTATCCCTCGGAAACTCAAATTTTCCTGGATAAAAAGTATCCTATGTGTCAGTCCGGGATAAAAACTATCTGTGTGCCAAATTCCATCCAAATCCGTTAAGACACTTCCCACAAACACTTAATTTCGTAACTTCGGATAACTTCGAGATTTCGAGATGTCCGCGTAAGTCGTTTATCGCTGCTCCCTCGGGACTTGTCCATTTTTTCGGGATAAAATCTATCTTTGTGCCACATTTCATCCAGATTCGTTCAGCTGTTCTGGCGCGATTGAGTAACAAACATCCGTCCTTCCATCTATCCGCCCATCCAAACATTCACATTTAAAATATAAGTAGGATTTAAGGCTCCTGTACAACATAGACCTCTTACGCACAGAATTTTGGCCACCCTCGAATCCAAAGCGCAGGTGGGGTAGGATAACGGATGACTTTTTTTAAATAGGATCTGTTGCGCAAGTGATTTAACGACTTGCGCATTGCCATGCGGTCCACGGTGACTAGAGATTTTTATTCGTAATTGATTAAACAGGGGATTTAAATTGAAATTCTTGGAGAGGTGTGACGTGAATAGAAATCGGGCTTTAAGGTGATACGCGAATTTTTTAATAACATTTGAATTGGGAATTTTATGCGGATTTTTGTGGAATGTTTGAATTGAGGATTCTGTTTTATTCGTTTATTGTAGGTTAGTAATTCGATTACCTTAAAAAAATACTTATACTCGTATCAATATGTATATATAAATATTAATCCCTATTTCCCTTGGTCACGGCATCACGGCGGGTTCCTATTCAGAAATAAATACTTTTAAAAAGCAACAAGCAGCAAGCTGTTTTGGGATAAAAAAGCAACAGATGATCAAATTAACCTCCAACCAAGAATTGCACGTGTTATAAGTGTGCCTCTATCTGTATATCCGTTTGACTGCAGAACGCAGTTCCAGAACGAATGGTTTTATTGTCAAGGTTTTTGTGTTTCTTAGCCAGTTTCTGAGCTTTAAAACCAGCTAAGTAATGATACGAACAAAATTAATCAGCATACACTGAAAAAAATACCTCGTACTAGGAACCAGAATCTGGTTATCAGTACAGTATTGTCTTGCTGTATATGTGACGACAAAACTCTTTGTAAACATAACCAGACTGTTCTAGTTATAAAACACGATAAAACATAATACCCGCAACTAGTTGATGTGTTCATGTGTTCACGTGTTTTGTATCAATTACACTTGCATCTTTATTAATACATTGCAATTGTTCGTATTACGATGCATAACCATAAAATACAAAACATTTTGTATTTATTACACTTGTATCTTTATTATAACAATGCAATTGTTAATTACTACAAAACTGCGTTTAACTAGACTCGTGTAGTGGCGTTTACAAACAACATAATACACGATACAACACTTTTGATGAACGCTACCAGATTTTAGTTGATATTACTACATATTTCACAACTACACGTTCTTGTAGTATTGTAGTAAAATATTTTTTTCGGTGTAGCAAAGTAATGCTGTTTTTACGTCTTGGTGGTTTTATAATGGAATTTTATGATTCAAAATCACCTCAAAGCACTCTTTCCAACTATTAAACAAGTTATCTTTAAACCAATCAAAAATTTATCCAACAGTTAACTCAAGCCGCTATCTTCAGATCTATACAAACAGAGATGTTATCTTACACCGTACCTTAGGTCTTAGGTCATAAGGGTTACTATCTACCTCGACAGCTATAAGATCTTTTAATAACTATTATATCTTGACCTCTAGAATTATAGCAACGGTTTGAAACCAAGTCTCATGCTATTTTGAACTAACCAGCATAATTTGATCTTCGATTTTAAGAAGCTGGTGCGTGGTCAGGGTTTGAATTATAATAGTTAGTAGAGAAATTTGAATTCACAAGTGAAATATAAGGAATAACACTAAGGTGCTCCGAGCTATATGACCTAGGGTTATGGCTTCATTTAGGTTTAGGTTCGCTTTAGATAATGATTTAGACCGCAGTTGCGATTTTGGATAATAATAATAGTGATGAATATTTAAGTTTCTGATAGAGCATACATTAAGCGAAAACAATTAAAAAAAAATATAAACAATAACCAAAAATGTGTGAGATTGTGGTATGATTGACGAAGAAATTCCTTTACTATTTTTAACGTTATTTGTAGAGGTACAAAGTTAACCGACAGTTAATTTTTTAACAAAATTAACCGACTTGCCAAAAAAAAACTTTGACGCAGTTAGCCTAGTTGGTAGTGACCCTGCCTACGAAGCTAGCGGTCCTGGGTTCGAATCCCGGTGTGGACAAATATTTGTGTGATGAGCGCGAGTATTTGTTCCTGAGTCATGGATGTTTTCTATATATTTAAGTATGTATTTCTCTATATAAGTCTGTTTATCGTTGTCTAGTACCCATAGTACAAGCCTATAGAGCTTAGTTTGGGACTAGGTCAATTGGTGTGAGATTGTCCCCTGATATTTATTTATTTAATTATGGTCAAAAATTGAATCATACCATGAGGACTCCTTTTTTACCTCTTTAGTACAGAACCATAAAACTAGAACGTAATCGTTCATTACACAACGATATTTAAAAACATTTTACGTACTATCAGAATAATCTCCATTAATATACGCCCAACTAATTTACGGTAATTTTTAACTACGACTTACGGTACTTACTCGTTACGCCATCGTCACTACTAAAGCAGCCATAAACGAGCTCGAGTAGTTTAGCAACTCGTACAAGTACTCGCGCGAGTCGCGGGGTTTAGTCGAGCTCGGTAATTACGTAGTCTGGCGCGTACGAGTTGGAAGTATAGTTTGGAGTAGGTTTAGGTTCCAATTTATATTTATTGAAGCGGTTTGTTGAAACAAATTAGTTGTTTAACCTCTGAGGAAGTGTTTAGAATAGTAAAGAGTGATATTTATTGGAAAATAATACAGACATTTTTGGTTTGAATCAAGATGATTAATGAAAAAATATATTAATTAATCAATTATTTCTTTATTTGCAATTATAGAAGGAAATAAGAAAAGAGTAAAGGAGGACTTACATAGAAATAGGTCAAATAGATGAAAAAGAGAGCGTGATAACGAGTGTTAAAAACAAATTTGTATAGGGAAAACTGGAAATTACTCATTTAAATTAGTATTTATCAATTAATAATTATAAATATAAAAAAAATTTGGTTGAAAAAAAAAATACATTAAGATGTAAAATAAAATGACCATTAAGATAAATTATTTATTTTGCTCGAGGATATGTTTCATTAAATAATATATTTATTAAAAAAAATCCTTTGCGTCCTATAAATAGAAAAAAATAGTGTCATAAAAAATAAGTTCTTAAAAATGATAATAATTCCAATAGTTCAAGAAACAACATACAATACTCAGGTTCAAGGCCAGAGAAATGAAAACATCCTAGTGCGAGAAGCGGTATTACGTAGCGTAGGTACCTACGTTATTGCTGTTTTTCAGAGCAGCCTATAACCTTTTGGCTGTTGAAGCCGTGTGAGTTACTTGTACGAGTACTGGAACCAGTTTAAGTTATTGTTCATCATAATAGGTGCTTTTACCTTATATTCAAACCGTTTTAATGACGCACAGTTATGTTGGTTCATTTTAATACTTGGCGCTTCTTTTTGTCAATTGCTTGACCAAGCTACTTGCTCAAGTCACTAGCTACGTTAAACATCTACATATGGCGCGATATCACAGTGCAGATTAAATCGATCCTTTCATGTCACGATTGCCCTACACAAAAAATATTTTGTTATAATTGAGAGAGCTTGAACCGAGGATAACAAATGTACACAATCACACGTACTGTATCAAAATACGTATTATCCCAGTTCCGCAATGGAATCAAATCAAGTACGAAACAAAGTTTTTTCAAAAACCTATTTTAATAACG
This sequence comes from Tortrix viridana, assembly GCA_963241965.1. NCBI lineage: Eukaryota > Metazoa > Arthropoda > Insecta > Lepidoptera > Tortricidae > Tortrix > Tortrix viridana. The sequence continues at coordinate 986,259 of OY725176.1, forward strand.
CTTATCTTCTGTTAAATATTCTGATGTGTGGCTTGTTATGTAGCTGTACTTGACAGTTGCCTACCAAAAGTCATATTTTTGGGCAAGTCCTTGTTCAAGTTGTTAGCAAGTAACTCGCCTCGTTTAACACCCTCTAAATAACACTGCAATGGCTGGCGCGATAACACAGATTAAGTCGATCCTTCCATACCGCGATTAATTGCCCCACACTCTCGGCTTTTCTCTCCAGTCTACAGTAGTCGAGGTTGGAGGTTGAAGGCTTAAGTATTCGCTGTTCCTTGTTGTTGTTTGTATTTATGATTCACCATAAAATATAAATTATACTTAACTTTAGTGATTTTAGTTCTTTAGATCAAAGTTTCGCCATTTCAAATAATAAACTTAACTTGCTTAGGAAATTTCAATAAGGTATTTATTATCGATTTGTAATAGTTTCAGAAAGATAATAAAAACAAGAAGTTGCGTGTATTTCATACACTATCAGACTTTATTTCCTATCTCTGGTTACATGTGCCCCGTTATTCTGTTATGGTCTACAGGACCTGCATTGGAACGTCGGTCTCTACTATTAAATTGAAATAGCATTACCATAAATATTTAAGAAAATAAAAGTGTTTATATCATTTGTATGTTTATCGGAAAAACATATTTTAATTGTGATTGAACGGGACAAATACAAGAATGCGACAAACTGATGCAAATAACTACAAATTCACTAAATTAATGTAAACCCGGCATAACTTTATTAACCAATAAAACAATTACCGGTCCCCAAAACAAAATTTGATTCCAAAGTCGAATTCGCTGACTCTATCAAGCCAACGAACTATGGTTTCAACCCCCACAGAAACGTCTATTTTATTGGTTAGCCCGTCGGTCAGAAAACCCCTAATTTTCCACTTCATTAAACCGACTTATGGTGTATGGAAGACATCCCGGCGCCTCCATAGATTCCCCATTAGATTGGCCACCCCCTTAATAAATATCGCCGACGTCAAAAGGAAAAATAAAAAAGTCAAGAAAAATATAGTTGTAGTTTGTTGAAGGAATTTATTTGTTTGGACACAATGTATGGCGGTCGATAATGTTTAACTTTGTGTCCTGAATATAATAATGTTTTTGTGCGCACACAAACTGATACCTAAGTACAAAGGTAAATGAAATGAACAAACTGAAAGAAAAAAAACACCTTTTATTTCGCTGTTATATTTCTCCTTACTAGTTTTTTTTAATCGGTAAATCTCACACTAATTGACCTAGTCCCAAACTAGCCTTATAATATGGGTACTAGGCAATGATATATGTCTGTACATACTTATATAGAGAAATACATACTTAAATATAACGAAAATATCCAAGACTCAGAAACAAATACTCGCGCTCATCACACAAATATTTGCTCATACCGGGATTCAAACTCGGGACCGCTTGCTTCATAGGCAGGGTAACTACCAACTAAGGCAAAACCGCGTCGTCATATTTAAAAATGCGAAATGAGTTTGTTTAATATATGTATTGAATTCTACATTTTTATTTAAGTCCCATAACGTGAATACATAAACTTATCTGTAACTTTACTGAATTGAATATCCTCCTTATATTGACGAATATTACCTTTATCTTATTCTATCGGAAACTAAAGAGCTCAGAATAGTAATAAAATGAGAAAGGACGTGTCATATGAATATCGCCCCTGCCAGCGAAGCGTTCGGTAAATCCGGCTGAGATATTGCAACTAGCTTTAGTAGGTATTTGAAATCAAAGTTCTCTGTGATCTAAAGAAATTATTCTTCTATTATTATTATTTTATCAGTTGAGATCACTACATAGACGACGACGCGGTTAGCCTAGTTGGTAGTGACCTACGAAACTAGCGGTCCCGGGTTCGAATCCTGGTATGGGCAAATATTTGTGTGATGAGCGCGAGTATTTGTTCCTGAGTCATGGATGTTTTCTATGTATTCAAGTATGTATTTCTCTATATAAGAATGTTTATCGTTACCTAGTACCCATAGTACAAGCTTAGTTTGGGACTAGGTCAATTTGTGTGAGATTGTCTCTGATATTTATTATTTATTTATTATTTATAGTATAAAACAAAGTCGCTTCCCGTCGTCTGTCCCTTTGCACATATGTACAGTCAAGAACTTTAATTTGGGACCCACTTTCGGTCCAAAGTCAATCTAACATTGTACAACAATAAGGTGGAGTTTCCTGTAAGTTACAAATGACTTGGCATCTCTAATGACATTGACAACTTCAAGCATTATTTTTTTGAAATGGGTCCCAAATTAACGTTGCGCAACGGATTTTAATGCGGTTATCACCATCAGTTACATGATGTTTCACGGAAGGTTTACCTATGTATATAATAGAACCCGGAGCAAAACGAGGGCGGATCGCTAGTAACAATATAAATTAATTAGACTTCTATTATAATTTATGTAATTAAATAAACCTAAACCTAAAATTGTGGGTACGTTTCAAAAGACAGGATTTGGTGAAACTTTGTTTAGCAAAAAGTTAAAATTTGATCTGAATCATTCCTAATTCCTTAATAATTATTTTTAATACAATAAATAGTAAATGCGAATGTGAGTCTGTTTGGTACGCTTCCAAGGGTAAATCGCTAGTTAACATAGTAGAGATAGTTTGAGTCCCGGGGAAGGACGTAGGATACTTTTTACAATGACGTTATAAATAAAATCGATATAGCGGGCTTAGCATGCATGCGCGAGATAAAATTTGACAAGAGCTAGGGAAATTAATACATCTATTCCATATTCTAACATAAGACGCTTAAGGTTTAAAGTAAAAGTGTCCCGTCTTGATAAAATCGCTATAAAAATGTGAAAATCGCTATAGTCGCTTAGTGATAAAAGGTAATAAAAGTCAGAATGAGACAATGTTCATAATTGTTCATCCCTCATATCTTACTTTACTTTATTATTTCCTTTATGGAAGTCTTTAGAGTTATCCGTGCGTCATCGCATCACTTGATCTCTTGGAATGAGGTCATTTAGTCCCGGGTTCGAATCTCACGTCTATCACGAGGCAGGATCTTTTGTTAAAATGCTGTAGTCTTGCCAGTGTGCTGTTAGATTATAATTAGTTTATTACTTTTTTTAGATTTAACAAACGTTCAGTTAAAGCGTTAATACCTAATAACAACCTGTCCAAATCCAGGAAAATTTACAAGCTTAAAAAACCTTAAAATAGTAGGTAACAAATAAAAAAAAAACAAATTTTGAGAATATTGGATTTTTTTATTAAAACGTTATAAATTAACTCTTTTTTTGCTCCTGTTACTTCACAAAAAAACTGCAATAAATCTCACGAGACAATCTCACACGAAATTTAACTATTTCCTAAGTTCTAGACAAACTTTCTAGGTACAAACGTACCCCCGTCTACCCGCCGTATCCCGTCTAGTACAAGACAAGAAAAAATACTTACTTTAATACATAGAAAACATCCAGGACTCAAATACTGGCGCTTATCACACAAATTGAACCCGGGACCGCTAGCTTCGCAGGCAGGGTATTGTTTTAACAGCATACAATTCTAAAGCAACCGACTAAACAATGTCAATATCAAATAAGGTACACACAGCACTATATAAGGTACACAGCGCGCTACAGACTTGGAATAATGAGGAGAAGATGGCTCGGTCAGATAGTTTTCATAGTGTCCCCGGATAGCGGTCTCAGAGGTGATTGGATCCAATGAATTAAGTAATTGACCGAGTAATTGGTTGGGAATCAAAAGATTTTGGGCTTTTGTTAAAGCATTATTAGGAAGATAACGGTAATGGATTTTTTGGTGGCTAAGTAGCGATAGGTTTATCTGATAAGTTGGGTGGTTTCGATTTTCAATAGTATATAATTAACACTGTGTTCTTCCTTGTTGATAACAGATTTTTGAGTCTTGTTTAATTTGGTGAAGATCAAAAACTACTTAATGGCGATGTATAAATGCATGCTATTAGTTAACCGAGGAACTAAATTACAGCAATGTGAAATAGTCAATATAAAACAAAAAAAGCCAGTTAAGTGCGAGTCGGACTCGCGCACCGAGGGTTCCGCATAAACTTGTAAGTATGTAAATAGTTCGTAAATCACGGGAATACAATATAAACAAGTCCAGTATAAACTGACACGCATAAGTATTCACTTTCGTACTTAGTGAGTGTCAGTTTATACTGGACTTTTTTTATGTGATGTTACTACAAATTAACGGTTTTCGGATTTTATCCTTTACTTGTGCTATAAGACATAGCTTCTTGCCAAATTTCATGATTCTAAGTCAACGGGAAGTACCCTATAGGTTTTGATTCCCTTGAGATTCCCTTAAATATGCGGGATAAACGGCCGTATCTTTTGATTGCATTAGCTTAGAAGAATGATTTTTTCACTGATTCAAGGGATTGCAGACCTTAGTATTTGATATTAATTTCAACTAGATACCTCCACGCGTTCCTGACAAAAAGCGTGACAGACACACAGACAGACAGACAGACGGACAACAAAGTGATCCTATAAGGGTTTTCCATTTGAGGTACGGAACCCTAAAAATACAAGCAAAAGAGACAATAACTGTTTTTTTACAAGTCATTAATAAATTAATGTCACTTTTAAAACCTATGTCAAGTTGCATCATATTCATCTAGCCACCTGCCTCACAATCGTCAAGTAAAGCATATCTGTCACATAAATTAAGCCCTTTCTCTTTCGTACACTTAAAAATAGACAAAGAGAGGGCTAACTTTATGTGGCAGATAAATTTTGTTGATTGTGAGACAGGCCCTATATAACTTAAAATTTTATAACAATTACTTTCCCTGCAACGTCCAACAAAGCAAAATTAAAGTAAAACCCTGCAATTACCGAAAACACTCTCAAATTCAAGACGCTTTTTCATTAATTACTGGAGGAACAATATAGGGGCGCACGGAGCGATCGCTCCCGAGCAAAATTAATATTGACGCTGCTCCGTTATCTTGCCTTTATAATAATAGTGCTTAAACGGGGTAATGTAATTTCGTTTATACTATGTTGATGATTTGGTAAGTCATTGGATTCATATGTTGATATGCTTTCGCTTCAATGCTCATGAGTCTCATGACTTTAATTCTGGCAACCAAAAAAAACTCTGAAATTGTTTTAAACAAAAGTGTACGAGTAACTTCTACAGATGCAAATGTTTAAAATAGATTTGAAAAAGGAATCAAAACTAAACGAGAACCGAAAAGGTAATACTAATGCTTCGAAACTAAATAAACCGAAGATCCTCTCGCAAAAGACAATATCCCTTCCAAACACTAAAGGCGGAACGTGCTCAGACATTTCTCACACACGCATCATAAAAGAAAGTAAAAGAAAAAAACATATTTAACACAGAAACACTTTCGAAGAGATAAAAGGAAGCGTGAAAGTGGGAAAGTTCTAACAATTCCAAATTCGAAGGAACAGTGCTGGGCCCAAGGTAACCCCCTATGGTACCCCCCTTTGTCTAAGTTGGTATTTGAGCACGAACTAGTGAACCATTGTAAAGATCCGACTGAGTAAAAAGGTAAAAGATACAAGTTTCGAAAGCTCAAAGGTACTCGCAAGATTAAAATTGTTTTGAAGGAATTTTGTTATGTCTCAGTAGTTGGCTTGAAGTCCATTGTGTTTTAAAGTAAGTACACCACATGGAATCTATGAAAGCATCGGTGATATTAATTTTAGAAAAAAGCGAGTTAAGTGTTATAAAAACTAAAAAAAAACTAGCAAAGGTACCTATGTCCAGTTTTTGAGCAAATAATAAATGCGGTTTAGAATTAGAATAGTTACAATCTGTTTCTATGGTTACAAGATTCAAGCCTGATCCAAATGTTGCATCTGAAGATCATATTTAAAAACAAGGGATACAGTCCACCGAGTCTTAAAAAAGAACTAGACCGCATCCCGATTGCAGAATTAAATTTACCTCAGATTCCAGAAATGCAACGCACAGGGAAACCCATCCGGACCGAACCGTCAAAGCTAGCGTACCTCGAATTCCGTCGCGCCATTTGTTTTCGAGTCTCACTTACTACGAAATTCAAATTCAAGAAAGTCTTTTCACAGTCGAATCGCGTACGGCTCGACTTAGCAATCTTTGTGTCAAAGGATCTTTTTGATTTATACACGTGCCTACTGAACTGGCGTTTGGCTGGCGTTTTTATTGGGCATTTTATTTGCATGCGTAATTAGGACGTATACGTAGACGAGTTAATTTAATTAGGCGAATAAAAATGAGTTAATTTTATTTATAAAATAATGACTAAAATACTTATTTTATCCTCGTGACGACCGCTGTACTTTACAAAGTACATAAAAATCAATCAATTTAACCCCTTAATTAGAATTGAATTACGGTTGTAATTATAACGAGACCTATTTCATGTCTCTGGTGGAGGTTATTACAATTTCAACCAAAATTTAAAATAAATTCCATTGCAAAAATAACCAAAGAAATTCGGAAAGAATTGAAAATAAAATTGAAGCTTTTTAATTAATAGTTTATAATAAAGAAAAATAATAATGTTCATGCCAACTTCGTAAAAGTTTCAATAGAACCAATAAATAAAGGTGATTCATTTTATCGAATCTCAAATAAACAGCAAAATCCAAACCAAGAGCTATAAATTGCAATTTTTCACGTATAAATTATTATTCAATTTAATCATTGATTCCTAGAATTTCAGTGGTAGCAATTTGTTACATTTTCTCATAAAGTTCTGGATTCTGCTTACCTATTGTCTGGCATTAAATATAATTTATTGTTCCAGATTGGGGTTGACGTACGAAGGTGAGGTCTCGCGAAGTTTTTTAAATTTGTCTAAAAACTTTTCTTAGCAAATTCGTCTTTTCAAAACTTTCGCGTTGTTTGTTAATTATGTGTTTTGTTTCTTTATTACGATTTAGTTGCTTTCTTGTATTTTACTGTTTTTAACGAGAACAATTTTTAAATTATTTTCAGTGGTAATATGTTTTACAATTAAATTATCTCTTATCAGCAACTTAGTTTACTTTTTATTATTGATAGCAACTGTTTCATTAATCAAACATCATGTTATTTTGTTTAACTGTTTCCGAACAATCAATCTAATCTAATCTAAATACTTATATTAAAACAAAGTCGGGTTAGTTACACCATTTATAACTCAAGAACGGCTCGACCGATTTTTATAAAATTTGGCACACAGATAGTTTATTACCTGGATTAACATAAAAAATACTTATCTCGGAAAATTTAATACTTTTCGAGGGATAAGCGAAAATTACGCGGATGGAATTACGGGAAAAAGCTACTACCTACCTAATAATATGTGACGTTCTCAATATAAAGGGCCCTTATGGAGGAAGGCAGTTAAGCTCTTCTTATTCTTGTAACTATACGAATACTATGGTAACAGTTCTAAAAACGGCGTAACCGCCTGCCTACATAAGGTCCCTTTATATTCAGAACGTCACATAAAAACATATCCATCAATCTCCTTTAATCATTGCTAAGAAACTAACCCTCAAACGTGAATTTCAATAAAATTCAAATTTTAAACCGGCTTTATGTAAATATTTATCCAGGATTCGGGGCTGAGCAATTAGCAACGCCTATGGAATTTACATTTATTGCGTTCTGCGAGTGCAGCGTTAATATTGGCCCGTCCTGGCTCACTTGAAATTCATTAGCGCATTTTACATTTAGGGCGCAGGCAAATTTGTAATGGTCTTGAAAGATGGAAGTGCGTTGTGGATGATCGTTGATTAATGCAGTGTTTATTATTAAAATAGGAATGGGAATACTAAAGTAAATTTAGCATCTAATACTGTTGACTATGCATATGTATAATTATGTGATTATCCTTGTTGTGTTGTGTTAAATACATTAAGAAATAGAAATAGAAACATTTATTCGACGATCACAAGAAAAAAAAAACAAAACAAAGATTACAGATAATAAAAGAATATATTATTGTTTCTTTCTTTCTTTCCTTAGTTAGTGCTTCACGTTATGAGGTTCCATATTGTTATTTACTTTACTGAAATTTATTGAATTAAATCAATCCAAAATATCAACCATATTTGTAATACTTTGTAGACCACTTGTTTCACATTCATTGACTTCGAGTTTTATTTAGATATCAATCGAGATTTCAGAATATCAATAACTCTCTGTAATCTCACTTTCATCTAAATGATACATAACCTATTTCTAAATGCCTTATTCCTGCATCCACCCTTTGACAAGCCGAACCCATTAAGAAAAACGGATTGCAAAAAGCTTTGTCCCCGAAAGGGAATCGCAAAACATTGTCAATTTTCCTTACGGGATGGGAAATATTGATGGTAATGATGTATTAGCGGCCGTACGTGCGGGAACATCAAATTAGGGGGGTTTACCGGGACGTTGACGTTTTGTGTACGCGCTAGGGATCCGTAAGAAGGTGAACCCACCATTTATGTTTGAAAAAGAAGAGAGATTCATGATGCTGTATTTTTTGTTATGCTAGAGAAGGCAAACATGCCAGCGGGTTACAAACACTGGAGAGGAGGCTATATGCGTTGCTGGCTTTGATAAAAGAATATGAATATCATTTGAAGTGGCTGTATGATATAAACATGGTGTTTTCTTCTCTTCTTCGTCACTTCCTCATGGTTGAGGGTCGTGAACTCATGCCGGTGGTCAGACGGGTGGCGTGGTGCAATTTATTTATGGGTTGTAACAACGTAAGTTATTAAATGACATCCATTATTATTGTCCATTTATTAAAACTATCCTTTCTTGAATTTATTTAGAGTCTCCGTTCTTCTTTTTTTCAAATAACAGTGATTACAAATCTCTTTCTGGCTAATTTTTCATTGTAAGCTATTCCAACAACAGACATCATACCTAATGCAGCAAATAGGTACTAGGTATTGTATTTCTAATAATTTAACGTAGAAAGCACAAACACTGCCTGATGGTAACGGGATAGGGACACTCCTCATTTTCGCTATCCTTATAGAACAAATAAGGGAGGGACACACTTATCCCACGTACGCAACGTATGCAATGCATTATGATATTCTGGACTCTTGAATTTGTATGATTAGAAACACACTTATCATACGTGGCGTTGCGTATGACAAGTGTGTTTCTAACTAAGTGGACAAACAGACAGAAAAAGCGACTTTATTTAATACTATGCATATTATATAATGAGGAAGCATGAAGCAATACACTCGTTACGTACGGTACGAGTTGTAGCAAATTAATTTGCATTGCTAATGATTGATAAGCGAAACAAAATTTGAAAGTTAAAACCGGCTATTGGGGATGTTTATTAGACATTACTCGTACCTACTAATAAACAAAATACGGTATCTGGACTCTTGAATCATACCAATTCAAGAGTCAAGATACCGGATACGTATGTATAATGCATCGGATACGTTGCGTTTTTACCTATATTCATTGCATGCTCCCAGTTCCAACCAATCGCTTTGAAATGCGTTCGCCTTACATCTCCTTTTTGTATACGGAACCTCTATTTTTTAAGCCGCGCGCTTTATTCTCGGTAAATCTTCGAATAGACAATTGATTTGTGTATTGTGCTTGTTTATATTTGTCCAATGAGGGGGATTTCGGCAACCGCCAGCTCCCCCGTAATTTGGCCGTCGATGTTTCTTTTTACGTCTTATATTATGTCACCGAAGGTTTTTTAAGAGTGTTTTTGCAGAGTTGGCAATTGTTTTGGGGACTATTATATCATATCTAGATTGAAACGTGGAGCTGGGCCCTTAGCCAAGATGCATTACGCTAACTAGCGTTTCTACTCGTTTCCTTTTTTAACCAATCGCGTCACTGGTAGATCACGTGATACGAAGAGTCACGTGATCTACCAGTGACACGATTGGTTTAAAAACGAAACGAATAGAAACGCTAGTTAGCGTAATGTATCTTGGCTAAGGGCCCTGAAGGGCTTTTAAAGGGTGAAATGTTAAATTTTGAACGAGTTATGCGACCTAAATTAATTCTTCAGCTATGTAAAAAAAAACGATTATTATTTTGCCCATCTGAATATTAATTATTTTCAAAGAGCAACAATTACAGCCTTAAGAAATTGCGTTGCGGGGTGCAACGTCGTTAAGGTATCATCCCCTGGATGAAGGACCCCTAATGAGTCCGAAACATGGCAGATCGTTCCGGCTTATAATAGTTTGAGCCGTTTATCCGTTAAACTTAATTAATTCATCAAAAGTGTGAAAAGAACAATTATTATGCATTTTTTCATTATTAACAATGAGATTATGAATTCACTTTTTTTCAATATTCACTTAAGACAAAATTAACCAAATTCGTTTGCATGTGGTCGAACCAATAGAGTCTAAAATCGACCACGATATCAAAACCAAATCCACTAAACGTTTTTTGAAGATACGTGGCTTGTATTGACTCAATTCCCTGCTTCAGTCATCAAAATCAGTAGCAGTGACAACCAAACAACAATTACGCTGATTTCTGTTTACGTAAACAATTTATGAACATGTCGACGTCGTCCATCCGTCCGTCGTTAATTTTTATCCGATTTCCTTGATTGCCGAGGTTTTTGCTGACGAATAAACAGGGGTGTCGGAGAAATGCTTTGAATTTAAATGGTTTTGGGGTGATCAGTGTCTATCGTGAGGCTAAAGGAAGCCACAGTGCAACAGATCTAAAAAAATACTGACAAAATGAAACACTTCGAGATGTATCGGCGAATAATATTCCAATTTGCAAGTACGATGCAGTATAATTAATGCATTGGTGTATTGCATTTATGATGTTCAATTTGTTGTGAAACAAAAATTAAGCCTATGAAATGTATGCTAAGTAACTAACTATTATTTATACTATAAAAATAAATAAATGTGCAACATATTTCATTATACAGTACCTGGGAAACCGAGCGTCGAAACGACCGAATTTTCATAGATTTCTTTACAAAAAAAAAAACAATAACAAAAGATTTAGCCAAAAAATAACAAAAATGAAACAAAAAACGGTTCATAGCTGGGGTTCGAACCTGCAGTCTTGGCGTAGTAGGCTAACGCTACTTGCGCCATATTGCACAACCATATTGCGCCACCATCCATAATAATATCGTACCGTATTTTATCATGACTCACCATTATTCCTTCTCAATAAAGAGAAATGATGCCTAACCAGACATTATAAAGGGATATATTAATGCGAGAGATAGAAAGAGAGAGCACGTACAGTAGTCGTGACCTAGCCCACGCCGAACGTCTAACAGCGGGCTTATTCAGATCCTGGGAGACGCGATTTGAAAGACGTCTACACACGAAAAACGCTGCGATTTCAAAAATTTGTACTTATACATATTAAAACGCATATTCGTCAAGATTCAGTTAAGAACAAATGAATAACATAACATTCGATTTGTTACTACATTTGAAGCAAATATAGTATATTTAATTTTACGTATAAAACATGCTAAAGCTTCGTTCAACGCTATCACTCTTACTTGTTAGGTGTTTTCTATAGTTAATGCATTTTTTGGAATTTTAAAGTAACGTCTTTCATTAAACCCGTTTAAAGTGACCTTATCAAATGACATTGTCATGAACACGCTATTTACGATTATATAGATAATTATTTAATAAACGACGCATACGTCTATGTTGTTAAAGGCTTTTGTATTTTTTTTTTATCTTGGTCGCTCTCACTGACAGTCGATGAATTAAGTATAACTCTAAATAATTTACACCAGGTAACCTATAAAGCTCAAAGGTCACTCAAAGGACAATGGAGAAGGCTATGCTCGTGATCGAATCGGGAATGAGGAGATCCACACGAGACCCAAAGTCACCGACATAGCCCTAAGAATTGCTAGACTTATGATGCAGTGGGCGGGTCACATCGCTCGCAGAACAGATGGCCGTTGTGGCCGAAGAGTTCTCGAGTGGTGTCCGCGTATCGAAAGACGCAGCGTGGGCAGACCTCCAACAAGCTGCGAGGTGATTGCGGGAAACCGATGAATGCAAGCGGCGCAGGACCGGTCCTTGTGGCAAACCTTGGGGGAGGCCTATGTCCAGCAGTGGACGTCTTTCGGCTGAAATGATGATGATGATGAACCTATGAAGGTTTTAAGCAAGTTACTCTGCTCAGCGACCGCAAGTAAACCGCGCGTCCGTCTGAGACCGCCTTCATTCAAATCCCATACGACACGGCGGGCCTTAGCCGGCTAAATAGTGCGGATTACATCGAAACACCATCAGCGGGGAACTTAGTGCTCAAACGCAGAGGATCATTGGTTTCAAAAGATAAAATCTCTAAGATAGTAATAAATACTCTAGACAATGAGACGTTAAGTTTTATTTGACTACGCCAAGTTCTTTGAGATTTCTAAAACTAAAAACTGCTTATTAAATGAAATCAAAACTAAAAAATTATAATTCGATCCTTAGGAGTAAACTCCAAAGACACTGTAATTACAAAATGATTAAAAAAAAATACATTCATAACATCAACATATAAAGTAAATGTCCATTTCCCGTCCAAAAAAATTGCTGAAAAACTGTCACGACTTTGTCTGGCAGGTGATCAAGTATGGCGGCAGAAAAAATGACGTGTCAAATGTTAAACATAAATCTCGATATAGATGCACTTGAAAACTGTTTCCATTTACAACCCTTGCCGCTCAGGCGTGACGTCAGTACTGTCGCTGACAAAACGCTCGAAATATTATATTCCATATTCATGCATATTTATTTATTGCAATCACGTGAAACTTAATTACCTAATAAGATATTCAGAAGTAAATTGTAAACCTTGAAGGGCACAGCAATATGTGAGATTGAGACAGACCGAGGTTTATATTTCTTTGTTATTGAAGTTGTTTATTCACTATTTGTAAAAAGAACACCATGAGGGCACAGAAAGCGTAAATTTAACTAGATTTTTATTGCCTGATAATGTACCTTAAGCCTTCAGGAATAATAAGCATAAACTTTTATCGGTGCTGGTATACATGATGCACTTCCGTCCGGTGAAATAATCTCAGTCCTATAATTAGCGCAATAATAGAGTTTTAAAGGCAAAAATAATGGGAATTACTCAATTAATTTAGGTACTTATATCGTACATTTAAAGTTATAAGTAAAAAAATAGGTGTTACAATTATTGACAAAAACAAAAATGAATCGTTATGTAACCATTTAATTGACTGCTTATAGATATCTGACCGCTTGTTTCACAATCGTCCAGTAAAGCATATCTGACAGAGGAATTTAGCCATTTCCCTTTCTTACACTTGAAAATAGACAAGGAGAGGGCTATCTTTAAAATTTACTTGTCAGTTGCCAAACAGGCAATTTCACCATACGATGTTAAATATTAATCGTCTGTTAGTTCATACATTATGATACCTAGCTGTTAATACTCTAATCTTCTGTTAAGTTGTTGGTGAAATCCGACATAAACATATTAGTTCACAAAATAATCACAAAATAAAACATCAACAAATATTGTAAAAATAGAAAGTCACTTTTGAACTTGACCATACAATGTTGTCACCACCGTTGATAGCGAGATGCAAAAAATATAATAAATGATAGAATTCACCGAAATTTTGACTGCCATCAATAAAAACACCCTAAACAAACGACATGGGTGGGGGATAGTTTGCTTAAGTTTTTATATACAGTATGCTCCCAGAAGATGGTACGAGGGGTGTGACAAAATATAGTTCTTTACTTGGATTATAATTGTTATACTTTGGTAACTTTAACGTTTTTTTTTTTATAGTATGCTAGCTTTTACCTTCGACTCCATCCGCGTAGAAGTCGTTTATCGCTGCTCCCACGGGAACTTATTTTTTTCGGAATAAAGAGTATCCTATGTCCTTCCCCGGGACTCAAACTATCTCCATACTAAATTGTTTATACCTTACTTAAGAAATGATTGATTCCCCATCCTAACTTCCACTCCCCTTTTCAGAGATAAAAAATATCCTATGTTAGTGTTAAACTATCTTCATACCAAATTTCATCTAAATCGGTTCAGTAATGGCACCACTCTCGGACAGATAGAGGTAAATGATAGATACATTGAAGTGAGACAAGTATATTTCATGATAATGTATTTTAAAATAATTTTTAACATATTCTCATATTTTTACTCCGCATTTGATTTCAAAATAATATCCACAATACAACTTATTTCTAGAAAGCTAAAATCAACAATCACTGCCATCCCTCAATTGATACCATCGCATTGTACAGAACCGTATGATAAATTGCGTAGACTAAACTAAAAAACAAACAGATAGGTCCATAAGGCATCTATACAATTTTCAACCCTGTACATAAACCAAATAATTCAGAATCCAACTATCGTCTTTTGGATTTACGCTGTTTCTATAAAAGATGACAGTAGTGCACTTTATTACCTTCCTTAGAAAAACGGCGTCACTATTACAAAACTATTATTCCTTATGCCACCTTATATTTAGTTCCAGAAGGTTGGTTTTTCTACTGTTCTGAAGGTACGTTTATGCTCTTTTGCTTTAGAAGAGGTGAAGACTTCGGTCTTTTGGGAGGCGGCCGTGCGAAACGAATCGAAAAGAGTCGTTAAGATACTACGGGGATCTAAGTGCTGCATTGTATTGATGATATTATTTATATAAAAAATGATAATAATCTTCGGACGTGACAGTGCTAGTTTAAAAATGATGTGTTCTTTATAAGAAAGTTATTTTTGTCCAAGGTTTGAGATAAAAAGTACCTACTCGTGCGTGCGAAATGAAACTTTGTAAAATGATAGTTTGCCAAATGATTACTTGGTGAAACTTGATTGCACCTTAACCTACAGTTCCGGTAGTGGCTAAGCCAAGTTCCTATATTTACCATCTCTACTTCAAGAGCATCACCAAAGACAAACAGACGGTGTCACAGACAGATAAGCCCGTGCCCTACTGGAGAGCCATTAACTGTTACAATTAATCTCCTAATTACTGTTTGTCCACTCGGTTTGGCCAAACCCGATATTTGCTGTACACTCCATATCTAATGAAGGTACATTGTGCGTTGATGGGGTTTAATGTGTGCAGGTACTTGGGGGAGCCGTGTTATAGATATCTATGAGAACTTGGCCCGCAATACCACTAAGTTATAAGTTAACTAGATAGGCCCCTTACTAAAAAAGTTTCAGGCGAATTGCGCCAAGTTCTAAAATATAGACGTAACTTAAGCTAAAAATGTAGGGACCTTGATTTAGGACCTTGAGCGTATTTTATGTCTGCTGGGATTGAGTTTTGTTTTTATTAGTTAAAGTATGATGTTCAAGTTTAAATAAGTTTCCGTTACTTACTTAATTATTTTAGGTAGACTAGGTCAGTGAATATAATTTTGTCTGAAGTATGCTAACTTTCAAAGAGTGTCTACCAGAGTTAAAAAGTGTTGTCAGGCTTAAGCTTTGCTGCTTTAACCGTCTGAAAGAGGTCGGAGAAAGTGGGAAAAGTCCGCTGTCTAGTTGTGCAGTGCTTTTTGGGATATTGTTGAAAGAAAAGGTGAAAATGTGACCAATTTATAAAGCTTGTATTCGCATCGGTGTCAGCCTTTACTTAGTTATTCTAAATTCATTATTCATACAAACGTCATTTTACCAATTTATTCAAATTAATTTAATGTCTTGTGTAACTTTAATCGCTCGGCTTTTTCTTTGAACTTGGCCGGGCACACTGCACAATTTTCAAGCTTTTTTAATCGCTTATTTGCGTAGTAATATTAGCTATAGCTTCAATTGTCATTTCGTCATCAACGCCGTCAGTCATGTCGGCGTCGCGGCATTAGACAGCGTATCGGCCGGCAGGTCAGTTTGTTTGTGTAGCTCTTATCACGCGGCCCTGTGCACACAGACCGCGTGTGCTAACACTGGAGGCGGCACTTTGAATACAAAAAATATGTATGATTTTTTTTATCGCATTTGTTAACAAAATATGAAAATACCGTAAAAGAGATGGCAAAAAGTGAAATTAAAATCGGCCTAAAAATACGGATAATATAAGCATTTTAAAACTAGTAATTAGACAGAGATCCGACATGAACTGTGACGTTAGCGTGCACTACGGCCATATAAACTCCAGGTTAAATTCTGTTTTGCTAGAAAGAAAGAAACAAATACTTAATTGCTTATATCTTGGTTATATTTATAGTTATTAAAAAAATTTTTTTTTTTTTCAAAATTTTTCGCAAAAAAATCATGAATATTCCCTATTGGCTTCCGGGTATAACTGCTATAAAATTTTCATATGGTTTTCACCAATGGAGGGAGTGCTTCATGAGGAAGATTTCACTAACCACTTAACAGACGATTAGAGTGTTAACAGCTGTCAAATGTATGAACTAACGGTGGATTAATTAACATCATACGGTGAAATTGGTAATTTGGTGTATAATTCATTAAGGTGCGTATTCGTGCGAAGCATGGGCGCGTTGCTAGTTAAAATAATAACCAAATCTGTCCAGCCGTTCTCGAGAGATACGCTTTCCAATTAAC
The DNA here is from genome assembly GCA_963241965.1 of Tortrix viridana. NCBI lineage: Eukaryota > Metazoa > Arthropoda > Insecta > Lepidoptera > Tortricidae > Tortrix > Tortrix viridana. The sequence continues at coordinate 1,002,825 of OY725176.1, forward strand.
ATCATTTAGTTTTTATTTGTACATATAGATAATTGGCAGGAGCGTGCTCTAGACAGGGATGAGTATCGAAAAGGAGGGAACGCCTTTGGGCGAAGTTGCAGTGCTGGGCCCTTAGCCAAGATGCATTACGCTAACTAGCGTTTCTATTCGTTTCGTTTTTAAACCAATCGCGTCACTGGTAGATCACGTGACTCTTCGTATGACGTGATCTACCAGTGACACGATTGGTTTATAAACGAAACGAATAGAAACGCTAGTTACCGTAATGCGTCTTGGCTAAGGGCCCTGGTGAGACTTAATACAGGCTAGCAAAAAAAAAGATAATTTTCTTTTCTAATACTCTTTCTGACCCGTATATTTGGTCACTGTTAGGTTAAGTTATTAAGTATAAGACTGGTGCTGCGCCCCAGCGTGAGTTAGTCGAATACAGGAGCTTTCCTTGAACGCACGTTTGTTTCTCTCGCCGATTCCCTAACCTCACAATCAACTGTGGCAACGAGGATGGGATACGAACCAAGCGTCACAGAAAAAAAAATACTTTTGTTTCAACCCCGAAAGACCCACGTCAAATTTCGTTAGCTGTACTGAAAATAAGGGAACACCCAAATATGTTATGCTGGAGTAATTTAAACTTAAAAACATATTACAATTGTTATACGTAGGTTAGGTTAGGTTTGATTTACGTGCGATATCAAAAAAAATTGCATTCGGAATTATGAAAATTCTGGATTTCAAGCAATTCGGAATTATAACTCTTCGGAGTTATGTAGTACTCCTGAAAATAATCTTGTGTCATCTAAAGTTAAACGTCACTACGACAAATGTCCTAAATTTAGACCGTTAAAAACTACCGCATCTACACGATCTAGCTTCTCACGCCCGGCACAGACAAACAAAACAGCCAGGCTGCCTGATTAATCGCATCGACATCCACGATCAAATGAATACAGTAGCGCCGGATCTCGCAGTTTGGAGTCTGATTAATGACCTAGCTGATCTTTGCACTGCTGTGGACTCAGTTTACTAGTTTGCTGAGCTGGGAAGTGGTTCAGTGGTTGAGTTTTAGCTGGCGTGAGGTTTGGGGTTCGACTCCGGCAACCATAACTTGTATACATTTATGTCGGTTTAACATTAGATTCTAATGTAGAACTATTATAGTCATATTAGCGAGAGCTCAGAATGGCGTTTGTAGTGTATTGTTGGAATATGAACCAAAATAAGTACTTAATAAGGTTCATTTGACTTTAACATTGATTGTTGTCTATATTATCTTTTTTATTACTTACGGCGACGACGATGACGACGCGGTTAGCCTAGGTGGTAGTGACCCTGCCTACGAAGATAGCAGTTCCGGGTACGAATCCCGGTATGGGCAAATATTTGTGTGATGATCGCGAGTATTTGTTCCTGAGTCTTGGATGTTTTCTATGTATTTCTCTTTATAAGTATGTTTATCGTTGCCTAGTACCCATAGTAAAAAAGTAAATATTACATATAAATATGTACGTATATTTGCGTAGAGCAGAGGTTATTATGAGCTATCAAAACCTGGTAATTTCCAGATAGTAAGAGGGACAGAGATATAGTTCCTTTAGCTCTTTGACAGGTTAAGCATTTTCCAAAAATATTGGCTACGAGTACGTTAGCAACATGCAAGCACGTGGGCATCATTGACACTTTACGGAGTTGAAGCAGTCGCCATGTTCGAAATCAGCCTGGATAGAAACAATTAATCAATATGACGTCTGAATTAAGAAAAATACCCTTAAGTTTATTTAATTTTGATAACAACGCGTGCGACCACAGGTACTCTAATTGAGTTAAATTTTATCAAAACAAAGCAAAAACAAAAGTAGAGTTATCTTTACCTCCAAAACATTGATAGATTGCAAACACAATCGAAACATTTAAGTAGGTAAGTCCTAAGCAAATGTGGAGCATTTCTCAGAAATTGGATCACACTAAACGAATAATGACCGTTTTATAACTTATAACCTGTGAACCTATAAGTACTCTCTTCAGTCTTATTTTCCTACCGGTCGGCTGATAATCGGCACCCACCGTACGCAGCCATATCTTCCGATCTACGAAATAAAGACGCATAGGGCACATAATGACCGAGCCCCATCGCAGACGGTGTTATTTCATATTAGACTGTATCCGGCAGACATTACGGGTATCCTGGCAGACATAACGTGTATCCTGGCAGACATTAGGCAGACAGATGGCTTTCATTACGTCGTCCTTAACTGGGCGCGTTATGTGGCGATTTATTTCTTAGACGCTTGATTTGGTGAAACAGTGTTTTGTGTGCTTTAGATGATTATTTTTCTTCTTTCAAGAAATGTTTTAACATGCAGAATTTAAAATGAAAGCTTTTGTATAATGGAACATTTAAACCGCTTTTAAATCTGTGTAGTTAACTTGAGAACAGCTCGATCGACTTGGCTAATTCTTTTTTTGTTGTGTTTGTAATTATCAGGACAAGGTTAGGTTTGTATGTAAGTTTTTTTTAGCACCCGGGCGAAGCTATGGCGGGCTGCTAGTATTTTATTTTTATTGTTGGTGGCGATATCTAATTATTTTAAAATACAGACAATATAAGTACAGTCAAGTACAGAAAGATGTATACACTTTTGGACCTTATTACAATGGAATAAGGTGAAAAAGTGTATACATCTTTCTGTCCTCGACTGCACAGCGCGTGAACACTTAGAATAGGGTTCGGGTTTGTACAGTCGATGACAGAAAGATGTATACACTTTTGGACCTTTACAATGGAATAAAATAGGGGGTTGAAAAATTAAAGTGATTTGATTATAGCAAATGGGGTGTCATATAAAAAAGCTCAATATGCACATTTCAAAATTATTTATAAAATTTTCAAAAAAATGACCGTTAATCATAATTTTATACGTTAGCTATTAATCATACGTTAGCAACGTTAATTATACTCAAAAACTAATTGACGTCTCTAGTGCGGCCGTAAAACTAACATCTAAAAGATGCCTATATTGGTCACGCTCCAACTCTCTGCCACTCAGCCATCAGTCGCACTATTGAAAGCAGTGTTTACGTTTTCAAAGGTTAGACAGATAAACGCAGTTTCATTCCCTTCCAAATTAATAGCACTCTGGGGAGCGTAGAGCAAACAAGGATTGCCATCTCGCAACCTTTGTGAAAGTTTGTGACGCTCTGGATTCGAAAGAATCGTTTTGTAACTCAATTTGCGGCGAGTGCAGCGGAGGCGTTTAGGTATTTGCCATCGTGCTTAGCTTTTTGTATGGGGACATTGTGGGGCTTTGAACTTATAGGCTTTGAAATGGTAGAAGAGTACCTTTTCATGGATTAGGAATTGGGGAGTTGACTGAAAATATAACCTTGAGGAGACCATGAAGGGTAACAACCTTGTCCTGATAAATGTCATTCAATGAATTTCCACATTTTTAGGATTCCGTAGCGAAAATGGCAAAAACGGTACTCAATAACTTCATGATGCATATTGATGAAATAATTTGGAGTATAAGGTGTCTTGTACAAGTCGCTACTTACTTTGGTAGTTAAATAACAAAAATAAATATTTTAAGGGGGGCACTCCATACATGTAACAGAAGCTGAATTTTTTTTCAGCAAGCATAAAAAACATTCATCAAACAAACATTCTTCAAACATTCTTTTAAAAACATTTTAACAAATTTTTTGATTAAGTAAATATTTTCGGAAATAATCGCACCGAAAAATGCCTAAATTGTGTCACCCCCCCTTTATCTTTTATACTGTAAGTCCAAAAATATGAAAAAAAATTACAAAAGTAACGCTTAATAAATACTTTTTAACTAAAATTGTCTACAACATGATCGGATATACCGTTTTTGAGTTATTGCCGAAAGAGTGCGCTTCTCAACAAAAGGACGTAAGTGCCATGATGATACGCACTGTTGCTGGTGTACTTTATTTGTAGTAATAGCGACGAAATCCTACCCTGAGCATGGCACGACAATACAATCTTGTCCAGTTTTTCTTGTATCGTTACTATTCTGCTATCCTTACTATTTATTATATGTACCTAAGTAAGAAAGTAGGGCTTTTGTGCGTATTTATGGTTCAAGCCGTCTGTTGAGGCTTATTAATGTGAAATTAAGCAGAGAGATGTGCAAATCATGGAGACGGTTTTTTACTTCAAAAAATCCGACAGTTAAGAATAGAGACCAATAAAATAATTTATGCGTGAACCGAGTCCCAGACAAATAAAAGCTAGTCAATAGCAATATAAGTAAAATATCTACAAGCTATGATTGTAATAAGCATCTTTTTATATAGACTAAATATGGGCTGACTTAGAAAAGTGTGACGTCAGCGCGCGTTCGTTACCGCACTTCATTACGGGCCCCAAGGGTGCCTCGCCAACGCGCTGACGGCTTATACATATTTCATATAATAAATATAACCAAGACATATACTTAAATTTAATAATATGTATCCACAATGTGTTAACAAACTAAAAAGTTGACCTAAGGTTTGAAATACAGTAACAACTTAATCCTATAAATAAATCGAAAATGGTTCTACTCCGAATCAAAAGTTGAACATTCCAAACTTATACATAAAATTAATTGAGAAAATCTTTCCGTAGTTCAAAAATCGGTATCCCATTTTCCACTTCCCTTGTGTGACTCGATAAAGTTATCTTTGAAGTGAGTTGCAAAGATTTCCCGAAGTTTCCGCGAATTTTCACAGTTTCATTATCCCGTCGGAAAATGAAGGCTCGAATCGGATCGACTTTGAAAACAAAAGCGATATATCTTGGAAGTTGGAGGTGGAAAATACGGAGGTAGAGGAAGAACGTGTTGTGTACGTACAGAGAAGTGTTCAAAAGTGTCTAGCACTTGGTAGTGTCATGTTGCTCTATCTATATTAAGGGCCGTAGACACGTCAGAAACAGTTTTCTATGACTTCCTTCACTTTAGTTTACTTAACATTTACTTTGACGTATCTTGAAAGTTTTTATTTTTATGCTTTCTAATATAAGTCTAGATATTATGCTATTCTTTGTCTCCCTCTTTTCCTTTTTCCATCAATTTTCCCTTCTATTAAAATCTTGATGTACTCGTCGTGCCGTAACAGGTAGCCAAACATCTTCCCTTGTCTTATCGCTATAGAGACCAAGGAGAGCATATCTAGACCAATTGAAAGAAAAAGTAGGGGTCGTGCCGTATAAGAGTGTCAAGGATAAGGCTTGGAATAGAACCGAATGGAAATTACTCCACCGACAAGAGCAGCTCTTAAATGAATGATGATGATGATTAATATATTATGAGTATGTGTTTATTTAGTATTATCCTGCCAGCGCGGAAAAGAAACGGTGGTTTCCATCCATTTAAGTATTTCATGAAGAACAATTGAAAACTGTTAACTAAAAACCTTATACAAAATCAGACGAAACACCTATTCAGTATTATGTTGACGATTTAATTTTTACAGAACATTTCATTATTCCTGTTTACCTGATACTCATTGGTAGCTCTTGGCGTCTTGGCGTATTGGCTTACCATTCCCAATCAATCGACACGTTCAAATACGACAATTTAATTTATTAAACAATTGAGAAGGCACTGAAGATGGTCCTTCAATCGGTGAGTCATTACTGCCTCTCATTACCGATTGGTCCGTCCCTAATCTACTACAGAAGACCGATGAGGACGGGGCTGGGAGTTACTCTAATACAAGAATACTTGAAAATACAACTGCATTTTTAAAATTGATAGTGTTGATTACGAGTGTGAAGACAAGGAAATATTGTCAAAGTTAGTAGTGTTGATTATTTTCTTTAAATAATTCCGTTACATTAATCTAGGCATCTTAGTTAATAGTTTTGTGCTTACACAAGTTTACATTTTTTACTTATTTTCGAGACGTTAAAGTTTTCTCAATCAATAACACCCCAGACTGGCAATCACAGCGCAAAATAAAAGTAGAACTGGTGGAAACCGGTAACAAGTCGTCACATTAGTGTCGGCGACAATCGGCAGGGCGTAATGAGCTCGAGGCATCCCTGGAGCCCCCCGCTGACCAACGGTTCAAAGGGGCCAGAAGGGGCCAGGAAGGGGCCAAAGGAGCCGAAGGAGCTAGGGGCACAGACAATGACACGCTCGATAATTTCGTTTGACTATTTCCTTTATCGAATGTTGACAAGTCTTTAAGAACTGCGGTTGACAGGTGAGCGGAAATAATGAGTTTGTGATTGTTGCGGAAGAATGTTGTGATTAGGTATTAATGGTCGATAAAATATCCTGGGGTGTAATTTTCTTAAGCCACTCGCTTTCCAATTCGTCAACGAACCGTAGCAAATGAAGCACGTAGCCAGGATTAGGTACAATGCGACCAAATTAAAAAATACACATACTAAAATGTTAAAGGTTGATAAAATTATTTAATTTACAGCGGACATGAGTTTGAAGTATTTAAAATTTTATGTCATAAGTAAATATCATAGACATCACACAAATACATTTAGTCCAAACTAATCTCTAGATTTGTAACTATGGGTACTAGATAAACATAATTATAAAGAAATACATATTTAAAACATACAATATCCAATTCAGGAACAAAACACTCACGCTCATCACACAAAAAAATTGCCCATACCGTGATTTAAACCTGTGTCCGCTAGCTTCACTATCAATAAACTAACCACTAAACTTCAAAAGGCTTCGTCAAAGGCTTCGATTACAAAAGAGCTCGTATACAAAAAAATATTAAACTTTCAAAAAATAAATCGCTTCCCCAATAAGTAAATACAGTTCTTGAGAACACTCTTCTTCAAGAGGCATACGGGCGTACTTCCAAACTCAATCTACCCACATTTACATAGGCGGCCGGTGATGGACCGTAGAACTAACAAAATTATTCAAAGGAGCCCGCGCCTTTTTATGCCCCTAAAAGCAGAGGTCACAGAACACTTGGCAGTTTTAAAAGATTACCAAGTATCCCGAATGTATGAATAACGAGTGTTTCCCTTCCACTTCGGGCCAGATGAAAATGTTTCTGCAGATTATTGGGCGAGTTTCGCCGTTTCTTTTGATTCCCGATGACAGTTCTCCAAAAGGTTCTTATAATCTTTAAGGAGTTTCTGGAATTTGCTTTCGTCGGTTATGGTTGGTTTTAAATGGAAGCTTTTAGACGTACTTTATTATAATGCTTAGTCAAGTTTTATAAGGTATTTTTATTATTTGGCGTTCCTTTTGCTCCATTTTTTTCGGTCTCGTTTAGTGTTCATTACACATCATATTGCCATTACGTCACGTATTGCCATTCATAACACAAAAATTGTAGTAAGTTTGACCCAACTGACTGCCAGACTATTTTTTACAAGTTTTTATTTAACTTGCAATGTTTGTGTGTGTGCGTGTGTGTGTGTTTGTTAAGGTCAAATCTTGCAAGTCATGGACTAAGCTGAAATATGTAAACCCATGATAATGCAATATTATGGTGTCATAGAACTGGTCTGATGATGGACACGGAAGGTGGTCATGGGAACTCCTAAACTACCTAAGATGATCTGGTCGTGTTTGAGCTCGTTGAATTTGTCTCAATGAGCAGATGATGACTGTGCAAAAAAAGTACAGTCGGCAACAAAATTTTATCGCAAAAATGAAATTTTAGATGAGGTTATTTATAGCTTTTGTGAAGTTGTTTTTTAGTTATGATTGCTGATTATGTCGTCTGAAATCAGATCTAACTGGAGTCCTGAATTCGTCGTCCAATCTACTTCAAATATGGTACATGCTTACAGAGTAGAACAAAATAGTACCTAGTGTTATATGAAGTAAGTAGTAAAGTAAAGTAAGTAAAGATTTATTTACCAACATTTTACCTTAAAACACTTAAATTCTTACAAGAAAATTTATTTTGATCCATCCATTTTTATTATTCTGAACGAACCGCAAGTAACAGTGCAAACTCAAAATTCATGAAAACTCATGAAGGCTGATTTTAAACATTGCAGTTGTTTTTCTTATGTAGTATTTTCCTCGCTTTAGTGAGGTGAAAAGATTTGTGTTACACACGGCTGCAAAGTTATTTTACGTCTCGTGTGTTGCAACACTCGCTACGCTCAGTATTTTATTTTAGAACCTCTCGTTTCGCCATTCAACCATAGAATCCAGTTCCTGAGTCATGGATGTTTTCTATGTATTTAAGTATGTATTTCTCTATATAAGTATGTTTATCGTTGTCTAGTACCCATAGTACAAGCCTAGAGCTTAGTTTGGGACTAGGTCAATTTGTGTGAGATTGTCCCCTGATATTTATTTATTTTATAATTTTGTGTCATAGGTATTTTTTTCTTAAACTCATTTTAATTAAGTTATTCCTGAACATTTAGAAAGAATACTCGATAAGTATTAAAGTGGCCTATAATGGGGTAATACTTTAATGAATTTGCCGTGTTCCTGATAACCCAGATTAGGCTGATGGCCAGTCGGGCGGAACAGTTTTTAGGGACCCTTCAATTTGATGTTAAAGAGACTTTGAAGGGCTTAATGAAAAAAGCTTTTGTTGTATTTAAGTAAAAATAAGTTTTTGTCAAAAAAAAAAATTTTTGGACAAGCTTTTTTTGCCAAATGTACTTTTATTACACAATTATTATCAAGACAAATCCAACGGGCTCAAACACGGTCGGATTATATTGTTTCGTGGTGGAGTTCCTGTGGCCCCTTTCTGACTCCATCATCAGACCAGCTCCATGGTACTATATTATTGCATTGTCACCAAAGTTACGTAAGTGTACCACATTTTAGCTCAATCAGATACCGGGAATTGGTTCTTATTCAGCTAGGAGCTATCAAATTTTCCATTTTCCTTCCCCAGAACTAAAACTATCTCCATACCAAATTTCATCTAAATCGGTTCAGCGGTTTAAACGTGAGGAGGCAACAGACAGAGTTACTTTCGATTTATAATATAAGTAGGGATAGATATTAATATAATAGTTATTTTATCCAAATTATAAGACTCTCTTGGTTAACTCCCTTTATTGACTGCATGAGATTTATAACTTGTGTGATTTCAAATCTCGTGTGATTTGAAATATTGAAGCTAAAACGATACCAAAATTACTAAAATTCATCTAAGAGAAAACAAAACTAGATCATTGTAAGCAACAAAAGGTTTAATATGAGAATATCCAAGAATAAGAAGTAGATAGTCGGCGTCGATTCGGATGCGGCACAGCGTCTAAGACCGGCACGTTTCGGCTAACAAGTACGAGTTCAAACATGCGCGCCAACCCGACTAATTCTACTGGCCAATGAGTGACACGAAGAGAATGGCAACTTGAATTAGCAGCATTATTTTTAAAAACAAAAAACGGTTTTCTTCTAAATTCAAAAAACGAGCTTTCTTAAAGGTCGGCACGCATCTGCGATTTCTTTTCTGCACGGCTAGCAATTCTTATATTTCTCGCTTGTCGCTCAGTGCGTCTCTATCGTTAAAGGCTAGTTAAAAAGGGAGATCCGAGCGACAAACAAGTCGCGGACAACTTGTGGTAGCCATCCTAGTGTAGGCAGCGGAGATTACTTATCATCAGGTGACTCATTGCCTCCTTTGCCTCTAGCATAAATAAAATCAAAATTTTGATGTCATTTATCCCAGCCCACTTAAAATTAATAAAATAGGACAGGAAAGAAAAACAGGGAATTTTCTTTTGTTAATCAAGTTAGTTAGGTCTGGTCTGTGGAGTATTTTTCTCTATTCTTGACTAGTTCCTTGACATCTTGATCATGTCGTCTGTAATTTTTTCTTTCACTTGCTCAAAGTATATCTTAACTAGCATATCTTTTAATTTAGGTACTCATATTGGATATACTTTTCTGCAACGAATTACGACTATTTTATAAGTAACAGAATATATATAATGTATATAATTTATATGTAAATAATGAGACAAGTTTCGTCAGCCTCTCAGAGACTTTACTTATTAGGCACAAAAGAAGCATCTGATTTTGACTCCACCCATCTTTGCCCGCATGTGAGCACGGGAGCCTAAACCGCGTAATTTCCTTACCTGCTTCTCATTAATTGTGGTCACGTGGGCGAACGTGACTCTCGGTCTAGTAAAATGTGGGGTTCTGTGTTTATTTCTTTTTTTGGTGCACCTTTCAGGTGTTGACAGTCGGAGATGGGCGTCCAGGGCTCCCTGAAAGGTTTTGGTAATTAATGATTGGGGATTTCTTTGTAATTCTTTGTATTTACTGAGGGGCTTTCTTGATCGCGCTGATTAAATGTAGGTACAGTCAACAGCAAACGTAGATACACACTGTTGTACCTTGTGGCTATACAGCCACGTTAGCAACATAATGTCAAACAAGATTGTCAAATATGTTAATGCGATAAAGTACAAAAATGAGTATCTACGTTTGACGTTGACTATACGTATTTTTCTCTTTTTGGATGAGAGTATTATTTTAGACAGTTTTAACTAGCGTCCCACCCTCGACTTTGTCCGCATAAAACTTGTGCTCGCTTTTTCCTGAATACAATTTTTTGTGTTAATCCAGTTCAAAATATTAAACGCGGCCCAAATAACCAAAGTGAATTATGCTCTAGACTTCAAGAAAACATAACTTACTTACTAAAATTTAAAAAACGAGCTGTAAGTATTAGTTTTTCTTTAGCTGAATTTGTCGATTCTTGTATATCATATCATTATGTAGCTTCATACCTAATTGTGTATGCCTATGTTATTTAATTTGTAGGTCAAAGGTTATAACGTCATCTATGTGACAGGGGTATATTATGATTATGTTGCATTTAGTCTAATAAGCTTTACGTAATTGAAATATTACCCGGCATTAATACGCATGTCCTATATTACTATTATAAAGCAATTAATTGTTAAAAAAAGGCCAAATTCAGTGTCTATGGGCCAGTTAGTTCATAATTCACGAGGGCTGCCCCGCTCGATACGCGGCTTACTTTGACACTTGACAAATTTATGGCCGTTCAAAACGAAGCGCCGAACCCCGTTCAAATTTGCCAGCCCTAGTGAATTAAAAAAATCGATTATGGTTTATTGTCATGTTTTTTTAATACATGACACTTTAAATGTGTAGATTTTTTCACCATTATGATTTTGAATTTGAGTTCACTATCTCTTGGCAAAATAATGTTGGATGTGGTGACTAAACCCCGTCATCTGACGCTCAGTTTGGGGGCACGCTAAAATAGTGATGTTGCTTCACATTATTCGTAGATTCATATTTATATAAAGAGTTACTCGTATTTGTCAAAATAATATTCTTCTGTGAGTGCTCTTGAGATAACTCATTCATTGCATCTATTTGATCGGATAGGGGGGCCACAATTATTAAATAGAATGGATACGACTTACTAGGTAGGTGGTTCGCGCAGTTTAAGTTTTTATAATTTTGTGAATAAATAAGTAGTATGTTTTCTTTAAAATTGTAAAACCTTTTTCATGTTTTCTATTTTTTAATCATTTCCCAAATTTCCATTTCCCAAAAAGCTATTTGTATTATTTTTGTTTCATTTCCAGGATACCAAAACGCTATTTAGATCGGTTACGTTAGAGTTGTGAGCACCATAAAGTGCTAATTGTTGCGACAGAAAATACCTTTTTGGCAAATGAAAGTTTGCCATATGATATCATTATCATATCAGCTGAAAGACTTCTACTGCTAGACATAGCATCCAAAGGACCACCACGATCCTCGGTTTTGTGCTCCTCGCGTCCATCGGTTCCCCAAGATTTACCAGATAACCGGTCCACAAAGTGAAATAATTATGCTAGTAGTTAAGAATAAGAATAAGAAAACATGTATCGCCACACATGAAAGTACGAGTAGTACATAAAAAAAACATGGAGTTCTTAAGTTAGTTCTTAATTAACTAGACTAATAACACGAGACTTACACGGAGCAAAAAAAAATGGCAAAGGATCGGAACCAGCATTTGCTGTAGGCGCGTTCCGGCAGGATTGCACTCGCACATCGCTGGTTTTCAGTCCGTCCCTCACACTGCAGACTTACTATCTAGCGGATGCAGTTAATATAAGGATAATCCGAATGCCACACGGAATAGAAGATAAAAGTTAAAAGATATTTGGATAATGCACAGGCACAGAAACAAAAGTCGTCTCTCCTGTTCCAGAAAGTTAAGGACATTGAAACCAAATTTCGCTTCCCAAGAGGAAACCACTGCTGAAAAGAAGCACCGCCAAGGAACTCGGCAGTCAGTCATTCTTTAAAAATAATATAAGTTATTCAGCATAGCGGTACCGGGTTGAAATCCCGGTATAGGCAAATATACAAGTATTTTATCCTGAGTCAATCAATCAATCAATCAAATTGTTTATTTGTGAAACATAGGTAGTAAGGATGGTACAGTCTTAAAATTATTTATCACTATTATTTTATTTTATTTATTGATGTTTTTTAATATTTAAGTATGTACTTCTCTATATAAGTACATATGTATATTGTTGCTTAGTACCTATAGTACAGTCACACCAAGCTATTTGCTACACATTTGCTAAAATTCTTAATTCGGTCGGGCTGTCAATTGTATGTTAGGTAGGTACTATTGGAATTTGATGATTTGACAACCCGACCAAATTAAGAATGTTAGCAAGTGGCTCAACAATCCCGTGGTGTCACACCACAAGCCTAGAGCTTAGTTTGGGAGGAGATTGTCCCCTGATATTTATTTATTTATTTATCAAATATTATTCTTATATTATGTCTCAAACTAATGATATGGAAAGTTATTTTTTTTAATTTTTTATATTTAACCACGACACACATATAATTACGGAAGATAATGACTACATAATAAAATATTCCATTCGTTCAATACTTCAAACGTAAAAGTTATAATAAATCAAACTCCGCGGTAAAACCTGAGCCATAAGCCGAAAGGTAATTGAAATCCCTTTGCCTCTCAACGCAGACTTAACGATATTACCGAAGTACTCAATAAAACGCCGACCTGATACCAAAACCCAGCATAAAAGTTATGAAATTGAACCATAAAAAATCCAGTCGATTAACCACAGCAGCGAAAATACATTAATCCTCAATCCCACTTTAAGTTTTACTCCGCAGCAGGTAAACCCCGAAATGTACGGAGAAACAGATAAAACGTTTTTATCGCTTCCTAAAAATTCACCAAAATCAACAATTCAATTCTACGCGAGTCATAAAGTAAAAAGATGGGTTTGGAATCGCCGCCCGTAACGCTGCTTCTCGATCGCTTCTCGTGAAAAGTTATCGAATTATTATGAAATGAAGATTTTTTGCTGAGTTTTTTGTGGTGCTCTTATCAGTAACTAAGGACCGTATTATTAAATTCATCTCAACTTTGATCCCCGTCTCAAGACACGTTAAAGTAAACGTTAATTCATAAACTCTGTCATTTTTGACGCATCTTCCAACCAATCACTTTATTAATACGGCCCTTAGATACCTATGGTATCTAGAACATATTGACAGGTTCGCTTTTCTTTACCGACGTGGAATAAAACCAAAATATTATAACAGTAAGTAGAGACAATGATAACAATATGATTTTAACTTTTATTCAAAAACTAATAGAGTTTAAAGTTCGAAGAATTTTCCTTTAAACCTTTCAATAGTAAGACTCTTAAATAAACAGTCGTAATGTACCTCCGATATTATCCTGGCAATAGGTTTAATATCTTATAAAGAAGGAACGAGAGTGCACTGTTCAAATACATGCGATTACGAAGACTGAAATGAAAGATCGCAAGCCATTCCCATCGGGCTTTGGTTGGACTGGGATGTTGCTTTACTTTGGCTAAACTAGTTTTGGATTTAGCCGTTTACGTAGATTTTGCGTTTCTTTGTGGTGACCTTTTGTTATAATGAAAAGTTAACAATATTTCCAAATATCATCGACTTGTTCTTTTATTTTCAACCGACGAGAAAAAAGAAGAATAACATAATTATTACCCTATTTACAGTCAAACAGACAGCTTGCCAGATGGACGAAGCGTATATTGACGGCGTAGGCTTAGTTGTGATCCTTGGTGAACCCTAAAAACTTTTGGCAATACTACACTTATGCTACATTAGGTATGTGCTGTTGTCGAAGGCGAGTGAACATCAATTCAAATAACTTCAGGATAAAAAAGGAATAAATAACTGAACGAACCCGAACTTCGACTTATCTTTGTTTTAAGTACTTTGATTTATCTTTGTCATTTTTTGTTAGATTGACAAAAGAAAAAATACGAGTCCAATATTTTTTGATGATCTAACTGACGGACTAAATATAACATTTCGTTTTCTTTACCCAGTCATCATCCCTATACATAAAGTGGCAGGAGGCAAAATGACGTAGAAAAGTTATAACCTAACCGAGTTAAAAAGCCCAGATATCAGCGCCTAAAAATATTCTGAGCAATGAGCAAAACCTTTAACGGGCTCCAAGCACGTACATTTTTACTGGAGGGAATTCGTCACTAGAAGATTTCAAGAAAAAAAAATCAGATCCCCTCATCAACTAGAAAAGAGCTGATGATCTTTAAACGGCTGAACAGATTTTCATGAAACATGGCTAAGAACACTCGGGATAAAATTATCTATGACATAAAAAAACTAAACGAAAATCGGTCCATCCGTTTGGGAGCTACGATACCACAGACAGATACACAGATACACAGACAGACACGTTAAACTTATAACACCCCTCTTTTTGCGTCGGGGGTTAAAAACGCAGTAGAGCAACATCCTCTGCAAAGTCGGACGAAATTCGGCGACGATTCGGAAACGTCTCGCCTGCTTCACTTTTCAATCAAGCCGTTTCCCCGACTGTCTCCGCGATCCCGGTTCAGATCATTATCTCACTTCGATTGCGTCGGAGTTCACGTGTTTTTGTACAGCTTTGAAATAACAAGGCGTTTAAGCTGTGTTTTGGCATGAAAACGTTTTGGTTTGGTCAAAATTTTCGCTTTAGCGAAATTAGGTTAGTATCATCTCTTCTAAAACGCCGCTGGTCTAAACAGCAAGTGGTTTAAAACGCAGGTGGTCTAAGTAGCAAGTGGTCTAAAACGAAGCCCACTTGTTAATTAGACCAATTTGCAATTTGGACGACTTGATAATACTTGTGTTCCGTACTTCCAAGCTAGCACAAACCACAACGTTTTCTTTTTTTTAATATATTTTTCACACGACTAAACCAATCGATAGCTGGGTTCAGGCCAGGTAAACAAAACGCTTTGAAGAGCAACTTCAAAACGCAGCGAAAGTGCTGCCACCTGTTCATTATTCATTAGCTTCTAACCGCCGCCACGAACCAGGTCACATCGTGCTTGAGCCCATCGCGAAATCCCAATTCCTTCACAAAATAGACCAGCGAACACGAGACCTACGAAAATCCAGGATAATAGGACCTGTGGAGAAAGAAGAAGCGGGGCCCCGCATATCAAGGAGCTCCCTCCACAATTACCAGATACGCCTGACTATCGAAGTAAAAGCCTAAACAACTTGTTAAGACGAGTTACTTTTTAGACCACTTACTGCCGTAGACCAGTTGCGTTTTAGACGAGAAGATAGGTACTAACCCGCGAAATTATGCTGAGAAATGAAAATTACTTAAAAAAGGAATTGAACCCGTGACGCTTCTAACAATACAACCTTCAATCAAACTTCTCTCGTTATCATTAGTAACATCGCATAATCCGATCGCTGATCCGGCGCTGCAATAATTCTCGCTGTCAGATGGTATTAATCAGCAACACCTGAAGGATCATGTGTCGGCGCCGACCACGCCGACAATTAGTCGGCGGGTGCTTCTAGTGAGAGCGTGGAGCGGGGCGATGTAGTAAACGTACGTAAGGTTACTTGGTAAACAGGCGTTTGGATTTGACAGTGATCTTAAAGATAAAGATAAAAGATATTTATTCAGTAAGTAGGCCGCACGGGCACTTTTACACGTCAAAATCTACCAGCGCTTCCCAAGAGGAGACCAC
The DNA here is from genome assembly GCA_963241965.1 of Tortrix viridana. Classification (NCBI taxonomy): domain Eukaryota; kingdom Metazoa; phylum Arthropoda; class Insecta; order Lepidoptera; family Tortricidae; genus Tortrix; species Tortrix viridana. Next base: position 1,018,837 of record OY725176.1, read on the forward strand.
TGCTGAGAAGAAGCGCCGCAAGAAACTCAACAGTTAGTCATTTTTTTAATAAAAATATAACAATGATACTACTTATTCTAGCATTATATAAAACTGTAAAAATAATATTAAATATCTGCGTAGTTTTGCAGGAAAACATGTCAGAATGACTACGAGAAAATAAATATATATGGGTGAATTTCAGGGCGTTTCAACCGCCGTCATTAGTGTCATCAAATATATTGACGAAATCAATGACACTACAGCAACTGATAGAAACTACATCCCCGGTTCTGCTTCTGTATACATCAGGAGTAGCTGGTAGGTGTCATTGATTTCGTCAATATATTTGGTGACACTAATGACGGCGGTTGAAACGCCCTGAAATTCACCCATATATCACACAAAACAATTTCGACATGTCTTCCTACATAAACCGTGTCCCCTAGACAAGATACAGCGTTTACATGATTTTTATGAGGTATGTACGAGTAGTAGGTAAGCTATTGAACATTAAACATTATTTAATTTTCTGGTTTAGGCCAAGCATTTTTGTCCGTTATATAGTCCTCGACCCTATAGTATGCCTTTGACATCAACTACTTTTTCAAGTAATGTTTAAGTACTGGAAGGGGTAACTCTTAAACTATTTCGGGTAATTTATTATAAAAATGAATGCATTGACCTACAAATGATTTATATAATTTACGGACACGAAACTTTTTTATGGCAATTTTATTTTTATTCCTAGTATTTTATATTATGTATAATTATCAGAATTTTTAACAAAAGAGTCTAGGTTCTTAATAACATACATAATATTTTCATAAATATATTGGGATGTTACTGTTAAAATATTAATTTGTTTAAAAAGTTATCTTAATGAATCACGGGAATTTAAGTTATATATAGAGCGAATGGCCCTTTTTTGTAACACAAATATAGTTTGTATGTCAGCTGCTTTTCCCCAAACCAGAATACCGTATGACATAACACTACGAAAATAACTATGATAAACTAAGCGAGCTGTCTCAACATTGGTAAGTTGTCTAATTTTCCTAACGGCGTAAGCGGCGTTACTTAATTTGCCTGCTAGAACTGCTATATGGGGACTTAGTCATATGAATGGTTTTTTAAGCGACAAAAAGAATAACGCTGATGGTCGGTTGGTGCTTCTAGTGAGAGCGAGGAGCGGGGCGATGTAATGAGCGTTAATAAGGGATGATGTTAAACAGGCGTTAGGAAGTGCCAGTGATATTTAGTCCTGCAAACGCGTTTTTAAGCGACAGTACGAGTTTAAAAAACGTTGATTATTGATCAGTGGGTACTTCTGTGAAAAGCGAGGAGCGAGGCGATGTAATGAGCGTTAATAAGGGTTAGTGCACAAACAGGCGTTTGGATGTGGCAATTATGTCAGTATTGAGAACGTTTTTGTTAGTAGATTTTGACGTGTAACTAAATAAGTATGTTTTATCTTTTTTATCTTTTTATCAAGTGACTAACGCTCTATAAGTTAGCAGATGTTTTTAAAAGTTTGAAAAAGGTCGATAAAAAAAGGTAATTTATTTGAAAACTTAGTTTATTTGTGTTTCTGTGTGTTTGTACGTCATCATCGTCTTTGCCACTAGTGGGTCGACTAATTCCAATACATATTTTGGTTCTTAGCTTAGTTTATTCAAAACAGTTGCGCAAATCAATCAGCTCTGTTTGTTTTTAAGGTTTCCTATGTGTTCAATTTATACAGTTACATTTCTATTAATATCCATTGTTCGCCCACAGTGCGGCGCGCTCGCGCCGGCCCGCTCGACGCATGTTAATCAGGCAGATCACGGCTAATTGCCAGCTCGAGTGCGAAATGCGGGCTTAGCGAAATTATCTGCAGTTTAGCCTTGATTTATATGCGATAAACGGTTCCTTTCCGTCACGGTATTGTTATTTCATGATTTTTAACAGTGGGACAGAAATTAATTAAGGTCACAAAATAGAACTTGTGTTTTTTTTCCTTTCAGTTGCGATAGCGGTTTAATTTTATATTCGTACTTAGTTTGTAGTTAATTGGCCTATCATAACAGAGAATGCCATTCTAGTTTCTTATTTATTCTCTTCTAAAATAAACTAATACTAAAGTTACACATAAAGTTAGAAGTTAAAAAAAGCATCGGCCATTTTTTTGTTTTTTCTTACTACCTACCTTCTTTTATCATTTAACTTAACATGCACATGCACTAGAAAATTCTCTTCAAAATTTTATTCATCTCAAGAAAATGTTCTTCAAAATTCTTCCTCAAGTTTAACTATCTATTGGCAGAACTTTTCAAAGAATTCCGAGTGAAATTGTAACAATTTTTAAAGTACACAGTATCAGATAAAAGCGTAAAAAATCTTTGAGCCATCTCCGAGCTGGCATTGTTACCTCGTAGACAGGTCTTTTTTCCTGTCGTCGCCTTCATTCTAGTTATTCAGTTTAACGTAGAAACTTACAGCGGTTTATTTGTTTCTACATCTTTATCTGAAACATTCTTGTTTGTTGCATCTATTAGGAAACTGAGTTGACAATGATAATCAAACCTAAATAGTTAGTTTATCTTTGATTTGAACATAATAAGTTACAACATTAATACACAATAGATTTGCAGAAAAGAGTTCCACCCTTTTGCAGTTTCCGTGAACAAAGGTCCTCGCTTCAAAAAGAAATCTACAAGTTTGACTAAAAGTATAACATGGAATAAATTCGTAGATACCTTCTGTCTGATGTTTATCTTCACATACTTCTATTTACTACTATTTTATGACATCATTACCAGATTTTTCCAGCTAAATCCAAAATCGCGAAGCCTCAATGGTCGTACCACACTCCGCACGGACGTGATCCCTGAATGCACAGATCGCTTTGAATACCCGCGCGGGTACAATCGACAGAGCGATCGCAAGGCAATGCGCACGCTCTATAGGACACGCTGGTTTTTTACTTACCCCTTTTTAGAGCGGAGTTAAAGGAGTTAGCTAATTTGAAGAGAATGTCTTTTGTTGGGTTAACGTCTTCTTTAATATCACTATCAACTGCATCTTCTATTATGCCATTGCATTGCTGTTGTTTATTGATTTTTACATCGTTTCTACTTACTGTTCTATCTTCAGTTGGCTCACTGAATGGTCCGAAAATATATAATTACACCAAGACTCGAAGTTTGAATCCTGTTATGGTTAGTTTGTTTCATATGATTATATTCTAATGTTTGTTTTGTTATATATCACACAGAATAACACAGAAAAATCCTGTTAATTTAGTATTAATCTTTATTTCCTTATGTAGATCTTGTGCATAGTATTTTCCTTCAAGTTATTATCACTGCTATCGTCTGCACCTTCTGGTGTATCGTTGTTTTCATTATCAACTACGTCTTCTTCACCATGTGCTCAAGATTCATTATTTCACAGGTTTGAATCGAGTCAAAAGCAAACTTTTTCTTATACTTTTTTACCTAAATATTTATTTTTTTCATCTTCTACTTTTTCAGAAATAACCAAAACAAAGGATACAACATTATTATTTTACTAATAAATAAAAAAAAACGGTGTTCCAACTATTTTCTGCCTTGTCTTAATGAAATCGCTGAAAGAGTGCTGAATGGGATGCCGACGACGGGACAGCCTGGAATCAATTAGTACGGAGACAAAGCCACGGGGCACCACTAGCTGTACGGATAGCAGGCTCATTTATTTAAATTATGCTAATGAGATGAACGAGTAAGGAGTACAGGTTAAGCTTGCACGCATTAGGTTACTAAACTTCAAAATGTTTCATCATCATCATCATGTTAGCCAAACTGCCACTGCTAACTAGGCGAAGAATTTTTATAAAAATCTAAATTAATGCATAAATTGCATCCAGTTATGCATTTCTGACAAGATTAAGAGCATCGTTGTCGCACGAGAGCTTCTTTTCCCATGAAAATTTGATGCTGTTATATAGGCTTAAATCATCTGCCTCAATTCATTATCATTACCATCGTCACTATTTTCTGCGTCATTTTTATCTATATATAAAAATGAATCCCTATTTCCTTTGGTCACGGCATCATGCGTGAACGGCTGGATCGATTTCGCTATTTTTTTTTAAATATTTCTTGAAGTCAAGGAAAGTTCTTATAAAGAGAAACAATGGATATTTCAACTTTAAGGGGGGGAAATGGGAGGGGGAATTTTAACCGAAGCGAAGCGAGGGCGAGTCGCTAGTTACAGATAATAACGAACATATGTAAATAGAAGCAATTAGGTACTAATACTCGACATAATACATATTAACGGGATATTACCTTCGATAATTGTTTATTTTTTAAATAACTAATAATACCACGTACTGTGTATACAAAAAGCAAATAATTAAACTAAGTCTTAAAGCTAGTTAAATACAAAAAAAAATTAAAACGAAATAAAACTAATTATAAAAAAGTAAAAAAGGCCCCCGTGACATTGTGCCGAAGATGCTGGCAGCAGTTAATTAATTCGTATTTAATGTTGAGCTCCCGATATATCGGCCAATATCCTGTTGATATTATGTCAAACGTAATTAACCGTAAATCATTGAAAACTGTCAACGAGTAATATATTTACCTAATGTTTAAAAGCGTTTTTTTTTGTTAAAGAAACATTCATCAACCGTTAATTTCGTTCAATACTTATGACGGACTAGCTAAATTTTAAATACTTAACATTCTTTTAATTAAAACTATTTAACATCACTTAAAAACTATTCCACATTCCCTGAGTCTCAACAAAATAAAAATTAATTAAATCCTGCCGACGGTACGAAACAAAGGCGTGCACGCACGAGCAGAAACGAGGCGCAGGTGCGCCGCTGTATTGTAATGCCGTAGTTATCTGTGCACGCCTTTACGGGATGTATTAGACATGTGACGTATTAGCGAAATGTTCGGGTAGTGCGGTTGTTGAAAACAGATGTAGTTGCAGATGGAGTTTTTGACGGGATTGTTTGTCTGTATGTAAATAATAATTATGTTGATTTTATCAATGTGAACGATTGTTAAATGGCCATCGATAACCAGCGGGACTTTCTGGCGTGGAACAGTTTCGTTAAAGATTTATTATTAATTATTATATAAATACTTTATTGCACTAAAAAGTGTACAAAAGGCGGACTTGATGCTACAAGCATTCTCTACCTCTCTCTTTAATTTTTTCTTGTCGTTTTATTTTAGCGTACTGCTGTAAAAAAATGTTTTTTTTTTTTAAATCGTAAAATATGTCGACTCCTGCGGTGAGATCCGATATAGTTAGCATATTTGTTTTTCGTCAATAACACTATATTGTGACAGTTTTTGTCTTTACCTACCTACGTATATACGTACGTATTTCTTCATGAAATTATCCGACCAACGCAACGAGGTTTTTAAAATCACGAGCGCATTTTGTAATTACTAGCGTCATCTATAGAGCAAAACAGATACTATTTCCACCAACATCTTTAAGCTGAAAATCTATCAGGCTATTTATTTGGCCCATAATTCAGGAGCGCGCAGGGGCGCCAATTATCGGTCCTCGCTGTGCTTATTACTACTTACAAATCGGTTGCCCACCCCTAAACTTGAGAGAAACCCTACTTGGCAAAAGGTCCCATGTGCGAAATATTGGTTTTACAAAATGCTGGTTGGTAATAAAAAGGTGAAGGCTAAAATAAATGTGTTTTTTTCATGTGCCAACACAGTTTTTGAAAGGTATGGCCTGAATAAACATTTCGTGTTGTTAAGAAGTAATTAAAATTTGTTGTTTTTGTATTTTTTCGTGAGCCCTAGTCGGGAAAACCGGACATAGGACGTGAACTATCTGCAAAATATGTGGTCTGCCACACTAAGGTTTGCACTTTATATAAGAACTTTGTGCCAACATTCATCAAAATCTGTTCAGCTGTTTAAACCTGATTAAAACAAAAAACCATACAAACTTTCACATATGTAATTTCAATAGGAAGGAGGATTAAGGTCGATAGAGTTGCATGTGTTAATTTGAATTAGTGACTTAAACCAAACATTTATTTCAAAGAAAGTTAAAATTGAAAGATAGTTGGCCAACTGTCCGTATTAGTTAGCATTATCTAACATCGTTCGTTATGTACTGTCCAAGCTTAGACACGTACGCAAGCGCAAAGGCAAAGCGATTTCCCCATAACAACTAAGATCAAGGTTAAAACTTTAAGACAAAAATTAACCTAACAACTTTAAACCCGTCAAACATAAGTAATCCCAAACTCATTCACTCTTGAATGGGAGCGAATGAAAAATTCCTTTGCACCTCACACTCGTGTTTCCTAATGAACCTACCTGTATTCAGGCATTCAAAGAAATGAGTCAATAATGAGCTGCTCAAAGCGTATGCGTCTAGAAATTTCTTTTTAAATAAGGAAGCCGAGACGGAGTGAATGGTGAGTGAATGAACTGAATGGAACTTGGAATTTGGATTCTGTGAGTTAGGTAGGTTTTAGTGATTATTTTGTAATCTAGTATTTTATTTTGCCATTTTTGTTAAATTATTTATTGTAAATATTTTTTATTTAAATAAAATCTATAAAACTGTATATTTTATTTTTGACGACGTTGATACAGGTAATGCCTTTTATTTTTTATAAACTCATTGTATTAGCGGAACTTTGATACTTTTTTTTATTAAAGGTAATGGACATTGATTCAAAGTCAAAGCCAAAGTCAAATTTTATTTGCCAGAATCGTGGTACATGGTTGATTTCAACTGTTTTTACTTATATGAATTATAAATATTATTATGACACGGTCTTTCTTATTTTTAGATTATTTCTCATTTTTAATTTAAATATACAAATCTAAATAATTAATTAATAAAATATCAAGATAAAAGTAACTTATCAATACTTAATTGAGAAGTTATAACATGACCCTTAAAACATAATCTTATATTTCACTCCTGAATCTAAATTATTTTGAGTAAACTAATTAATGTAATTTATTCCGGTAAAGGCTTCGTACTAATATAATTAAATTTTGTTTCAGATCGTCTCACTTCGGTGCTAAAAGGTGAGTTATGGATTTGGCCCTTGTAAAAACATACAGATACAGTGCACATTATCTGTTTTATAAAATAAATGTGATAAACTTTATTTATCACTCTATAGGCATTAAAGTCAAATAGGGGGGCCACGGTAAACAAACTTTTTCTTTACAATTTTGTAAGAACTGCTAGCAATAATATTGAATTTTACTATTTTCTCTTAAAACCACGTGAAAGCACGATTTTTTTATTTTTCAAACAACACATTTTTTCCCAAGTTTTTGTTTATCTTCGAAAGCCTTAAAATTTTTGACAATTATTTTTGATTTAAAAGCTGAACACTAAAAATATCTCAATGCTGAGAAACTTTTTTAATAGAGCGTTAAATTCCTAGGGCTAAAAAGATCAAAAAATAAATTCTGTCCAGGAACCTTTTATTTTCCATAACGCGTCAAATTATTGGCATTCCTTCTCATTCCTTCTCACTGTTCACTAATTATTCGGTGTTTATTGTTCGTCTCGTTCGCTCCGGCTCTCAACTTGGAATTAATTTTCTTGATTGAAGCAAGATTGGCTGATAAATTTAGGTGCGAGGTTCAAATCCGGTGCAAAGTAACAAAATTAAGGCACGAAGTTGTAATTTGCTTTAGAATATTGAAGGTATTTCCTTTCCCAAAGTAATAAAATGCTCTTCAATTCAGTATACTGATTCAAATACTCTTTATTGAGCACATAAATATATGGAAAAGTGAAATAAAAAAAAAACTAATTAAAAATGTATTATAAGTTTATATACAGGAAGATAAAAAATTAAGATGTTTAACGAAACATTTTTAGAATATATAAAATAAGAAAAGAAAAGAAATTAAGAAAGTGATTAGTATTGTTCATGTACTTAGGACCTTCGTGCAAAATAACGATTTCTATTTAATTAATTTTCAATTAATTTACTGTTTAATTGACAATAAAAGTGTTTTTTTTTTATTCAAATCAGCTATCTTGCACACTTTTGTCCACAATGCGTACGATTCCTTTGGTTCAAAAATTAATAAGCGCTTACACTCGACAGCGCAAAGCGATTTAGCGAAAAACGCAGAGTTTTCGGCTAGCCGCGTAAATTGCTTTACAGCGGCATTAATTAGCGCTGAAAGCGCTTGAAGCGTTGGTTTCCACATGAGAGGATGGCGTTATGTAGAGGGTGGTGTTGAATAGGAAAAATAAGTTGGAAGAGAAATTAGGAGGATTCTTAAGAAACAAAATAATTAACAGGGTGTGTTTATTTGTTTTTAACGTATTGTCAAAACCGGTAAAAGATACTGATGTATTTTTGAATTAAAAAAGTGTGTCACGATAAATATTAAACTAAATAAATAAAATTAATTTCAAAGGGCACACAAATTGACCCACTCCCAAACTAAAACTTTTACAGAGAAATACATTTTGAAAATAGACTCTGAAACAAATACTCGCACTCATATAAATAAGGCCATTACTGAGAATCAAATCCGGGACCAGTATTTCTGTAATTAAAGAATAGTACGCAATCATAAAAAATATGTACCAAATAATGATATATGAACTAAATCATTATAATGGAAATGAGTCTGACTGGAGAGATTGTAATTCAACGACATTGCTTAAGTCTTTGAGATAACTCGGTTTTATATATACCCAACGCCTTTAAGAAACTTTAGAAAAAATAAACATTTGACAAAGAAAAACACAATTTCACACTTCATTACTTTGTGTAGGTATTTAAATAACACGCTTGACATTACCTAGCTGTCTATTATTACACTGTATACAGGATGTAAAAAAATATAACATTCACACTTAACAAAAATTTTTGAAACAGTCTTAGGAATCTATAAAATTTAAATTACTGGAAGATTATTGAGCTTAAAGTTTCTTAGCTTTAGATTATGCTCATCCAACCCGGACCGGAAGTTACCGAACTATGCCCGGGACTGTAAAATTAATTTTACACTTGATAAGTTTCCCAATATTTACCCTTAAAACTTAAAGACTGAAAGATGTCCTTAAATCAAAAAGTTTTTTTAAGATATTTCAAGATTTAAAGTTACAAAGAAGGAATTTTAAGAATGCTCCTGCCTTTAACATAATATAATGGCGGGAGGTGTCCGTATCTATAACAGCCTACCACCGGATATACAAATCACGCCTTCTTGCATACTTTTAAATTAGTCTCAAAAAAGCCAAAAAAACATTCTAAAAAAAATGAAAATTTGCTTTGCGTCCATAAACGTGTCTTAAATACCATTATGTTATCAGAAACAAATAAAGATATTTTCTATTCTATTTCTATTCTATTCTATTCTATTATTGTCAAAACGAGGTTTTTACCACTGGTCGACACAAAGTCAGTTCCCGTCGCTATATCAGTTCCGCATGCAAACTCCAAAATCCAAAATCAAATATCTGCCGATAAATAAACAAAGCCGCACATCCTCATCGCAATCTTCGGCTTATGAAATTGGTTTGGAACACAGTAAAATACATAATTTACCGTCTGCCGGGGACACCTTGGGTTGGTAGAACAAGCCAATCACTAAGTGAGTAAACGCGAATATATTGCAGATAATAATAGATTGTCCTGCAAAATTTAAATGTAAATCGGAAACGTGCAAAATTCAGACACCTCAACTGGTTTTTTAATTAAATAAATCGATATAACGTAAGAAAAAAAAAATTGTGCAAGATAATAATTATTATAATTTTTTTTTGCTCCTTGTCGAGTGCAGCAGTGGCGCGCGAGTTAATTACGTTTAGACATGGCAGCATTAAAAATCCTAGTTTTTTGAGTATTAAAATGTGGTGAAATGGATTCTACTTTCAATTCTTAATAAACTGGTTTCAGGTTTGGCGTATATAGAGTTTAACCTTGTAGATTAATCTGCAACTTTGAGCAACTGGCAATTTGTATGAGATCAAAGTATGGTGGCCGTGGTGGACTTACTGCTTTTTAAATGCTGCAGAGGTCTTTGCTTTGGGTGGGATTTTTAGTCCATTTCCCAAAAAAATACACTTCCCACTGCACAGGACTAGTCTGCATTTTACAGAAGTCACAAGTCTAACCTAACCTAACCGACGTTAAAAGCGTTTGTGGTGTCCTAAAAGTAAAATAGGGATGATGATAACGAATTTATATTTTAGCAAGTTAGATTATCAAAAAATATTGGACACATATTTTTTATTTTGTCAATCATCAAAAAATTACAAAGATAAACCGCTTCAAGTTCGGGAGAAGGGGCTCGTGACGTCACTTCTGTGTAAAAATTGTACTAAATTATACGTTGTACCAAAACGTGACGTCGTGCATCGTTTCAACTCAATATATGTTCGTAATTTTTTGATTACGTGAAAAAGAAAAATTACGTGTCCAATACTTTTTCATAATCTACATGATCGACAAAAAAGAAAAATTAGTCATCATCCCTAGTAAACAAATAACTTTTTAAGAAATGGTAATAAGGGAAATTATACATTCGGCCAAACCTATTGAATCCCTTCGAACACCGTAATAATAGAGATATTAGCTTTCGCCCGAAACTCCACCCGACCAACAGATTTTCCAGCCCCCTATTCCACCAAGTTGATATTGACAGAATCTGTCAATATCAACTTGGTGGAATAGGTATCACCTGATGACATGTGACAATTTGAAAATTCGACGAGTTTCTACATCAATTGTTTTCATAATAAATCGGAATGTACACTGAATTGTCACATTTTACCCGTCAATGTCAACTTGGTGCAATTAGGGAGCAGAAAGATTGGATATCCCACTTACTATATTTATTATTATAAATGCGAAAGTTAGTGTATGTGTGTGTGTGTATGTGTGTATGTTAGTTTGTTACTCTTTCACGCTGCAACGGCTGGACGGATTTGGATGAAATTTGAAATTGAGATAGCTTATACCCTGAATTAACATTTAGAATACGTTTATCCCGGAAAAATCGGTAGTTCCCAAGGAAAAACCGATAAACGACTACGCAAAAGCTAGTATTCTATACAAATCCTTTCTGCAGTGTACCAGCAACGTCTCGAAAACGCGCGTGCATCTACCTAGTAACTATGCTGTTCCCCTCATCTTGAGAGGACACCTTATTGCATGAGACAGTAAATTCACAACGCACGTGCGCCCAACGGTTGCGAAGCGTATGTATTGAATAATCCGGGTGAAACCTGAAACTTTATGTAGGTTCAGGTTAATGCCTACTGAGGGTAGAATGAAATAATTCATGACGCGGTGCACGCGTCGAAAAAAAGGATGCAAAATGTCGAAAAGTTATGTGTTGTAACGTTTTTAAACCTTCCGTATAAACAGAGTGTTAACAAAATGCGCCGTTTTTATGAAACAGTACCAAAACTAAATTAATTTGATGACGCAGTTAGCGTAGGTGGTAGTGTCTACGAAGCAAGCGGTTCCGGGTCCAAATCCCAGTATTGGAAATATGGGATGAGCACAATTACTCGTTCCTGAATTATGGATATTTTCTATGTATTTCTCTATATAAGTATGTTTATCGTATCTTAGTATCCATAGTACAACCTAGCTTGGTTTGGGACGAGCTCAAATTTGTGTGACATTGTCCTTAATTCATAATTCATTATATAATTTCGGAAATTTTTCCGGGTCATAAAAACTGATACGACTACCTAAAATCCTCATCCCTCAACTGTTTAACCCAGCTCTCTTTATGCAAGTTCGTTTATTCACTGTTATTTTTTTGGGAACTGATCGATTACAATATAGAAACACCATGACGTATGTTATCCAAAACAAGTTGCAGAGATACAATGGTCTCTAAAATTTCGAAACCCACTTTAAATGGGTCACACATATGATACTATACATTGATGTTCATAATTATTTTAACTTTTATGGTTCAAAATCCACAAACAGCTATGTAATATTTTATTAGTAAATATAATTCCTGTAATTTGACTACTAAACCTAAATACCTTAAAAAAAGAAAAGATAGCGTAGCAATTAATCACGACTTTTTTGGCTACAGCGCCCTCTCTCGGTAGTAAATCAACGCGTGAATTAAAATAAGTCAAGATAACGCTTTTTTGAAGTTGGCGAGATAAGAAGTTCTTAGCACTGCCGGCAAGTTTCGTTTTATTTTGGAAATATATGTTTTTTGTTGAGAAAAGTTTTACTATTTTCTTTTTTCCTGTTTTTGCCGGGAAAATCCTGAAAATCATACAAGGTAAGTTATAAAAGTGCTACGTAATTATAAGTCTTGTTTAAAAAGGGCATAGTTTATTTTTTTATTCTTTGACCTAACATAAAACGTCGATGACCCTTAACACAATAACTATCAACTAAGACACCCTGTAACATTATCTGCCTCACTCAGAGGCGTCATTTAATTTTAAGTTTGATTAAAGATGCTGCGTCTCTATTTGCCATAGCAAAGAAAGTGACAGCAGCAACTTTAATCAAACTTAAAAGTTAATTGACGTCTCTGAGTGCGGACGTATATCCACAACAATGTTAAAATTACTAAAAACCGAAACCTATCTATGACCCTATTACGATAGGTAATTTGCAAAAATATTGTAAATAGTTAAGCGACGTTACGAACTCAATTAAGGAAACTAACAAGTTTCATTCTTGTGTTACGAAAATTAACCATATGAATGTATGACTAATTTTCGTTACATAAAAATGAAATTCATTTGTTCCTTAATTGAGCTCACTTAACTATGTAGGTGGGCGTTTTTAAAAAAAAGTGTACATCGTTAAGGAAAAAATTAAGAAATTGTAACTTTTTCCAGTGCATCACGAAAATTAGTCATACATTTAGTACCGTTAATTTTCGTGACGAACCGGAAAAAGTTACAATTTCTTATTTGTTTCCTTAACGATGACGATGTTTTTGAAAAACGCCCAGGTGCAATATTTTTGCAAATCACCTACATAGCATTGTCAAACCTAAAACCTCCAATGACACGTTACATCTTTGACACTATCAAAACTGCCAAAGCGACTTTAAGCATTAAGCGCCTCATCCACTAAACTCCCGCTAACTACAAGCTATAAAACCGCACCGATAAATCACACGGTAAAAGTAACTTGTAACGGGAGCAATAACGTATGCCGCGCCATAATATTTCGCACCGCAATAACATTAACTTATAGCCACTACTAACACCCCGCAGCTCATAAAATTAAGGCCGGCGACCATTGAGTACCTATGCTATAAAAAATTGTATCTACATACCACGTGGTGCACAAAGTGACTCTAATAACATAATATAACATATGTATACTTACTATGATGAGTCCTGATTCTTTGCTTGTACACACACACACTTTAAATCTCTCACACGTTTATAGTTATGCAAATAATCTTTATTTTTTAAATAAAGCGGAAGCTCCATTAAAGCGACATACGAGCTGTAATGGCTAGCCGCCCTTAAGCCAGCCGTAACCGGAAGCTAACAGGAGCTGGTAAAAACCCCGGGCGGGCGTAATATGACGACAAGCTATTCTAACCTCTGGACAAGGAGTTAAGAATGCATGTATGAGAAAAAGTACTTAAAATATTGTAGAAAAGAAATTTTGCACCTCCTAAGGCCCACCATACAACGGAATTTGCCAATGGAATATGAACCTATTGTGAATAAAATAAAGTTTTTTTTCTAATTTCTTTTCTGTCGCCATAAAAACAAAAGAAATTCCACTCTATATCCTTTGCAATGGATCTTTATTCCAATGGCCGTATTATGTACATTCTATTGTACAAAGGCATTAGGAGGTTAATGGAGACTTCATTCAGTTATTATAAGTAAGTACTGAATTAAAAAGCCGATCAAGTGCGAGGCGGACTCGCGCACCGAGGGTTCCGCACAAACTTTTAGGCATGTAAATAGTTCGTAAATCACGGGAATACAATATAAACAAAGTCCAGTATAAACTGAGACGCAATAAGTATGCACTTTAGTACTTAGTGAGTGTCAGCTTATACTGGGCTTGTTTTTATGTGATGTAACTACAAATTAACGGTTTTCGGATTTTTTCCTTTACTTGTGCTATAAGAAATTGCTTCTTGCAAAATTGCATGATTTTAAGTCAACGGGAAGTACCCTATAGGTTTTGATTCCCTTGAGATCCCCTTCAATATGCGGCATAAACGGCCGTATCTTTTGATTGCGTTGACTTAGATGTTTGATTTTTTCACTGATCCATGGGACTACAGACTTATGTATTTGATATTAATTTCAACTTGATACCTCCACGCGTTCCTGAGAAAAAGGGTCTTGACAGACACACAGACAGACAGACAGACAGACAGACGGACAACAAAGTGATCCTATAAGGGTTCCGTTTTTTTCTTTGAGGTACGGAACCCTAAAAATGAACTAACGTAATATAAAGCTGAACCAGTACTTTTTAAGTGAAATCCTGGAGGTATTACTGGCCAATTCGTCAGTATAAAAGGTAAAGATACAAAAAAGTAACGTACCAAAAAAACAGTCGAAAGTATCCTCTGTTTTTGAACTCCATCCGTCTGGAGTCTCGTCAAATTCCAAATAAAATACACTCAATATTATATCCTCTGCAACTGCAAGTATATCAAATATTTCATATCCAAATAACATCGTAACTCTTCCCACCAAAGGGTGCTTCATTACACCTTGCAGACGGTAATAGTAGGACCGACACACGCGAGCATAACCTCTTAATTTATAGAAGCAAACTAATGAAATTCCTGAACAAGTTTATTGCTCGCGACAACCCTAACAATTTTCGGGTGTTCGTCTGAGACGCTGTGAGCGTTTCTTTAATTATTTCCGAATTAATGTTTTGTCTTTGGCACGGTAATTTGGTCGATGCTTAGGAGTGAAATATAGCTGCTAACAAGTTTAGTAAAGGTGAGTTTGGGTAATAAAGGGAATTTGTTTCACGGGTTTGGATTAAAATAAGGACGATAACTGGGTAAAAACGAAATTCTATTTAGTTAGATTATCAAAAATCATTGGCCACGTATTTTTTTTTTGTCAATCAAACAAATTTTTTGTTTGATTGACAAAAAAAAATACGTGAAAAGTTTTACTATTTTCTTTTTTCCTGTTTTTGCCGGGAAAATCCTGAAAATCATACAAGGTAAGTTATAAAAGTGCTACGTAATTATAAGTCTTGTTTAAAAAGGGCATAGTTTATTTTTTTATTCTTTGACCTAACATAAAACGTCGATGACCCTTAACACAATAACTATCAACTAAGACACCCTGTAACATTATCTGCCTCACTCAGAGGCGTCATTTAATTTTAAGTTTGATTAAAGATGCTGCGTCTCTATTTGCCATAGCAAAGAAAGTGACAGCAGCAACTTTAATCAAACTTAAAAGTTAATTGACGTCTCTGAGTGCGGACGTATATCCACAACAATGTTAAAATTACTAAAAACCGAAACCTATCTATGACCCTACTACGATAGGTAATTTTCAAAAATATTGTAAATAGTTAAGCGACGTTACGAACTCAATTAAGGAAACTAACGATAAAGATAAAGCGCCTAAAATTCGGGAGTGGAGGCTCGTGACGTAATTTCCGTGTAAAAATTGTACAACGAAGTGACGTCATGCGACATTTCAACTCAATATATCTCCGTAATTATTTGATTATGTGAAAAAAGAAAAAAATACGTGTCCAATACTTTTTGATAATCTGGGGAGTTACAAAAAAATAGCACACCTTTCACTTTTTCTTCAGATTTGGGAAAAAAATTGCACGTTTGTGGGCCAAATTATTCTGAACAATAATAATAGAAATTCCTGATATGTCACCAAAAAGATGTATGAAATTGTCCGTTTTGTTACCAAGAAATGTATTGAATTTAGGTAACAAAACGGTCAATTCCATACATCTTTTTGGGGACATATAAGGAATTATAATTTTCTTATTCAGAACGGTGGTCCCAACCAACGTGCAATTTTTTTCCCATATCTGAAGAAAAAGTGAAAGGTGTGCTATTTTTTTTAAATTCACCATCTACCTGATCGACAAAGAAAAAATAATTATAGTCAGCATCCTTAGAATGGTGTTGGTGAAATAAAATTTGCCAATTTAATGATGCTGATGTTTGCGTTACATTACATTCTTATCTTACATCGGTTCTTTTTCTACGCTGGTTTTCCTTTAAAATTCTATCTTTCTACCTATCCTCGCCCTTCCTAAGAAATTTTAAGCGATTTTCGATTCATGTACTCTGTAATCTCATTTTTATATGAATTATTTGAGTTTCCAGACATAATGTACTAAATCTAATGTGTTCTTTTAAAAGAACATTGGGCAAGACGGCGTTATACACTCGACGCAGATTTATGACGTTCTCAATATAAAGGGACCTTATGGAGGCAGGCGGTTATGCCGTTTTTAGAACTGTTACCATAGTATTCGTATAGTTACAAGAATAAGAAGAGCGTAACTGCCTTCCTCCATAAGGTCCCTTTATATTGAGAACGTCACATTTATTCACGACCTTTACAATTAAATAGTGAATATACTGACTGTCATAACCCGTTACTAGGTTTAACCTTTTCCGCGCCATTGACGGATATATCCGCACCACTGGTTCAACGCCAACGACGGATATTTCCGTCACGGTCGACAGCGTAAAATAGACCTGAGTGTCTATGAGTTAAGGTTGACATTAGCTCTAGTGTTAGCTGTCATTGGCGTGTAAGTAACGTCTTTTGTATTTGACATCGCGTTGAAAAGGTTCAAAAGGTGGTGGCAATCAACCTTATACAGGTTGATGTTATAAATTAATAAAGATATTTATAATAAAACAAAGTATTCAAGGTATAAACTTAAACTATACTTACAAATTCTGTCGGTCGAAGTGATAACAATTAACAACTTTCCATTTAATAAAATAGACTTAACATATTTTTAATTAATGAGGCAAGCACCCTACCTCGAGTCAAAATATTAAGCGCCCAACTCTAGGATTGCTGTACAAAACTAGCACAATATGGAGTCGTTGGCACAGCATTTCTTAATTGGGAAACAAAGAAACATTTCTTGCTGAGCATCTCCGAATCTAAGCTTTATTAAAATCCTAACAATGATGTCTGCAAAACGCCGACTAATGCGAAAAGGGTAAGAATGACAGGGCGATACCCAAATGACAAGTGGCAAGCGGAAAAATAATTATAAAGTTTAATATTATTTTTGATTAGTACCTATTGACAATATTAACCTATAATAATATACCTATACCAAAGTGTCCGTCCAACCAGTGATTCTGCTAAACATCTCGCCCTTCATATCGTCCGACGAATCAGTAACCGGCGAATTTACGTCGTCCATCACGGTGGGTGAATGACATTTGGCTGCCTGCGTTTTAATTAAGTCATTTGCGTAGTAATTTAGTTTTATCATCATTATCAGCCCGTACTAGTCCACTGCTGGACAAAGGCCTCTCCCAATGCACGCCACTGCTATCGATCTTCAGCTTCTCTCATCCAGCCAACACCGGACAATCTGCGTCGCTCCATTTTGCCACCGGGCGTCCCACACGACGTTTGCCGAGACGAGGTCTCCACTCCAGAACACGACGGCTCCAACGGTCGTCAGTTCTGCAGCACACATGACCAACTCACTGCTACTTCAGCTTGCTAATTTGGCGGGCTATGTCAGTTACTTTGGTTCTCTGTCGGATCACATCATTCCTAATACGATCCTTCAGTGAGACTCCAAGCATAGCCCTTTCCATAGCGCGCTGAGCGACTTTAAACTGGTGGACCAGTCGAGCCGTGAGGGCCCACATTTCGGCGCCGTAGGTGATTAGTAGTAAGACGCACTGATCGAAAACTTTTGAGTTGAGGTTTTTAAGAATTGGACGATGTAATGACTCGGCGAAGCTTCCCAAATGCTGCCTAATTTAGTTTAGTTTTAATTTAAATGAAAGTGCGGGCATTTAAATGTCATTTACATGTGTAAACTGAGATGTCAATTTACTAACAAAGTAACTTTATTTAACTTCAACTGACTTCTGTTACAAAAGTATGTATGTACCTATGTAAAATCTTTATTGCACAAAAAGTATAAGTAAATAATACATTGACATCGTAAAATTAAAGTACAAACGGATCAAATGTTAAAGATATAAATAACTAGCTTTAGCCCGCGACTCCGTCTGCGTAGAAGTCGTTTATCACTGCTCCCTCGGGAACTGACCAATTTTCCGGGATAAAAAGTAGCCTTTGTCCTTCCCTGGAATTCAGGCTACTAGTTACTTTCGAATCTATAATGTTATAGTATGGATTACTCTTCAATCTGAAGTTGAATGTCTTTTGTTTCAGCAATTACAGAGTCGCAAACATCACGAGGCTCAAAAAAAATAATTGTCAGATCTAGTATATTTTTTTAATCAAAAAAGGTAAAGTATGAAGGTAAGAGACGTAAAATTATGTAAAACTATACAAATATACAAATTAAAAACAGGTTTTATGGTGTAGCTCCAAAACGCTATCGCTTATGATTTGCATAGTTAGATAATCGTCTAAAAGTTTAAAAGGAACAAACATTAAATTTTGATGATGAATCATTGAAAGAATTAAAAGATGGCGACCGTGCAGAGTTCTGTCCCGAAGTAATTGCATTAATGGCGGATTGGAAATTGTTAGGTCATTTTAAATTTACAATTTTGACATCCCCTTTAAGAAAGTTTTCGAGTAGATGATGGCTTCATTTTTCGTTTTGTCAGCAAAATTAGGATTTTTATTTAGTTTAATTGTTTTTTTAGCTTTTAAAAGGTTAGAAAGATTTGCTGATGAAAAATTTACAGGAAAAAGTTGAGCACAGGTTCAATAGATCGTTTTTAACTGATTTCTAATGCCATAGAAGAAATGATGAAAAGGTACTCATTTAGTTTTTTTTTTCAAGTCTATCAAGAAACAAGATACAGAAAGTATTTAAAACGGGAGAAGGTATTTTTGCTTGTTTTATAAAACCAGTTGTGACGTTCTCAATATAAAGGGACATTATGGAGGCAGGCGGTTACGCCGTTTTTAGAACTATTACCATAGTATTCGTATAGTTACAAGAATAAGAAGAGCGTAACTGACTTTCTCCATAAAGTCCCTTTATATTGACACCTATTATTTGTTACGAAAAACCAGGTCGAATTTATTTTAGTCAGCTATTCAAAGCAGACCTATGTCACAAGAAACCCTTTTTAAACGAGAAGTCTAGTTCATCGTCCTCGAGGGATATCCCTAGGACAATGGCTGTGGAGAATAGTGTGCGACATTGAACATTCAATGCCAAGGAACATTTGGAAGAATCAATTCTCTGGTCTAGACCCATTCAGTTCTGAGAGACAAATTGGAAACTGATCTAAATAATTTAAAGTAACTTTAAAGGTATTCGTTCATGCAAACGCAATGTACAGAGAGCGCTTTTTTCCGACCAAATAAAAACAACCTGTATACACAAAGAATTTAAAACAGATGTACATTCAACTAAATCAGTGGTGTTAGATTTCAATTTTGACACAACTTAATATAAAATGAAAATATCGGTAACCTAGAATATTCATAGAAGCTTTAGTTTCAAATTCAAATTCAAAATATTTATTTGTTAAAAGTGGGTAAATTCCATTTACCGTATGTCCCATAAGGATCAAGTCGCACTCCTTGCCTAGATCTAAATACGCATCTACTCAAAAACCGGCTAATTTTGATTATAAGTTCATAGAACTTATTATGAAAGTTGATTTTAAAGCACAGTTGTATTCTGAGTTGCTTCTGTTTGATCTTAGATCTTTCAAACTACGCAACGGATTTTAATGCGGTTTTCATCATCAGTTAGACATTTTTTCACGGAAGGTTTATGTATAATTGTACCCGGAGCAAAGCGAGGGCAAGTTCTTCTAAAATAAAGGTTCATATTTAATTCAACCTCGCGACAACGGTTAATTTTAAAGACCCTTATTAAAACAAAACTGTCCCCGCGATAACTGATGATGGATTAACCGGAAACATCGCGGTTATTAATCTTAATCAGCTTAATCAACTCACTAGTCGAGTTAAAAACTTCCTTAATTACACTTTTTACAATACTTCATTCAATTTGATTTTTTAAAAATCCTTTTAAAGATTGAGCGTAAGCTGAAATTGAGAGCTTGAGACTGGATTTAAATAGAAAATGTAAAATCTAAATCTCACTGGTGTATCTGGTGGATCGGTTGTGTATTGTTTTTGGTTCACTGATGATACCCAACCGCACGTTTCCCAAACTGTTTCATTTCCCAACCGTTAAATATTTTTATACGATGGTCCTGAAATAAATCCTGGAATAATTACAGTTTGGGAAAAAAAAGCGTTTCGCCAAATGAAACTGTTGGGAAATGAAACAGTTTGGGAAACGTTTCTCGCCCAAATGAAAGGACACTTTTTTTTTTTTTTTTAGGTTTTTTTTTTTGTTTTTGTATAAAAAATATTCGGTTTCTACCCAAGCGACGACGCTTGGTTTCCCAGGTACTGTAAAATTAATAGCAAATAATTATACTTAACCTACGTATACAATTGTGCTCAAATTCTATTCAGAAAATGCGTAATAATTTAACTTCACTAATCTATTTTTTTTTTCACTAACAGCTTCACAAACTTCACGTAAAACAAAATACCCCAATACAATAAACAATATTTCCTTCGCAATCCCTATCGCTATTACTGAAAATAATAGAAAAAGGAATCTTAGTGCTAATAAAGGGGGAAGGCTAGTAACGGACAGATGGAGGGACCGATAAGAAACAATGGATACACAGATGAGCCAGTCATATCGTTTTCGGAGTACGTGCCTTCTGGGGCAACCGTTTTGGTACGCTGTGGTGCAAGTTAAAAGAGACACAAGCAAAATCAATGTTTACCAAAGAATTACATGTAGTATTTGATTGTCTTCCCGTAGATTTATAATCAAACCTTTCATTATAGTATATTTAATTACTAATTAATCTTATTTGGGAGATTTTTCATTGCTACTACTACTAATGATAAATATAATTGGCATTGTGAGTAAAGTTAAAAAAATGGGCGGAATTTATACAATATTAAACGAAAGTTTTGTAAATTAATATTGAACTTGATTTTTTTAAAATAAATAAGTATCATTATCATCAAAAGATATGCCTTTGTCGAAAAGTAAAGTCGTTTAATGTTTGTAAGATGGTACTTTGTTTCACTGTTCATCCGAATGTTATTAAGTATATACTATAACGTAGCCATAAATCCTTACTAATGCCCTTACTAATAAACGTTGAGTAACCGCTGAGTAGTTATACCATGCTTTGCCCTTATCTGTCGAATTCAAATGTCACAATGACAGATAAGGACAAAGCATGGTATGACTACTCAGCGGTTACTCAACGTTTATTAGTAAGGGCAATAGTATAAAATAAAGTCTCTTTCCGCGTCTGTCTGTCTGTTTATCCGCTAACTCCTCCTAAACCACGCAACGGATTTTGATGCGGTTTTCAGCATTAGTTAAATAATTTTTCGCGGAAGGTTCATAAATAATAGTATCCGGAGCGAAGCGAAGGCTGGTCGCTAGTGTGAGATAATTAGAGGATAACTTTTAATTTAGGATTTTTTGTTATATTTTCATAGATTAACTCAATTGAAGTTTAAGTAGATAACGCTAATCGCTCGTCGCTCGAGCCTTATAGCTAGAAATAGGCGCGTAAAAAGCCCGAGCGCAATGCATGCCAATTCGTCGCCGGACGCACGAACAGCGCGCTTGACTGGTTTACTGAAAGATTCGTCTTAATTTACTGAAAATAGCTTCAAATTTGTTACACCCTGTACGTGGTAGTACAAACCTTTAAATAGGTTAATAAAAAAAAGTTTTTTATTTTTAATACTGAACGACTTCGTAAATTAAGCAAACCTATTTGTGACGTTCTCAATATAAAGGGACCTTATGGAAGCAGGCGGTTACGCCGTTTTTAGAACTGTTTCCATAGTATTCGTATAGTTACAAGAATATAAGGTATAATAAGGTCCCTTTATATTGAGAACGTCACATTTCTCGTTTATCTTGGTGGATAAAACATCCAGGTTTTTTTAACCGACTTCAAAAAAAAAGGAGGTTCTCAGTTTGACCTATATGTTTGTATGTATGTATGTATGTATGTATGTATGTATGTATGTATGTATGTATGTATGTATGTATGTATGTATGTATGTATGTATGTATGTTTGTCCACGATTATCTCGCGTTTGGCTGAACCGATTTAGATGCGGTTTTCAGCAAAGTATTTGTTACATTCTGGAGAAGGTTTTGGTATACAAGAATAATGGATACCACGTGACGTCATCCGCATGGATCCGTTATTAAGCGATATATTAGTTCAACTCGACCGATTTTGTGTTGACGCGATTTTTTTAGTGATAGTTATAAAGTATCACTAAAAAGCGAAAAGAAAATGTAATAAAAAAGACGAAAAATTTTTTTTCATAAAAAATAGAACCGTCTTCAAAAAAAACCCACTAAACAAGAGTAAATAATGACCGGCTTCCTAGGAATTGCCTATTTGATGGGTGCCTAATAGGTACATGGAATATATCGAAGTCGGTGGCAAGAATCATGTGACATTGCTATTGTGTAAACCTATTTGACACCGGCTTAGATATATTCCATGTACCTATTAGGCAGCCATCAAATAGGCAATTCCTAGGAAGCCGGTCATTATTTACTCTTGTTTAGTGGGTTTTTTTTGAAGACGGTTCTATTTTTTATGAAAAAAAATTTTTCGTCTTTTTTATTACATTTTCTTTTTGGATACACATAAGTATGTAAGAATAAAGAATGATATCTATGACCTAAAAAAAATGTGGTCAAAACACAGACATAATTACATTATGTTTTTCTGTTACTTAAGTAACCATACATTTTCTATGAAAGTCTTAATTGATACAACTGACAGAACAACAAACACGTTCATTAAACTTTTTACTATTTAAGTATAAAAAACTCGTCAATAACCTTCTACACCCTATTGCACTGTAATAAGACCTCGTTTTACATCTTATTGCTTTAAATCCGTTCTCAACTGTCACTGCGCCGTGACCAGAGTGCAGATGCGCTAGCTTTCAATTCTCACTCGTCCAGCCTGGCTTACTGTCCTAGACTATCAAATGTGACGTTCTCAATATAAAGGAACCTTATGGAGGAAGGCGGTTACGCTCTTCTTATTCTTGTAACTATACGAATACTATGGTAACAGTTCTAAAAACGGCGTAACCGCCTGCCTCCATAAGGTCCCTTTATATTGAGAACGTCACAAATCAAACTGTCTTTCTCGTTTCCTAGGCACACGAGCGGGATAACGTTAGCCAACTTTACTGAACGCTGCCTAAAATTGCTATTTACTTTGCTATGTATAGTTTATTTTATGGCTAGTTTATTTTTAAGGAGCGTCGGTGGCCTAGTGGCTAGCGGTGGAGACGAGTTTGTGAGGTACGGAGTTCGAATCCCCAAGCGGTTGCCATGAACCAATGAGTTTTTCTAACTTATGTACATTACCTGCATAGTAACCGATGCTCTTACGGTGAGGGAAAACATCGCGAGGAAACCTGCACATTTAGGTGGCAAAATGTAATTATGATTCAACTGGTTCGGTTTCCTTATCACAAGGGTTATGGAGGTCTGATGGAAGTCGCTCCACTGTAATAACTAGATTGGCCGAATGCGTATTTTATTTTTTGGGTTATGGATGTGATGTTTTTCGATGATGGCGAGAAACTGATGCAAGAAGCACAAATGTGAGTGTCGTGGAGATCTTACGGGAAGGCCTGTGTCCAGCAGTGGAAGTCTTTCGGCTGTTATGATGGTATTTTGTATCTGTGGAACTTGATATATAAATGTAATCAGTGAAAATTATTAGTGAATTATTCGTAGGTACTATTTCGAATCCTTTCTTTTTCCATAATTTAAATTGATATAATCGTTTCATCTGCCATAATTTTCATAATCTCTAAGATTTTTTTAACATTTCAATATTATTTAGAAGATCATGGAACCTATTAGGATAGGTTAGGTTTATTTTATAACAATCTTGAAAATTATACGGTTTTCGAAAAAAAAGCCTTATGTCAAAGTCAAAGTCAAATATTTATTCAGTAAATTGGCCACATACGGGCTCTTTTACACGTCAGTAATATAGAGTGAATCTACCAGCGCTTCGGACCAGACCATCATTGCGGAGAAGAAGCGCCGCAAGAAACTCAAATGTTATAGCAAATAATATTATATCGTGTCGAGAGCCAAAGGTTGTCGATATTGTTTGAATTAAAAATACGTCAACAGATATGGTTGACAGTTACAACCCTAACAAGTAATAGTATAAAAAGCTTAATAACATTCGTACAAATCAAATTCACGAACCCTTTAATAAAATGTTATTACTTATTCAAATATTTTTCTGACGAACACTTTTTAACGCATGAATAATAAAATTGCTTCTTTTATAGCCTCTATTCGATTTAGAACGTACATGTGCCTTATTATAATGTGACCTTGACCTTCTGAGTTAGGTCAACCAATAATAAATGTGAAATATTGTAAAATATATTTTCTAGAAACTGCTTTATTTAATTGCACCGTTTTCACGGTTAGTTTAATGAGGCAATAAGTAAGGTGACAACGTAATCAAACGGGTGGCTGAAACGCTCCGCAAATTAATGAATCGATTTTGATAATATTTGGTACGGGCTTTCGAGTTTTCGACTTGTCGCCATTTGTTTTAAAGAAACGCATTTTACGAAAACAAAAGATTGTGTTACACTTTTGCCTTTTTAACGTTTCATCATCTCATTTCTTGTCAAAGTAACTTACTATTGGGGAAAGCCTACGTTTAGCCAGATGACGTGATAAGGTGATGTGATAATGATGGTGATGAGATCTTAGCCTAGCTGTTTTTGCTCCTCTTTCTCCTTCTTTTATCCTTCTAGAATGTACACAATGAAACTATCGTGCTGTAGGACTGAAACTTCGAACATATGTTATTATTTTAATTTTATTATTATTGTATTGTATACAATACCTTTATTAAACCGCGGGTAAAATAATAAATGTGACGTTTTCAATATAAAGGGACCTTATGGAGGAAGGCAGTTATGCTCTTCTTATTCTTGTAACTACACAAATATTATAGTAAGAGTTCTAAGAACGGCGTAACCGCCTGCCTCCATAAGGTCCCTTTATATTGAGAACGTCACAAATAGACTAAAAAAACGGTACTAAATAAACAAAGTTGAAAGTAACAGGTGTTTAGCAGTTAACTGCCTTAACCCGTTCAGCGCCATGTTTTTAAATGTACATACAAAATTGACCCTTAATGTAACAAACGTTAACATGTGAAGCTAAATGCAGGAAAGAGGATGTAACCGCTTTTTTAATCCTGTGCAAATAGCATCTGTGGCCAATTTACTTTTCCTTTTTGTAACGTGTTTCGTTAATAAGTACTATCAGGACTATTTATCATCAAATACTTAATATTAATATTCATGCGGAGAATTTTGCCAATGTCAGTGTTTGAGATACTACAGTGTTCGGTTTTTGTAGTGTTGTTCGGTTCTTGTCCTGATAAATGGGAGGTCTGTGGCGAGTGTCAATTGTCTCACGCTCCGACCACTCCACCGCGCTCCGCTCCGCCGCGCTTCACTTCTCAACAGAGGCCCAAGATGGCGTCCGGCTCAGCAAAAACAATCAACACGCACAGCAACCAACACTTCCGCCACAGATATATTTAATTTAAAAAATTGATCTGTTTTAGTTCCGTCATTTTGACATATCTCAGTTCGAATCGCAAACATATTCGATTTTGTCGAATGTAAATTCGCATTTATCAGCCAAACCGCTCGACTCTCGGTTCGGGCAAATTGTCATCGAAAATTCTAGAATATATTTCGAAGAAACGTGTGTTCAGTTGGAATATTTTTATAAATTTCGATGCCTAACAGCCGTGACGTAAACATGAATTTCGAGATATAAAATTGCAGAATGATTTGTAACTCAATATAAAATGTTGAGTGCGAACCACCGAAAAGATGTTTTATTAGTGTGACATTTGAGTTTTATACTATTATCATATTATGATGTGTGAGTGGCAAATACTTCATTTATTTTTTTGGTGTATAATAATATTTAATGTCGTTTGTGACGTTAAAGATCAATCAATATGTTTTATTTTTTATTATTTTTATAAAAAAAATTTGTTACCTATACAAATTGTCCCATCACATACCACACAGGATTTGTGAGGGGTCAGAGCTGCTATCTTAACTAATGTGTAACTTTATTATTTAAGTAGTTACACGCTATGTTTATATGTCGAAATTAGGTACAGGTAATGTAGACTGCTTAGTATTACTAAATATACATTTTTTCCTTGGTGTTAACAGTCGGTAGGTACACGTGACGGCACTGTGTCCGGAGAAGTTCGAAAAAAAGCCGAGTGATACTGCAGCGTGTATGTTTAATTTCACTCGAACCCATTCAGACCATATTTCTAACCTCATAACTTTTTTCCAGTGCAGCTAGGAACCTGATTTTTTTACAGATGACTTAAACCTACGACTAAAAGCTCAGTAACAAAATCAAGGTTCTATAATCACCTGTAAAAAGTTATTAATTTCTAAAAACTTAGTTTTTGCATTTTCTGCTTTGACAGTTTTTTGAACGACCAACTTAATTACATGATAAGTTAGGGCTCAAAATACATTACTGGAAATGAATTGGTTTGACTGTCAACAATCTAGTGTCAAACTTGCCAACTTGACAAGTTTTTAACCGACTTTAAAAAAGGAGGTTCTGTGTTTGACCTTTTGGTGGCACATGAGAACTTGGCCTATTTTTTACATTCATGTTTGTTGTGGTATAATAAACGACGCACAGTCATACAAAAACAAGTAAGTGTTCTAGCTATTGCACAGTTTCGTTCATTTGTGCACACCGGTACTATGCTATCGATCTTCACCAAATTCGGAGTGATTTATAGCCGACATCAAGTACATTGCCGGTTGAGTTGACACGGACGGCTGACGGCTGCCTGGCGAGTGAGCAATAGATGCTCAGGAATGTTGATTTACGGGATGCAGTTGCACGTGTGACGTTTGATTTGGTTTGGTAATGCAGGGGTTGTTTATTTTTATCACATTTCATGAAAAAGCAGACATTTCAAGTAATAATTAAATGTACATTATTTTCTCTACAAATAATATAAATGCAAAAATAAGCTTGTTTTACCACTGAACTAATTTTGAAGAGATTTGGTAAGGAGAAAGCGTGAATACAAGGAAGAACATCAATTTTTATCAATATTTCATCAATATTTATATATTTTATGGATAATAATATAACTTCCAAGGATAAAAACGATAAACCGAGTTCTACATTAATAAAGCCTGCAAAAGGTCATCATCATCATAATTTCAGCCGAAAGACGTCCACTGCTGGACATAGGCCTCCCCCAAGGTTTGCAACAAGGGTTTCCCGCTACCTTAACCACGTCGTCGGTCCACCTTGTTTGAGTGCCACGCTGCGTCTTTCGGTACTCCGACGCCACTCGAGAACTCTTCGGCCCCAACGGCCATCTGTTCTGCTAGCGATGTGCCCCGCCCACTGCCACTTAGATAAGTCTAGCAATTCTTAGGGCTATGTCAGTGACTTTGGTTCTCGGCAAAAGGTAGTAAACCCTAAATATTTGTTATTTTTCAGAAACGAAAAACAAGGATAAAAAGGTGCTAGAGAAACATACCGTCTAGGTACAATATAGCTAAAACGATGTCGAAAATAGGCCAAGTTTATCTGAACGGATGCGAAATTTAAACAGCATTCTTCAACAATACCTAATTCCATCGATCCGTAATCATAGTGATTATATAAATTATGATCATAAGCATAATCTTAGGACAGATTATTGGGTAAGCATAATAACGGGTTGTTTGGTTGAAAGCATGTTTTTTGGCCTTAGGGCATGATTGGGGTCGAACTTTTAATATTCAAAATTTGATGTTTTATGCTAATTTGTAAAGAGTGATGAGATTAAAGGTGCAATGGAACACTTTAAAAATTAATACAAGTTTATTGCCAAAGGCATTTTTGACTACTAACCAAAATATTTTGTTACAAACATGTTTGTACTTTTAACCAGGTATTTAACATGCCACGTTAGTACCTGTTGGTCAATATTATGCTAAAAGAGCTGATCTGATGATGGAGTCGCACGGTGGCTACAGGGTTACTGCTGTACTTAAAGCAGGTAACGTGTAAAACTTTCATAATCCATAAAAATAGTACCATTTCGATGCTAGTGCGGAAAGTATGTCATTACTCCACGAGTACCGAGACTCGGGACGGGTGAAGAATGACATTTCCGCACGTGTATCGAACGACGTTTTTTTGCGAAAAAATGAGAAAAACAACATGTTCTATAAGACATAAACAATTGTAAATATAAAACATTGTACTATTATTACCTAAGTATCGTTATTTACGATTATTTGTGAATCGTATATTAATAAAAACAATATCGAATGTTGCCTTTGGAAACTTAAAAAATGCTTGCAGTTAGAAAAAACGCCTCTTTGATGGGTGTTTCGGCGGCTATTCCGTTCCAGGCAACTTTCCTCTCATCTCCCGCTGACGCAATTTTAGGTCAAAAATTTTGACAACTTTTTGTATTTTTTTTTACTTATTTTTTTGTACAGAATCATAATCTGAAGAGACTAGATCGTCGAATTTTTTTTCCCACGGGACACGACAGGGAACAGTTTTTCAATATTCAATATTAAAAAATAAACGTGTTATAATGATGAAGAGGTAAGTAATGAAATATGAAATATGCACTACACGAGGGTTAAAGAAATGCGGTTCATTGACTTTGAATCAATTTGATACTTGCCATTATTTCTACGATACAGATGCTATTATTATCTTAATAATGATTTATTATGTATCTTAAAATAACTTGGGAATTATGTAGTGATATGATATTTCAAATGCAATGTATAGTGTGTGTGTGTGTGTTAGAGTAAGCCAATGTCCCCAAAGCAATCTGACACGTCATCGCCCACAATTTACAAATGTTATAGACTGCTAATTTGCCGACAAGTTCAAGCGTGACACTTAAACATGTTTACACGTTGAGAAAGGTTATTTTTGGAAAGCGAGTCTGGTTCACAGTTGATACAGTTATCCATGGATATTATTATTTAGTAGGCTGTGATTTATGAAATTAAGTATCAGAAGTGATTTTTAAAAAGTTATAAGTTATTCCTGCGGAACTACGCAGATATTTTATATTATTTGCATCATTGTCATAAGTTTCTTGCGGCACTTCTTCTCAACAGTGTCTACTATTGGGAAACGTTGGTAGATTTTGACGTGTAAAAGTGCCCGTGCGGCCTACTTACTGAATAAATATATTTTATCTTTTATTAAATAGTTTTGAAAGTTTACAATAGGTAAATTTCAGTTTAAACCTTCAGTATAAGTACAGTCACACCACGGGATTGTTCAGCCACCATAGAACCCTCTCACAGAAAGTCGACGGTAAATTTTGACGTAATTTCTTTTGAGTGACTTGACGTTGTCATTATGGCAGGGTTCTATGGTGGCTCAACAATCCCGTGGTGTGACTGTACTTATACTGAAGGTTTAAACTGAAATTTACCTATCGTAAACTTTCAAAACTATTTAATAAAAGATAAAAGAGATTTAGATAAAGATAGGACTGTGACATTATGGGTAGAAGTTGTTTATCGCTGCTCCCTCGGGAACTGTCCAATTCCCCGGGATAAAAAGTACCCATGTCCGGGACTCAAACTATCTCTAATTTACCAAATTGATTCAGCGGTTTAGCCGTGACAGCGAAACAAACAGACAGACTGAGCTACTTTCACATATAATATTAGTATAGTACTAGTGTAGTCGTAGTGACTAAAGTTAATACAAGAGCGACTGAATGCCGGATTATACAGCCATTCGCAACATAACAGTTGTGCCTCGCCCGGGGCGAACTGGGGCGAACTGCAAAGTTGCTGCGCTTTGCCCCCGCTTATTTGCGTTTCAAATAAAATGCAAGTTTTTGGTTGTGCTTGTAATGTAAATTGTATTTATTTATAACTAAATATAAGGGAACAATATTACACAAATCGATCAGAGGCCTTAGCCAAGATGCCCATCGCTAACTAGCGTTTCTATTTGTTTCGTTTTTAAACCAATCGCGTCACTGGTAGATCACGTGACTCTCCGTATGACGTGATCTACCAATGACGCGATTGGCTTACAAACTAAACGAATAGAAACGCTAGTTAGCGATGGGCATCTTCGATGGGCGATGGGAAACTCAAACTCAAAAACAAGCTAGGGGTGTATGTCTTTTATCTTTAATATTTTTTTTAATGGCTAGGGTTATCCCTTTGTGGGTAGTTAACAATAGGTAGTATTGTACATAGCAGGATATAACAGGCGCGTGTCTTGACGGACGGACGGACGTGAGAATTTATTGTTAAACACCATTCGATAGTGCCAAGTGCGACATAATTATTTGAGCGCATTACGTACAACAAGTTTTAACCTTTTCAACGCCATTGACGGATATATCCGCACCACTAGTTCAACGCCAACGACGGATATATCCGTCACGGTTGACAGCGAAAAATAGACCAGAGTGTCTATGACGTAAGGTTGAAATTGGCTCAGGTGACGACTTTTGTATTTGACATGGCGTTGAAAGACTAAAATTATGTTTGAATAATTTGGATTTTGTTGAGATAATGTATTTAATTATTTAGAATTGAAATTTACAAGACAATATACCTAAATAAAAGTATTTTAAATTTTGTTAATTGTTACGAACGGAACCGTAAAATTACAGTGAACCTTTGGCTTTTATTCAAAATTAAATATCAAACTTCCTTATTTGTAAAGCAAGGTGTTTTAATTTTCAGTATTTGCGGATCAACATGTCATGTTGTGACAGTGCAATTAATTTTATCGGTTGAAATTAATACCTTGTGCTAGTTAATTCATAAAAGTTTATAACTGATCCAAGTTTGTTCATTGTAGTATTTATATTTGATTTTGATACGCGTATAATTAATTATAGCGTCACGTTATTTTAGGGAACGGACTATAACTAAAAAAATGTCGCCTTCAAATAAATCATAGCAAGGATGTGGAGAGAAAATATCATGTTTTTAATCTGGGAGATAATTTAAAACATAACAGCTTGTCTTATCCATCACGGATAGCCGTAAGTTTTTTAATCTATTTTTAACCCGTTAGCGCTGGGCGATCTCAAAACAGATTGCATTTTTTTCAAGTAAAAGGGTTAGCTTTTAATAATAAGGCGTTTTAAGATTTTAATAAGTGTTCTAAAATAGTTTTAAAAATAAGGCTTTCATAATCAATATTACGTTGAAAGGTTACTAGTTTTTTGTTTTTTACAATAATTTTTTTAATGACTAAGTATTTTACGTAATTTGCGATTCCTGTCCTGACTATTCTACCTATTCTACTAACTACGGTCTAATCACGGGGAGACAAATCACCACCTGCACAAGTGGGGATTGAGGGAGTCACCACAATGCGACTGCGGAGCACCTGATCAGACCCTCTCCCACGTGGTCAATGACTGCCCACTTCGCTGTTTTCCTGGAGGCATGGAAGAGCTGCACAAATTTACGCCCGCCGCAGTAAACTGGCTGAAACACCTGGACATTGACGTTTGATCCATGCAGGATGATTGCCATACGCAATGATGATGATACCTATTCTACAAATGGCGTTTTATTATTACAATTATTACCATAATTTCAATTAATGAGCAGAATATACTAAATATAATGACATGTGTTCTTTATAAATGACAGGACAATACGAGACCGAGCACGGTGAGGGTTTATTATATTATCAATGCAAAGGCTCGAATTTTTGTTAATAACGACCTCTACCTTTCTAGGCCGGGTCACTAGACACCAACTAAGCTAACCGCTTCATCAACTCAAGTAATTATGACGACGCGGATAGCCTAGTTGGTAGTGACCTTTCTACGAAGTTAGCGGTCCCGGGTTCGAATCCCGGGTTTTTAATCTCTTCTTTGTAAGGTTGTCTAGAAGAGATCGCTATTTAGCGATAAGACCGCCTGTTGACTCACTATGTAACACTTCTCTTTCTTGTTGTATTTCTTGTTCTTGCTGTATGTGGTGTTCAATAAAGAGTTATTGTTTTGTATTTAATTGTATCCCGGTATGGGCAAATATAAGTGTGATGAGCGCGAGTATTTGTTCCTGAGTGATGTTTTCTATATTTTTAAGTATGTATTTCTCTAGAATATGGAATAGATGTATTCATTCCCCTAGCACCTGTCAAATTTTATCTCATCCATGCATGTTAATCCCACAGGGTGAACCGGAAATTATATGGTTATTTATTCTTCTTTTGATCTCATTCGAAGTCTATTTTTCGTTCCTGCTCGGTGTCACGCTATATCATGCCGCTCATAACAAGTCACACGAGCTGTGCAGTGTTAAATTATATTTGGGAATGGATTTACGAGCAGCAGCAGGGTTAACTGACGCGCTTGTAGATATATAGTTATTTATAATAAAACAACTTGACAGATAGTGACACGGAAAAATATTATGAGTATTAATTAGCTCGAAATGTCCATGCATCTATATATATCTAATTTTTTTCTGTATTTTGATCCTGAGGTTTGATAAATGCAAATTATAATAAAAATTGCTAAGGTCGCTAAAATAGCTAGGGGGCAAGTGTAGCCTTTTATACAGGGTGACTGGATATTCGATACAATCCTTTTAAGGAGGCATAGTAGAGCTCATTTGGAGCCAATTAGGTCATGTAGTACCCTGGCCGAAAATTATTAATTTCTGAGATATTTGAGATTTTAGTTTTCTTTCGAAATTGCGGAACATGTTCGAAAAAAAAGATGTAACAAAATAATTTGCCTTTTTTTAATGCATTTTTAATGTATTTTCTGAAAGCTAAAATGTCGGCGATTTCATATAATGACTAAAACCTAATTACGTAATGCTACATGTCATGTTATTTAATAAAACTCCAATAAAAAGACACAAAAAAGTAATTACTTTATTAAAAGACAGTGTTTTTTTTTTAAATAAATGTATGACATACAGCGTACAAATCACTGGAAAAACTTTCTTGGTTTACTAGTTATCTAATGTGATACAATAGTTATCAAAAAATATTAAATATTCAAAATAAGCAAGTACTAATTAAAACGAAGAAGTACATTTCTTATGAATTTCCATTACTCTTGTACCTTGTACCTGCTACCTGGTACCTATACTGGTACCTCTCTTCAGAACTCTTCAGAAATCAGTATTTATCTTCAGATGCATACTTCAATGGCGGATATTATTGCAAAAGAGAACTGAACTTTATTAATTAAAAGATAATTAAGAAAGAGTAAGTAATTATTCGCCGTCAAAAATGGATCCTTGTAGATTAACTCATGTTTGGGGAATCAACCTACTGATTTTCAACCGTCACGGTCAACCAACCAACCGTCACGGTTGAGGCGGGTTTTTTTTTTAGTTTTTAATTTATTGTTGCTAAATAGAAAAGTATTTACATCAAGTTGAGCTATACGCGACAGGCAGACACCATCCCTTATGCCACTGTACTTATTATTGACTTTCGTAAATAAACAAGATTATGAAAAAATCATTGAATTTAAGTTTTAACCGACTTTACGTTTAAGTTAATGCTTTTTCCAAATCAGTAGGTTGTTTCCCTAAACATGAGTTAATCTACAAGTATCCATTTTTGTCGGCGAATAATTACTTACTTTTTCTTAATTATCTTCTATTTAATTAAGTTCAGTTCTTTTCGGAATTCGGAATCATTAGAAATCATATTGTCTACAGCCAATTAATTATGAACCTAATTACATTCTACTTTAAGAGATGACTTGGAATTCAACCATAATCCTCTTAAATTTTGAGTTCAAAGTAAACTTTGCAAAAAGTATGACACACTGACCTTATTATTTTTTATTAAATTTAATAAATAAAATAAAAATTAATATTTCAACTGAATTACTGTTTTATTTTGCAGCAAATTAAAAATGCCACTATAGCTTTAAAAACGTGAAAACGTAGATGTCATAAAGTATCATCATGTATTTAAGGTAAAAAAAATCTAGCGAGTACATCCGATAACGTTCCGGGACTGAACCCTGGACCCTCGCCACAATGGGGACTCAAAACCCGCGAGCCGCCCACGGAACACTAAAACAATGAATTATTCAACAGCATACATTATTTAGGGATCCGTTGGCAAATAAACTGGTTTCAATAACCAGCAAATGCTATGTGACTTTAGACTTTGGTCATTTTGTATTGAACCTTACCTTAAAATTAATTAATAATTATTCAGTTAGGAGATAGATCATTAAACTTTGAAATTGTAACAACTTATAGCTGAAAAACTTAAGTAAAGGTCCTGTTGTATGTACAAAACTTATATGAAACTTACGTCATTTTTCAAATTTACAGGCACTTTACTACTACATACGATCCTTTTTTCACCTGTACCCCAAGTAATAATCTTCTTCTTCCTCATTCTTCCAGTGCCTCTTCAAAAGTTGGCCGTCAGTTTCCTGTATTTATCTCTATCCGTCGCCAGCCAAAACAGCTGTTCGATGGAGGCAATGCCGGTCCACTCCCGGATGTTCCACTGCCATGACTTCTTCCCACGTTCAGCACGTCTGATCTCCTCCACTTTGCCTATCATTATCAACTGCAGCAGCGTGTATCTATGGTTCCTGAGCACGTGACTGAGATTATCTTGCGCCTCTTGATAGGCCATCATTTTCCGGGACATATGAACGCGCTGCAGCACGGTTTCGTTCTTATCCTGTGTCCAACTAATGCGCAACATGTAACGGTAGCACCACATCTCAAATGCTTGCGTTTTGTAGTATCCTCTTTCAAGGTCCATGTTTCGCAGCCGTACATGACGATAGGCCAGATGTAACACAGGAGTAGCCTGACTCGGAGGTTCAGGCTGCCCTTCCATAGAAGCGGAGACGAGCGGTGCGGAGAGGAGCTGTGTAGGAATCGACCAATCACATTGGTTGTAATCCACATCTCGTCTCCGCTTGACTGTTTTCATTGAAGCGGAGCGGAGACAAGATGTGGATTACAACCAATGTGATTGGTCGATTCCTACACAGCTCCTCTCCGCACCACTCGTCTCCGTTTCTATGGAAAGGCAGCCTTATGGTCAGTAATAATCTAAAACGATCCTATTTTTCCGAACAGTATAATGTTAACGGGTGGTTATTAGCCTGACTCATTTTCTAAAACTGGTTTCATCGAAATAATTTAAGTATAATGTTTAAATATTATATATACAGTACATTCTTGATTATTTTGTCAAAAATATGTTACAATAAATATTTTACTAGTGACTTATAATGGATTATCCTGTTGTTTTTTTCCTAGCTTACTTTACAAATATAACTAACTAACTGACTTTACGCTTACTTCATTAGTAAGGTTAGTTATAATCTTACTATTTTACAATTATTTTACCTGCAGAACCCTCATAATCTGTATCCTATCGATCTTTTTCCCAATCAAATAACAACCAACGCTCCATTGTCCATCTGGCAAAAAGTTACCACTTCCAATTTCGGAAACCATTCTTTTAGTTTTTACTTGGAACAGAAAATACAAAGAAAAGTCTTAAAACTCCCTTTGAAGGAGTTAAAAATGCTCATATTCTGGGGATAAATCTTGGCAGAAATTCACGTGGCATTATTAAATTATTGATATGGGAATATTCGTGAGCTTCTTGGATGGTTTTTGCCTTTGTGTTTTTCAAATATAATCTTTTTTATACTTTCAAATTTAGCTAAGTTTTTTATTATTATTAAATTTTATCTATAGAGGGTAAAATGACGTGTATATTGTTTATGAGAGATAAAAAGGTGTTTTTTGGCTCGTATATGTAAAAATACTTGCTCAAATGTGATAAATGAAGAGCAGCATCAATTCGAATATACTTGAAAGATCATGACTGAAAAAGAGAATAATGAATCGCGTGGTTTTGGGTCTTGTACTTGAATTTCCTGTATTTTTCTAACTGACTATTAAATAATGTTAATATTTTTATACGTGAAAAAATTTCAAACAACTAATTACACATTAATGCGTAAAAATATCTCCAATAAAGGCCCAAGCACGGTGAGTCCGTGAGCTTGAAATATGGCGGGCGGACACGGCAATTAGTGGAGTCAACGCGGCGATTTGTTACCTGCGGAACTAGCGATTTAACCGAGAGGGAGTAATACTGGAGATCGTGTTTTAATTTGGGAGATTATGTCGGAAACGCCGGTGACTTGCGTTTAAATCGTTTCAATGACAAGCGAAACGAAGAGAAACTTGTATTACTCGTAGAAAAAAAGTCGTAAGTGTGGTTACGTTGAGGTTCGTTTAGCGTAAACGCCATTTTATCGACGATGACTTTTGAATGCGGTTCTAATTAGATTTTTTCTCTATCGAACCGTATTTTGCAAAAATGTTAAATAGCCTTACAAATATGATCTTTAATCATCATCATCATCATCATTTCAGCCGAAAGACGTCCACTGTTGGACTTAGGCCTCCCCAAGCTTTGCCACAAGGACCGGTCCTGCGCCGCTTACATCCATCGGTTTCCCGCAATCTTAACCACGTCGTCGGTCCACCTTGTTGGAGGTCTGCCCACGCTGCGTCTTCCGGATCTCCTCATTCCTGATTCGATCACGCAGAGATATTCCGAGCTTAGCCCTCTCCATTGCCCTTTGAGTGACCTTGATATGATCTTTATTTTAACTTAATTAAATTTCACAGAATTTACAGGTTTATTCGTACACAACCTGAATGCTTTCTGTGTTAACCTATGCTCTTCTATCTTTCCTGAATAGATTGTGTAAAGAAGATAACTGCACAAAATGTCCTACAGGATCGAAGTGTATCTGAGAGGAAGTATGTAGGAGAGGAATATGTTAGATTACATAAGCAATAATTCGCAATCCTGTTGTACCCTAAAATTTGCAGATTTATTTCAGTAAGACTCGACTCTAATAAGTCTTAAAACGATTTAAATTTGCACAGCAAAAACCTATTTCAAAGCAATGCAAAAATTCACAACTAAAAGACAACAAATATTAAAAACAAGGCATCGCACGTTTCCCTCAAGCGACGTTCCCTGCCCAGATCACAGGTTTCTATACAAAAATCTACCAGACTTTAAATTCTTAGCACAGAAT
The DNA here is from genome assembly GCA_963241965.1 of Tortrix viridana. Taxonomy (NCBI): domain Eukaryota; kingdom Metazoa; phylum Arthropoda; class Insecta; order Lepidoptera; family Tortricidae; genus Tortrix; species Tortrix viridana. The sequence continues at coordinate 1,056,213 of OY725176.1, forward strand.
ACGTAACCGACAAAAGTCCAATTTTGCTTCTCATTGTGTATTCGTTTTGGACTTGAATCATATTTTAGTCGCTTGAGGTCGGGAGCCGGCTTTCATTTTGCATGTTAAAATTTATTTCATTCTGACAACGTATTTACTTTAAACGACAAGTTAGTAAAAACTTTCGCGATGTTTTTGTTTTTTAGAGCAAAATAGGGGGTTTTTGCCACGCGTTCGATTTGGATCTGCTATGTTATTCTGTTAACGCATCGTCGTTCAGATCTACTCAGTCGATGAATAGCCGGCGAATTTAAGTCGTCCGTCAAGGTGGGTAAATGACATTCAACTGCCTGCACATTAATTTTGTCGCTGGTTTGACAGCTGGTCGTCTGTGAAACCAGCGACTAAATGAATGTGCAGGCAGTTGAATGTCATTTACCCACCTTGACGGACGACGTAAATTCGCCGGCTATTCATCGACTGAGTAGAACTGAACGACGATGTGTTAACAGAATAACATAGCTGATCTTGATTTCGCATGTCAAAAGATCGGGGGGCCTAACCAAGATGCTTAACGATTTTCGAAAATCGACAATATGTATGGAATCGGCGTAAGCGGACTAAGCGGTTGACGCGACTTATCATTAATTTACGTCAATTCTATAATTTTACGTCTTCCGAGCTAACATTTTTTAACTTATTATTTTTGTATATTTTTATTGAAACAATACCCAAATAACAGGTTCTTCCTGCTATTCTTAAGGATCGACATTTAACAATCATAATAATATTTATTGTATGTAAATATAAATAATTTATACAGACACTTGTTGCTCTGCTCCCGTCCTATTATGCTTTACGATCCAAAAGAAAAAGATAATAAACGTGTGAACTTTTTACATTCATAATACCTTTTATTGTGAGGTGGTGTGGCTCAAAATATTAAAAGTCGCGTCCGCCGATGTCTTGCATAGATAATGCAGCTTGCATTGTTGCCTTGATGCGTGTGTTAAGGGTGTGCACTTTTTATTTTTCTATCATACAAATATTAAACAAAAAGCTAAACAGGATGTCCTTTTTAATAAGTACCGACACTAAGGTTTTGTTATGTGGTTTCGAAGACATTTTAATTGTACAAATAGTCCTAATAAATTACAACTCTTGGTAATTCATTAAAGACCTTTACTTCCATTATGAAGTTTGCGAGACAAGTAACATATACAGCGTGTTTAACAAGTTTTTTCGTTCATTTATTTTCTGTCGCTGAATCTTTTGTTAATAATTTGAAGGGAAATAAATAGTTCATTACGTTGCAATACGACGTAATAAACTTCATCTTAACGCCATTGGCATTGCAGCGTCTATAGCCAGACAAAGCAAGTCACGCCCCCAGGTCGTGGTTAACGCTTTGCGTAAATCAACTTTTAATAATATGAACATCCTTTCTTTAAATACGTGTCTAAGTTGTGATAAATCTTACGACTAATAAAAATGACGTAAACTCTTTTAAAAAAAAGTGTTCTGAAGTTTAGTTCAATCTATATGCAAGTTCTAAAAAGGCACATGACTTATTGTTAAATGGGCGAGATGTGCCCTTTTCGAAATTGCATATTCAATTATGATACAATTATCTATGATAATCTGGAGATGTTTTCTTAGTATAATTAGTACTTAATACCATTTAGTTAAGGAAAATTAAAGAAGATACAAATAACCTTTTATTAGCGATTTATTAGGGTAAATTTAAGATACACTGTAACAAACAATTTAATTTTCGTAACACACCTTTTTGTTAAAAAATCAAGTCATCCATTCTTCGATATCCCTAGGCAACATTTTATCATTTGTATCTAACGAGGAAGAAAGAAACAATTTCTTCCTGCCTTTATCGCAATATTAGGGAAGTGACACAAAGGTGCGGGAACGTGCTGTATCTCGGAAACTCCGTATCGGCAAAGTTGTGGGAACATCCTATATATTATATTCTATGAAAGTTAAGGCATATGTACACGCAACAATAATATTCGGTGTTATTTTTTACTTGTAATGAGGCTTTAGTAAAACTTCCTGTAACTAGACTATTGAATACTAATAAAGTGGTAGATGAAACTTAATGCAAAAATGTAAATAAGTTACAGACACTACACGTGTTTAGTTAAAACATGGCGCTTTAGCCTGCGTATAATTTTATGTAAGTAGGATATAAGGTTTACATATGTGACGTTCTCAATATAAAGGGACCTTATGGAGGCAGGCGGTTACGCCGTTTTTAGAACTGTTACCATAGTATTCGTATAGTTACAAGAATAAGAAGAGCGTGACTGCCTTCCTCCATTAGGTCCCTTTATATTGAGAACGTCACATATTTGTTTTATTATATTTAGTACTTAATATGTGATATGGACCTGGTCTGCATTAAACTTTTTGAATTTGAATTTGAATTTAACAAGCATAAGAAAACTAGGCTGCACACTTAATATAAGAAAAGTTTTAAAAATTGTGCCCTTAAAAAACCTGATTGATCAAGAATCCGAAGCTAATAAATGCCTCCATTACGACCAGTAACCGTTTCCACTGAGACAGTTTAACGAAAAGAGCTGTTTTATTCAACGTCACTACAAACGCCCCCTAAGCGCCGAAAGTTCTGGAAGTCTAACATAAATCAATGCAATCGCTGATCGGCAAAACTTACTAATCACCCGAAGGACGCAAGTTTTAAGGACGCTTTGTTTGCTGCCAGTGCGCAGGTATGCTCGGCAAAATGAACCGTTTTTATATTTCTCTGAAAGGTACATTATAGGAGCGTCGGTGGCCTAGGCTAGTGGTGTCGACTCGTGTTTCTAAGGTACCGAGTTCGAACCTCCAAGCGGTTGCCATGTACCAATAAGTTTTTCTAACTTATGTACATTACCTGCACGGTAACCAATGCTCTTACTGTGGGGGAAAACATCGTGAGGAAACCTGCACATTAAGGTGGCTGAAACCTTGACTCAATTGGTTTGGTTCCCCTGTCACAAGAGAGGTCAGATGGCAGTCGCTCCACTGTAATAACCAAATTGGCCGTCCTGGATCATGATCAAGCGTACCACGAGGAATAACGGGAAAAAGCGCTAGGAGGATGAGGTATACTATAGTGAAGTGGAGTATATTGCATTAGTAATACTAAGCCGATAAGGCTTTTTTGTATAGCGTGTGCTACACGGGTTTAAACCACCTGTTTTAAACCGTTGTTTAAAACCGTGCAGCACACGCTTAAATATAGGTTTATCGGCTGTCGTGTGACTTAGTTTTCAGGACACCCTGTAAATGTCTCTAATGAAGATTTATTCACATGGTGTTGTAAATTTATTTCAAACAAAATATCTGGAATAAAAAAAACTGAACCATATTCGCGTAAATCATAATTGGGGCAAATAAATTTCACATTGTTTATTTATTGCTGTTTATTTATTAATGGTTAAATTATGAAGAATTATAATTTTACCTGAATTTTATTTATCTGAATATGTTGATGTTTTTTCCATTCAATTTTTCTCCATATCTTTTAGATCTTCCCCCAGCCTAACCCTGATAATTGTATGATTCAAGATCAATATGATTGTCCTTTAATTGTGTCGCTCCACATTTGTGGATCATTTGATGCGCACGAGTTGCCAAATTGATACGTATTCAGAGTCGTTTATCACGCGCCGGGCCCAAATCAAAAGCGCATTAATAATAGAGTTCGTGCAACAATGAAACAATGCGGTAAAGCGTGAAACGGCTGTAAAGGTGAGGGTTCCGTAATTATAGTTTTCATTTGCCGTTTAGATCTTGCCCAAAAATATCTTAGTGACTTCTATAAACTATGATTTTTGTATTACTTACATTTTGAAAAGTATTCGAATATCCGCTTAAAAGAAGTAAGCTTTTAAAGAGAGCTCATTATTACAGTTTATGGTCTTAAAAATCATTAATATCTTGATTGAATTAAATTTAAGTAACTATATATATTGTAGGTAATCTAATTTCACCTATTAAACTAGTACACTTTAAATTCCTAATCGGTAAGTCTTTAATCTTTATTAACCTGTAATGGACGCTTTATCGCGGTGGACACGTGTGGATAACGCATCCGTCTCCCTCGCACTTACATACTGGTCAGAAAGTAACAGATGTTTTATCCACGTTTATCTGCAAGATAAACACGACTACTGGAAAGTGTTGAAAACATAAACGTAATTTTTGCTGCATTGAACTATCATAAGAATATACGGAGCGATCGATCCGTCCCGCTTAATTTATGTTACGAAAAAAAGATACGTGTAATATAATAGAAAATAGGTAGTCGTGCTTAGGTTCTAACATGAAAGTAAATGCTTTTTGTAATGTTACATTTGATTTACGGATACTCACTTCCAGTGGTCGGAATAGGTAGAGCTACCTAAAGGTAGGTTTACCTAAACTTTATGCATCATTCAATACCATTCCCATCTCACTCACGCATGAATGAACATGCGTCAAGTTTAGGTAAATTAGCTCTACCTATTCCGACCACTGCTCATTTCGTAGAATGTTTTACTTCGTAGAATTTTCATTTCATCGACATCGACATCGACAGATATTTCCGCGTACAGGAGTTATAATTTTTTCATAGTCACAGGTGTAACTTAACCTAACCTACGTAACCCAAGCTTAACCAGAAAATAATAACCTTTCGATGAAATGTAATTCGGTGAAATGACACATGAAATGAGTGTCTGCAAAACAAGGGGACCCCAAATACATCAACTTAACTGCGTAACTTAAATTAAACGCGTTACATGTATTTATTTGGTAACGTAAAAGCGAGGGCAGTTCGACCTTACTTGAATAGGGAAAAATATACCACAAAATAGTTCTACGGAACCCTGCGTGTCACGGGCGGTGGTCCGCGGCCTACAATTTGCGGCGACTTATTTTAATACAGCAACAATTGTGCAATTTCAGAACTCATTCTTTCTGCTTATTCGATTATTGTGTACGTGGTCGCGTTGCTGAACGGGTCGCGCGACGAGTTGCCGGATGAGTTGTGGCTCTGTATTCAAATTATATACTATAGCATTTGACACGTCGGGACAATGGTTTAAATGGTGACCTGAAATCGGAACAACGAAACGGGCCATTGTATTAAATTTTACAATTTGACGACGCGGTTAGCCTAGTCGGTAGTGAGCAGGGGCTTATACGAAGCTAGCGGTCCCGGGATCGAATCCCGGTATGAGTAAATATTTGTGTGATGAGCATGAGTATGTGTTCGTGAGTCATGGATGGTTTCTATGTAAATGAAAATGAAAATGAAATTTTATAAATTACAAACTAAATTAAATTATTTCCAATAAGAAATTATAATTAGTATAGTAATTATAGTATAACATTATTACAAATTTGTATTAGTCGCAAATAATTACTTATTTTATTAAATTATATAATAAAAATATTATTATGTATCACAGAGGAATTCTGATAGATTATAGAACTGCGATTCCAATAGCCACAACCTAAGCCTATTTTTGAAGCTATTGAAGGAAGCTGCATCTCTGACACGGTCTGGTAGCAAGTTATGTATTTAAGTATGTATTTCCTTGTTTTCGTTGTTTAGTATCCGTGATACAAGCCTAGAGCTTGGGACTAGTTCAATTTGTGTGAGATTGTCTCATGATATTTATCTATATTTTATATTTAATTATTTTCTGTATATAGCATAGTTAATAATTATTACGTAACTTGTTATCCCAATTTTTAAGGGGCCTGACGACATTTGTTATTTTAAAATAAAACTATGAATGGGTAAAAAAGTTAAGTGGCCCTTCTTTTACGTAGTAGTGTACAAAACTTATATGGAACTTACGTCGTTTTTAAAATTTAGAATGTCCATACAGACACGACGTTACTACTACATACAAGATGGGGCTTTACTTATGTACTTATAGATTCTTTTAATGAATGTGACGCCGTACATACGCGTTATAATGTTTTTAAAATGTTATTAAATTAAAACATAAGCTGAATGTTTTATAATTGCTATTTACAAAATAAATATGTATGTGCGCTGAGAAGGTATACCTATAATTATTACAATTTGTAATAAGGGAGATCCGTGTTTATAATAATGTAATATTTAGAATGATTGTCCAGGTAAATATGTATATAAAATCTACTCACACGTTTTATAATACAGTTTTTATGGTGCGTACACAAACGAAACGTTGCGAACATCTCGAAATTTTGAAAAAGGAACTAAATTTGAAAGCGCATTCGTTACACGTTGGCAAGTGTTTAAAAGGAGTAGTTTTTTTTTCAGATGCGTGCCCATGCTTCGAGGCTTTTCAGCCGGGCTTTAGAAATCGCACGTGTAGAACGAGCACATGTCATGTATTCAGCCAGCGTTAGCGAGGATTCTGTGCCATTTTCGTTTTTTTTTTGGCGATATGAAAAAATAAAGTTTAAAAATTATTTAGCTTGCATTTTTGTGAATTCAAATTATGTATTTGTTTTGAGTTAATTCCAATAACATTGAAAATAGAAAATTGAAAATCTAATTTTAATAGAAGAGGAATTATGATGGGCCACGTGCTACGACACGACCTTTTCCTTAAAAACATCATAGAAGGAAAGATAGAAGGAAGAAGAGGCAGGGGAAGACCAAGGAGAAATTACTTTGATCAAGCAGTTGACAGAAGACCGGAACGGTTGGCGATTACTCCACCGACAAGAGTTTGGCTCTTAAATAAGGAGAGAGAGAGAAGATTCGAAATTACTTATGTCAACATTTAGCATGATATTCGCCAAGAAAAGAATAAAAAGAACTGCACATATTATTTGTTGTTGGAGTAAAGTTGACTAAAAAAGGCAAACAAAAAAAGATTTGTAAGAGATTTTAAGCTAACCTTTTTAAAACTAACCTTCACTTTAACAAAGAAAATATCACGGTAGTTAATACTAAGATATTTACTTTGAAAAGTATCACAGAATAATGTATCCACGCACAAGATCTCACCGGAGTCTCTTAGGGCCGTATTAATAGACTCGTCTTGGGTGATACACCCTTTACAAGATGGGTCACAAGACTGAGCTTTGATTAATAAACCAATCTCAACCCCATAATCCTGATCCTCGTTTCACTTGATACGAGAATCTCATCTCCATTGATTATGGTTATTTGGTGACTTGAGTCCGACTCACCTTTTAAAAAATGGCGGATGCACTGCCATTAATCGATCATCTGGGTGCGTTTTCACAAATAAATCGGTTCAGAAAATAAGTAAATCCTATTTTGCATCGTGTATTAAGCAAAAAATAATATCTCAATCGTTTTTAAATAAGAACATTACCTAAATTGTACTTTTGCCGCTGCATACAACTGCCTAAAAATGGTGTGCTTTGTGTCGTGTTTATGTGAAATTATAATGAGAGCTAGATAATTTCCTATTAATAGTAAAAGTACGAGGTATCGACCAAGCGACGGCCAAATAATAGCTCATACCCATGTGTACTTATAACAAACCAATGCTTCCGTGCGGGATGGCCCTAAAGGCGCGAAACATTTAACTTCACACAGGCTAATTTCAAGTAAGTACCTACATACAATTTACTTTTTATACTTATTACTGATCCGTAATATAAATAGCATTATATCATAATAACAGCCAAATACTAGGCCAATGCATACATTTATAAGTTATGTTAAATATTTACTTTTAAAGTAAAAATTATGCGACGTTTTATTGGTAGGTTACTCATCCAACCCGATATGCATCGATACCTCAATAGGTACCTATGTTTTATTATACTGGTGTTTAGAAAACCAACAAAATCTTATTAGCTATTTTGTTAATTAATTGTGTAGGTTCCCTACCTATTCTAAAGTTTCTAAACGTAATCGTAAAACGGGTCGCTGTAAGTAGGAGAGGGATTTGACAATACGTGTTGACATAAACATGAACGCATGCTGTTGCGTACCTCTACTTTATTATTGTTTGATAAATAAAAATTGCCTGATTTGTTTGAAAACTTGTACTAACTTTTGCAACAATCAACTAGTAATAACTGTGAGATATATACAGTTTCGTGTCCTAACATAAATGTGGTGTAAAAAGTGTAGGTACCTATGTGTGCAAAGTAATTTCATGAACGAAACCAAAAAATCTGCATCTTCTATCATTTATAGTGCTTAGATATTGTGTTTAACTTAAATTCGTTTTGTAGGTTGTCGTCAGTCCAATAATGGAAAACTTGGATAACAGGCAAGGTTTGCCGGAAACAAACAGGACTCCAAAAAAGGTACATCAGATATTTGGAGGAGTCAGTGTTCACAAACTTCAACGCCGACAGCAAGCAGTTGACGACAATGGCTAATCGTTTGCCAATTGACAAATAAACATGAATTTTACTTGTCTAAATAAAAATAAAAGGGCTTTTCTTTACAATGATGATCAAGTTCCAGGCCAGGTAAATTCAGTTTATAATGTAAATATTACATGACCTTTCAAGATAAAACAATTAATTTATATTGTTTTTAAATAAAATACCTAACTTTAGATGTAACTCAGGCGCTAGGGTACCCAATGTTTGTCAACTGCATTATTTAAAAGATAATATCATGTAAGATTATTATAGGTTAGAAATATCTATTTCTAATTAAAAGAGGTAAGTATAGGAGTTGTAAAGATCAGTGTTAATTAGTTCTATGGTACTGCACATAAAATATAAAAAACATTTGACTTATTTTAGTATTAGCTTTTCAGAGAGCGCTGATGCAGGAAGTTTTACAGTTTCATCTGTTCAATATTTAATTAAAATTTTGTTTGTATTGTATCATCAAGTGATACATAATTCATAGAGTAGATAAAACAAGATAAAGACAGATTTAAAGAATACATACATACATACCTACATATCATGGACAATCTCACACAAATTGACCTAGTCCCAAACGAAGCTCTAGGCTTGTACTAAGGGTACCAGGCAACAATATACATACTTATATAGAGAAATACATACTAAAATATATAGAAAACATCCATTACTCAGGAACAAATATGCTTATCACACAAATATTTGCCTATACCGGGATTCAAACCCAAGACCGCTAGCTTCGTAGGCGGAGTCACTACCAACTAGGCTAACTGCATCGTCATACAATATTAGTTAAATGTTTAAAATACTGCTTGTAGGAAATATAATATAGGTAAGTATTTAGTTCAAGTTACCAAATAACAGGTTTATAAAGTCTGGAGTTATTAGAAAATTAGTGTTATAGAAACTAAGCATGATATTTTCATTATAATGTTACCTACTTACTTATACTATCACTGCCTTTATTACCATGAGACAGGTTAAAAATATAATTAGGTATTTCATAGAAATATAATAGTTGGGAAAAAATTGATGACCTTAGTACAAGACTGGGCAAGGTGGGGTGAAAATGAAGAGGCTTTTAACCTGCAGCCTGCAGTGCATCGAGGTGGACTGATATTATGATATTTATTTCACTTATTTTATATAAATTTATTTATATAATTATACCTTTTACATCTTTGAAACAGGTCAGTATTTGGGTCAGGTTGGTTAATAGTTAGATACCTAGGCTAGCTGTAAATCAGTTAAAAATAATCTCAAGTAGGTATGTTTTGATTTTAAAATTTGTGAATGTAATATATAAATTTAGTGTTTTTCTTTTATAAAATAAACTGACCACATTCTAATAGTAGTTTTATTTATTGGTGAAGAGATATTCAGGGTCTGTTATAAAGTTTTATTTTATTGTTTTGATAAATATAATATTTAACTTAGGTCCTGTTCCACTATTGACATGTAAGTTTAAAGTTTAAAGTTAAAGTTAGCCCTCTACTTGTTTATTTTCAAGTGTATGAAAGGGAAAGGGCTAAATCTATCTGTTGGATATCTATATTTGCTTGACTATTGTGAAACAGGTGGTTAGTGTGATGAATGTGATTAATTAGGTTGGTCCTAATGATTCAGAATTTCAGAGCCACATTAAGATGCTCTCTGAACTCCATTGAAAAATAAAAGTTACTAATCTCTTGACTTTAGAGAGCCTTCACTGAATGTCTTAGTAGGTACAATAAAACAATGTAGTGTGGTTCTCATAGTTATGAATTAAATAGACACAAAACCATCAAGCTACTGTTGAAATTGTATTGGCTCTTGGTGATTCAGTGCTTATAATGTATACATATAATAATGATAAATTTTAAACGTTAATACTTTGACATGAAGTTTTCGTTAGGTTTTCCCCTTATAGACCCAGCTACTAATTGTTTTTTTTGGAATGGATTGATTATGGAACTCATATGCCTTTCTTTTTTAGGGTTCCGTACCCGAAGGGTGCCCAACGGGACTCTATTAATATGCCTACGCTGTCCGTCCGTCCGTCCATCTGTCTGTCCGTCTGTCCTAACTATAAAGAGCTGTATCTTTTGAACCGTAATAGATTTTTTTTGCGGATTTACTAACAACTAAAAAAAAAAGTGAAATTATAAACGTTTACCCCATACAAGAAACGTTTTTTTTTCAACGTATTTTTATTTTTGTTGTATCGTAAAAACGGTACAAGATACAAGCGTCAAATTTGGTATGATTATAAAACAAAACCTATAGAATAACAACAAATACTAAAAACCAGCCAAATTTGTACGGAACCCTCAGTGCACGGGTCCGACTCGCACTTGCCCGGTTTTTCGTAGATACTTTCATTTTTATTCTATACACCTGAATGCAGTTATATAACGAGTTTGCGTGAAGATCTAGCCTCATTTGTTCTGCTCCCACTAAATATGCATCAAGATTAAAGGAACTTGCTCCATCCGAGTTGGAAAGCCCCTGCCGTGTTCCTGGGTACCTACCAATGGGCTAGCAGAGGCCTCCGTTTAAGAGCGAGCCCACAGTGCAGCTAAGTATTTGGGGCTATCTGCCGCACTCGGAGACGTTCATTAATTTTTAGCAAAGAAAGAGACAGACACAACTTTAAATGAAACAACAACAACATTGTTGTCTTATAACAGCAGTAATAGGTAAGTAGGTAATATGACCGGAAACCTCGTTAAACCTATCATCTTCCCATTGCCTTTATATAATCTTCGGGTCGGCGCAGCATGTTTTCTTCTTCCACACATCCACTTATCAGCCGTCACTATAGTATGTACCTATTCCGTTTTACCTCATACCTATTTATTATAAGTATGTACAGTCGAACTCATAAGTAGCTTACATTTTAGTACCATGTCACAATTACGTATTATAAGTGTCAATAGTTTGAATTTAGTATGTCAATACTGCGACAAGGTACTAAAATGTACAGCTACTTATGAGTTCGACTGTACTTCACAGAGTTTATATATGTATTGATCTAACTCTTTTTAGGTCTTATAGCCAGTGGCGTAGCTATATAGGTCACTAAAGGCCCTGGTGCAAAAAAAAATAATGGGGCCCTATTATCTAGATCACTTTGAGGTTGAGGTTTGCTGGTCAGGGTCCGAGCCTCGGACCCTCGGGGGGCCCTGCTTATAGCCCTCCGCATTTAGTCTTATTATTTAGTTTCTTTATCACCGCCGCTAATTTCAATCCTCTCCTTAGAAATTCAAATAATTTATTCAGTAATCAGGCTCTTTTACAGGCGCTTCGGACAAGACCAACATTTGATTGCTGAGAAGAAGCGTCGCAAGAAACTCGAGCATAAGGTTCACTCATCATCATCATCATTTCAGCCGAAAGACGTCCACTGCTGGACATAGGCCTCACTCAAGGTTTGCCAAAAGGACCGGTCCTGCGCCGTTTGCATCCATCGGTTTCCTGCAATTTTAAGCACGTCGACTGTCCACCTTGTTGGAAGTTTGCCCACGCTGCGTCTTCCTGTACGCGGACGCCACTCGAGAACTCTTCGGCCCCAACGGCCATCTGTTCTGCGAGCGATGTGCCCCGCCCACTGCCACTTAAATCTAGCAATTCTTAGGGCTATGTTGGTGACTTTGATTCTCGTGCGGATCTCCTCATTCCTGATTCGATCACGCAGAGATACCTATTCCGAGAGCCCTCTCCATTGCCCTTTGAGTGACCTTGAGCTTTCTTATGACGCCCATCGCCAGCGCCCACGTCTCAGTACCGTAAGTCATCACTGGCAACACACACTGGTCGAAGACTTTCGACTTGAGACATTGCGGTAGGTATATTAGACGAGAAGATATCGCGTTGCTTCCCGAAAGCTGCCCAACCGAGTCGGATTCGACCATTAACCTCTTTCTCGAAGTTGGACCTACCTAACTGGACAGTATGTCCCAGGTAAACATAATCGTCAACAACTTCGAGTGCCGAGCCTCAGATTACCACGGGAGTTGGTATTACATGGGTGTTCGACATGATCTTTGTCTTGTCCATGTTCATCCTCAGACCAACTTGTTCAGAGGCTCTGCTGAGGTCATCGAGCATTGCGTTTAGGTCTGCCATGGTCTCAGCCATGACTACTATGTCATCGGCAAACCGAAGGTGTGTGATGTACTCGCCGTTTGTACACGTCCTTCCCAGTCCAGAATCTTGATCACATCTTCCAGCGCAGCGGAATACGCTCAGAGTCCCGGTCCTGAAGTCGGACTGACATAGTGGCATTTTCGTACAAACACTTTAACACCTCGATGTACCTGTAGTCGATTTGGCACCGTTGTAGAGACTGCAGCACAGCCCATGTCTCGATCGAATTGAAAGCTTTCTCGTAGTCCACAAATGCTAGTCTATACACTAACCTATACGAAACTATATTTCCTATCAGGACGAGTCGTGTGCCATACTTTCTTCATTTCTACCTATGTAGGTAGTTTTTATTGTCGCTCGCCACTCGATATTTGAGAAAATCTATTATTGGAGGTCCTTATTAACGCAATAAAACCCAAAACAATGATTTGTGTGAGTTTGTGCGCGCAAATCTCAGAAACGACTTAACCGATTTGGATTAAATTTGGCCCACAGATTGTTTATCACCTGGATTTTAACACATGGGATACTTTTATCCCGGACTTTTACGCGGACGGAGTCATGCGGAGTCGTGGGCATGCTATATTATGAAATAAATAAAAATCTTAATGGGAACAATAAAGGCATTAAGTCTGCCTTTTGTACCTACATTGTGTAATAAATATGCAAGTTCAATAAAACATTAGATTTGTAGGTGAAACTTTATTAAACTATCTTTATTAGATTGCTAAACAAACACCTGGCCTGGCTCGGGACCTTGAATGTGGATCTATAGTTATCTTTTTAGTAATGTATATTTGAAATGTTTATGTAAATGCACCATACGATTAAATAATTAGGTTGCTTGTTTAATTACATATAGGTATATGCCAATAAACCATGCCATGTCGCATAAACATTCATTAAATTTAGTGTTACCTCAAGTTCCTTGTTGTCACTTTATAGTGTACCTTAGCAAATTAAAAAGTGACAGTTGTTCTTATGGGATATTAGTGGAACATTGATGAAATGCTGTTGATAGTGTGCATAGTAGGTGCAATGACAGAAATATGGTTAAATTTGCAGGATCAATAGCACAAGTTGCCCATGACTTGTTTGTCGCTTGGTAGCTCCTCTTTACCTAAGTTTAAAATCAAGAGATAAATACCTATCAGAGGGACAGGGATCCACTGAGTGACAAGTAAGAAAATACAACTTGTGTTAACCATACTGTTATAATAAAACATTAAGGTAAATTACAGCTGAATTTTAATAGAAAAATAATTATTTAACATGGATATCCTACTATCCTATCTTCCAGGGTGGCAGGACAAGATGATCATCTGAAAATAAAAAAACAACAAGTATATTATAATATACACCAACCTGTTTAATACAGTTTGGTTTCATAATTGTGTTAGGTAGTTTAATCTTTTAATGAACATTCACTAAACATGCATAAATCTATAATAATAATATTACTCCTCATGTAAATTACCTGGCTGTGTTAAAAGTATCTCTGATAACATTATTTAAATAAGGATTGGCCCATTACAACCCTAATAGCCTTATAGATTCTGTTTAACCAAGACTGTCTGAGACAAGAGGACTGATTTATATTATACTAGTATTACCTTAAACTCATACAACTATATTCCTAGCTTGCAACATTAGTCCAAGTTTCTTCATACATTTATTGAAAAAAATATTCAGTTATGAACATTAGTTTTTACTTTTCTATTACATTATATCAAACTATTAATAAAATTACATGTATTGATAATGTGTTAGTAGGAAAATTGGACTACCTACTCTTGCAAGCAAGGCGCATAGTTCTACGAGTTTACCTGGTGTGATTATCATAGCTAACTAGGTACCATCTTGTTTGTGAATTAATAAATAAATTAACACTACATTTTACCTTCTTTAACCCGTAGTGTCCTGTCTACAGGACCTCTATATAGAAATTTTCCGTAGAAACTGCTGCAGACTACGTCAGTCTATTTTGTTATTTTTCATCTCAAGCAGAAGGAACTCCAGCTCCCTGGTAGAAGTCCGTCTTTCTTCAGGACTCGTTTCATTGATTTAATCAAATCCGGTTAGGTCAGCGCTGTTGTGGATTCGAGTCGCTGCACTTTTTCACCTTTATTAATAGATAAAAACCTCATGTATTTCACTTTATCAACAAAGACGGCGAGAAGAACTTATAACCTGTACAGCCTGTACTGTACCTATAGGAATTCCATTCCCGGCCGGCTCTCAGTATGCGCGTTTTGTTTTTACGATTTCACAGGGTTTTTGAAAATGTGTTATATTTACATAATGACCTTATAATAAAAGCTAGTAAAACAATTTTAAATAAATGATCTAAAAATAATGACTTGCATTTCCACTTTACATCGAAATATTCATTTTTGATGGTTCATAATCTGTGTCAAGTCTAAACGCAAAAACATTTTCTTGCAGAATCAAAACGTTACACCGTTTCGTTCATAATCATCTGTTGCCCATTCGTAAAAAATGTCATCTGCTTAAGCTAATGGCCTAGAAGCCAAAGCTCAAAATAATAATTAAAAAAAATCAAGGATCAAGGTTGGGATGCGTTTCTCGAGTCCGACTCAGGTGATATTAGTTTATTAATAAGCGGCAATCCTAATCCTAGGATCACGTATTGAGTCGGTCTCGTAAAAGAGCGTATCAACGATGGGGTTGAGATGAGTCTATTAATACGGCCCTTAGTCTTCAAAGCCTTAGTATTTTTTAAAGCAACGATGTTTGCTTCTGGTCTACGTAACAAGAGAATAATGTTTTAAAATTATCACCATGCTTTTTAATCTCTGACGCAAAAAGAGGTGTGTATCTGTGTATCTGTTCGTGGCATCGTAGCTCCTAAATGAATGGACCGATTTTCATTTAGTTTGTTTTTGTTAAAAAGGTTGTTTAATCAAGAGTGTTCTCAGCTTGCTTTGATGAAAATCCGATAAGCCATTTAAGAGTTATGAGCTCTTTTGCTATGTAATGAGCAATTTTGTCGGGAGTTTTTAACTCGATTAGATTATGTTATTTTACTAAACTGTGACTCAGACCTTCCATATCGTTGGTAAAGTGTTCTTAAAACCTGAACAAAGTGATGAAGCTCTTCATCATCATCATGTGTAACCCGAGGCAGTGCCTAGGCCTTGCTTGTCTCTACCATGATCATTTCTATGCTACAGTTATTAAATCCAAACCAAGTTTTGTAATCAAAGTATGAACTGTGTTGTCTTTCGATTTTAACACGGATGAGAAAGATAAGAGAATTAATCTGAAAATACATAGTTACAGGATTTATATCACTGTCTCTGTACCTAAGTTTGTCACTCAACTATATCATAGGGATGATGACTCCGTAAATAAAACGAAATTCTATTTAGTCCGTCAGAAAGATTATCAAAAAAATATTGGACACGTATTTTTTCTTTTGTCAATCAAACAAAAAATTACAATGATAAAGCGCGTCAAAGTTCGGGACTGGGAGCTCGTGACGTCACTTCTGTGTAAAAACTGTACCAAGACGTGACGTCATGCGACATTTCAACTCAATATATCTCTGTAATTTTTTGATTATGTGAAAAAAGAAAAAATACGTGTCCAATACTTTTTGATAATCTACCTGATCGACAAAGAAAAAAAAATAGTCATCATCCCTATTGTCATATAAAGTGTATTCAATTCTCGAAGGTGCGTCAGACAAATTGACATTGCACGGTTGCGTACATACGACTTCATGCATTTCAAGCATTTCGTGCATTATGACTATCATTTCTAAAAAAAAGACTACAAAAATCTGAATTCCGTTTTATATATGACGCCAGGGACGCTAGCACAAGTTACCCGCGACTTCTTTCTCGCTCGGATATCTCTTTCTAACTAGTATGTTACGATAAAAACACACTGAGAGACATGCGAGAAAATACAAGTAGTGGTAGCTGTCCTTATTTTAAAACGCTTCATCTTTTACCTTGCACCTTGTAACTTTACTATCCCGATGTATGGCAGACGGCGTCGGAGAGGCAATCAATGTCTGAGTGCTGAGAAAAGATATTGTGCTCCGAGATTCGTCTGTTTATCTGTGCTAATGTAGTCTGCACCTTAGAGAGTTAGACTTTGTATGTTTCAATTATGTATAGTAAGTTCTTACGTATTTTTGGCGCGTATTGTTTTTGAATGGGCATGAATTCGAGATTTGGATTCGGGTTTAAAATAAAGTGTCTTGAACTAAAATCATTAAACCAAAATCAAGGTTTTAGTGGCTGACTAATGCCCGGTTCTTATATCCAAACCGCGGATAGATAAGGATACCTCGAGTTAAAATTTGCTATTTGCCACGTACAACATGTGTCAAATTTAATTTGAATTTGAAGTAACCTTATTTCTATTCGCGGTTTGAATATAGGAACGAGCATTAAATAAGTATGACGTATAGTCAAACTTACATCTCTGCCACTACATTGTAAAAAAAACAAAAGGACACGAGGGCCATCACACAATCCTTTCCCGCGTCAGAAGCGTGAATGTTCGAAATTTAAAATTTAATTAAGGCGAGTTCCTGCAGTCGGTTTCGCGCGTTAATCTCGTAAAGGCCGGGACACACGCGCTGCCCGCGTACAAAGCAATTTTTAATTGCACCCCGGCTGAAAAGCGACGTGTCTTTGCCAGTTACGATTGATTAAAAAGAAAATGGTTGAAAACGGGTCTCCGACGTAATGAGGAATTCCTTCGGGATACGAAAGGTCCGTTTGAATTTTTGATGATGTTCTATTTTAGAATTTGCGACGTTCTAGTTGGTTATTTTTGACAACCGTTCGTGTTAGCGCTTTGTGAGTTAAGGAGATATTTTGGCTTAATTCGTTTACTGTTCGTTCATTTTATTACACCTTGCGTCAGTTGCTTTGGCCTTCTTATTTATGCCCTGTTCCTATAATCAAACCACGGATAGATAAGTTTACTTCAAATTAAAAATTAACACATTTTGTACGTGGCAAATGTCAAATTTCAACTCGAGGTATCCTTATCTATCCGCGGTTTTTTTTTTTATTTTGGTAGTAAAATGTTTTTCGTTTTAATTATTGCAATTATTTGGTATTAAAAAAATACCTTACAAAACTTAGTAGTAAGTTTATGCCACAACATCACTGAATTACTTCTACGAAATAATAAATAGCAATAATAACTAAAAACTAAGCCTAACAAAGTGATGAAACAACTACCCAATAACATAAAACGTTAACTCCTAAAATAATTAATTACTCAAACATCTCTAAGGGCCGTATTAATAGACTCATCTCAACCCCATCGTTGATACGCTCT
The DNA here is from genome assembly GCA_963241965.1 of Tortrix viridana. NCBI lineage: Eukaryota > Metazoa > Arthropoda > Insecta > Lepidoptera > Tortricidae > Tortrix > Tortrix viridana. Next base: position 1,074,024 of record OY725176.1, read on the forward strand.
TTTACGAGACCGACTCAATACGTGATCCTAGGATTAGGATTGCCGCTTATTAATAAACTAATATCACCTGAGTCGGACTCGAGAAACGCATCCCAACCTTGATCCTTGATTTTTTTTAATTATTATTTTGAGCTTTGGCTTCTAGGCCATTAGCTTAAGCAGATGACATTTTTTACGAATGGGCAACAGATGATTATGAACGAAACGGTGTAACGTTTTGATTCTGCAAGAAAATGTTTTTGCGTTTAGACTTGACACAGATTATGAACCATCAAAAATGAATATTTCGATGTAAAGTGGAAATGCAAGTCATTATTTTTAGATCATTTATTTAAAATTGTTTTACTAGCTTTTATTATAAGGTCATTATGTAAATATAACACATTTTCAAAAACCCTGTGAAATCGTAAAAACAAAACGCGCATACTGGGAGCCGGCCGGGAATGGAATTCCTATAGGTACAGTACAGTCTGTACAGGTTATAAGTTCTTCTCGCCGTCTTTGTTGATAAAGTGAAATACATGAGGTTTTTATCTATTAATAAAGGTGAAAAAGTGCAGCGACTCGAATCCACAACAGCGCTGTCCTAACCGGATTTGATTAAATCAATGAAACGAGTCCTGAAGAAAGACGGACTTCTACCAGGGAGCTGGAGTTCCTTCTGCTTGAGATGAAAAATAACAAAATAGACTGACGTAGTCTGCAGCAGTTTCTACGGAAAATTTCTATATAGAGGTCCTGTAGACAGGACACTACGGGTTAAAGAAGGTAAAATGTAGTGTTAATTTATTTATTAATTCACAAACAAGATGGTACCTAGTTAGCTAGGATAATCACACCAGGTAAACTCGTAGAACTATGCGCCTTGCTTGCGAGTAGGTAGTCCAATTTTCCTACTAACACATTATCAATACATGTAATTTTATTAATAGTTTGATATAATGTAATAGAAAAGTAAAAACTAATGTTCATAACTGAATATTTTTTTCAATAAATGTATGAAGAAACTTGGACTAATGTTGCAAGCTAGGAATATAGTTGTATGAGTTTAAGGTAATACTAGTATAATATAAATCAGTCCTCTTGTCTCAGACAGTCTTGGTTAAACAGAATCTATAAGGCTATTAGGGTTGTAATGGGCCAATCCTTATTTAAATAATGTTATCAGAGATACTTTTAACACAGCCAGGTAATTTACATGAGGAGTAATATTATTATTATAGATTTATGCATGTTTAGTGAATGTTCATTAAAAGATTAAACTACCTAACACAATTATGAAACCAAAATGTATTAAACAGGTTGGTGTATATTATAATATACTTGTTGTTTTTTTATTTTCAGATGATCATCTTGTCCTGCCACCCTGGAAGATAGGATAGTAGGATATCCATGTTAAATAATTATTTTTCTATTAAAATTCAGCTGTAATTTACCTTAATGTTTTATTATAACAGTATGGTTAACACAAGTTGTATTTTCTTACTTGTCACTCAGTGGATCCCTGTCCCTCTGATAGGTATTTATCTCTTGATTTTAAACTTGGGTAAAGAGGAGCTACCAAGGGACAAACAAGTCATGGGCAACTTGTGCTATTGATCCTGCAAATTTAACCATATTTCTGTCATTGCACCTACTATGCACACTATCAACAGCATTTCATCAATGTTCCACTAATATCCCATAAGAACAACTGTCACTTTTTAATTTGCTAAGGTACACTATAAAGTGACAACAAGGAACTTGAGGTAACACTAAATTTAATGAATGTTTATGCGACATGGCATGGTTTATTGGCATATACCTATATGTAATTAAACAAGCAACCTAATTATTTAATCGTATGGTGCATTTACATAAACATTTCAAATATACATTACTAAAAAGATAACTATAGATCCACATTCAAGGTCCCGAGCCAGGCCAGGTGTTTGTTTAGCAATCTAATAAAGATAGTTTAATAAAGTTTCACCTACAAATCTAATGTTTTATTGAACTTGCATATTTATTACACAATGTAGGTACAAAAGGCAGACTTAATGCCTTTATTGTTCCCATTAAGATTTTTATTTATTTCATAATATAGCATGCCCACGACTCCGCATGACTCCGTCCGCGTAAAAGTCCGGGATAAAAGTATCCCATGTGTTAAAATCCAGGTGATAAACAATCTGTGGGCCAAATTTAATCCAAATCGGTTAAGTCGTTTCTGAGATTTGCGCGCACAAACTCACACAAATCATTGTTTTGGGTTTTATTGCGTTAATAAGGACCTCCAATAATAGATTTTCTCAAATATCGAGTGGCGAGCGACAATAAAAACTACCTACATAGGTAGAAATGAAGAAAGTATGGCACACGACTCGTTCTGATAGGAAATATAGTTTCGTATAGGTTAGTGTATAGACTAGCATTTGTGGACTACGAGAAAGCTTTCAATTCGATCGAGACATGGGCTGTGCTGCAGTCTCTACAACGGTGCCAAATCGACTACAGGTACATCGAGGTGTTAAAGTGTTTGTACGAAAATGCCACTATGTCAGTCCGACTTCAGGACCGGGACTCTGAGCGTATTCCGCTGCGCTGGAAGATGTGATCAAGATTCTGGACTGGGAAGGACGTGTACAAACGGCGAGTACATCACACACCTTCGGTTTGCCGATGACATAGTAGTCATGGCTGAGACCATGGCAGACCTAAACGCAATGCTCGATGACCTCAGCAGAGCCTCTGAACAAGTTGGTCTGAGGATGAACATGGACAAGACAAAGATCATGTCGAACACCCATGTAATACCAACTCCCGTGGTAATCTGAGGCTCGGCACTCGAAGTTGTTGACGATTATGTTTACCTGGGACATACTGTCCAGTTAGGTAGGTCCACCTTCGAGAAAGAGGTTAATGGTCGAATCCGACTCGGTTGGGCAGCTTTCGGGAAGCAACGCGATATCTTCTCGTCTAATATACCTACCGCAATGTCTCAAGTCGAAAGTCTTCGACCAGTGTGTGTTGCCAGTAATGACTTACGGTACTGAGACGTGGGCGCTGGCGATGGGCGTCATAAGAAAGCTCAAGGTCACTCAAAGGGCAATGGAGAGGGCTCTCGGAATAGGTATCTCTGCGTGATCGAATCAGGAATGAGGAGATCCGCACGAGAATCAAAGTCACCAACATAGCCCTAAGAATTGCTAGATTTAAGTGGCAGTGGGCGGGGCACATCGCTCGCAGAACAGATGGCCGTTGGGGCCGAAGAGTTCTCGAGTGGCGTCCGCGTACAGGAAGACGCAGCGTGGGCAAACTTCCAACAAGGTGGACAGTCGACGTGCTTAAAATTGCAGGAAACCGATGGATGCAAACGGCGCAGGACCGGTCCTTTTGGCAAACCTTGAGTGAGGCCTATGTCCAGCAGTGGACGTCTTTCGGCTGAAATGATGATGATGATGAGTGAACCTTATGCTCGAGTTTCTTGCGACGCTTCTTCTCAGCAATCAAATGTTGGTCTTGTCCGAAGCGCCTGTAAAAGAGCCTGATTACTGAATAAATTATTTGAATTTCTAAGGAGAGGATTGAAATTAGCGGCGGTGATAAAGAAACTAAATAATAAGACTAAATGCGGAGGGCTATAAGCAGGGCCCCCCGAGGGTCCGAGGCTCGGACCCTGACCAGCAAACCTCAACCTCAAAGTGATCTAGATAATAGGGCCCCATTATTTTTTTTTGCACCAGGGCCTTTAGTGACCTATATAGCTACGCCACTGGCTATAAGACCTAAAAAGAGTTAGATCAATACATATATAAACTCTGTGAAGTACAGTCGAACTCATAAGTAGCTGTACATTTTAGTACCTTGTCGCAGTATTGACATACTAAATTCAAACTATTGACACTTATAATACGTAATTGTGACATGGTACTAAAATGTAAGCTACTTATGAGTTCGACTGTACATACTTATAATAAATAGGTATGAGGTAAAACGGAATAGGTACATACTATAGTGACGGCTGATAAGTGGATGTGTGGAAGAAGAAAACATGCTGCGCCGACCCGAAGATTATATAAAGGCAATGGGAAGATGATAGGTTTAACGAGGTTTCCGGTCATATTACCTACTTACCTATTACTGCTGTTATAAGACAACAATGTTGTTGTTGTTTCATTTAAAGTTGTGTCTGTCTCTTTCTTTGCTAAAAATTAATGAACGTCTCCGAGTGCGGCAGATAGCCCCCAAATACTTAGCTGCACTGTGGGCTCGCTCTTAAACGGAGGCCTCTGCTAGCCCATTGGTAGGTACCCAGGAACACGGCAGGGGCTTTCCAACTCGGATGGAGCAAGTTCCTTTAATCTTGATGCATATTTAGTGGGAGCAGAACAAATGAGGCTAGATCTTCACGCAAACTCGTTATATAACTGCATTCAGGTGTATAGAATAAAAATGAAAGTATCTACGAAAAACCGGGCAAGTGCGAGTCGGACCCGTGCACTGAGGGTTCCGTACAAATTTGGCTGGTTTTTAGTATTTGTTGTTATTCTATAGGTTTTGTTTTATAATCATACCAAATTTGACGCTTGTATCTTGTACCGTTTTTACGATACAACAAAAATAAAAATACGTTGAAAAAAAAACGTTTCTTGTATGGGGTAAACGTTTATAATTTCACTTTTTTTTTTAGTTGTTAGTAAATCCGCCGTAATAACACATATTCTGAAAAAAAAATCTATTACGGTTCAAAAGATACAGCTCTTTATAGTTAGGACAGACGGACAGACAGATGGACGGACGGACGGACAGCGTAGGCATATTAATAGAGTCCCGTTGGGCACCCTTCGGGTACGGAACCCTAAAAAAGAAAGGCATATGAGTTCCATAATCAATCCATTCCAAAAAAAACAATTAGTAGCTGGGTCTATAAGGGGAAAACCTAACGAAAACTTCATGTCAAAGTATTAACGTTTAAAAGTTATCATTATTATATGTATACATTATAAGCACTGAATCACCAAGAGCCAATACAATTTCAACAGTAGCTTGATGGTTTTGTGTCTATTTAATTCATAGCTATGAGAACCACACTACATTGTTTTATTGTACCTACTAAGACATTCAGTGAAGGCTCTCTAAAGTCAAGAGATTAGTAACTTTTATTTTTCAATGGAGTTCAGAGAGCATCTTAATGTGGCTCTGAAATTCTGAATCATTAGGACCAACCTAATTAATCACATTCATCACACTAACCACCTGTTTCACAATAGTCAAGCAAATATAGATATCCAACAGATAGATTTAGCCCTTTCCCTTTCATACACTTGAAAATAAACAAGTAGAGGGCTAACTTTAACTTTAAACTTTAAACTTACATGTCAATAGTGGAACAGGACCTAAGTTAAATATTATATTTATCAAAACAATAAAATAAAACTTTATAACAGACCCTGAATATCTCTTCACCAATAAATAAAACTACTATTAGAATGTGGTCAGTTTATTTTATAAAAGAAAAACACTAAATTTATATATTACATTCACAAATTTTAAAATCAAAACATACCTACTTGAGATTATTTTTAACTGATTTACAGCTAGCCTAGGTATCTAACTATTAACCAACCTGACCCAAATACTGACCTGTTTCAAAGATGTAAAAGGTATAATTATATAAATAAATTTATATAAAATAAGTGAAATAAATATCATAATATCAGTCCACCTCGATGCACTGCAGGCTGCAGGTTAAAAGCCTCTTCATTTTCACCCCACCTTGCCCAGTCTTGTACTAAGGTCATCAATTTTTTCCCAACTATTCTATTTCTATGAAATACCTAATTATATTTTTAACCTGTCTCATGGTAATAAAGGCAGTGATAGTATAAGTAAGTAGGTAACATTATAATGAAAATATCATGCTTAGTTTCTATAACACTAATTTTCTAATAACTCCAGACTTTATAAACCTGTTATTTGGTAACTTGAACTAAATACTTACCTATATTATATTTCCTACAAGCAGTATTTTAAACATTTAACTAATATTGTATGACGATGCAGTTAGCCTAGTTGGTAGTGACTCTATACCGGGATGGTATAGGCAAATATTTGTGTGATAAGTGTAAGTATTTGTTCCTGAGTAATGGATGTTTTCTATATATTTAAGTATGTAGTTCTCTATATAAGTATGTATACTGTTGCCTGGTACCCTTAGTACAAGCCTAGAGCTTAGTTTGGGACTAGGTCAATTTGTGTGAGATTGTCCGTGATATTTAGGTATGTATGTATTCTTAAATTACAAGCTATCTTTATCTTGTTTTATCTACTCTATGAATTATATATCACTTGATGATACAATACAAACAACCTTTTAATTAAATATTGAACAGATGTAATTGAAAAACTAACTGCATCAGCGCTCTCTGAAAAACTAGGTAATACTAAAACAAGTCAAATGTTTTTTTATATTTTATGTGTAGTACCATAGAACTAATTAACACACTTATCTTTACAACTCTATACTTACTGCTTTTAAGAAATTAGAAATAGACAAGACATCTTTAGCAGGCCTATCATATTGTAAACATATGTCTAACCTATAATCTTACATGATATTATTATATTTAAATAGTTAATGCCGTTGACAAAAATTGGGTACCCTATCGCCTGAGTTATATCTAAAGTTAGGTATTTTATTTAAAAACAATATAACTTAATTGTTTCATCTTGAAAGGTCACTTAATAGGTACATTACAAACTGAATTTACCTGGCCTTGAAATTGATCATCATTGTAAAGAAAAGCCCTTTTATTTAGACATAAGCAAAATTTATGTTTATTTGTCAATTGACAAACGATTAGCCATTGTCGTCAACTGCTTGCTGTCGGTGTTGAAATTCCTGAACACTGACATCTCCAAATACATATCTTATGTACCTTTTTTGGAATCCTGATTGTTTCCGGCGAACCTTGCCTGTTATCCAAGTTTTCCATTATTGGACTGACGACAACCTACAAAACGAATTTAAGTTAAACACAATATCTAAACACTATAAATGACAGAAGATGCAGCAGGTTCTATGGTTTGAAATTACTTTTCACACATATACACTTTTTACACCACATTTGTCAGGACACGAAACTTTATACATCTGACTGTTATTACTAGTTGATTGTTGTAAAAATTAGTACAAGTTTTCAAACAAATCAGGCACTTTTTATTAATCAAACAATAATAAAACACTACCTATGCAACGACAATGCGTTCATGCTTATGTCAAAATTGTCAAATCCCTCTCATCTCTACTTTATATAGCGACCCGTTTTACGTTTACGTTTTGGTTAAAATAATAATAAATTATTGCTTTACTTTATAATAGGTAGGTAGGTACAAAATTAATTAATAAAATAGCTAATAAGCTTTCATAAAACATAGGTACCAACTTATTGAGGTATCGATTCATATCGGGTTGGATGAGTAACCTACCAAAATAAAATGTTGGTAGATTTTTACTTAAGTAAATATTTAAAATAACTATTATATATATATACATTGGCCTAGTATCTGGCTGTTATTATGATATAATGCTATTTATATTACAGATCAGGAATAAGTATAAAATATAAATTGTAGGTAGGTACTCACTTGAAATTTGCCTGTGTGAAGTTGAATTTTTCGCGCCTTTAGGGTCATCGCGCACAGAAGCATTGTTTTGGTATATATAGCCGTTATAGGTACACATGGGCATGAGCTATTATTTTGCCATCGCTTGGTCGATACCTCGTATTTTTACTATTAATAGGAAATTATCTAGCACTCATTATAATTTCACATAAACACGACACAAAGCACACCATTTTTAGGCACTTGTATTCAGCGGCAAAAGTACAATTTAGGTAATGTTCTTATTTAAATACGATTGAGATATTATTTTTATCCTAATACACGTTGCAAATTAGGATATTCTTATTTTTTTAACCGATTTATTTGCGAAAACGCACCCAGATGATCGATTTATGGCAGTGCATCCGCCATTTTTTAAAAGGTGAGTCGGACTCAAGTCACCAAATAACCATAATCAATGGAGATGAGATTCTCGTATCAAGTGAAACGAGGATCAGGATTATGGGGTTGAGATTGGTTTATTAATCAAAGCTCAGTCTTGTGACCCATCTTGTAAAGGGTGTATCACCCAAGACGAGTCTATTAATACGGCCCTAAGTTAGCCATGTGACACATGCTTGCACTGTAGCATCACTCCACCGCAAATCGTATCGCTGTTGAGAATCAGCATGACTCAGCGTCTGACGCCAGTCTCTTCTTGCCTTTACTCGAAGTCATGTTTTGTTTTTTCATTTTTAAATCGTTTTATGGCTTTGATGCGGCCAGTAACATAATGGAACAAGGAAAGCGTTGCTTAAATTAGATCATTATCAAGAGCCACATCCTTTATTGACGAATAAAATAAAAGGCTATTCGACTGACTGGTCAAATCAGCAACTTTTATTAAAACGTCACAACGATCCGTTACTATGAAGTAAGTATGAAAACACTGACCAGTGAGGTCACAATTTTTAGTGTTCAAACTGCTTCCTTTATTTACGAGTAGTTTTTGTTGAATAAAGCTTGGTTTTTCCGTGTTATTTTTGAAAGCTTGATTTAGTGGTGGGCAGTGTAAAATGATTTATTTTGACATTAGTCAAATACCGTATTGTGATTTTAATTTACGTAAAGGATGATTTAGACTGCAAATCGAAGTAACTCTGTGCTGCAAGTTTGTTTTAGATATTTTTCATTGTTGTTACCTCAATGTTTTTATCATCATTGGGCTATAATGTCTATGGCAGACGATTAATTAAAATGTTTATGAGATGTTATGCTTCAGTGACTAAGTATATGAGTTGTAATTTAGGCGCGTTTAAGGTCTCATATTCACTAGAAGAATTTTGGATACACTGTTTCTGAGTGCCACGTAGATATTTACAAATACATTATTTCAGCTTACACGGTGCGGACGGTCTGACAGTCCCTACCACCAGAGGGAGCAGAGATACTTGCCACAGCTGTGTTAACCGCAACAGTTTCTACATGTTTCAGAAACGAGTCGATTTTGTTTTAAGTGTATATCGACGGGTCTCTGACTCAACCTCGTATATGAAAATTTATGAAATTGGAATATCTACTTTAGGACGTGTACCTAATGTGGATATTCGGATTTCGTAAAAATTCATATATGAGGTTGACATTATACCTTAAGAAATCAGATTCTTATGGGAAGTTTGGTAACTTTTTGTGAAGGTTATTTTACACTATAATGAGTCTACTATTAAACGATTCTGATTAATTTATACTGTACACGCTGCAAGGGATCTATTACGATTTTTTTAACCTATCTTGTTTATTTATTGTAGTTATTTGGTCGTTTTGTCCGCGACTCCGTCCGCATAGAAGTTGTTTATAGCTTTTCCCCTGGGAACTATAACATTTTCCGGAATAATAAGTATCCTATTTAGGATGAAGACTGACTGTGAGCGAGAGTCAGAGACCCGTCGATATGTGGCTTTATATGTATCTCAATTAGCAAAATTTTTCAAGTAAAATAACCAACCACATTCCACATACTTCATCGCAGAGGCCCGTCGAACCAGATGTAGGTCGCCGCTTAACTCAAAAGTAGTTTTAACGTAATTAGTGGGTGTAATCTCACAAAGCAAGCTTTTGAAAGTTCCGTGCCAAGTTAACTTCACCGCAAGCTCTACTTGAAAGTGGAAATATTTTCACTGGGCCAATTTGGTATATTTTTCTGGGATGTTACAAATTGCATGATACAAGGCAAAGTCATTAGTCTGTTTTTAGGGTTCCGTACTTCAAATGAAAAAAAAACGGAACCCTTATAGTATCATTTTGTTGTCCGTCTATGTGTCTGCCAAGCCTCTAATCTCAGGAACGCGTAAAGGTATCAAGTTGAAATTAATATCAAATACTTAAGTCTGTAATCCTTTGGATCAGTGAAAAAATCAAACATCTAAAGTCAACGCAATCAAAAGAGTCAAGTTTATGCCGCATATTGAAGGGAATCTCAAAGGAATCAAAACCTATAGGGTACTTCCCGTTGACTTAGTATCATTAAATTTGGCAAGAAGCAATGTCTTATAGCACAAAAAAAGGAAAAAAATCCGAAATACGTTAATTTGTAGGTACATCACATAAAAATAGGTCCAGTATAAACTAACACTCACTAAGTACGAAAGTGCATACTTATTGCGTGTCAGTTTATACTAGAATATATTTCTATTGTATTCCCGTGATTTACGAACTATTTACATGCCTACAAGTTTGTGCGGATCCCTCGGTGCGCGAGTCCGACTCGCACTTGACCTACATAATATTATACGTGTAACCACATAAAAGAGTTTCGGTAATGTTTTCTAATATAAACCGTGTACCCTAGACAGCGTTTACATGATTTTTATGAGTTATTTATGAGGTAGTAAGTTATAGTTAATTTTCTAAGTTTCTGGTTTACCCAAACATTTTTGTCCGTTAGATAGTCCTCAACCCTATAGTACGCTTTATATAACGACTTTTTCAAGTATTTTTTAAGTGCTGAAAGGGGTAACTCTAAAACTACGGCAGATATTTTATATTAAGTATATTATATTTACAGTTTTATATAATGCTAGAATAAGTAGTATCATTGTCATAACTAGGAATAAGTTATTTATGTTTAAAAAATGACTTACTGTTGAGTTTCTTGCGGCGCTTCTTCTCAGCAGTGGTCTCCTCTTGGGAAGCGCTGGTCGATTTTGACGTGTAAAAGTGCCCGTGCGGCCTACTTACTGAATAAATATATTTTACCTTTTTTTACGCCAATTTATCCTTACTTATCCACCGAAATAAAGACGAAGGTGCTGAGCAAAGTTCACAAAACCCAAAAATGTATTCAAAATTATACACTGGAATTTAATAACCAAGTTAGTGTGTTTGTCTTGGACGCGCCACCTGTCGCCTGTGCAGTGAGTTGTTGCGACTTTGTAATTTACCGAGTTCCGGTTACGACGGGAAACTTGGATTAATTCAGGCCGGTTTAATGGTGGGGGGGGGGGGGTGTCTTTAGGCTTATTTGAGCGGAGATAAAACGTGGTGTCATTATCATTCGTCAAAAACCTGCAGTGTACAAAATAACCCGTATAATGTAATAACTTGTAATTTGACATGAAGTGCAATTTATTTATACTGTAATTTATATTGAGTAATAAAATCTGAATCTGAATAAAAGCAAAGTCAAATATAATGCAACCTTAGTAAACTGTCATCTTTTTTTTTTTTATTGATAATGGGTTTGCTCTTGACCAACTCCCGCCCTTGGAGGACGAAGATTCTGTCTACGATGTAGCGAGCTCACCCAGAAGATGCCTGTTCACCCTAGCTTTAAACAGGTTCAGATTGTATGCACTCGGAAATACAGACGCCGGAAGCGCATTCCACTCCTTTGCAGTACGCATTATGAAAGATGATGCAAAGCGCTTCGTTCGAAAAGGCGGAATTTGAACCAAGTACGGATGGCATCCCGCGGTGCGCCTGGAAGTCCAATGGTAGAAAGGAGACGGCGGTATTAGCTTGTGGAGCTCCTGTGCACACTCCCCGAAGTACAGTCTGTAGAACACCGACAAGCAGGCAACTTTCCGTCGGTGAGCTAGGCTGTGAAGCTTAGCTTTTTCGAGAAAGTCGTGGCCGATGAGTCTCTTAGGGCCGTATTAATAGACTCATCTCAACCCCATCGTTGATACGTTCTTTTACGAGACCGACTCAATACGTGATCCTAGGATTAGGATTGCCGCTTATTAATAAACTAATATCACCTGAGTCGGACTCGAGAAACGCATCCCAACCTTGATCCTTGATTTTTTTTAATTATTTTTTTGAGCTTTGGCCTCTAGGCCATTAGCTTAAGCAGATGACATTTTTTACGAATGGGCAACAGATGATTATGAACGAAACGGTGTAACGTTTTGATTCTGCAAGAAAATGTTTTTGCGTTTAGACTTGACACAGATTATGAACCATCAAAAATGAATATTTCGATGTAAAGTGGAAATGCAAGTCATTATTTTTAGATCATTTATTTAAAATTGTTTTACTAGCTTTTATTATAAGGTCATTATGTAAATATAACACATTTTCAAAAACCCTGTGAAATCGTAAAAACAAAACGCGCATACTGGGAGCCGGCCGGGAATGGAATTCCTATAGGTACAGTACAGGTTATAAGTTCTTCTCGCCGTCTTTGTTGATAAAGTGAAATACATGAGGTTTTTATCTAAAGGTGAAAAAGTGCAGCGTCTCGAATCCTCAACAGCGCTGACGTAACCGGATTTGATTAAATCAATGAAACGAGTCCTGAAGAAAGACGGACTTCTACCAGGGAGCTGGAGTTCCTTCTGCTTGAGATGAAAAATAACAAAATAGACTGACGTAGTCTGCAGCAGTTTCTACGGAAAATTTCCATATAGAGGTCCTGTAGACAGGACACTACGGGTTAAAGAAGGTAAAATGTAGTGTTAATTTATTTATTAATTCACTAACAAGAAGGTACCTAGTTAGCTAGGATAATCACACCAGGTAAACTCGTAGAACTATGCGCCTTGCTTGCAAAAGTAGGTAGTCCAATTTTCCTACTAACACATTATCAATACATGTAATTTTATTAATAGTTTGATATAATGTAATAGAAAAGTAAAAACTAATGTTCATAACTGAATATTTTTTTCAATAAATGTATGAAGAAACTTGGACTAATGTTACAAGCTAGGAATATAGTTGTATGAGTTTAAGGTAATACTAGTATAATATAAATCAGTCCTCCTGTCTCAGACAGTCTTGGTTAAACAGAATCTATAAGGCTATTAGGATTGTAATGGGCCAATCGTTATTTAAATAATGTTATCAGAGATACTTTTAACACAGCCAGGCAATTTACATGAGGAGTAATATTATTATTATAGATTTATGCATGTTTAGTGAATGTTCATTAAAAGATTAAACTACCTAACACAATTATGAAACCAAACTGTATTAAACAGGTTGGTGTATATTATAATATACTTGTTGTTTTTTTATTTTCAGATGATCATCTTGTCCTGCCACCCTGGAAGATAGGATAGTAGGATATCCATGTTAAATAATTATTTTTCTATTAAAATTCAGCTGTAATTTACCTTAATGTTTTATTATAACAGTATGGTTAACACAAGTTGTATTTTCTTACTTGTCACTCAGTGGATCCCTGTCCCTCTGATAGGTATTTATCTCTTGATTTTAAACTTAGGTAAAGAGGAGCTACCAAGCGACAAACAAGTCATGGGCAACTTGTGCTATTGATCCTGCAAATTTAACCATATTTCTGTCATTGCACCTACTATGCACACTATCAACAGCATTTCATCAATGTTCCACTAATATCCCATAAGAACAACTGTCACTTTTTAATTTGCTAAGGTACACTATAAAGTGACAACAAGGAACTTGAGGTAACACTAAATTTAATGAATGTTTATGCGACATGGCATGGTTTATTGGCATATACCTATATGTAATTAAACAAGCAACCTAATTATTTAATCATATGGTGCATTTACATAAACATTTCAAATATACATTACTAAAAAGATAACTATAGATCCACATTCAAGGTCCCGAGCCAGGCCAGGTGTTTGTTTAGCAATCTAATAAAGATAGTTTAATAAAGTTTCACCTACAAATCTAATGTTTTATTGAACTTGCATATTTATTACACAATGTAGGTACGAATGGCAGACTTAATGCCTTTATTGTTTCCATTAAGATTTTTATTTATTTCATAATATGTATAGCATGCCCACGACTCCGCATGACTCCGTCCGCGTAAAAGTCCGGGATAAAAGTATCCCATGTGTTAAAATCCAGGTGATAAACAATCTGTGGGCCAAATTTAATCCAAATCGGTTAAGTCGTTTCTGAGATTTGCGCGCACAAACTCACACAAATCATTGTTTTGGGTTTTATTGCGTTAATAAAGACCTCCAATAATAGATTTTCTCAAATATCGAGTGGCGAGCGACAATAAAAACTACCTACATAGGTAGAAATGAAGAAAGTATGGCACACGACTCGTCCTGATAACCTAACCTAAACCTAAACGCAATGCTCGATGACCTCAGCAGAGCCTTTGAACAAGTTGGTCTGAGGATGAACATGGACAAGACAAAGATCATGTCGAACACCCATGTAATACCAACTCCCGTGGTAATCTGATGCTCGGCACTCGAAGTTGTTGACGATTATGTTTACCTGGAACATACTGTCCAGTTAGGTAGGTCCAACTTCGAGAAAGAGGTTAATGGTCGAATCCGACTCGGTTGGGCAGCTTTCGGGAAGCAACGCGATATCTTCTCGTCTAATATACCTACCGCAATGTCTCAAGTCGAAAGTCTTCGACCAGTGTGTGTTGCCAGTGATGACTTACGGTACTGAAACGTGGGCGCTGGCGATGGGCGTCATAAGAAAGCTCAAGGTCACTCAAAGGGCAATGGAGAGGGCTCTCGGAATAGGTATCTCTGCGTGATCGAATCAGGAATGAGGAGATCCGCACGAGAACCAAAGTCACCAACATAGCCCTAAGAATTGCTAGATTTAAGTGGCAGTGGGCGGGGGCACATCGCTCGCAGAACAGATGGCCGTTGGGGCCGAAGAGTTCTCGAGTGGCGTCCGCGTACAGGAAGACGCAGCGTGGGCAGACTTCCAACAAGGTGGACAGTCGACGTGCTTAAAATTGCAGGAAACCGATGGATGCAAACGGCGCAGGACCGGTCCTTTTGGCAATCCTTGAGGGAGGCCTATGTCCAGCAGTGGACGTCTTTCGGCTGAAATGATGATGATGATGAGTGTATAAAACCTTATGCTCGAGTTTCTTGCGACGCTTCTTCTCAGCAATCAAATGTTGGTCTTGTCCGAAGCGCCTGTAAAAGAGCCTGATTACTGAATAAATTATTTGAATTTCTAAGGAGAGGATTGAAATTAGCGGCGGTGATAAAGAAACTAAATAATAAGACTAAATGCGGAGGGCTATAAGCAGGGCCCCCCGAGGGTCCGAGGCTCGGACCCTGACCAGCAAACCTCAACCTCGAAAGTGATCTAGATAATAGGACCCCATTATTTTTTTTTTGCACCAGGGCCTTTAGTGACCTATATAGCTACGCCACTGGCTATAAGACCTAAAAAGAGTTAGATAAATACATATATAAACTCTGTGAAGTACAGTCGAACTCATAAGTAGCTGTACATTTTAGTACCTTGTCGCAGTATTGACATACTAAATTCAAACTATTGACACTTATAATACGTAACTGTGACATGGTACTAAAATGTAAGCTACTTATGAGTTCGACTGTACATACTTATAATAAATAGGTATGAGGTAAAACGGAATACATACTATAGTGACGGCTGATAAGTGGATGTGTGGAAGAAGTAAACATGCTGCGCCGACCCTAGATTATATAAAGGCAATGGGAAGATGATAGGTTTAACGAGGTTTCGGGTCATATTACCTACTTACCTATTACTGCTGTTATAAGACAACAATGTAGTTGTTGTTTCATTTAAAGTTGTGTCTGTCTCTTTCTTTGCTAAAAATTAATGAACGTCTCCGAGTGCGGCAGATAGCCCCCAAATACTTAGCTGCACTGTGGGCTCGCTCTCAAACGGAGGCCTCTGCTAGCCCATTGGTAGGTACCCAGGAACACGGCAGGGGCTTTCCAACTCGGATGGAGCAAGTTCCTTTAATCTTAATGCATATTTAGTGGGAGCAGAACAAATGAGGCTAGATCTTCACGCAAACTCGTTATATAACTGCATTCAGGTGTATAGAATAAAAATGAAAGTATCTACGAAAAACCGGGCAAGTGCGAGTCGGACCCGTGCACTGAGGGTTCCGTACAAATTTGGCTGGTTTTTAGTATTTGTTGTTATTCTATAGGTTTTGTTTTATAATCATAACAAATTTGACGCTTGTATCTTGTACCGTTTTTATGATACAACAAAAATAAAAATACGTTGAAAAAAAAACGTTTCTTATATGGGGTAAACGTTTATAATTTCACTTTTTTTTAGTTGTTAGTAAATCCGCCGTAATAACACATATTCTGAAAAAAATCTATTACGGTTCAAAAGATACAGCTCTTTATAGTTAGGACAGACGGACAGACAGATGGACGGACGGACGGACAGCGTAGGCATATTAATAGGGTCCCGTTGGGCACCCTTCGGGTACGGAACCCTAAAAAAGAAAGGCATACGAGTTCCATAATCAATCCATTCCAAAAAAAACAATTAGTAGCTGGGTCTATAAGGGGAAAACCTAACGAAAACTTCATGTCAAAGTATTAACGTTTAAAAGTTATCATTATTATATGTATACATTATAAGCACTGAATCACCAAGAGCCAATACAACTTCAACAGTAGCTTGATGGTTTTGTGTCTATTTAATTCATAACTATTGTACCTACTAAGACATTCAGTGAAGGCTCTCTAAAGTCAAGAGATTAGTAACTTTTATTTTTCAATGGAGTTCAGAGAGCATCTTAATGTGGCTCTGAAATTCTGAATCATTAGGACCAACCTAATTAATTACATTCATCACACTAACCACCTGTTTCACAATAGTCAAGTAAATATAGATATCCAACAGATAGATTTAGCCCTTTCCCTTTCATACAATTGAAAATAAACAAGGAGAGGGCTAACTTTAACTTTAAACTTTAAACTTACATGTCAATACTGGAACAGGACCTAAGTTAAATATTATATTTATCAAAACAATAAAATAAAACTTTATAACAGACCCTGAATATCTCTTCACCAATAAATAAAACTACTATTAGAATGTGGTCAGTTTATTTTATAAAAGAAAAACACTAAATTTATATATTACATTCACAAGTTTTAAAATCAAAACATACCTACTTGAGATTATTTTTAACTGATTTATAGCTAGCCTAGGTATCTAACTATTAACCAACCTGACCCAAATACTGACCTGTTTCAAAGATGTAAAAGGTATAATTATATAAATAAATTTATATAAAATAAGTGAAATAAATATCATAATATCAGTCCACCTCGATGCACTGCAGGCTGCAGGTTAAAAGCCTCTTCATTTTCACCCCACCTTGCCCAGTCTTTTACTAAGGTCATCAATTTTTTCCCAACTATTCTATTTCTATGAAATACCTAATTATATTTTTAACCTGTCTCATGGTAATAAAGGCAGTGATAGTATAAGTAAGTAGGTAACATTATAATGAAAATATCATGCTTAGTTTCTATAACACTAATTTTCTAATAACTCCAGACTTTATAAACCTGTTATTTGGTAACTTGAACTAAATACTTACCTATATTATATTTCTTACAAGCAGTATTTTAAACATTTAACTAATATTGTATGACGATGCAGTTAGCCTAGTTGGTAGTGACTCTGCCTACGAAGCTAGCGGTCTTGGGTTTGAATCCTGGTATAGGCAAATATTTGTGTGATAAGTGTAAGTATTTGTTCCTGAGTAATGGATGTTTTCTATATATTTAAGTATGTAGTTCTCTATATAAGTATGTATACTGTTGCCTGGTACCCTTAGTACAAGCCTAGAGCTTAGTTTGGGACTAGGTCAATTTGTGTGAGATTGTCCGTGATATGTAGGTATGTAGGTATGTATTCTTAAATTACAAGCTATCTTTATCTTGTTTTATCTACTCTATGAATTATATATCACTTGATGATACAATACAAAATACAAACAACCTTTTAATTAAATATTGAACAGATGTAATTGAAAAACTAACTGCATCAGCGCTCTCTGAAAAACTAGGTAATACTAAAACAAGTCAAATGTTTTTTTTATATTTTATGTGTAGTACCATATAACTAATTAACACACTTATCTTTACAACTCTATACTTACCGCTTTTAAGAAATTAGAAATAGACAAGACATCTTTAGCAGGCCTATCAAATTGTAAACATATGTCTAACCTATAATCTTACATGATATTATTATATTTAAATAGTTAATGCAGTTGACAAAAATTGGGTACCCTATCGCCTGAGTTATATCTAAAGTTAGGTATTTTATTTAAAAACAATATAAATTAATTGTTTCATCTTGAAAGGTCACTTAATAGGTACATTACAAACTGAATTTACCTGGCCTTGAAATTGATCATCATTGTAAAGAAAAGCCCTTTTATTTAGACATAAGCAAAATTCATGTTTATTTGTCAATTGACAAACGATTAGTCATTGTCGTCAACTGCTTGCTGTCGGTGTTGAAATTCCTGAACACTGACATCTCCAAATACATATCTTATGTACCTTTTTTGGAGTCCTGATTGTTTCCGGCGAACCGTGCCTGTTATCCAAGTTTTCCATTATTGGACTGACGACAACCTACAAAACGAATTTAAGTTAAACACAATATCTAAACACTATAAATGACAGAAGATGCAGCAGGTTCTTTGGTTTGAAATTACTATTCACACATACACTTTTTACACCACATTTGTCAGGACACGAAACTTTATACATCTGACTGTTATTACTAGTTGATTGTTGTAAAAGTTAGTACAAGTTTTCAAACAAATCAGGCACTTTTTATTTATCAAACAATAATAAAACACTACCTATGCAACGACAATGCGTCCATGCTTATGTCAAAATTGTCAAATCCCTCTCTTCTCTACTTTATATAGCGACCCGTTTTACGTTTACGCTTAGTTTTATAAAATAATAATAAATTATTACTTTACTTTATAATAGGTAGGTAGGTACACAATTAATTAACAAAATAGCTAATAAGCTTTCATAAAACATAGGTACCAACTTATTGTGGTATCGATGCATATCGGGTTGGATGAGTAACCTACCAAAATAAAATGTTGGTAGATTTTTACTTAAGTAAATATTTAAAATAACTATTATATATATACATTGGCCTAGTATCTGGCTGTTATTATGATATTATGCTATTTATATTACGAATCAGGAATAAGTATAAAATATAAATTGTAGGTAGGTACTTACTTGAAATTTGCCTGTGTGAAGTTAAATTTTTCGCGCCTTTAGGGTCATCGCGCACAGAAGCATTGGTTTGGTATATATAGCCGTTATAGGTACACATGGGCATGAGCTATTATTTTGCCATCGCTTGGTCGATACCTCGTATTTTTACTATTAATAGGAAATTATCTAGCACTCATTATAATTTCACATAAACACGACACAAAGCACACCATTTTTAGGCACTTGTATTCAGCGGCAAAAGTACAATTTAGGTAATGTTCTTATTTAAATACGATTGAGATATTATTTTTATCCTAATACACGTTGCAAATTAGGATATTCTTATTTTTTTTACCGATTTATTTGTGAAAACGCACCCAGATGATCGATTTATGGCAGTGCATCCGCCATTTTTTAAAAGGTGAGTCGGACTCAAGTCACCAAATAACCATAATCAATGGAGATGAGATTCTCGTATCAAGTGAAACGAGGATCAGGATTATGGGGTTGAGATTGGTTTATTAATCAAAGCTCAGTCTTGTGACCCATCTTGTAAAGGGTGTATCACCCAAGACGAGTCTATTAATACGGCCCTTAGCTCTGCGTTCCACCGAGTCAAGTTCGTTAAAGTCTTCTTCTTCTTCTCTAAAAAAAAAAAGATGTTAACAAAAAAATAAAACCGTCTTCAAAAACCTACTAAAAAGGATTAAATAATGACCAGCCTCCTAGGAGTCCTAGGAATAGCCAATTTAGTGCCTAATAGGTACATGAAGTCATGCTAAGGTTTTCATACATTGTCAACGGACTCTTTACAAGGGACCATTTAACCTTCTTTCTGCTTTACGGGTGTTTTTGTAACACCCCGTATAAAAATTATAAGGGTTTGTCATAATTAGTCGCCAGTTGTGTTTGTTTTTGAGGTAAGATTAGGTTGTTAGGTTATATTTTTATTTATTTATTTACTGAACATAATTACATACAAGGTACAATTCGTAAACAGCTGGATACGCCCAACTCAGGACATATATATAGGTATACTTGTCTTAGTCTATGTTCAAACAGGAAAGAACTTACGTGCGTGTGTGTGAGTATTGTTGTGCAATAAAGATTAAATACATCACTGTGTTTTTTTAATAACAAGATAGATAAACAAGCAATAAAAGTAGAGTTCGAACACCAAAAAGGTCTCAGTTTGTTAATCTAGTTAATCAGCCAAGAACTTAGACTTAACAAAATCCCACTTAGTCCGCAGCAGAAAGCTGCAGTTAATTATTTAAACGAAACGGCCTAATGAGATTAGTCCGTTCGTGATAGCGATAACAATTGAATCAGAGATTTTAAACAAGAACTTGCTTGAATTTAAATACTGCGGTAGATTTCATTGTGTTGAGGGAGGTATTGAGTTTAATTTAGTAGTGAGTTAAATAGATAGCAAGCTTAGCTTGCATACACGAGATAAATTAATTTAACGCTTAAGGTTTAAAATAAAAGTGTCAATAATATACAAAAGTGAAAACCGCTATAGTCGCTTAGTAATAAAAGGTGGAATAGATGTATTCAAATCCCTAGCACCTGTCAAATTTTATCTCGTTCATACACGTTACGCCCGAAGGAGTAAATAAATTTGTCTAAAATATGGAGTATTTATCTCTTGAAACACAAAGTACACAGACGAGTCGAGATTTTACGTGAAAACTGTAATTTTTGCATATTTTTTTTTGTCTACAGGAAATGGAGTCAATTTTGAATCCTCTATGTTTGAATTTTGAATCCCTGGAACGGGAGCAATAATCGGGCAGTCATTTGTATAAGATTAACACAATAATTAAAGACATCACAGAATGCTATTCACGTGACGATTAAATTTGGTGTACTCGTAGTTAAGTATAATTAATAATGATAGACGGCCGGGTATAATGTCCAAAGATTTGTTTAGCATTAGCGTTATAAATATTAATATTACAGATTTTAATTTTAATTTTATTTTATTGGATGGGTCATAATATCTATAAGTCATAATATCAATAAGAGTGGTCCTATTTAAATTTCATCAAGATCTGGTCACAGACTCGAGGAAAAATCAACGGAACATCTTAAATTAGATTAGGTACATTGTTTTTTAAAACATTTAATTATTGGCTGACTGATCATCGTCGACAAAAATGATTTAGATTAAAAACGCTAGACGAGAAACGCCAAACGCATCATTATAAAGTCGCCGTCGCTAGTCGCACCGTGAACAGGCGCCTTACTAAGTGACAGATGTCATGTCAGGGCTGTTAATTACTGTTCATTATAATTAAATCTGTCTTATTAGCAGGCACGTGACATTATTATAATCTGTTCAAATGCGGTTGGCTGCTGTGGTTATAGATACAGCTACAGTAATTAGTAAAGTACGGCATTATCTTGTATTTTCTCGTTTGTCGCTCAGTGCGTCTCTATCGCAACAAACTAGCTAGAAAGGGATATCCGTGCGACATGATCGAAACATAAACATTCAAAAAAACTTCCACATTTAACATATTAGTGGGGTATAGTAGGATTCAATTGAATTCCATCGCAAAAAAAACAAACAAAGCGAAACAAACTTAAATAAACTAGAATCCAGACTCTCTTAACCGCAATCTTATCACATAATCCCAGCCTAAACGCCGGGACCTAGGTCTAACCCTGAAATGCGAGCGGGGGAAACCCGGCTTAAGCCAGCATTATTTGCAGCGCTCATTTCTATTTATATGGTAATTATTTCTGCGTGGTAAGGAAGTTGTAGGTTGCTTGCGGTAGATGGCGGTTAAAGAAAAAATCAATGTATGTTTAAAACTCCTGAATCAATTTAGTTTTGACCTAACTTTAATCTATGTTCTAAGGAAGCACCCCTAGCCAATGCATTACGCTAGTTTAATGATTATCGTAAATCGATAAAATGTATGGTATTGACATAAGTGGCTGACGCGACTGTTCGTTCGCTTCGTCAATCGTATACATTTTCTTTGATTTCGAAAATGGTTAAGTTATAATATCGTAATGCATTTGGTAAAGCCCCCAGTTCAGCTAAGGTGGTAGGTACCTTACTACTACGGGCATGCGAGGTAACTTATAAGGCAACACAAACTAAAAGGGCTTCTAAACGGGCTACATTATTCTGCAACTAGCAACCCGCCCTCGCTTCGCTTCAGTTACATAAGTTAAAATATAGCCTATAGCAACCCGCCCTCGCTTCGCTCCAGGTTCTTTTATAAACATAAACCTTCCGTGAAGAATTATCTAACTGACGGTGAAAACCGCATTAAAATCCGTTGCGTAGTTATAAAGATCTAAGCATTCATAGGGACAGACAGACGCGGAGGGTGACTTCATTTTACACTATGTATTGATTTATAGCCGGCAATATAATGCCTTGTTCTGGCATACGCAGTTAGAGAAAGACAGGTATTGTTGCCGGCTATAAATTGCAGAAAAATGTGCCGGCCAAAATCTATGATAAACTGCATGATAGTCTGTGCTCTAATACGACGAACTGACAGGCCTAGATGGGCCGGCGAACTGTTAATATGTGCCACCCTTAAATTTGCCAGTTAATACTCCGTTTTCGAACTGAGAAGCCGCTGTTTAAGAGACACTCCAGCTCCTAAGACGCCAGATTATCCACTAATAATGAGACGTCCACTCCGTTTTCACTGCCGCACGGCAGTTTTCTCACTCTAACGACCCATAAACATACCACAAGCGTTATACTGACTGTAATCTCGCTATACGGTTTTTGTGGCTAGATGGCGCTGGAAGTGGCGTACGAAAAGTTATATTCTTTTGGTGTTCTCACTGGCAGCACGTGCCGTGTCTTCTCTGTAAGTCAGACTCTTTGTTAACTAATCTAGTTGCCTCTGATGTCAAGTGCGCAACTCAGCGCAGGGTTAGAAACGGAACACATCTTAAGTACATCTCTTTTCTTAATTCCTAAGGAAACAGATGCAAATGGTCCGACTTTCAACGTAATTTTTTTCTAGCTTCAATCTATTGTGCTGCAATCTCCATAGGTAAGTTTCTTGCGCGTATCTCAACACCCTCGGTCAGCAGGGTCTATTATCATAAGGGGTTCTGAAAAACTGGGCAAGAGCATGTCGGACCATGCTCAGTGTAGGGTTCCGTCGCCATTCTTACAAACACGAACAACAATGCCCAAATACCGTGAATTTTTTTCGTGATAAAATCAGGAATGAGGAGATCCTTACGAGAACCGAAGTCACCGACATAGCCCTAAGAATTGCTAGACTTAAGTAGCAGTGGGTGGGCACATCGCTCGCAGAACAGATGGCCGTTGGGGCCGAAGAGTTCTCGAGTAGCGTCCGCGTACCGGAAGACGCAGCGTGGGCAGACCTCCAACAAGGTGGACTGACGACGTGGTTAAGATTGCGGGAAACCGATGGATGCAAGCGGCGCAGGACCGGTCCTTGTGGCAAACCTTGGGGGAGGCCAATGTCCAGCAGTGGCCTTTCGGCTGAATTGATGATGATGATGATGCTCACTTTACTTGAAATCATTGCCTCATCCAGCCTCTATTGTTCTTCAAGACGCATAAAGCAAGTTTTCCCGGGAGGGATAATCGTGCAAATTTTACACCCCAGCGATTACTACGGAGCTTGTTTCCTCAAGTTTATTATAGAGGTCACCTTAATAACTTAATTTGGCTAATAGTTCGGACTTATGGTTTCTTGACCCGAGCTAGGGGATACGATGGAATTCAGAGGGGGAAATATAAGGGAGAAATATATGAGGAAATTTGAATCAGTTTCGATTAATGTACATATTATTATGTATTCAAGAGAAAACTCACTTTTGTCTATACAGTTGGTAATAGAAGTGTATTTGCATATTTAAGATATTTTACAAGAATAAGTTACAATTATGGTGTTTGGCTGATCTTTAAGTCCAAACCACCGATGTTTGCATTTTATATATATTTGCTTATTTTTACAAATTACTGAATCGGTTTTGATAAAATTTACTTTTTACAGATTATGTTTATAATAAACTGGTATACATTTTTTCCCGCTCACAGGGTTGGAAGCCGAAGATATAGATAGGTAGAATTTATTTTCAGGTATTGGCCCATACAAATAATAATTCAATACATTTTTATAAGAATCCACGCAAGCAAAGTCACTGGGAAAACTTAATATAAAATATTAAAACTATTTCTGAATGAACAAGATAAACAAATATTTCTCGATCTAAAGAACCAAATAAAATTATTTTATAATATTTTATTTGAAGAAAAAAAATCTTACCCTTTTTCTTTATTCCTTGCTTATCTCTAAAACAACACGTGTAAGTTCCGATCCCTGCTACTTCTGACCTTTCCTCTTGTATAAGCCGTAAATATTAAGAACTTACTAATATTCCGTACGGCAAGTTAATCCTGCGCAGCCGTTTAAACTCCGAAACAGTTGTTTAATCAACTCCAAACTATGGCAAGTTAAGGCAACGACACAGTCGCCTATACCGCAGGGCAGATAACCACAGAAGCGCAAGTATATTAGAGGAATAATTTCAAGGTCAGAAAGGTCAAGGTCAAAATGTAATTTCAAGTTCAAGGTTTTAATAAGAAAAGGAAGGATTAAATTGATAATAAATTCATAATATAGCGGTATTTGGAGCACAAAGTAAGGATGTAGGAATATTGGTCCAGAATAATGTTTTTTTTTTTAATATGTCTATCTGTCTTTAAAAATTCATTAGTCCTTTTTATTTTCTAGACTAATCAGAAATCGTAGTAATTTGGAATTTCAAAACTTCGCTGTCGTCAAATTGTCCTATAATAACTTTTCTAAAATATTTATTACCTACTTACCTAAGTTCCTTTATGATAAGTACAAAAGTTTAGTTTAAATAAAAAAAGTTAATGCTTGCTGGGAGTCTTACTTTTATCCGACTACCCAAAAAGGAGGGTAATAATTTTTTGATGTATGTATGTATTAATGTTTCATTGTGAACTGTAGGCTAAACGCGTAGAAATATTTTATCACTGAATAGTATTCACCTAAGAAGTGTCATAGGTTATATTAGAACCTCTTCAGTCCTGATGCTGCGAAGGTAGTCGGGTTTTCAGAACTTACTTTTTTAGGCGTGTTGATTTCCATAGTCTTGTATCTTTACGTTTACCTTCTGAGTATTTGAGCTTTGTGCATTGGCTGCTAATGGTCTATAAACAACGGCCGATGGCTCAGCGGTGGCCGCGGAATGGCGGCCGCTGATCCTGGTTCTAATCCGGCAGAGGCAGTTAAGATGGGTAATGCGTTTGGACGCGCAAAACGCTTTGGAATTGTTCATAAAGTGTTACGGTGTTTTGGGTTATGACGTGTAAACAGTATTTATTTGAATATAGTTAATTATACTTGATTAAACCTTTTTCTATGGGTCTTGTCTTGTACAAACCGCTACTTAGTTTGGTAGTTAAATAATAAAAATAAATATTTCTAGGGGGGCACTCCATACATGTAACAGAAGCTGAATTTTATTTTCAGCCGACAACAACGAGTGGCACATATTTCGACAGTTCTTTTAAAATCACTTTAAGGTTTCTAAGCATTTTTTTTTATTAAGTGAATATTTTCGGAAATAATCGCTCCGAAAGTTGCATAACTTGTGTCTCCCTAAAAAAATGTAAAAAAATTACAAAGGTAACGCTTAATATTTATTAAAAGTATTTACTTTCAACCAAAATTATTTTCAACATGATCTGATATACCGTTTTTGAGTAATTGCTTAAAACTATTTCTCAATAAAATGACGTAAGTGTCATGAAGATACGCTCTTCTGCTGTTGCACTTTTTTGTATTTGTAGTAATGGTGACAGAACCCTACACTGAGCATGTCCCGACATGCTCTTGCCCGGTTTTTTCATTAATAGCCATAAAGTAAACTATAACACCATGTGGCCAGTATCAGAGGTTTCTTCATAATACGTCAGCTTCATTTGTCACCCGCCGGCTGCCAAGTGCGGCGTACTGTTAATAACCGACGCCGTGGCACCGTTCCAGGTTTAGGTTTTTGGGAGAGGCGCAAGTTGGAAGGGACAGGTGGAGCGTACGGTACCTGGGGAAAGGAATTCTAAATTCAAAATATGTTCAAGTACTTAATTTGGGTATAAGTAAATAATACAATGACATCGTATAATTCAAGTACAAAAGCGAACTTATCCCTAAATGGGATCTCCTCTTCTCTTCTTCTTCTTCTTGGGGTATTTGGGTGTAGTGAATCTGCACTGAAGTAATATATATGTGAAGCAACGTTAGCAAAACGTCGTTTCATAAAAAACATCGGCGTAGATGTATACTAGGGCAGCACGGTTCTTGAATGGAGACCACGAACTGGCAAGCGCAGCATAGGGCGGCCGCCTGCTCGATGGACTAAAGTTGCAGGGAGTTGTTGGATGCAGGCCGCAATGGATCGTTCCCGCTGGGAATCAATGAGGGAATCCTATGGTCTGCAGTGGACCTCTGTGGGCTGAGGTTATGATATTGTACCAATACCCCTCAGAATAACCTATGACGGTTCAAATGATCCAGACGTAAAGTAGGACAGATAGACAGAGAGATGGACGGACAGACTGCGTAAGCTTAGTCGAGGCTCCCTTTGACACCCTTGGAATGGGGTTAGGGTGTTCTCAAAACCTGTGAATCTAAACCTGGTGACAATGTAAGACTAGTGGCTCCGTGGGCTGAAGACCTGGCGACAAACTTTGCCGTTGGATAACTGTTATCCCCATACATCAACATAGGTCGCGGTCAGTTTGCCAACACCGCAAATAAGTTATTAGTCGCAAAAACTCCCATATCCGCCATATTGGAAAATTTCGAAAAGCTGAATCGGCAAAAATTTCACGAGAATTGGTTGAGAAAAGCGACCTGTAATGAGTACAACTGGATGAATACGAAAGCAGGAGACACTTCGTGTCTAAGGTGTGTTAAGAGCTGTTTTGATAATGGAATCGGAAATTAGCAACAAGACCTTCGTTGTACCTAACTTGACGTAGACCTCGTTGGGTCTTAAAACTCGCTAAATTGGTCAAAATAAAATAAGCAAGCTGTACAAAAAAGTACAATCGGCATTCAAAGGATTAAAACTTCGATTATAAACATTTTGACAGTTTTTTTTGGCCATATTTTTTATTCACCCGCAATTTTCTTTTCCCTTGGCACGAACGGTGATGCAAGTGATGAGGTCTATTCTGTAGCCTGTAATACCTAATGCTTCCAAGTTAATAGTTGCTACTAATTTCAATTCAAGACTTACTTTATACGTCGTTTGTTCTACAAATGAGTTTTTTTTAGGAACGTGCAGCTGTTACAGTTAACGGCCAGTGCTAAGTGAAGGGAAGTTTAATTTAGGTTACGTAGTTAAGTTGATGTATTTGGGGTCCCCTTGTTTTGCAGACACTCATTTCATCAAAAGCTAATTTCTGCTGAAACAGGATATGGATAATAAATTTCAGGATATGGTTCAGGTTAGGTTAGACCAGTGACCACCAAAATGAATATGTGTGAAATTTTGTGCCTATCATAATCATAACTTATAAGAAATTGACCGCAGTACGAAAAACCTTTTAATTTACTTTAATTATTGCCTAAATAAAACAAAAATATATTAAGTACTTTTAGAACTCTAACCATACGTGTGCTAAATCGGGGCATGTTCTAGGGATTTGATATCGATAAATAAGATGTCGATATTATATTTATACATGTACTAATTTAAAATCTTCGATTACTATAAAGAGCTTCGATATCGTCTGATATCGAGCCTCTTCTGATAATAAAAGTATACGGATGTCATTTTAATTAAAATAAGACAATTTACTGCCAGTGCCTTTCATATGCTAGAATAAGAACATGAAGTAACATCCCGCTACGATTGCCACCGTGGACGTTGAGAGAACGTTTAGTAATTTAAAGTGGATATTTTCATCTAGACGGCGCTCTAATACCGAAGAATATGGAAAAAATATTGATTGTATACTATGAAAACTATTTCAAAATAAAAAAAATAATACACGTTGATTGTTTATTTTAAATTGAAATGAAAATTAAGGATATTTCTATATCCTTGAATATTATCGATATAATTTATTGTCCTAAAATATTTTGCACATCACTTTGGAATTCATGCCCTGAGTTATTTATTTATTTGGCCCAACGGATTTGCATTAAACCTAGCAAAGAACATTCTTGATCCAGTCACCTTTCTTAAAAAAAAAACCGGTCAAGTGCGAGTCAGTCTATGCGTTTGTGAGCTACGATGCCACAGACAGATACACAAACACACAGGTTAACCTGTTTTTGCGTCGGGGGTTTGAAAATAAATGCTATGTAATAAATAATACGTCAGTAATACGTAACAATTACAACGACCGTGAAATATTTACAGCAACAAATACAATAATTTGATATTTGTGTTCCTCCAAATCGAAAGGGACCTTATCGCGGCAGGCGGTCACGCCTTTTTCACACGGCTGTTGTACTAATGACAAGGCAGTGAGAACTATAAAAGCCTAAGCGCCCGCCGCCGTTAGAGCCTTTTCGATTTGGACGACCAAATTTAATCAGTCCAACTAAAGCAAAAAGCTTAAAGTTCTGAACTAACTGTGAGTTGCGAAGTTACTGGCCGGCTGCGTTACAATTTAGTTCGCTATGCCTGCGACTGTTATCATTTCACGGAGAAGCCAGGGACAGTTAAATTATTATTAACTAGCGGCTAGCCCGGCTTTGCCCGGGTGCAATTAAAAAAAATACATACAAACCTTGTCCTGACAATTACAAACAACAAAAAAAAAGAATTAGCCAAATCGGTTGAGCCGTTCTCAAGGTATGCGCTTACATACATTCAGCAATTGATTTTTATTAAATTACTAGTTTTTGTCCCATGGCTACGTCCGCGTAGGTCGGTTATCGCTTTTCCCTGCAGAACTGTTCGATTATCCACGATAGTACTAGGTACTGAGTACTATACCCTCTCCAGGCCAGAACGCCATAAAAAAAATTGTAAACATACCTACATATCTTTGAAACTTCATACATCTAGAGCATAAGTTAAGTACAAAAATTCACGCTTTAAAGTGACATCCTCATTCATCTCATCAAATTATCTCGGGTACAAAAGTCCCAAAAAAGTAATTAAACATTTGAATATTAATTATTGAAGATGGAGACAGGACCAGGTGTGCATGCATATTCATGCTAGGCCCGAGTTTAAAAGTAAAAATGTTCAAGTTGAGTAATCGTCTCGGGAGTCTGAGTGAATATCGCCGTTTATGGTAATTGAAAAATTATTATTTAATTTTATTTGACTACCTAATTTTATTTTCTGACTTATTTAAGATTTTAAATACTTGTTCTGAATTTTGAGCACAAAAATGTTTTATAAATGGAAACAGATATTTACGGATTTTATTACGTAACACATAATTATAAATTCTTCAAGAAATGCAGCAAAAAATTTAACAGCAAAAGAAGAAATTAATTAAAAAATAAAACAATTGACAAATGGGATGGACATAATTTATTTTGGTTAACAGATACAATTTAATATTTCAAATCATTTCGAACTTGTCATGCCGAGAAATTTAATTGAACTAATAAAGTCCAATTCAAATCCCAATCACTGACTTTTTGAGCAGTTATTTTTGGTTATTATAAACAAAAGCACTTACATTTTTGTTTAATTTACCAGTTGTATTTACATAATGTTAGTCCACAGATAAAAAGTAAACTTTCAGCTGTTTCCTATAATTGTAAAAGTTAATGTGATCTACTAGCACCATCTAGCGGCAAGTAGCCCGAACTTAGAAGCATTAGTTCACAATTTCGCCGCTGCAGTACCGTAGCGCTGCACGTTAAGACGATCGGCAATGGTGACTTACGTGTAAATGGATTTCATTTCGACGTTATCTAAGTAACCTAGATTGTAAATGATTCGATTCTTTAAAGTATTTTTTCTTCGTCTCTTTGATATTTTAAAATTAAATTCTTATTTTCAACCGATTTCAAAAAAGAGCAGGTTCTCAATTCGATTGTAGGTACGTTTTGTTATTTGCGTTTCGCGATTTGCCAATTTTTGACCGGTTTTAATTTTTCTTTTTTTAATGGATAATGGATAGGTCTCTCAAGAGTAGTCCCATTAAAATTTCAAAAATCAACGAAGTTCTTAATAATTTGGAGACGGTTTATTAATTTTTAAATATTTTAGGTAACTATCAAGTTTCTATTATTTATTCCATACCTACCTAACTTTTATTACCTATTTTAAAATGTATAAAAACGCAATATTAAACACGTTATCTGCAAAAAACTTCTCGTGGGTATATTTAAATGGCGATCGAGTTTTTTGCCGCGCTTCTTCTCAGCAGTGGTCTCCTCTTGGGAAGCGCTGCTGGTAGATTTTGACGTGTAAAAATGTCCGTGCTTTCTTACTAAAACAATACAATATAATATTGACGTCTATTGTCCGTAATAAACTGAATCCGCTTTATATCTGTCAGCTACCATCAGTGTCGAGATTTACGGGCGATCTCAATTTGTTCGACCCTTACTGAGATAGTGACCTTGACCTTGACCTTGAATATAGGTTGACCTTCAAGTTAGAATTATTGTCTCTCAGAATTATTTTTAGCACCTGAGAGACCGAGCGTTGCCGCTCGGGTGTAAACCTAATTTTCTTTGATTTCTATACAAAAAGAAAAAAAAACAATAAAAGATTTACCAAAAAAATAAATAAAAGAAATCAAAAAATACCGGTCCATAGGTGGAGTTTCAAGCCGCTGTATTGATGTAGTAGGCCAACGCTCTAACCTTTAGTCTAATCAGACGTCGGCAGCCGCATCGAAATTACGAACCCTATTGCGCGGGCAAACCTTTTTGCGTGAAAATACAGGGAAAACCAGTTTTCCCAAATATGAGACCTAGCTAGATCGATTTTTCGCTCCCGTTAACCCGTAATTGCAAATTTCATCGAAATCGTTAGAGCCGTTTTCGAGAACGTGAGTACAAATGTTTCTCTTTTAATAAGTGTTTTCCTTGAATCATTTTTCCATACCCAAAGGGCGCCAACGGAACCCATTTAATTATTATTATTACCGTCCGTCCTATACGAGTAAATAAATAAATAAATATCAGGGACAATCTCACACAAATTGACCTAGTCCCAAACTAAGCTCTAGGCTTGTACTATGGGTACTAGACAACGAAAAACATACTTATATAGAGAAATACATACTTAAATATATAGAAAACATCCATGACTCAGGAACAAATACTCGCGCTCATCACACAAATATTTGTCCATACCGGGATTCGAACCCAGGACCGCTAGCTTCGTAGGCAGGGTCACTACCAACTAAATTAAACTTTTGTTTTTGGTCGATCTAATAATATTAGACGGTACCTACGAATGACCTGTACGAGTCCGTCTCGTACTTGGCCAGTTTTATAATGTGAGTAAGTGATAAAAATAGCTGCTCAGAAATCTAATAAAGTTGACAACGAATCACAATACTAATGAAACATGTACGCCTGTCACGACAAATATATCAGAAATTATTCGAAACAGCGCCGGAGCATGTTTTTTCACTTGATACCACTCAAGATGTCATTCAAGCTTTATTTGTTTGATTTATATCTTTGAAAGTATAGAACAGGCTACAATACGCTTTATGACACGTCATTTTAATTCAAATTTCATTAATCCAGTTTCGTGCGTTAAGATCCTTTAGTATAATACTGTGGCTCTATTATAAAAGGACGTAAGTAGACTTAGCTCGTAAGAAAAAGGATGTAAATCATATACAGAGTATACTAGACTTAAACCATTTTTCACTCGAGCGGCAGAAGACTTACACTGGAGATACAGAATTAGTTGCTGCCATGCTAAGCAAAATCAAAGGAAATTATACTTTACGTACAAGAAATTAAATTCCATAATCAAGTGGCGATAGTGACGTCAGTCTTTATTTTTAAACAGTAGCGTCATGTATCGTGGTCCGCTTTTTTTAAAGTGGCGATGGATTTATCACGCTATTTCAAAACGTTGAATAATTGTGACGTTCTCTATATAAAGGGACCTTATGGAGGGAGGCGGTTACGCCGTTTTTAGAACTGTTACCATAGTATTCGTATAGTTACAGGAATAAGAAGAGCGTAACTGCCTTCCTCCATAAGGTCCCTTTATATTGAGAACGTCACAATTACGTTACGTTACGTTTGTCATTGACTCGTTCAATTCTTTATTACTTGACTTGTAAAATAGTTATGATTTCATTTAATGATTAAAAGATAAGTTTGTAAATATTGGTATATAAATGTGTTATGCTATATCACCTTAACAATTAAACGAGTTTAGGTGAATTATGGCATATACAATACATATTACGTGGTGGTTAGCCTAGTTGGTAACACTACCTGTGAAGTTAATTGTCGCGGGTTTGATTTCCGGCAAGGTTAATTATTCGTATTTCTTCTTACTTTTAGATGTTTTTTTGTATTTAAGTATTTCTTCATATAATTAGGTTACTCGTTGTCTAGTAGGTACCCATAGCACAACTAGAGTTTAGTTTGGGACTAGACCAGTTTGTGTGAGATGGTCCTCTGATATTTATATATTATTAAAGACGCGCGCGCATAAAAAAGCCGTATCGACTCGTGCGCATAAGCGTATGTTCACGCGTAGAAATGATCGCTATGCGAGTGACTGTGGTTTACAGGGAGGAATTACCATTATCCTTGTACTTTGACCACGCTCTGGAAGTAGCGGTTCTGGGCTCGATTCGTGGTAAGGGCAAATATTGTGTCATGATCACGAAAGGCTTCTGGGTGCTTCTATTATACAGGGTGTTTCATAAATCGAACGTCACATTGACACCGGAGTCAGACCAGCCATAAGACGCACCGAACCAGCCTAACATGACCACAGTAAAAGTCGCATGGTTTTCAAAATTAGCCAGTTTAAACTTTAAGTTTTTTGCCAATTTAAACTTTAAACTAGAAAACGTTAATTACAATACAATACAAAATACTCTTACCGTCTGTTTCACAATCGTCAAGAAAAGCATATCTGTCAAATAAATTCAGGCCTTGCCCTTTCTCACACTTGGAAATAGACAAAGAGAGGGCTATCTTTATTTGACAGATGAATTTACTTCACAATCACATTTAAAACATTAAAATTAATTCAAATTTGCACCCAGTATACCCCAAGAACATTATTCATTCCCATTTTATCCACTTCTTTCTTTTTACTGAACCAATACAACGCTAGTTTACAAACTTACATGCGGTCATTTCGTCGAACATTTCAATCAAATGACTACAGTCAGCGCATTTAACCAACTGCATTAATAACTTTGCTGCAACTTTTTGCAATATGCATTTGTATATGTTTTTACGATATTTCAATGCGTTTTAATTCTCTTAATTAAGTCAGATGCAATAACTGTGATACATCCTTGATTAGACTAAGTTGGTATTAGTATGCAGCACCACTATAAACGGTATCACCATATTTTATGATGCATGGGAACGTTTCTTGTATGAACAGTTAAATTCATACGTTGATGAGTTAGTAGGAAAAATGTAAGTTGGTAATTATGTCAGACGTCAATTATTTTTTAAGTTTCATTAAATTTGCTGCGTCTTATTCTACTAAAAGTAAACAACACAAAATGCTATATTTCTTTACCACGTCAACTCTATGTAGTCAGCAAAATATCCAATCGTGAGAACGGAAAAAAATCACCAAATCGAATAACCTTGAAATCTCAAAGGGGGTAATTACTTTCCCGTCGAAACGGCCGAAACATTGATTAAGACGACCATTTCCCTTATCATTCGACACGGCCGGGGTTCATATTAGCTTATCTCTGAGTCGTCGGGGTGTTATCACGAACAAGCCTTTATGTCTTACTCGTTGGTCACTAAAATATCGCTCGATTACGGAATAACCGTTAGGGATGTTTACAACATGCGATCAAACTTTGGACAGCTAGAAAACTAAACCACCAAATACTATACAATCACGAACGTTTGTTCGCTTTTTTTATTTACTTTTGGTAGTTTTTTTTAGTTAGCCACTAAATAATTCACTATAATAAAGACTTATTACATGTACAGCAAAACAGTACAAACAAAAAGAGAACAATAATATTCTAAAAGTAGCGACCCGCCCTCCCATTTCCCCCCCTTAAATTTGAAATATCAATTTTTTCTCTTCATAAGATCCTTCCTCAAAATTCAAGGAGTATTTAAAAAAATAAATAGTGAAATCGGCCCAGCCGTTCACGCGTGATGCCGTGACCAAGGGAAATAGTGACGACGGTAATGATAATGAATTGAGACACATGATTTAAGCCTATATAGGAGCATCAAATTTTCATGGCAAAATAAGCACTCCCGCAACAATGATGCTCTTAATCTCCTCAAAAATGCCTTAATTAATGCAATTTATGCATTAATTTAGATTTTTATAAAAATTCTTCGTCTAGCAGTGGCCGTTTGGCTAACATGATGATGATGATGAAACATTTTGAAGTAAGCTAATCCTTGCTAGCTTAACTGTACAGAACTATGCGCTATTAACTAGGACTTACAGGGCTACTTATTATATAATAGTCGGGTTTTACTGTTTTAACACATTTACGACCCAGTTTCAACTTACGTCAAAGACATAATTTCATCACCAGTCAAATGCAACTTGTAACAGGGCTCTTATTTACTTCATCATTGTTACGCGAGTAAAAGAAAATAGGATCCCTTCATTTTTGTATCCTCCTCGAACCGCCAGTTTCATAACTACAATCGTAACGTAATCGTCGCCGTGTCGTACCATCAAAACACAACCTGACGTTAACAAATGATACGTCGAAATCACCAACAGCACTGATACGTTACGATCTGATACGACGCGATATCGCCGCCGATCTGATCGCTGGTATCAAACGTCGTTCGTCAAAGTGATTGTCGATGTTTTGATATCGTGGTGAAATTATTTTTTATTGTACAGTTAGCAGCAAATAGATAGAAGCAGCGAAAGCTTTATTACTATGTAGGAATAAGGATGTGTTGTGACGACGCGGTTAGCCTAGTTGGTAGTGACCCTGCCTACGAAGCTAGCGGTCCCGGGTTCGAATCCCGGTACGGGCAAATATTTGTGTGATGAGCGCGTGTATTTGTTCCTGAGTCATGGATATTTTCTATATATTTAAGTATGTATTTCTCTATATAAGTAAGTATATCGTTGCCTAGTACCCATAGTACAAGCCTAGAAGCTTAGTTTGGGACTAGGTCAATTTGTGTGAGATTGTCCCTGATATTTATTTTATTTTATATTTGGCCATTCGCGGATCCCACAAACAAACTGTGAAAACAGTTTTGCGGGACGTTGTTTTAAAATTAAGCATGTTAATATGTTATAATAAATAAAAAATAAATAATATTTTTTGCTGGTCCTATCATCTATTTGACGCTGACTGTACCTACCAGTCAATGTAAAGCGTAATTATTTTTTTTTTACCATTGCTCATAGTTTGCATTTGGTATTAATTTATCGTTAACCTTACCGCACATTACCGTCTTTGTAACGGCCGATTATACTGTTATCCTTATTCATTTTTATAAAGTTTGAGGAGACAAAAAACAACGCCGACTAAATAGTCTGCAGTCTGCGGGGGACGTGTCCCCTAGTTTTGTAGACACTCGTTTCATCGAATGTGTCGTTTCACCGAATTTCATTTCATCGAAAGCTACTTTCTGCTGAAACCTTATTGTTTTCAGGTTATCTTAAGCATGGTTACGTAGATTAGGTTAGACCTGTGACCATCAAAAAATATAACTCCTGCACGTGGAATTGCCTATCGATAAAATGAAAATTCGTGAAATGAGTGCTAGTGATTCAAGGGTAAACCCTGCGCAGGACCTTAGTCTACGGGTAGTACCTATTAGTAGTAAGTAAGTATTGAGTTCGTTTATTCGAAGTATTATTCCTGAATCTTGTCTATTTTCTATATATCTTAGTATTTACATTTTTCGCTTTTCATGTACCTAAGTATTTTTATCGATGTCTAGAGCTTTGTTTGGGACTAGGCTTTTAATTTTCATTAAAATTATAAAGTTTGCGATCAGCCTAAACGGCTGAACAGAATTTGATGAAATTTGGCACATAAATTGCCCTTATTCTGGATTGACATACAGAATAATTTTAATCCCGGAAAAAATATAGTTCCCGTGGGAGCAGCGATAAATTCTACGCGGACGTAGTTGCTGGCAATATATAGTATTTTGAATTTCACTTTAGCTATACCGATGATACTCATAAATCGATCACAAGCGCAGGCGCAGGTCAGTCGCACGCCCAGCCAATTAGACTGCCTGCTGCGATCCATTAAACTATCGATGACTAACGACGTTAATGTGGCTAGCAAAACAACAATTGCCTTTATAGGACTTAGTTTTAAACCTACTCTTTATAACACACACGTACGAACACGCACACACATCATAGATCTAACACAGATGATAAACTTGCCATCAAAAGCCGAGTTTGGACTCCCTGGAAGACCTTGTCAAACGAGTTCACTGCAAACTCGACGTAGGTTACTATTACCAATTTAGAAGCTCCTATCACCACCTACCGTCTCGAATCCATCCTCATAATAACTCTATGGTAACATAATTATAGCTTTTCATCAAAACCACATAAGTATGTAAAATTTTAGGTGATTCGATGACTGTATGTTGAAATTAATAGATTTGTTTAAAATGGTTACAAGTAAAAAGATGAAATATATTTATTCAGTAGCACTTTTACAAAATCTACCAGCGCTTCCCAAGAGGAGACCGCTGCTGAGATGCGCCGCAAGAAACCCGAATCATCATGCAGTTAGTCATTATTTAAAGTTAAGCTAATATAAGAAAATGTGTTAACAATTATAAACCACTTTTAGGCTATAGATACAAAGCTTTGAGCAAAAAGAAGATGATGATTATTAAAAACTCAAGACATTTATCTTATTCTATTAAAAGAGAAACATCTACATATATAATGTATATATACTCGTATTTGTACTCGCGTTCTCGAAAACGGCTGGGGGCGAAAATTTTATCAAGCTAGGTCTCATATCTGGGAAAAATTGTTTCCCCCATACTTTCACGCAAAAAGATTTCCCGCGCAATATGGTTCGTAATTTCGGGGCGGCTGCCGTTGTCTGAATAGACTGATGGTTAGAGCGTTGGCCTACTACGCAAAGACTGCGGGTTCGAACCCCAGCTATGGATCGTGTTTTTTTTTTTTTGTTTATCTATAGAAAGTTTATGAAAATTTGGTTTCGACCCGAGCGACGAGACGCTCGGTCTCCCAGGTACCTACCTACTAACTTATAAAATGCAAACAGAATGCCCCCTGAAAATATGACTCGGCCTTTTAAACATAAAAGGGAACTTCGAAATATCTAATTAGCGAATATTTAAAGACGATATTAATTGTTAGAACAACAAAGTCTATGAACAGTGCAAGTTCCTAATAATGTTAATTAAATGTTTCGTCAAATTATTTCGAAGAGGGCACCGATTCCTAATCCCTTTAAAACATCTTAATTGGGTTAGAAAATTCGAATAATGTTATTATTGCTACGTTTTGGTGAATCTTTGTTAATATAATAATAATAATAATCCAGTGTATATACGTCCCACTATTGGGCACAGGCCTCCACTCAAAACGAGAGGGTTTGGGTTATAGTTCCCACGCGGGCCCAGTGCGGATTGGGAACTTCGCACACACCGTTAAATTGCTATGCAGGTGTGTGCAGGTTTCCTCACAATGTTTTCCTTCACCGAACAGCTCATGGTAAATTTAAAAACTACTCGCACATAAACGCCGAAAAACTTAGAGGTGCGAGCCCGGGTTCGAACCCACGGCCCTCTGCTTAAGAGTCGGCAGGTCAAACCATTAGGCTACCACGACTTTTTATTCTCATTAATCTTTGTTATTCGTTTGAAATGACTCTATTGGGTTACCGCGCATGTAACATTTAAGAACAACTAGGGCCTGAGTATCTTTGTCTTAAACCTCCACCTGAGGCCTACGTCAAAATTTCGCTAGTTTGAAACAGAATCTTATGTCAGTCAACAAAAGTTAATAGTCATTTGACAATTGTCCTATATGTAGGACGTTAGGCCTCTGGAGGATATTGTTAACGTAAATGTACCTCGTAATTACTTTACGGTACAGACACAGTATAAATATGGCTAAAGCAGTAAAGAAACTACGAACAAACGTTCGAAAAGTCGCACTCACACAGACGCTCTCAACCATTCGTCTCCACGCGTCACTGACAGCACTGCCATGTTCGCTTAGGGGCTTGAGACGTCTGTGTGAGTGCGATGTTTCGAACATTTGTTCGTAGTTTATTTACCGCTTTAGCTATATTTATACTGTCTAGCAAACAGCATGCATTGATAATGCCGTCTATCTAACGGACATTTATTTTTTTATATTTAAAGTAGGTGCTTAGTGAAACTCGTGTCGCTAAGACAAATTCAAAGACACGTTTTTGTTGAAATTAGGCCGTTCGTTCTGATGCTACAATGGAAGAAAGTACCATACTTACAGGTTACAAGCATTATATTCCCAGTGGCACTCGAAAAAAAAACAATTGTTTTATAAGCAAAACATGTAATAACAAACGGGGATTATAGACGTCCTGTTTAATAACTTTTCCGGAATCATCTTTTTACTGCGTAAGTTTTAAAAACCTGGAACGGATTAGTGATGTTAAGGCACGTTTATTTGCTATTTTTCACCGTGAAAATTGCCGCAGTAGATGTCTTTTGGGAACACATACGTTTTGGATATTACAAAAAAAAATCATAGTTTTCTTTATTGCTAAATGTTTATCTGTTTTTCTTTCTTGGCAAAGTAATAGAAGGACAAAAGATACCGGTATAAAAAATAACCGGAAACGGTGGTTTAATTTTTTTTTAAAGCCGATCATTCTAATCAGTCGTATCCAATAAACCCCTCATAGTGAGCGAGATAAAGTCAAAATCAAAATCTACTGTTAGTAACTAAAACGGCTAGGTAGGTATTTAGCTATTGACATTTTCAGACAAACCACGGTTTATAATAATGTAGATAAAATATCATATTCCTATAATTTGACAGCCACATCCGCTGCAAGTAATTCCCGATCTTTCCCATCCCTAGTTCTCAGACACCTACACAATGGCGGACGAAACACAGCCAGTGTGAACTGCTGCGTGAGTGTATGCTCAATAAATAAATAAATATCAGGAACAATCTCACACAAATTTCAGACGTCCCAAACTAAGCTCTAGGCTTGTACTAATGGGTACCAGGCAACGATATACATACTTATATAGATATATACATACTTAAATAATATAGAAGACATCCATGACTCAGGAACAAATACTCGCGCTCATCACACAAATATTTGCCCATACCGGGATTCTAACCCGGGACGGCTAGCTTCATAGGCAGGGTCACTACCAACTAGGCCAACCGCGTCGTGAATATCGTCTCACCTATTTTTTTTTACTTTTAACTTCATCGTGTAGTAACTTTAACTATCTACTCACAAAAGCCAACAACAATATATAACATATCCATTAAATATATCCTTATTAACAACCACATCCACACTGGATGTAGTTCCGGAACTTTTCCCATCCTTAATCCTCAGACACCTACACAATGGCGGGCGGGACAAAGCCAGTCTGAACTGACGCGTGACTTCGTGACGCAGGAACAATGGCGTAATCATAGTGCTCGAGCTGATTAATTGAATTTTTTTAAGTTAATAATTGTATTTATTTGAATTAATCCTCGTATTGTTTGGGACCTGATTACGATAAAATATTAAGGTACAACTACCGCAAAAATCAGAATTGAGCGAGGCAGATTTATAGAGGTCAAGAAACGAGGGTCAGCTAGCTCTTATTCATATATTATATTTTATTGCGTAAAATCACGTTTAACTAACAAAATATACTCGCCTGCATATTTAGCGGAACATTAAAAAATGGTTGTATTTTTACACAATTATAATAAAGCAATCTTCAAAAAAACTGCGCAAGAGCATATCGGGCCATGCTCATTATAGGGTTCCGTTGACATTACTACAAATACAAAAAAAAGTGCACCAGCGAAAGAGCGTATCTTCATGGCACTTAAGTCTTTTTGTTGAGAAGCGCAGTTTTTCGGCAATAACTCAAAAATCGTATATCCGATCATGTTGAAAATTATTTTGGTTGAAAGTATTAATTAAGCGTTACCTTTGTAATTTTTATCATATTTTTTGGATTTGTGGAAAGGAGGGAACACAATTTATGCAAATGCAATTATTTCGGAGCGATTATTTTCGAAAATATTCACTTAATCAAAAAAATTGCAAAGAAACCTTAAAGTGTATTTAAAAGAACTGTCGTAATATGTGCCACACGTTGAAAAAAAAATCAGCTATTTATTTTTAACCAACTTCAAAAAAGGAGGAGGTTCTCAATTCGACTGTATGTTTTTTTTTGTTATTTAACTACCAAACTATGTAGCGGCTTATACAAGACACCTATACTCCATCAATATACATCTTGTAGTTTTTGAGTAAAATGCCTGTGACACACGGACGAAACTATAAGGGTTCCATTTTGCCATTTTGGCTACGGAACCCTAAAAAGAGCTCATAAGGGTGTTCAAAATATACAATGTTGAAATTTTCATTAAAATTAATTTAAGAATTATGCACAGCAGTGGAGCAGAAACATAAGACAAGCAAAGATAAGAATTCCTACTAATATTATAAATGCAAAAGCAATTTTGTCTGTCTGTCTGTCACCTCTTAACGCTCAAACCGCTAAACCAATATAGATGACATTTGGTATGGAGATAGTTCGAGTCCCCGGGTTTGACACAGGATAGTTGAAAACCCCGGAAAACATGATAGTTCCCGTGGGATACACGATAAACGACTTCTACGCGGACGGCAACAGCTAGTATAAAATACAGTTAGAAATAAGTTGCGTAGAACTGCAATGGATAAAAGGACACAGCAACTCACGCGGTAACGACGCAGCCGACGAGCTGGCAAGGAGAGGCTCAGAGACGGAGGCGGTGGGTCCTGAGCCCATCCTGCCTTTGCCGTTTAACTGGCTTCGGAACAGACTGCGACAAATGACCAAGGTAGAGCATCAGCAATACTGGAGCAACCTTAGTACCTGCAGGCAAACCAGAGAAGCCCTCCCGACGATCAACCCCGGATTGTCGCAGAAGCTACGAAAGTTAGGGAGAACCCAGCTTAGACTGGCAACAGGGGCAATAACTGGACACGCCCTCTTTAACAAACACTTACACACTCTAGGTGTTACAGACAGCCCCCTGTGCAGAGCCTGCATGACGGCAGAAGAAACTGCAGCCCACGTCATCACGGAATGCTCGGAGGTGGCAACATACCGGGCGCGTCACCTCGGGGCACCCAGGTCGCTACCAGAGGTCGTCGGCAACATCAAGGGTTTGCTAGGCTTCCTGTTAGAACTGGGTTGGCAGGAATAACCTCCCCCAACCCACTCACGCAAAATAGGCGCTTAGTCGTCGAGTTGGGGAAAACTGGCCCGCTATAACCTATAACCTAAGTTGCGTAGAAATCATTCAAAGGGGTCTACAGACGGCATTGAAACAGACGTTACTGGACAATATCCGTGAATCACGCGTCCTCATTACAATGCCTGCAAAGTATTCCAGTAACGCCCGTCTCCCAGCGGCCCTTTATGGCCGTACACTGCTTTATTATCTACAGGATGACGCAAAGATAACACCTATTTAAAATGTTTGCTCGTTGTAGCTCTGTCGTTCCTCAAGGTAGTGGTAGAATACCAGTGTTTTGTTCACACGAGCAAAGCTATAATTGAGCCATGGCCTTTTTGCTCTGCTGCAACGCACACATGCTTACGGCAACGGATATGTAATTTTTTTTGTATTATTTTATGTTTTATTCTGTCAATTGTTTGTGTTTTGTAGTACCCAAATAAATGTTTTATCTATCTATCTACCTTCAATATGTTCTATCTTAGATATAACTTTGAAGCATGAAATGAAACAGCTAAAACTGCTGTTGTATTTAATACCTATAATATCTGACACAAGGGCAATAGTTTCCTTTTTCTATTTATTAAGGTAGTTAACGTGGATTATTTGTTTAACCATTAAAGGAGCATTTAGCATTTTTAAAGAAGCAATTGCCCACGATTTTTCCATGTAGCACACGTAAAATGTTATTTACAAGGGACCTCACATTTTTTCAGAGTAAAAAGTATTTTATATGTTACAAGGACATGGTGTCAAATTTAAAGTCAATCTATATCCAATACTTTTTATTAACTTTCACAAATATGGAATGAAGCAAATGTCTAGTGAATCTTAGTTATAGCAAACATTGTATTTTTAATGTTCTTACTAATTCCAAAATTTATTTTCTTTTTCAAATACTTATACTGATCCGAACAAAGATAATTAAATTTTAAAGAGTTTTTTTATGTAAAGTTCGTAAAATAGTTGAAACACGTTCTATGTAAGTACTTTTAAGTATGTTACCTTTTACAATTTTTAACAAACCATTCGATGAAGTATATTACCGTATCAGCGAGTCACCCTGTATATCCAAAACGACATTCGCGCGACCCTTAACTACTGTATAGCGATTACAGTAAACCAACGGCTATATAAAGGTTATATAACAGTTATATGACAAGCCGTACCGTTACGCCCCGCGTTTACGATTCGTGCCGCTTACTGGGTACTTATACAGCTATCTGTGCTTTTGAATTCAATGCAGATATTTGAAAAATATGTTATTTTCTTATTGTGAGAAATGCGTTGAAGTATTTATATTTTTTTGGAGCGCGACACGTTTGAAGATAAAAATGATTTTTTTGCTAAAGGTTTTATAGATCGACAAACGTCAAACAATTTTTATGTTGTAATTTTTAGATGAAATGTTTGTTTATTGACACTTCTGTTAAAAATAATCCAAGTTGAACGGGGAGGGTAAATAGCGTGAAATTAAATAAATTTATGTTTATACATTTTTTTTCGTCTACAATAATTATTATAATAACCATTATGAAGTCCGTGCCAGGGGAGCCCGTTGACACGCATAAAATTGTTTGACCAGTCGAAGTCATAAATAGTTTTACACTTTAGTACCTTGTCTATTCAACGTCGTGTTTAAACTGTCATATGAAATTGTCAAGCGATTAAAGAGACAAGGTACTAAAGTGTAAACATATTTATGACTTCGACTGACCTAATGTAATTGTTTAAATAATAAAATAATAATCCAGCCTATATACGTCCCACTGCTGGGCACAGGCCTCCAATCACAATGAGAGGGTTTGGGCTATAGTTCCCACGCGGGCCCAGTGCGGATTGGGAACTTCGCACACACCGTCAAATTGCTTTGCAGGTGTGTGCAGGTTTCCTCACGATGTTTTCCTTCACCGAAAAGCTCATGGTAAAATTACAAATTATATAAATTTGCACATAAATTCCGAAAAACCTAGAGGTGCGAGCCCGGGTTCGAACCCACGACCCTCTGCTTAAGAGTCGGCAGGTCAAACATTTAGGCTACCACGGCTTTTTTTATTTAATTGTTTGGTTGAAAATATTTTTGCCTAACACCCATTAAGATGAAATTTCAGGATTTAGCTTTTTTTTTTAAATTCACCCTGTAGAAAGAAAAATACTCCAATGTATCCAAAAATGCAATAGAAATTGCAGTCGAACTTAAACTCGACGATCAAACATTTATCGATAAACTTAATTACGACAAAACGCTAACTAAACGGGGGCTAACCGAAAACGAAAAAAGAAAATTCAATTACGAAAAAGGCGATCGTTAAACGCGAATTCGAGAGCGATTAAAAAAAGTCGCTTATAACTGCGATGGGGCTCACGCGTTGTGTATAATTTAATTATTACCAGCTTTTTTTAAAATCCTGAACCAGTTTTAGATTTGGTTCAAGAATTGCTTGATAGTTAATTGTAAAGAGTGCTGAAGGAGGTTTTTGCCCAATAGAAGGACAAAAATATCTAATTTTAAAAGAGAAAATAATTATTTAATTTTACATGTTTGCTAGTATGCAAGGTTAATTTGGCA
Organism: Tortrix viridana; assembly: GCA_963241965.1. Classification (NCBI taxonomy): domain Eukaryota; kingdom Metazoa; phylum Arthropoda; class Insecta; order Lepidoptera; family Tortricidae; genus Tortrix; species Tortrix viridana. Next base: position 1,118,310 of record OY725176.1, read on the forward strand.
AGTTAACACCTAATGAACTATTTTCTATTATTAAGAATGGACTTAAATTAATAAAGCATAATATAAACACGATAATGAAAATATTTTGGTGTCTTGAGCTGATCTGATAATGAAGTCGGAAGGTGGCGACAGGATATCTCCTGTACCATTTGGACTCCTTAGATAGGTCTCACAAAAGCAGCTGATGACTAGAAAAAATTTACTCTCTGCATGAAATTTGTCTCAATTACTACATTTGTACTTTATTTCATTTGGTTAGAGTGCTAACCTGCTTAATTCAAAAAAATATTTAACAGTTTCACATTTTAGGGGCCGCTTGCACCATTCTCAACATCTGCTGACATTTCCATACATTTTGACACTACTTAAACTGATTTAAGACTTAAACATACCTATTTAACGGATGGTGCAAGCGGCCCTAAACAACGAAATTTGACATTAAATTTGTCAATATTTGTCAAAAAGTTAATACTCGTATGCAAGTTCGACTTCTGTGGCGGAGTCCTGTGGTGGAAGTTTGGTTGATGCACTTATCGATCGTTTCTGCTGAGCCGGCCGCCACCTTCAAAGTCAAAGTCAAAGTCAAATATTTATTCAGTAAATTGGCCACATACGGGCTCTTTTACACGTCAGTAATATAGAGTGAATCTACCAGCGCTTCGGACAAGACCATCATTGCGGAGAAGAAGCGCCGCAAGAAACTCCAGCAGAAGGTCATTTGCTTGGGCTTCTCTTTTGAGAAGTGAAGCGTGGCGGAGTGGAGCGCGGCGGAGCGGCCGGAGCGTGAGGCGGTTGACCTCTCGCCACAGACCTCCCGGACAAGTAAATACCAAACAATACCAAAAGAAACGAACATTGACCAACATACACCGACATTGGAAAAATTGTCCGCATACCTTGACAGATTCCATTGTTAAAAATTGAATTGAATTGACTTCGGTTAGCTTATTTGATAGTGTGCCTCAGAAGCTAGCCGTTAAAATTGATATTTACTGTACAAACGACAAAAACACATCCCAAATTCGTGTACCGCATCATAGTAGTGCAAAAAGCATAAAACCTGCAGTGCGTGGGTCATAAACAAAGCAACAGCTGGGCTGGATGTTGCGATTGTGCAGAGCGTTCGTGGATGCGGCACGCAACAGTTGAGCAACAAATATATGTGTAGATATAAGCCCGATACGCAAGATCCAAATCCAATCTAAATCCGAAAATGTACCCCATTTTACCAATCGGCTTCGCAAAAACCTAGGAAATAAATATGACTGATGTTAAAAAAAGAATCAAACGAAACAGTGCAGTTAAGAGTACAGTTGTATGAAACTGTATTGCTCTAAGTGCCGCTCTGTTTTCAGTATAAAAAGTGCAGTTGTGATGAAAATTATTGCGTAGTTAGGAGAAAAGTTGTTGAATACCAAACTGAGCTGGTTAATAATTTTCGAAGCTACCATAAATCGAATAATGGCCAGTTATTTTTAAATGAAGCTTTCAACACGCTCCTTGTTTATTATTAAGTCCTAGGTTATCGCAAACGTGTCGTTTTACATACTTTATTAAGACAAACGGCCGTTAGCAACTGTTTTAATTGGCCATAAAGCGAATGACGTACGCATAGTGGCTCCTTGCGAAACGAGCGGAGAGGATTGCGTGTTGGGTGGCTTCTTTAAGTAATTCCCACTATACTACTTATATTATAATTAAATTTTGTATGTTTAAAAAAGCCGTGGTAGCCTAATGGTTTGACCTGCCAACTCTTAAGCAGAGGGTCGTGGGTTCGAACCCGGGCTCGCACCTCTAAGTTTTTCGGAATTTAGGTGCGAAATACAATTTGTAAATTTACCATGAGCTTTTTGGTGAAGGAAAACACCTTGAGGAAACCTGCGCCCACCTGCAAAGCAATTTGACGGTGTGTGCGAAGTTCCCAATCCGCACTGGGCCCGCGTGGGAACTATATAGCCCAAACCCTCTCATCGTGGGTGGAGGCCTGTGCCCAGCAGTGGGACGTACATATATAGGCTGGATTATTTATTATTATGTACCTATGTTTGAGTTTCAACCGCGCCTAAAACAGCTGAACAGATTTGGACAAAAATTTGTACATAAATAGTCCTATTTCTGGATTAACAAACAATATGTTAGGTATACAGCTGTTTTATTACAATAAAAATGTACTTACAATGTACATAAACCCATGTAAGTGATATGTGTGTATATTAACACTTTATTGTACAAAAAAAACAATACAATGAAAAAAAGCATGTACACAGGCAAACTTATCCCTTATCTTTGAGAGATTGAGGAAAGTGAACAGTTGTTTTACATCAATATGTGACGTTCTGAGTATATAGGGACCTTATGATGGAAGGCCGTTACGCTCTTCTTGTTCTTGTAACTATACAAATACTATGGTAACAGTTCTAAAAATGGCGTAACCGCCTGCCTGCATTAGGTCCCTTTATATTGAGAACGTCACATATTATCGGCTGATGTTTCGATGATCGCTTATAATTTAATCATAATAATTTCCTAGTTGTCACCTTCAGAAAACTTCATGTTGATTTATAGAAACATCCACTTTCAATCGAATTAAATAAATAAAATGACCGGTTAAACTTAATTACTATCAACTTTACGCGAAATCAGTGGTGATATTACGCGAAATTAAATCGTGACGTCACACTGAAACCAAAATGGCGGCGAGGCCAATTAGTGCTCGTAGGTAAATATACCAGTTTACTTTTAAACGAGGAGCTTAATTAGTTTCAGTTCAGTGTATTTAAGTTAATAATATAAGTATTTCAGTGAGGCGTGCTTCTACCTGAACTGAAAAAAAAAAAAAAATTTGTATTATTTTTCTAAATAATTATTTAAAAATCAGTAAATAATTCAAATTCAAATTCAAATATTTATTCAGTAAATTGGCCACATACGGGCTCTTTTACACGTCAGTAATATAGAGTGAATCTACCAGCGCTTCGGACAAGACCATCATTGCGGAGAAGAAGCGCCGCAAGAAACTCCAGCAGAAGGTTATTTTTTCCAATATAAAATACAATAATACTTAAAAGTAAGTTACATTACAAGGTAATAAAGTAACAAATATTAATTATTAGAACTAGCACAAATTAAAACATTACAAATGTAAGGTCAAATACGTTACACTAAATGTAACGACTAGGAGAACAACACGACGAGGTCTCTTCGTCAAAAGCCATAACTGGAATAATTAACTGAACAAACCTTGCAGACGTGAACAGACCGGACCCCACAAACAGCACCCGTTCACGAGTATGACGCGTATCTCAGCCATCGCCTCCCTCAACCATATGTTCGGGAAGGTGGCGACCCGATCAACGACGCCGCCGTAAGCAAAGACCTTTGAGCGAGCATGACGTGCTCAAGCTGCCGGACAACATAAAAGTAATATTGTGTGAAATAGCTGTCCGGCGAGAAACATCACAGTGTGCTCTCATTTAAAAGCGTCTTGTATACACAAGAACAAATAGAGTACAAATATCTCATACATATTAACTTAGTCCCAAACTAACTAGGCTTGTTCTGTATTATAAGCACACCTACTTATATGTATATATAAATACGTTGAAAACTTCCAAGATTCAGGTACCTATAGGTGAAAAATTTAAGTAAAAGACCTGTTGTATGTAGTAGTGAAGTGTCTGTATAGACGCTTTGAAGTTTCAAATTTGAAAAATGACGTAAGTTCCATATAACTTTTGTAAACTACTACATAAAACTACAGGTCCTTTACTTAAGTCTTTCACCTATATAGATACTCGTGCTTATCATACAAATATTTGCTCTTACAGAAAATTGAACCCGGAACCGCTAGCTTCGTAGGCAGGGTCACTACGAACTAGGCTAAATGCGTCGTCAAAAAAATGAGTGAGTGAAAGAGTAGCACAAACATATTGCACTGTACAGTCAGCATCAAATAGATAGGAGCAGCGAAAGTGGCCAAATATATCGCAACACATTTTTATGGTTTTATTACTATATGCCTAAAAAAGCCGTGGTGGCCTAATGGTTTGACCTGCCGACTCTTAAGCAGAGGGTCGTGGGTTCGAACCCGGGCTCGCACCTCTAAGTATTATTTATGTGCGAAATATAATTTGTAAATTTACCATGAGCTTTTCGGTGAAAGAAAACATCGTGAGGAAACCTGCACACACCTGCAAAACAATTTGACCGTGTGTGCGAAGTTCCCAATCCGCACTGGGCCCGCGTGGGAACTATAGCCCAAACCCTCTCATTGTGAATGGAGGCCTGTGCCCAGCAGTGGGACACGTATATAGGCTGAATTATTATTACTATATGAATAAGGATGTGTTGCGATATATTCAGCCATTTTGGCTGCTCCTATTCGATGCTGACTGTACTTATGAAATTCTGAAAACCAAAAACAATTTGCGCAATATTTCCGACCTTTTAGTTTACACAAGTAAAGTCAGCTACACATGAACATGCCCTATAAAGTTCGTAAAAGCGTACATAAATTAAAACTAAGTTCGCGTGAACAGGCCACTTTATTGGTTCTGCCTAATGGAAACCGGAATAACTTAAGCATTCACTGCCGCAAACTAGCTATTGTATTTAGTTTTGATACGATAGTGGGGTCACTGGCAGCGAACGCTTAACACACGAATTGCTAGGGACTCGATTTGGAGCCGATTTTATATGGAAAACTGATAGCGTGGTATGTAATGTGTTCACCTCGCTATTACACTCAAAAACAATGAAATCGGGTCACTGTTGTGCAAATTTTGTAGGTGCAGTGACCAGTTTATATTTGTTGTGGATATTCTTGAATTTCATAGCATTTTCGATAAGAGCTATGAAAGAAAATGTTACAAACATTTTATGGCAAATATGTTAAAATATGCGAGATCTTAACAACTTATATGTTTTGAATCTTTACGAGCAGAATTAAATTTTAGGCGCGCTCCTATTTAATAAAAATATTTTAATGTATGGCATTAATCAAATAATAATATTTAAACTGTTTCAAATGAGGTTTTATTGGATTTATTTTATTATTATATTTATTTAAGCTGCTTTTTTGCAAACGCGAATGTGTCGCTCTACTTAATTCAAACGTGAAATATATTATTTTTACATTCGCAAATAATAGAGCCCGAAATATTTTTGGTCGTATTTAAAGTGGTCATGGTTTTTAATTGTTAATCACATGTAAATGTAATTGGGATAATGCCTATTTTTCTTTTTTTGTCGATCAGGAAGATTATCAAAAAGTATTGGACACGTATTTTTTATTTTCTCACATAATCAAATAATACGGAGATATATTGAGTTAAAAGCCCTCACTCCCGAACTTTGACGCGCTTTATCTTTTTTGTTTGATTGACAAAAGAAAAAATACGCGTCCAATATTATTTGATAATCTAACTGATGGACTAAATAGAATTCGTTTTCTTTACCCAGTCATCATCCCTATTAGCTCAATAATAATCACTTGCTTGATCATAAAACTTTTGGACTACACTTTCTCTGACTATGTAGATACCAATAGTACCGTATACAATAGTCAACTTGAGTGTTAATAAATCTAACTGTGTAAGACAAAATTTAAATGTGACGTAGAAACAGACTGCCTTAACAAAATTTCCCTTCTTATAACATAGTGACATATTTGTGACGTTCTCAATATAAAGGGACCTTATGGAGGCAGGCGGTTACGCCGTTTTTAAAACTGTTCCTATAGTATTCGTATGGTTACAAGAATAAGAAGAGCGTAACTGCCTTCCTCCATAATCTCCCTTTATTATGAGAACGTCACATTTTTTCTAAGCGCGATCTTATCTTAATACGCACATCTTAACAGCCCTGACCTAAATCCCCAAAATCGATTTTCCCAACTTCTAAAAAAACTACCTAACAACTCGTGACTCGATTAATGTCAGCCAATCAGAATAATTGACCTCTGCTTTTAAAATGGCCGCTTAAAATCATTGCCAGTCCAATCTATCTCCGGTGCAAAAAATCCAGAAGCTTCTATACAGTAAATCCAAATTCAAAACTAGCCAATTACAACATTACGGATTAGAAATAAAAGTGTAATTAGGTTGTTTTAATCTTGGATTTGTATTATTATGGTTCTGAGTTACGGAATTAGTCGTCTAATTGTTATTCTAGCTGGAGTTGGAAACAATTTCTAGGGTTTATGTAAATGAGGGTAGGAAAGTATTCGTTCGCTTTATCTCCGTGATGGATAGATGGCTCTGTCGCACGCTAGTGGTAGGCAGCAGGAAGTTTTTTAGATAAGTGTTTTTTATTCGAAATTTTAAATATTCGCGGTTATTCGTTTAACATTCGTGATTATATAATAAGTGGTGCTTATGTATGCTTTTAGCGCCAATTAGTAGCAAAACCTTATTAAACGAGGCAATAAAAATTGCAAAAAATGCTTGCTGTCTTACTCTGTTATAATTTAAACAGAAACAGCAAAATGAGCCTTCTCGTTCTTGCACAGTTAGAGTAAGACAGCAATCAAACTTCTGAATTTTTTATTGATAAAAAAAAAAAAGATATTTATTCAGTAAGTAGGCCACACGGGCACTTTTACACGTCAAAATCTACCAGCGCTTTCCAAGAGGAGACCACTGCTGAGAAGAAGCGCCGCAAGAAACTCAACAGTTAGTCATTTTATTGTATAAATAAATGTTCTATTCCTAAAACTTCATACTGAAACGCCAATTTTTAACCTGATGAAAACCTTTTAACAAAAAAAATGGCTGTTACGTAACAAGTTATGGCAAGAATGGCAAGATTTATTGTTCTCCTGTCTTGTAGGATAACCATCAGCAAAAACTTGAAACATGAATATAAAGTTTTCAAAGTTTAATGGTATTCCGATCCTATCTCCCCTGTTTGCGTTTGCTTGCAGTTTACAAGAAGGGTTAAAATACCAGGCTGCATGTTAGTTTCAGTACCTGGGAGACAGAGCGTCGTTGCTCGGGTCGAAACCGAATTTTCATCGATTTTCTATACAAAAGCAAAAAAAACGATCTATAGCTGGGGTTCGAACCCGCTGTCTGTGCATAGGAGACCAACGCTCTAACCATCAGTCTATTCAGACGGCGGCAGCCACCCCGAAATTACGAACCATGTCGGGAAATCGTTTTGCGTGAAAATACGGGGAAAACGAATTTTGCCAAATACGAGACCAAGCTAGATCGAATTTTAAACCGTAAACCCCCATGTCGCAATTTTCATCGAAATCGTCAGAGCCGTTTTCGAGAACGTAAGTACAAATGTATACAATTCATACCTGAGTGTTACGGACTGGTCCGTATGGTCCATGTGCCGTAGGTTGTAACTTACTGCGAAGTTCCTATCTGAGATCTCAGAAAGAAAAAATACTTACATACAGCTATACTTACGTAACAGTGGTCCTTCGAGCCGGATCGTAATTGTTACGGTGGCTCGAAGGACCACTGTTACCTAAGCATAGCTGTTTTTATCTTTGGTTCCCACCAAATCCCACCAAAATATAAGTTTAAAAATAGTACTCCTCATGTGCCACCAAAAGGGGACAAAGGTGCCGAATTGTTGACAGTCAAAGCAATTAATTGCGACTTATGCATTTCGAGGTCTAACTTGGCAATTAACTTAAATACCAAATTAATTTTTCAAAGGTATATGTGCATTAAGTGAAACAATGTAAGACTATGCAGTTAATAAATATCGTTATAAGTATCTCTCTGGACTCTATTTCTGTTACTAAAAACTCTTGATAACTAACATATTTTCTGCCTACGAAGCTAGCGGTCCCGGGTTTGAATTCCGGTATGGGCTAACATTTGGGTGATGAGCGCGACTATTTGTCCCTGAGTCACGGATGTTTTCTATATAAGTATGTATTTCTCTATATAAGTATGTATATCGTTGCTTAATACCCATAGTACAAGTCTAGAGCTTAGTTTGGGACTGGGTCTGTTTGTGTGAGATTTTCCCCTGATAATATTATTATTTATTATTAATACAAATCCATGTACCACCTAATTCCTGAAAGAAATGCCTCATAAGACGATAAAACTTTTCCATATATATATATATATATATAATACAGCAATTACAACTTCAGATGGGAATTTTCAGCGCCGCTGAATTTCATCTTTCAGTCAGTAGCGAGAAGGCGGCTAAGGCGGGCGGCAGTATACAGCCGGAGCCGGCGCTGGGCGGGCGTGAAAATTCGCGAACCCATTTTGTTTCGAACAGCTGACTTTGACGTTTAGTGAGGTTGTGATTTTGTGGTGTTTTGGATTTGCGTGTGTGCTAGGTGAGTGTTTTGGTGTTGGTTATGTTAATAGGAATTTGGGTTCTTAAAGTAATTAATATTTTTTGAGTTAAATAAATAGTTCGTTCGGAAGTTAAATGGTTTTGAATCTTTACATATATTATATTAAAACCTTGATTTGGTAACTTCGGTTTAAAACCACGGTTGTATGGTTATTATTTTTAAATAAGACGTTTCTAGTTACGACAATATTTTCTAAAATAAATGCAGAGAATTTAAAAAAAGGAACAAAAGCGACTAACTAATGTAATTTTTACAGATTAACTACTTACAGACATTATTAATTTCAAAAAGCTTTTTGATATTTTTGAGTATGGAAATAAATTGATTAATCATTATTTTATCATGGATTAATTACAGTAGGTAGTAATAAGAATAAAACAAAACCCGCCGTTATAAAAAAAAAACACTTGGAAATTATAATTTTAAGGAATGATGAAAAGAAAATGTCATTTTGTATAATATGTATTCACAGCATAATCAACTTTTTACATACGTTAATGAGAGCGGGAGAAGCCTTTGTCCAGCAGTGAACTAGTACCGGCTGATAATGATGATGATAAGTGAAGGTGGTTTTTGAATGATTATAAATTATTTATTGCATTGTTTTTATGTTCTATATAAAATGGTTTCGTCTACGAGAACACGTTTTCTACGGTTATGCAATTTTTATAATTAATGTGGAACTATAATTTCGGTTAAAAATTCTGCGATTACCGCATCGCGGCCGTCCCTTAGTTAATATAAAAAGTAGAATTTTCATCGATTATATACATATAATTCTCGTTTAATAATTTAAGATATAGAACTTATTACTTTTTAACGTTATTACTTTTTAACTTAACAGGAAAACAAAGGTTTTTATTTTCAACGGTTAATCTCGCGAAAATTTATAAACAAAGAAAAAAATAAAGGTTTTTAATTGATTCCCTAGCAGCCGTTAGGTACTACGTTTTTTAAGTCATCCCTTAGAAACATTTTCATTTCATAAAGCGTGGTGTCTTCATTCCTTTAACGTGGCTATCTTGTGGCTATACTATACTAGTGACTCGCCTTCGCTTCGCTCCGAGTACTATTATATACATAAACCTTTTGTGAAAAGTTATCTAACTGATGGTGAAAACCGCATTAAAATCCGTTGCGTAGTTTGAAAGATCTAAGCTGACATACAGAGGGATAGACGGCGGGAAGCGACTTTGTTTTATTTGATACTATGTAGTGATGCTGCCGGCATTTTTGGAATCGACGCCTTCTGGTAGTAGTTTATTCGATTAGCATAGTTTTAGGTAAAATATTACGTTTATATTTGGCTGACTGTACCCATAAAATAATCTTGGCAAAGAAATGAATGTACAGTCAAGGTTAGTACGGTCAAGGTCTCAAAAAATAGGTGCTACATTATTACTAAGTAGGTACTGAAAAGCGCTTTTACAATATAAAGCTTGTAACGTAGTATATTATTAACTTGTGTGTAATTAAGTACAGAATAAGAAGAATCGATTGATTTAAACGTTGGTACGTGGGGGATGATCTGTGGACACGTTAGTGCCCCGCCAAGTCGAGAAAAAAAGGCACGGCCGTACCATCCTTTTCCGGAAGCCATTCGGGCCATTTTCGATAATATTGTCCCAAACAGGTTAAACCCATTCATAAACCCATAATATTTAATGTATGCTAAAAATATCCTATGACCCTATCTTTCATTGTAACATTTAAATTTGTCAGAAAGTGACGGAGCATACTTTTTAATCCCCGACGCAAAAGAGAAGGGTATTATTATAACATGTGTATTTGAGTATCTGTATGTGGCATCATATCACCCAAATGGATGTACTGATTCGGATGCATTTTTTATTTTTACTCGACTGCCTGAGAGGAGGGTTAGTTTTTCGAGATTATAAAATAAATATCAGGGACAATCTCACACAAATTGACCTAGTCCCAAACTAAGCTCTAAGCTTGTACTATGGGCACCAGGCAACGATATACATACTTATATAGAGAAATACATACTTGAATATATAGAAAACATCCATGACTCAGCACACAAATAGTTGCTCATACCCAAATTTGGGATTTGAACCCGGGACTGCTAGCTTCATAGGCAGGGCCCCTTAATATTTAACCTATTTACCTATTGCTTGTCGGCAAAAGCTAACATGTTCATTGATAAGATCTAAAGCAATCTCTAGATCTCTGACTTTGATAAACGTCCACACTAACCTACCGCACATTTACATGGTTCCGGTGAGTCAGCGCGCGCGCCGGTTTGATTTATCCGTACCATTTTAACTTACGCGCTCATTTGCGCAAGCGCATGTCTGCTGTCTCTTTTTTTTAATTAGAGCAAAAAGTTTGCATTAAAGCTTGACCAGAAATATTGCTGTCGGAATGATGTATTGCTGTTTGGAATTTATTTATTTGTTTAATTTAAGAACACGTAGTCAACATGAATGTGTGTACAATAAAATGGGTCTCTATTGTTTGTCATAAATTAATATGCTATAAATAATGTATAATTTGCCATAATCATCATTTGACATAAAGGTTTTTTTATCTGAACCCGTACAATTTTTCAGGATTGTTATAAAATAAACCTAACCTAACCTAATTGGTTCCATGCAATGAATGCTAAATCTTTTTTTTTTGCGTTTGTAATTGTCAGTTTGTAAGTAAGTTTTTTTTTTACATACCCGGGCGAAACCAAGCAGAACCGCTTGTATATATTACTTAAATTACTGGTCCAAATTAATTTCAATTTGGAAATATATCTAGTTATGTAATGCCCTCTTGGTCACTGAAAATTTAGGCTTCTAGCTTTATCCACAACAAAGTAACGGGGGGTCAAAAGTGCCCTGAATGACTTCGAGAAAAGGATAGTACGGCGGTGCTTTGTTTGCTCGACTTGGCGGGTGTACTGCCGTGCTCCCAGATTTTAAAGAATAGCCTAACTGAGGTTGTATTATGAAGTGTTAAAACTTGGAAAGTTCCAAGGAAAAGGATAGAGTTAGTCATATAGTTGTGTCCCATTCAACGTCTGGACTTTCCGAGGTTTTAACAGTTAAGGCTGCCTTTCCACTGAGGCGGAGACGAGCGGAGATGAGTGGAGCGGAGCTGTGAAACGAGGTATGTTATTCCACTGAGGCGGAGACGAGCGGAGATGAGTGGCGTACTATACAGATTTGATACAGTCGTCCCCGCTGGACTGTTTTCATTGAAGCATACAACCAATGTAATTGGTCGATTCCTACATTTCTCCTCTCTGCTCCGCTCGTCAACACGGCTGGGTTTCCATTACAGCGGAGTGGAGACGAGATGTGGATTACAACCAATGTGTTGGTCCATTCCTACACGTCTCCTCTCCGCCTCAGTGGAAAGACAGCCTAACACCACATTGACTGGGTGACCACTGGACTATCAAAGACCTGTTTTACCGCGTCTGTTACTAAATAATTTTAGGTTAACTGTTGTTGCAAAATCATTTCCTTAAACAAGTATTTTGTAACCAAAACGTTGCATACGTGAATAGAAATAGAAACGATGACGTTGAAGCACAATCGAGAAGCGAGTGCCATTTCCACTTTTTATATCTCATTTTTCCGTCATGTTATCATGAACTTTTAAAAACAAAAGCCGATCAAGTGGGAGTAGGGCTCGCGCACCAAGGGTTCCGCACAAACTTGTAGGTAAACTTGTACATAGTTCGTAAATCACGGGAATACAATAGAAACAAATTACAGTATAAACTGACACGCACTAAGTATGCACTCTGGTACTTAGTGAGTATCAGTTTATACAGATCATTTTTACCTTTTGTACCTAACTATAAATTAACGGTTTTCGGATTTTTTTCCATTACTTTTGTATAAGAAATTGCTTCTTGCCAAATTTTATGATTCTAACTCAACGGGAAGTACCCTGTAGGTTTTGATTCCCTTGAGATTCCCTTGAATTATGCGGCATAAACGGCCGTATCTTTTGATTGCGTTGACTTAGAATTCTGATTTTTTATATTGATATGCATTTCAACTTGATACCTCTACGCGTTTCTGAGAAAAATGGTCTAAACAGACTCACAGACAGACGGATTACATTAAGGGTTCCTTTTTTCCTTTTGAGGTACGCTAAAAAGTGACTTAATATATCCGGTAGTTTTATCGTGACGTTCGAACAAAAATGTGACATTCTCAATATAACGGGACCTTATGGTGACAGGTGGTTAGCCTGTTTTTAGAACTGTTACCATAGTATTCGTATAGTTACAAGAATAAGAAGAGCGTCACTGCCTTCCTCCATAAGGTCCCTTTGTATTGAGAACGTCACAAATAAAGACACGAAATTAAAACAAATCTGTGGTTATTATAATGAAGGTCCCATCATTTCAAAAACGCTGACCACGAATCATCTGAAAATCTTGACAAAAACCCGTTAAGGGTAAAAACCGCCTAACCCCATATGCTTTACAACTCTTTAAAAAAAACCTTTTTAATACAAGTAAAGCCATGTGACCCTTGTAATTGTTTCAGCCGCACTTCGCCACGCCTAACCTACTCCAGTTAATTCCCAGCATTATGCCGTATCTGTATTCCCGTTTTTTTCCGGGACTCTCGTAAATTATGGCAATAAATTGCCCGGGACGCATGCCCGCTCTCCGGGATTAATTAAACCTTATAAGTTGAGTTTGGGATTATTGTTTATTAAGATGTTGTTTGGTTTATTAAATGGCGATAACGTTTGTAGCCCAAATCGATTATTTTTATTTATATGATATGAGTTTTGCCGCGGTTTTGTCCGCATGGATGTCTTTTTCCGGGGAGTAACATTTTTTTCAGTACAAAATATGTACAATCGAATAGATAACTTCCTTCTTTTTATAAAATCAGTTAAAAAGTTAAATATGTGTGCTATCTTGGTGCTGAATTTTATTAAAATCAGTTAAACTTTCATGCGTGATTGAATGATCAAACCTGTAACATTTTATTACTAGAATTAGGTTTTGTTTGTGCGCCTCTTTGTTAGATGAATAATAAATTGTTTTTGTCATTGAATTGAGAGATGTACAATAAAACAACAAATATGTTTTCTTTTTAATACTGTTGTTAATGTAACTTCACAAGCACGTAAAATAAAAATAAAATATTTTTTTGCTGAAAACTGAAATAAAAATGTCACGGGATGCAAATTTTATTTATCCATTAAAATCTATCTGTAAACGCTTCTTTTGAAAACGGTAACAGGGTGATTTAGTTATAAAAATAAACATCGTACTTATAACAGAAATAACTATATTTATCAATAATAAAAATGAAATAGTATCTGCCAACGCAAAATATTATTTTGCACTAGATTTTAAAATAAAATCCAGAAATAACTCGGTTGCGGCATCCGGTCTTGTAATCCTGGTCACGTAGCAGATGTCCCTGTCGTTCGCCCGTAGACAGAGCGAGACAAAATGTCAAACTGTCCGATACGCTGTGCTTTTTATACTGGCGGTACAGTTCGGGTGGAATAAATAGTGAAAGTTATGAATTATTTTCCAAGAACATTTTCATTTTGTATGATACCCTGAATAGATAGTACTCGTACATTTAAAAATTTAAAACGTGCGCGTAAATTTCTGTCACATTTATAATGTTATGTATCAAAAAAAGGCTTTAAACGACAATTATAAAAAATATACACATTTCATGACCAACGCATTACATACGTTTCAGTCTCTGTTCTTATTTAATTTATTTATTCATGTACGTATGTATGCGTTTTAACAAAAGTCACCTTGCAAAATGTTTAAGTATTTATTAAAATTGGTCGTTATTTAATTTATGGCTTCTTTTTCTGTGCGAAAAACTCATGCAGTCGGGTTAAAAAATATTTCTTGTTTGACTTGTGTGTGTGTGTGTATTCTGTGTCGTATGTGGAATATTTAAAATGTTAATAATTAAATAACAACCCCTTTCATTTATCTTTCTGTCATTCGTTAAAATAAATAATTTCAAAATAGAAACTGAACCATCCAGCCTGACTGTACATAATTTGAACCGGTGCCAATCCACCTCGCTGAATGAGATGAGATGTCAGAGTGTAGAGTGGATTTATTTAGCCGACTGTACGTTTGAAGTGAATGGACTCAATTACAGTGAGAACAGAACATCAATAATAATTTCCATTGAGTAATTAGATTTAGAATTGTTGTAATTACTCGTAGTAAATATTTTTTTAGGTTCTACTTGCGGCTTCGTCCGCTTTTACTTTGCTACGAAAATGGTTTTTTCTTCAGCATAGTGGTTTCAGTGTGAAGCTATGAATGAGTATACACTCAAACTCACACACACAAACTTCTCCCATATCTACGCAGACGAAGTAGCAGACAGAAGCTTAAACTATTATAAAAGCAAAAGCATGTCGTCTGTTACGCTTCTACGCGTATCATTACTCTTAATCATTTTACAGATTTTAATGATTTGATTATTTTTTCATTTTTTTTTATTCGTTTTTTAGTTTTTTTTTTTATTTAAAAAATACATAAAAATAATATCTTAAAAGGGATTTCAATAAACAAATAACACGCGAAGTGGGCTCCATTTAGGTTTTTTTTTCTTTATTTATTTAGAAGCTTTATTCAACCTTGAACATGTCAGCTCCAGCTGGCCTTCACTTAGTTATTTATCTATTAGTATAAAAATCTTTTCCAACAATCATTTGTTATCTAAACCATGTTTCTGTATTCATAAAGCATTACTTTTCATTTATAACCATTTCTATTACATTTCTGCTTTTTACCATAAAGCTCGTAAAACATCCTGTACATCCAACTCTTCCAAACATTAACAACTTAGCTGAGTAATCGAGAGTTATACATACAGGGTGTTTGTCTATTGTATGTTTGTGTCCAAACGTGCGCAAATACAGCGTGTTTGCCAAACGGCGAGACTCAGTGAGTATTCGGATCACAGACTTTATTTGGTTATCTCAGATTGACGGGTACTTATACTAAATATAAAGAAAAATAAAGAAAGTGGGGCTAGTTAATATTGTTTCAGTTTTGGCAAATGATGACGCTCTTTTGTACGAACTTAATTGGCATCACGAACTCTATAGATTTTAATCATTAGAAAACAAAACAACATCAGTAATTAGAAATTCCATTTTTTATTCCAAGCTAGAAAAGTGTTTTTTTACTTCTAGATAAATACTTTAGTATCTAGCCCAGCAAAAGTGACAGTTGACAAGCTTTAAAATGTATTCCCCTAATTTGAACCCAGAACGAGCAAAGAAGGCGTAGCGTTTATACAGGGTGTTTTTTTATTCGTTTTAAACATTTTGGGGGTTAAATCAGTAAGTCATACTGATCAACTTTCACTATGGGACCAACCCCGAAATCGCGAAAAAAAAATTGACCATCCCATACATTTTGGCTAGTCAGCTGACGATGTTTTGTATGGGAGGGTCAAATTTTTTTTCGCGATTTCGGGGTTGGTCCCATAGTGAAAGTTGGCCAGTATGACTTACTGATTTAACCCCCAAAATGTTTAAGACGAATAAAAAAACACCCTGTATACTAGTATTATAAATACCTAAATACATACATACATAAAATCGGGGTCAATAGAAATGGCCAAAGATGTAAAGAAAACAAAACTAACAAATTTACGATTATAACTCCGTAATCAAGTACTTTTCAAGATCAAAAAAGGCCTTGACAATGATTTATACGCTTGACGGCTTGATACTTTCATATTCATTTTTTACCCGCAACATAACGGAGACTGTATATGTGTTTAGGGTGATAGGTTGTTTGTTTGTGCATTCTAGTCATTTGCCATTTGTCTCTTAAACTACTAGTCCGATTTTTAGATTAAATAAAGATTGATTATACGTTTCATTAGGTAGGTAGGCATTTATTTCATATTGGAAATTGCATTCACAATAAGATCATCAGTATAAAAAAAAATATATAATAATAACACGAATAAAATTAAATAATAGAAAAATTGACAATGTCAAAATGTAAAAAGTAATAATAATAATTAAACAAAGAAACAAGAAAAATAAAATAAAAATATAGCTGGATAGCTAGTCACAATTTCAAAAATAAATCAGAGGAATAAATACACAAACAGTCTAGTTAGTTATCACTATATTATTTTACAGAATTTAGTGATGGCGTCAATAAGAGATCTTTAAGTCGGCAATCAAATTTTCCATCATTTTTCATTTTATAAAAACACGCTTGATGCCATTTTGAGGTTGTGTGTCAAACAGTACTAATTTGTCGACATCTTTTGTCATTTCTACTAACCCCGACCTTACCTTACATTACATTACATTACCTTTCTCTTCTCTCAGACGGTTAAAAAAGAGAAACTCGTTTACATTTCATACAATATGTGCTTTTCGCAAAATGCGGAACCCACTATAAGTACACGGCCTCCTAATGCGAAGCCAAACGGTCGATTAAAGAGGCATTTGTCACTCGGCATGTGCCCGCGATTGTGACGGATCGATTGAAATTGCTACCGAATGCGATATATTTGCGCAATACGTTAAAGACATCCGATTTGTAAATGAATAAGGTAAATTATTGTTATATGAAAATGAAAATCTTTATTCTGTAAGTACGCTCTGTAGGCTTTTTCATATGCCTGAGTCTACCAGCGCCTCCCAAGAGGAGACCACGTTGAGATGACACACAAGAAACTCAACGACGATCTTAAGACTTGTGAAGATCCTGAGTGGTGATATGTAAGATAACTTTCAAACTTTATTATGTAAATTAAATAATGTAAATTTTATATTTATTAAAAAATTTCAAGAAAGAGAAATCATTTATTCGTAACAAATAATTTATTCGTAAAAATTTATTCGTAAACAACAAAGGATAGAGAAATACACACAAAGATAAAGGAGGTCACGAAATGGTACCAACTCATCGTAATGCTGGCTAATGTCAGCGCTGGTCTTCCGTTGGTACCAGGTGAAACTACGGATGGTTACACACAAATAACTTTGGAACAAAAGCAAAAAAAAAATACACAAATTACAAAACGAGAAAAAGAAAATACAGGAATCAAAATTCGCATGCAGCCTTTCATGCCGTCTTGCTTGGCCGTATGGGCAAAAGTCCCTTAGCCTTACAAAATGTAATTAATGACTTATAATTTGACATTATACTGAGTAATCAAATCTAAATTTGAATCTGAATAAACGTTTTTTCTGTCCAGCCTACAGTCACGGGATGTTGGTACCACCCAATAAACTTTAAACATGAAAATTCAAATTTAACCGCTGGCATCAAAAACTATCCACAGAACTGAACTTTCTTCACAGCATCATAAAACTTATCTTTTCTAACATAGGGTT
Organism: Tortrix viridana; assembly: GCA_963241965.1. Classification (NCBI taxonomy): domain Eukaryota; kingdom Metazoa; phylum Arthropoda; class Insecta; order Lepidoptera; family Tortricidae; genus Tortrix; species Tortrix viridana. The sequence goes on from OY725176.1 coordinate 1,136,005, forward strand.
CTATTTATCTTGCACATTATGTCAGTCTAAACGTTCACTTAGGACCCAAGCTAGGTCATTTGTCTTAGAATTAAGGCCGCTAACGGCCGTGGGCGAGCGTAAATTTTTATCTAAATAAATAAATGAAGATGTATTGAACAAAATTTCAAGGGAATTTTGTTCGGTGATGATAAAACGGCTTAAACGATGGCAGTGGCTTTAAAATAGTAAATAGGAAGGTAACGGACTCGCGCACTTAAGGTTCCGTACATATTTGGCAAGTTTTTAGTACTTGCTGTTTTTACAGGGTTTGTTCTATAATCATACCTTTGACAACAAATACAAAAAACGTTGAAAAAAAACATTTCTTGTATAGGGACTTCTCTTATTATTTAACTTTATTATTATTTGCGAAAAAATCCGCTGTTATATCACATATTCTGCAAAAAAAAACAACTGCCTATCTTTTACGGTTCAAAAGATACAGCTGTTTTAAGTTAGGACAGACAGACGAACGGACTGGACATCCTTTGGGTACGGAATCCTAAAAAAGATCATTATATCGAGGGTTGCGAGGTAAAATGTTTTAGAATGTTGAATTTCGAAGGCGTATTAAGAAGCTTCAATTTGGCATGGTTCATTATCTCAACTTATCGGGTTTTACCACGCAACCCTCGATATCACGATCGTTCTCAAATATCAACGCACTTCCATCTGATAATGGCCGTAACGTTGCGAATAGTCGTTTTTAGCGTACAGCGAATGCATTCCGATAGATCCCGGCAGAGAACTCCATTACATGATTGAACTGCGGCTGTAGACGTATTCTGTGAAATCAGAGCGATGCAGCTTTGTTAACGGCTGAGAAGGTTCGCTTATGAAGCTATTCTATATCGAGAAAACCCCTTTACATTACTAAAATCTTTTGTAATGCATCACTTTTTTTTATTAAATTGAGGTATTTAAGGTTGTCGAATATGCATTAATTGTATATGGTAATTTCAATTTTGTAATTTTATTCTTCTTCTTAACAAGTTTAAGGGCCAGTTTCACAATCAACAAGTAAATTCATCTGTCAAATCTAGATAGCCCTCTCCTAGTCTATTTTCAAGTGTAAGAAAGGGAAAGGACTAAATTTATGTGACAGATATGCTTTACTTGACGATTGTGAAACGGACGGTATATCTTCTACGGCAGACGGTTTGCAAGTTTTTACAATAATTAATACGTTATAAGTATATGTGCATTTACAAGTAAAAGCAATAGCCCTGAATGCTCCGACGACGCAATTACCTTAACCTTAATTTGACCACATCGCTCTCCGTTCTCATTAATATCGCATAAATACCAAGAAATATTCCACCTTTTTCACAGAATAAGTCTGCCCGCCCACGCTTTTCATTACTTATAAATATTTGACGGGTATCAATCGGATGTGCTGGGTCGCGGGCTTTATTTATTTAAGAGCTCAACTATGTTCTCGCTAGCGAGACGTCGCAGTGGAACGTGAGCTTTAGGTTGGAATTTATAAACTTAAAACTTTGAGCATTGTTTTGTCTTTATTGTTTACTAGCAAACTGCCCTCTTTGCTCCGAATACTGTTATATACGTAAACCTTCCTCTTGAATTACTTTATCTATTGATGAAAACTGCATTAAAATCGGTTGTGTAGTTTAAGATCTAAGCGTACAGACGGCGTGAGTGAGTTTTATACTATGTAAAGAAAAATTGTTTGAGAAATGGTTTTCTGTGTTCTATGCATAAAAATTATGTTCAAAGGGGTGGAGGGGTTCTAGTGTGGCAATTATTTGCTAGAACGCAAATAACAAAACGATGACGTGGTAAGCCTAGTTGGTAGTGGGCTAGGAAGCTAGGGGTATTGGGTTTGGATCAGTACAGTCCCAAAGAATTTCTCGGATGACTGCGATTTGTTCTTGCTTGGATCTTGGATGTTTTCTTTTCTATGGATTTAAGTATTTATTTATCTTTATAAGTATGTTAATCGTTATTCTTGTACCCATAACACAAGCTTAGAGCTTTTTTTGGGACTTAGTAAATTTGTGTGAGATTGTCCCCTGATTATTTATAACGAATTCAACGGAAACAAAGTCAAAAAAAGTCTACTTACATTACAAGGAAGCTGCCGCCTTACACTTTAAACAAATCAACAGACAAAGACAATAAATTGAATAAAGGTGCCGCGTTACTATTAAACATGGCGGACGGACGTAGGGATATTGATTGTCATTCAATGTAATTCATTTTAACATATTTGGGTGTTAAGGACTCAAAATCAGGCCTATATTGTATGGAAATACAAAAACCGACGCTGAATGTGTTAAATATTTTGTACAACAATATTATTAATAATGACCATTTGACTTTTGTAACAAAATATACCTACAAAGCTACGCAGCTTAACAAAATTATTTCATTTACAAGAATTAAATAATATTACCAACTGAGAAATAAACTTATGAGCTTTTAAAATACTTATCGAAAAAATATTACTTAGGTACAATAATACACCGTTTAAAAAAATGTTTCTAAAAAATCAATCACTCGTTCACTAACAATTATTTTCACCAGCTATTAATTTCTAAAACTAAAGGGTTATAAATTATAGTGTGTTTTAATCTAGTTGCAGCGCCATCTAGCAGCGACGGCGAAAACGAAGATGTTTTAACAATGTTAGCTCTATATTTGTTGTATAATATTATCCAGCGTGGGACCGCGCGTCGGTCTGTCACAGATCAATTGTGCTCGTCTCTTCCAATCATTATCCATTAGCAGCTGGTTATTCGTATTAAATATCATAAACTTGCACCCGGCCATGTACGGTTAAGGCATAGATCAAAGTTCATGAATGTACTATGAGTAATAATTTTTTTTTATTCATTAAAATTTGCTTCTGCTTAAAATTCTACTTCATTAACTTTCTATTGGTCTTTTGCCTTTAGCTGACGCTCTATTTAAGCAGTGTTTTTAAATACCTATACATTTAATTTAAAAAAAATCTAATTAGTAAGCTAAAACTTTGTTTGTGTGCTTGTGTTTTTTTTTTTAGTTCAAATCTTGAAAAATCTTTGTAAACCAATTGAATTGGGCTAAGCTTTGGTATACACATTAAATATAGGATGTCGCATAAGTCGTACGTCACAAACACCGGAGGTAGACTAGCCTAAGACGGACGGAACCAGCCATTATATTTTTTTTTTTTTAATGGGTGGAAATGCGTTATGCATCATCCCCACACCGAACCAGGCTAAGTAAAAGTTGCATAGTTTTCAAGATAAAAGGTAGACTCAAACTTTAAACTGGCATATCTTGAAAACCATGCGCTGGCGCTGGCTGGTGTATCTCCGGTGTCCATGTGACGTACGACTTATGGGACACCCTGTATGTTAACGGGATTATGGTGTCATAGAGATAATTATACAAATACAAAATACAAAATTCTTTATTTCATAATATACACTTTTTCTATAATCTAAGCTGATGGTGCTACCCGGTAAGCAAAAAAAAGCTTGTGTTAGGTGGCGCCGCTCTTCCTTTAGATTAAATATTTTTATATTATGCTAATTATTTTAACCAAGTATAATCAATTTACTGGCAAATAAATTCCAGTTTAGCCTTACTTATTACACGACTAGACTTGCTAAATTAAAAACTGTAAGCACTGTGTTCATGAGACGAAGAGATCAAAACCAAGGAGTGTACACTCTTTCTCTCTCTCTCTCTCTGTGTGTGTGTGTGAGGTAAATCACGAATTAAATTAAATGTACTCCAGTTAGTATATGGATCTTTGAAAACTGCATACGCTTTCATTGCATCCACATTACCATTCTGAATGAACCGATGCACAATCGGCGGACACAAAACGATATATAGGTCACTATGTCGCTGATACGATATATTGGTTGACAAAGCTATTTCTGACAAAAGGCCTTATTAGTAATACCACCACATTCAAAATAGAACTTTATTTTGAGCTTATACGGTGCAACTTGGCTGTTCTAAAACTGCAGTTAGGACTACGTGTCGTGGACGATTGATATCAGCGCTCGATGGGTGTTGTACGGGTTGATTGCGCGTTGAAATGCATTCAAAATATTAACATACCATGTTTGAGGCTTTTGTATAGATAAGCTTTTGTTTTTATTTGTAAAAGGGAATTAACTGGTCGTTGGCCCTTATTAACTCGTAAGTTATTAACAAGTGTATATTCAAAAATAATGTGAGAATGTATAACATTTTAAATTTATGATATGTCGTATTGTGACGTGTCAGGACAGTATTGATGTCATACATTTAATATGAAAGAAAGAAAGAAAGAAAATACATTTATTGCCACATCAGTTCTTCGCATAAATATTATACAGAATAGGAATACAAAAAAAACCTATCTTAAACAACTAACTCAATGTATGTAAGCTATTTTATTATGCAGCAGTTATTTTATTATGTAAGCTAAGTAATCTAGGCGCGGCAAGGGGTCTGGGCGTCAGCATAATGCTGATGGTTTCGCCCACGCAGGAGTGACACCACGCAGCGCTGTTTTTCAGCCGAAACCCGTAGGGACACCACCAGCTGACTGAGCTGGCGGTATATTGTTATGTTCACAATTTGTCTGACGCAGTGTGTTGCGATAATGTATAAAACCGATACTGTTCTGATGCGTCACGGCACAACACATCAGACAAATGTGTAGTCAACCTTATATTTATAAGCCAATCGTTGAATATTAAAACTTGATATCTTGAACACGAAATTATTTCTTCTACAGCATCAGAAATTGACAATCATAGGTTAAAATAAAATATATTACACTTAATACCAATCCAATGGTAAGTACCACGGCACGGATTTTAAAATAAAAATTCGTTTATCCGATTAGTCTTTAGGAGGTAAAATGAATACAAGAATATAGTCGTATTAAATAGGCCAATTCTTAATTCCCGTGGCCGCATTAATGTCGAAATTTCTGTAGGTTTGGAAGCATTTTCAGTTAAATTTTGTAGAAGTCAGGGCACTCTACAAGATAACCGAAAATAGCATCCAAAGCTACAGGAATTTCGACATTAATGCGACCACGGGAATGATGGCGGTTGAAACGCTCGAAGAATTAGCCAATAGCCATATATAAAAAATAACATTGTATCTTGTTGGTTTAACTCTATCTTTATCACAATAATAATCATACCATTAAGCAAATTTCAGCAACACAGACATAGTAAATTATCCATTCCTTTCACATCTCACCTAATTCATGTTCTAGCGCAGTGCACCGCATGCAACTAGGTACACAGCCAGACAGTCTTCTGGGGCTTCGCGAGCAACGTTCACGCGTCGCTGGACTGTTTAGAATTACCTTGCCATGCCATTGTGATGCTTAGCCAGTTATACCGGATTTTGCCCGCTGTTCTGCTAGCGTTAGAACTATTAGTTTATTGCTGATTAGGTGTCCCCTTGTTTCGCAGACACTCGTTCCATCGAATGTGTCGTTTCACCGAATTTCTGCTTCTGCTGAAACCTTCATGGGTTACGTAGATTACGTTAGACCTGTGACCACCAAATATGAAATGAGTGTCGGTGATTCAAGGGTAAACTGATTAGATAATGTACAGTTTGAGTGGTTAGCCTAATTGTTAGAGATCTTACAAAGCTCACAACTATAAGCCCGAAATGGTCGCACTTATCACACGAATATTTGGCGCAGCCAGGGGCCCCAGCTAAAATGAATTATGAAACGATTTTCAAAATCAAAGAAAATAGGATTGACGTAAATCACGTAAGACGTAAGTGATCAGTCGCATCAGCCGCTTATGTCAAATCCATACATCTTGTCGATTTTCAAAATTGTTAAGTTAGTATAATACATTTTGGCTAGGCCCCAGTACATACTTAATGCAAATGCAAAGTCGAAGTAACAATAAATAATATCACATGATTATCATCAGAAAAATATTACTTGAATTGACCTAGTTCCAGACTCCAGACTTGTATAGTTTCAAATCACGGAGGCGCTCCGCCACCCAAATTGGCATTACGTCAACGTATGTCAAATTAAGAAGACACTATACGACAAACAAATAAATAAATAACAACCGTCAAACTTCCACAAACTCATAAAAAATATCACGCTCATAAAACAAATCGCACCTTTAGAATGAAAGTGACCTAAATTTCAAAATCTTTAGATTTTGAATTCGGTCTCTATAATAATAATTTTATGACTCGAATTAGAAAAGTTAACATTTTGTATTAGGTCATTTTCATTCTAAAGGTGCGAAATATTTGCCGCAAATATCGCAGCTTAGTAGGCAGGGTTACTACCAACTAGATTAACTGCATCGTCAAGGACTAGTACTTGATGAACTTAAAAATTGGCATCTTTAAAGACAGATTACACGTTTTATCAATTAAAGTATCGTATACTTCTAAAGGTGCTCACAGCGGGCCTATGCTGCCGTCCTAAGCTAAATGGCGATATCTCAAATTCATTAGCAAATTCAGATTCAGTCCTCTCCTGTTACTAATGAGGTAGCAATTGCTACAGCAGTTTTGACTGAGATATCGCGTTTTAGCTTGCAGGGCAGTATGGTCGTGATCATCCGTCACTTTCTGACCAGTATGTAAGAACGATAGTGACGGGTGCTTTATCCACCTTTATCCACCACGATAAAGGCGACCATAATACGAGAGCAGGACAAATTAACTCATTTAAATCTAAGTAAAACTTAAAAAAAACCTTTCCATACAGTAGCATAACCTCTCCAATGTTGTATTTATGCAATATTGCATACATTATTGAATAGTAGACCGGCTGCATAGCTATTAATCGGCGAGCGATATGGCGTCATCCATCACGATATTACGATGGCTCCCGGGCGAGTCTGCGAGCAAATATTTGTCGACGGCTCGTTGCTTGGGCACTGGTTGCGTTGTCACACGACACGGCAATACTAAATTACAACTAGAGAGGCTAGCACAAGTTACCCGCGAATTGTTTGTCACTCGTCACTCAAGCACAAGTCACCGTTCGTAGTTAGACTCGTTCGTCGCTCGGTAAATTATTTATTTATTAGGTTCACCAACAATTGTTTACATTGTAATTACAATAGTAGCTTGCATTAAAAGTTATTTAAGTGCAACAATCACTTAAAGGTAAACACCACATGCATTATATAAGAGAAGTAGTGAAGTAGACAACAAGCAATAACTTAAAAATCTAATTGCTTAAGAAAGCTTATGCTAAGTTGACAGACACTTTCAAACACTTTTTGCAAATTTAATACTTACCTCTCTTCCTATTCTGTAATGCTGGGGCCACACTAACGGAAAACGCCGACAATAATCAACGTCTATCGCGATTTTTAACGGCGTTTCCCGTTAGTGTGGCCCCAGCGTAACGAAATAGACGCACGGAGCGACACCATTGTACGGCTAGCACAACTTGTATTTTGTCGTTAGCAACGCTCAGTGCGTCTCTTTCGTTACAGACTAGCTAGAGAAGGATTAACGAGCGACGAACGAGTCTAACTACGAACGGTAACTTGTGTTGGCCTTGATAAGTGATTCTCTTAAACAATTCAATTTTCCATTCATTATCGAGTTATTATCCGGTGAATCTAAGTTTTCCCGTCAGAGCATGATTAACATTTTAGTATAAGTAGTTAGCCGGGTTTCTCGGTTGCTCGGCCAAGTAAGCGTGTCTGCGTGCGTGCGGATCAGCATTATTTTGCCGTATAACGAAACGAATGAATTTAAAAATGAGTTGTTTTAGAGAATAATTCAGCAATGAGCGTGACGGAGATACAGCGCTGTCCCTTTCATTGAAAGGAATTTAGGAGGTATTAAAGCTTCATTTTACGGTTACAGTAATGTTGTTATCTTGCACGTTTGACAACCAAATTGGTTACAAAATGTCACTTGATCAGTGCAATTGTGAGATTTATGCGGAGGTATGGATCTTTAACCTTGACATCATTGTGATGAAGCGAGCGGCATATAAGTTAAATAAATATACACAGAGAAGTAAAGACAAATTGTATTTTCTAGCTACCAAGTAGTTCACAACTCATAACCGTGTTCAATGTTTCGAACATATTTTTTTCATAATTAGTTATTCCATAAAGAGCACACAGGAATTTTACATCGGCATTTCCTGTCGACCGTTTTCAACGTAGCGAAACTTTATGCCGTGTTCAATGGAAACGCGCACCTTACCTCCGCTGACATACAAATTTCGGGATCCCCTTTCTTAAATAATGTTTTATTACTTTCATGTATTAGTCTCCACCATGCTTTTAAACGCGTCGTCTTACGAAATATTAATAGGTTTTTTCTGGGTTACTTTCAAACAATCTCCCTTTTACAAATATTACATTTTTAATCATAAGGTACCTACTACACAAAAATTACAAAATAATCAAACGTGTAAACATGAGTTTTCATTTTGATTGTAAAAAGAAAATGATAAATATAGATGGACTGCATACGTTAAGTTACCGAGCTCTTAGTTTAGTTAGTTCACGGGACTCACAATAGATGGCGTTACTAGTAGCATTAGGTATAACGAATTTTTAGGTTTGAATATTAATAGTGTTTTTTTAATAACGTGACTTTTATATTTTGTTATTGTGTTATTCATAATAATATCGTTTTATTAAAAAAAAATTTTGGTAAAACTGACGTGTGTTTTTTTTTAATCTAAGCTTTGTAACACGCTTTTAAGTGAATTTTGTAGAAATAGGCTGAACCTTTAAGGTCAGGGGTGCTTTTAACACACTTTGCACTTAATTTAGGCACTTAAAAGTCTTCCTCTTATTTACTTAAGCCCAGAACACTTGGGAACGTCCTGAATAAACAAAAATCCATTTGGGGTATAAGCCGAATTAGAAAAGCGCAGTAATGGTTTTGAATTGACTTTTTTCTAATATAGCAACGAGAATTGAATTTGATTTATTTATTTCGCATAATTAATAGTTTTATTTTATAGAAACGCAACTTATAGGTACTAAGATTTCCTTATTTATGCACGTAAAAGACAAGTTTTTAAAACCTGAGTGGAATTTTAAAAGTAAACATTTTGCTGAGTAGATTTCGGAAATTTTTGGGCGGTTTTTGCATAAGTAATTGCATTCCTTCAAATGAAACCATTTTCCATAGGAAAAATATAAAAATATTTGGTCCATTTCACTTTTTTGGTGCAATTTACATAAAAATGAACTTGAACCGTTTTTTTAAATATAAGCTAATCATCGGCACGAGCAAAAACCCAGTGTCAAATTAACATACAAAATTACCCCTTCAAAAACACCCGTCTGTTAGAAACCCCCATTAAATTGCAACCGAATACTCGTTTAAAAAAAAGTAGCTCCATTTTGTAATTTTTGGGGATATGTGACTTTTGTTAGACGTATCGCTCTGGCTTGTGGGGTGGCGTCCCCAAAAACTATTATTTCGCAAACTGGACATAGGCGTTTTTAGTTTTAGTGATGTTTATGTAAAGCATCGACAATTTTTTTTACTTTTTTTTGCTTTTATTTTATTTTTGTGAGTGGAAGGAATTATGTACCTATCACACAACACAGTACGCCATTCATTGCTTATTAACATATTTTGTTTTATGAAAACAGGTAAGATATTATGTTCTTACGTTTCGTGTTTCGAACGTTAGTACAAAGTTTAAAATACTTTGTATCATATCTTATTATTTTGCATTTACTCACTAAATTAATTACTCAACATAATATTATAATTAGTAAAAAATGCAATACCTTTGTAAAATGTTCTTTTTAAGTTAAGTCAATAAGTGTCTATTGGAACCAACTACTAACAACTACATCACAATGACACCACAAAACAATTTGTTAGACACTTCTAACGATTCGATTTGTAACGTCAGTGTGAGACCGTTCCACGGTGGTTCAGGGTTCTATTTTGCGTACACAGTACGTGTGGTACGGTACACTGAATTCCTCAATTGCCCAGAAAATCGATATCCATATCGATAGTCCCATCGACACCAAAATATCGATAGCCCCATCTGCACCACAACCACACGCTAGGGATGAGCCAAATTGATTTTAACACAATAACGAACGACGCTGAATAGCGACCCCTATTTGTAGCCGCGATGACACGCCAGCCGATCCATCATCCTCGCCTTTATGTCGCCGCTTTCCAGCCTTAAGTCGGCTAATAATTCGGTATGTGACGTGTTAGTTAGGTGTATTTTGCGAGTAATATAGTTTTCGATGCTTCTGATATATCATTATGGTTCTTATGCCAAAAATATTATGTAAATAAAATTTTGACTTAAGAACTATATATCTTCCATTGTGTTGGTTTGTATTAAACCTTTAACTCCTAAAAATAATCGTTGAACATTTGGAATAAGTGGCCAAGTTTGCGTTTTGCCGTTAGTAGTGACTATTATATCTTACGTGTCTTTTTGAAAACCAAGTTCAAGATAAAGGTTGTTTTAAAGATAATTACTCCTAAAGAAATCTTTGAATGTCTGCTTGTTTTTAATGATTTTATGATATGATCATATTCGGCACATGTAATTAGTCTGATATGATATCTCTCAAAATTACGTGTTAGTTTTACCACACGCACTAACTTCACCACTGGTTGAACTCAAGTAATTTATTGCTCAACAATCAAATTAAAAAAGTCACATTCTCACATCTTAATTCCAAATGTTCCACTCCTGTCACCGTCAAATTTCAAATTTTGAACTTACATTACTTTTATGTCGCTCCTTTGTACCATGTCTGCTAAATTACAATAATTTGGCGTTCACAATGAAATGTAACTATTTATGTACCGACCCTAGCCGGGTCCAAGGTTCTAACAATGGGACCCCCTTCATTCGAGGCCTATTATGCAAGGACCCCTTATTTATAATGTTACAATTTTAATGATTTCTCAGAGCTTTGTACGTAATCATTGTTTGTTATATCGGATCGTGTGTCGATTGTTATCAATTAATCATTGAGCTGGAATCGCTAGTTGTTGAAAACGCGTCGCAAAAGAACTGCATCTTGATATACAGATGCTTATTGACTAGTACTAATTCGGTGGGTCTACAGCGATCCTGTTTCCACCTTCCGATTTCATCATCAGATCAGCTCTAGGACACCATAATACTAAATGGCCGTTATTGGATTAAACATTCTTAAGGCTCAACTTCCGTGCTGAACTGCTGACTTTCATACAAAAGCAATTGGACTCACACTGATAAAATACGCGTTATATTCAATGCTTCACTGAATGACAAACCAATCCTATGGTACTTTTATTTTAGGATCGCATTAGGGCCATTTATGGGAAAAAGATAAATCTAGTTTTAGGTTTATAACGAGATTAAAGACAAACAGTTCTTGTCCTCAATCACTAAATAAGACCAGTAATTATCATTTTTCCCCACGCCAGTCTTAGAAATAGTATTTATAGATTACTATGAAGGTATGAAAACTTTTTTAAACATTTCATCTCCACGTTCCTGACGCTCCCTCAATGCGAAAAGGTCGATCCGGAGTTTATAAGGGTTGCGGTGGCTTCCACTGATTAAATTCGGGATTATCCCATGCCCCATAGTACGTGATGCTATAAGATTATTGTCACCCCATTAATCCTCCATATGTTTAATTAGATCACCAATTTATGGACACCGTTTATTTGCATAGTCGAAATCGATTGATGAAATTAACATTTCCAATAGTTTAGGGTTTTAATTGTCACGAGTCTAAGAAGCTAAGGTGATGAGGGTAAACTAAGTCCTAATAATATTTTACTGAACATTAAATGGCAGATTTTGAAGAAAAGATTAAGAACTTAAATAATTATTAATATTCAAAGCCTTTAGAGATAATATTTATGTTGTTTTATGGGTTTTTATCTCATCTTCCAAATGATTATTCTGCATAGTGGAACCCGACGCTTCTGACCAAAAGATAAGGTTTGAGATAAACTTGACGCCTTCGATCAAGAATGGTGGTAAGCCCAAGACAGGTAAGAATGAAAGAGCAGGAGAGGAGACGCCTTTTCCAGCAATAAAATGAAATTAAATCGTTTTAATATAGGTATAAGTAGTAAAAAGATAAGAGTTTTGTGGACTAATTACTCTGATCAATAATTTATAAGAAGAATTAGATTGCGAGTAGTAAATCTTTTAGGACTATAACTACTTTTTTTGCTTAACTGTTATTTTATAATTGTAACGTATTATGATAAATGTGCAGAGTTTTATCAACTCTTGTAAGTTATATTTTTGTATTGAACTCCGCTGAATTTTGATATATTTTATCAGTTTAATTACTGCAGCTACCAGTCAATAATCATGTAATTGAACTAATTATATATTATCAAGTGACTAAGATAATTAGTCATTTGGTAATTAGCTCGTCAGGATTCTAGTTAAGTGATACTAATTAGGTATGACGTGAAATTCGGGAGCTACCTATTTGAAATCAGTTCTTGTAAAATTGTATTTATGTTAAAAACAATTCTAATATTTGGTGTCTAATAACTATTACTTATCTACCTAAACCTTACCTACTAATTAAAAAAAAAACTCCTGCAATCCAAAATAGGAACACCACGTATTTTTTCCCTTTTATATATATGTCAAACAAAAATATTTTAATTGAGATCACGGATAAAAAGATATGCTAGTTTCTTTTTAAGTATTAAGAAAACCTCAATAACAAATAATTGACATGATAAGACCACAATAATAAAATTTAAATAGTGAAACAAAATTCTAAATTCAAAAACGGTCCTCGCACGTTACCATTAAGAAACGAAACAAACAAATGCAAATGGCATTAAGATATGCGCAGAATTCCACAAATTTTGACACGAACTTCTCCCAGCAACAGCCAAAACTAAACTTAAACTCTTAAATGATAAAGCGGAAAACGTTTTAGCAGAAGGAGAAACAGATGAAATCTTCAAAGTAGCTGCGGTTTTAATACAATCTGAATGTTATATAGTTGTAACCACGTTCATACGTGAGACGTTTGTGGATGAAGCAGTTGACTCTAATGTTAATTTTGCTTTCTTAACTGTGCCAGTGAAGTTAGGGGAATGATAGAATTAAGGAAAGGCGATGGCACGTTAAATTGTAGTTCGTGTTTGGAAATTTGTAGGATTTGTGCAGATGGGAGTTTGACTATGCTGTGGGATCATTGTGATATCTTTTTGTCTGAATTTAATGTGCCTCAATGATTAAATTTGTTGCTAAGCGCTATGAAAAATTTTAAGATTGAATTGAATAAATAATAATTAAAATATTACAATACTAATATGGGAGGGCAATTAGAGGTAAATTTTAATAACATCCCTTAACAGGAAGAAGTAACCAAAAAAAAGCAGACCCTCCAGAAGAAGAACACTCCAATTGGCAAGTAAAAAAAATGCTAAAAATAGAGAGCATTAAAATACTAAAAATAAAGATAGACAAACTAGGCTCGAGTAACTATTCAGCGACCCGTTCCAAGACTCTTGACACAGTTCGCCATATTGTTGTAGTCGAAGCACCGACAATAAAAACAGAAAGGCTCTTCGGTTTATTTGTGATAATGAACTCTTGCGAGGGACCGGAGTGGTACATAGAGATAGTGTTGCGGGAAGGGGTGATATTTCCTAAATTCATGCTTTAGCTTGGGATAAAAGTAGTTTCAAATTAGGTACAATAAGTATTCTTTAAGATACGGGATTGGCAAACAAGGACACACTCAGGTTAATACGGTTCTGTGATCTGATAGATATTTACATTCTCAGAATCGTGGTGGTATTGTAGAAGGTAACAAATGGTTTCAAATGATTTGTTTTTAGTCAGTTATATTTAGATATTAACAATTCAAAGAGCACAAATATATTATAGGTCGATCTTTTCAAATCGTGAAATTTGATGTATTAATTCTATTTCGTTAAGTATTATATATAAAAATAATCTTCATGTAGCAAATATTACAAAGGTTGTAAACGATGACTCATTAGGTACGAGTACAAATGTTGCAGTCAATCAATTCCAATCCAACATAGAATGGCATGTTTTCAAAATCCATCATCTCAAAAATCTCAAACCCTTCCAGCGTCCCTATTAGAATCGGTACAGTGCGGCGCAGCAGTTTGATACAATTTATGTGGCGCGATGTCGGGGCTAATTGGTCGTGAGGACGTCTGATGCACTAACACTGCCTTTTGATGCCCAACTGTGGGCCTGGGCGGCTTTATTTTTATTTGTATGTTGATTTGATTGCTTGACAGTAGCTTGTGTAGGTGTTTGTTTGTAGAGCGCGGTTTCTGTAATTTCCCTAAGTTTGAAGGTATGGCTTGGTGATCTTTTGAAAGGAGTTGAAAATTGATGTTTTAAAGTTAATACGACGAAGATGTTACTGATAATCTTACTAACTGATGTTACTGATGAAACTGTTATATGCTCATATTGATTTTTCGCCACTTATGTATTATACTCGTACTATTTTAAATATATTATATCTAAAATTCTAACCAGAAATAGTTCAAGCAATATTTTAGAAAAAAAATTGGACGTGACCTAAAATAATGTATATCAAAAATGTCGTTTCTATTTTGACGATGGGATTAATGTGGGCAAGGGTTAAAAGTGGCGAGAATGTCGAAACTATGTCAAAAGTCCTTGCTTTGTGGATGTCAGTTGATGTCTCTCGCCCACTTGATTTTGTGGCATAACATCGCGGTTTTTGATAGTTCCGGGTACAAATAGAGTTAAAGCAAAAGTATAGTTAACAAGTAAACAAACATATAAACAGATTTCCGTGTTAAGCGTTAGGTCAATTTGTGTGAGATTTTCCTGTAAGTAGGTAACCAAGATTAGCCATTAAAGATTTGTTTCTATCTCTTTCTAGCAAAGAATTTAACATGTAGTTTATATGGCCATAGTGCACGCTGACGTAACAGTTCATGTCGGATCTCTTTGTCTGATTAGTAGTTTTTAAATGCTTATATAATCCGTATTTTTTGGTTGAATTAAATTTTAATTTCATTTTTTGCCATCTCCTTAACGGTATTTTCATATTTTGTTAAGAAATGCGATAAAAAAATTCGTGCATCTTCCTTATTAATGTAAGCACCGCGGTTAATCCTAAGAAATAAAATAATAATATTTATTAGTGGGACTACGATCAAATACAAAATTAACTTCATCCAAAATTGGTTAAACATAATGTATTCTTTGTTTCACCGTATGTCGGGCCACACGTAGCGGTATTAAAAAGAAAAGGACATGAACGAAGAGGAATGTAGAGTGGCGCTCGATTTATGCGTTCCGGCACGCTTGTTAATTACTACGCGCGGGCGCCATTCATGGGCGACAGGGATTTGCGATTTTACGGTAAAAAATATATATTAGCCTGTTTTGTGTCACACTCCTGGGGAGAGGCCCCTCTGCTCGTCCCTGTCCAGAGCGTGCTCCTGCTAATCTCTCGCAAAAGCGTCTTGGTTATCCTGCCATCTACATTTGGGTGTGCGGGATGTGCCTCTGCTTCGATATCCATCGCGTGGATGCCAATCGGTGGTACTTTTGGCCCACCTCCCAACTTGCATGTTGCAGACCATGTTCAGCTCAGTCACACTTTAAATTTAAATAAAATTTAAAAATTTAGCAAGGTTGAAGGCGTTCTGGTGGACGTTACTTACGAGTACCTTGCTTGCGTATTTAATTTCTGACCAAAGTTAGTTTCTGTTTGTCTTATCTCTTTGGGCCTCTTTCCACAATCTGTTAAGCCATCTTGATTCGGTATCGTAATCATATTGTTGCCGTTTTAATGGCTCTTATTCACTTAACAGTAAGAGTTGCCATAACGTCAACAGAGTAATAACAATACCGAAGTAAGCGCTTAACCAAAATAAAATAAAAGTACTGGTAGATAATGGTTTTGGTAATGATATTACAATACAATACAAAACAAAACAATACAAAAACACTTTATTGCTCTTTATTGATTAGCATTTAATTGTGTATACTAAAATTAATGATAAAAATAATAGTTGCATACTACACTTTGGATCAAGACGCAGCATTTTGTTTTGAAATCCACAGCCGAAGTTCACGATTTTATTTTTAATTTTGGTTTTTTATTTCTTAACAATAAACTGATGACACTACAATCGTCCACGCACAGCCCGCCTTACGAATAAGTCAAACGGTTTTTGTTAGCGTTTTAACGAAATTTATTGTTTTTCTTTTTGCCACGGATTCCGTTTTCCTTCCTCCCCGCAGTCTGTTATGTTCGACTAATGTTTCTTTTGTTACAGGTATGTAACTATTCGGGCATTACGCTTTGTTTCAATATTGTTATTGGTAAGTTGCATTTAAATTGAGAAACTTACAAAAGTGTTAGCAACGTCACATATTATCGTTTTTCGTGTCGTCTACGCAAGTCGACTCGCCTATTGCGGCCGTTTATATTTTATACCCCAAACAAAATGGCACCCTCAGCTTAGTTTTAAACCATGTCTCGGAGTTGATTGATCGAAGCATTTGCTATAATTTATAGTTCGCGAGCAGCGGGACAAATTATGAATAATGCTGCTATGTATTGGAGTTTTAGTCAAATTGATGGATGAGGACTGTGATCGTTCGGCGGTACGGAAGAATAGTAATGTTTTAAATCTGGTATATTAATGAGAGTATACCATAAACAAAAAAAATCTGGCGATTAGTATGACGCCCATCTTGTAATTTTTACATAGTCTATGAATGTCGCGAATCTTTCCAGTAGCGCTCAAGTGGAACGTTCAATATTTAATCACACACATAATTATGTATGTATATAGATAAACTGTTAAACGCATAACCATTATTTGGCTTCGCGCAGGCAGAAAAAACGGCTACTAAGGTTTATTTAACCCAATAATCTTCGAACTACCTACAGAATCCCAATTCTAGTAATCGTTTAATAAAAATCAAAATCTGTGACGCAGTAGCACTGATTTGATCTCATATAATGATATCAACTAGTAAAGAACACGTTATTTTACAATATAATAATAATATAATTTACAATATAATAATACAATTTAATAATAACAAGTCGTATAAGACGCCTCTAATTAGTTTTATATCAGCTTAATAAGTTAATTAATAAAAAAAAAATACTGACTATTTGAGTTTCTTGCGGCGCTTCTTCTCAGTAGTAATCTCCTCTTGACGACGTACCTATAAAATAGCACGTATAGCCTAGTTAATGAATAGTCTTCTTTTTTTTACTATAGTTTTAATACATCGTAAATCTCTAGTGTTTCCCAGTTAGAAAAAGTTAGAAAATAACACTATAGATCTATAAAAAAGCTATCTTTACGCACATAAATCGTGCTCCAATATTCGGCCCAGTTAGCCGTGAATCAAAATGACGTGACGCGTACCGTCACACACGTCATTGTGACGTCACACGCCGGACATGTCGCAACATGGTTGGACATGGCACGACGTGTTCGAGCTGTTTGATTATGTTTGTGCTAGCGCAATAAAGTTAAGACAGAACTGTGGTAGATCTGTGAGACATATTTATCAAGAGAGAACTGACACCGGGAATAATTTATTTGTTTATAACGATAATTATTGTTTTCCATCTTTTTAGGGTTCCGTAACCAAAATGGCAAAAACGGAACCCTTATAGTTTCGTCATGTCCGTCCGTCCGTCCGTCCGTCCGTGTGTCACAGGCATTTTACTCAAAATTAGAAGATGTATATTAATGAAAATTGGAGTATGGATGTCTTGTACAAGCCGCTATTTAATTTGGTAGTTAAATAACAAAAATAAATATTTCTACGGGGAGCACTCCATAACTGTAACAGAAGCTGATTTTTTTTTTCAGCAAGCATCAACGTTGTGGCACATATTTCGACCGGCATTTTAGAAACACTTTAAGGTTATTAAGCATTTTTTTTTATAAAGTAAATATTTTCGGAAATAATCACTCCGAAAGTTGCATAAATTGTTTTTTATAAAGGACACAGTTTATGCAACTTTCAACTTCCAAATAATTTCTCTTTTAAACTGTATGCCTGAAAAATATGAAAAAAAAAATACCTTGGTAAGTAACGCTTAATAAATACTTTCAACCAAAATTATTTTCAACATGATCGGATATACCGTTTTTGAGTAATTGACGAAAAACTGCGCTTCTTAACAAAAGAACGCTCTTTTGCTCTTTATTTGTATTTGTAGTAATAATGGTGACAGAACGCTACAATGAACATGGCTTGACATACTCTTGCCCGGTTTTTTATATTTCTTTATTTTATAAGTGAAACGTTAGAATAAGAATGATAAGAGAATAATAAATATTTATTGCCACACACCAGAAAAAGTACAAAACAAAAGAAAAAAATATATAGAAACCGTGTGACAATAGGCACAGACAGCACGAGCCGCGAGCGCGGGCGAGTGCTTGAGATTCGCAGCGCTGGTTTTCAGTCTGCCCCATTCCATACTCAGTAACGAGATTTAACGCAAGTAGATCAGACTCTTACCTATGTGATTATATCTAAGTGATTTTAATACAATTATACAGAGTTAGACTAATCTTGAATTGACCTTGTAGCGTGTAATGTTAAGCGGATTTAAGACCTCGTGCAGACAGTCTTAGGATACCCCTTAGATTTGCCTTCTCTATTTCATTAAAATATGTGACGTTTTCAATATAAAAGGACCTTATGGTGGCAGGCGGTTACGCCGTTTTTAGAACTGTTACCATAGTATTCGTATAGTTACAAGAATATGAAGAGCGTAACTGCCTTCCTCCATGAGGTCCCTTTATATTGAGAACGTCACATATATTAATTTTCACAATACAATACGGCACAATAAATTTTGTAGCACTTCTGTAAACCATGTAGCTATCATGTCAAATTCTCACGCTACCGCGTTAGCTATAATGCCCGCACGTTACTTTGTAAACATAAAAGATTTCCCGACTCACAATATTCCTTTCAGGGATCCCGGTGGCGTATTTTCCCAAAATCCCGTTTAAAGGGAAAAACCTTAACACGGGGCTTGGTAAAGGGTTACCATCATTTATTATCCCGTTGACAGGACGAGCATTCGCTTGTTTTCTATCTAGCTGGCCCGTCAAGGCTTTAAAATATTAAACAACCAAATTGGTGCTCAGAAAACTGGATGGTAAAGTTCGTAGTGACTTGGCAGGCTTCGTGTTTTTAAAGGAACTAATTAGTGGATGTTCTTGGCAAATTGCGTAGTGTTGAGGACTTTGGAAAGCGGGATTGGAGAAAGGTTGAAGATTACGTAAGAATTGAAGTTACTGTCATCTAGTTTGTCTTAAAACTTTTGTTTTAAAATGTAAAGATCTGTGATGAAGCAACTAAGTTGCTACAAGTTTGTCATGAAGAAGGTACGAGCAGGTAGTGTGAATCAGATCCAAACAACACTTTGAACGAGGGTCTCTACCGTTTCGCCATAATATGTTTGGTCAAATGTATCATTTCTTGAATTTTTATTTGCCAATAAGGTATTTCCCGCCGCAATAATTAGCATTAGCATGGCGCTCACAACTCTAACCTAACCTAACCGATCTAAATAGTTTTTTTGGTATCCTGAAAATAAATCAAAAATAATACAAATAGGTTTTTTGGAAATGATACATTTGACTCAACATATTTTGGCGAAACAAGAGGCTCCCTTTGAACGAGTGTCTAAAATATTATGTGAAACGCGGCCGATGCCTTAATCTTTAGGCATATTATTATAAATTCGTTTGCATTTTACTTTGTTATTTTTCTGTAGGCACTATTTCTTTCTTTCTTTTATTTTAAATACAAGACCACACAATTACTAACGTTAGGTACGTATTATTTTTACATATTATGTTTTACTGTGCTGTTAGCACCAATAAGGCAACGAATACTAACTACCTACTAAAACTGAATTTGATCAATTTATATTGAGGCAAGTTTTAAAATAAAACTGGGTAGCATAGTTGTCACAAAACATCACGATTAAGTAGGTTGTAAGAATTACCAAAGAACTGTCTAGAAATACTACTCTGCCAAACATTACTACCTAAAAGTATTTCCACAAAAAAAGGAATGCCTAATCAATTTCCAAAAGCAGTTACAAGGTTGGTACGAATGCTTCGCTAATAAGGGAAGAGCAATCCATCAGTGCCGAGGTTCTTTCGGGTCTAAAAACAGTTCGAAAACGACGTGTTTCGTTTACGAATGAACATGTTGCGTCTGGAAATATTCGTTTTCGTTGGTCATAATTTTTTTTTAGCTCTGAATTCAATGATTGTTTTTTTTTTATATTTTCTTATTACACACAAAGACACAAAGCTTAAATAAAATAGTTTTTTGCTTGTTTCATATTAAATTATTTGCGTAAATAATACAAGTTCAGCTGAGGAAACTTGCCTTACAAATTCAGTAGTAAGTTACCTAAACTCCAATAAGCGAAGAACATTGTACATTCCTGCAGTATTAGAGAACTTCCATGTACGATAATTTGGCACCCATTCAGATTTGAATTATTTTATCGGCGATACTGACAATCCTGTCTTCACTTGTATGAAACTTGGCCACTTTTTAACATTCATGATTTTGGTAAAATATACTTACATTTCAATTTACCTTTATATTTTCTAATTTATATTTTGGGTGTGCCATCATTAATTTTTACCCGACTGCCCGAAGGAGGGTCATGTTTTTCGAGCGTATGTATGTATGTCTATTTCTTTGGCACGCTCTGCAGCCTAAACTGCTTGACGGATTTTAACATATGAAATGTCATTCGATTCGTCTTAATTGTTGGAGTGATATATGGCACCCGCGAAAAAAAATGGAAAATAAAAAAAAGATATTTGAATTATAATTCCAAATATATATACATTATAATACTTTGATGTTACCATTTTCATAAAATTTAAAACATTATAAAATAAAAATAAATTAATAAAAAAATCAAAAAACATGACTGCTTTAAAAAATATCAACTGAAAAGCTTAAAACAAGCCAGAAAAGTCAGAAAAGCCAAACCATGTAAAGCAGTCGGGTTTTTTTAATTTTGTACATGATTGTAAATATTTTTTTTTATTTTATGGCGCACTAAGTTGTGGTCACACCGTAAGCCTAACGCGAGCACGGCCTTACTGACTTTGAATTATCTAGAAAAATGGAAAATCCCCCAGATTCAATCCAGAAATTGAAAGCTAATACTCTTCATGATTGAGGAAGCGTTTATCTTGTGCCTCTCTTTGCTGAAGAATTTAATGATATTGAGAAATATCTTCCCTCTTGAAAAATTCCATGTTTTACAGCTTGAATTGCAATTTGAACATGTTTCTGTAATAAAATTGTTATCTAATACTATTAAACAAGAAAAAATTGTATATTATATAATAATTTATGTAATATATGTATATTTATACTCACGTTCTCAAAAACGGCTCTAACGATTTCGGCGAAAATTCCATCTAGCTACTGCCCGAGACACGATTTTTGTGTAAAAAAACTCAATATCAGGCTATTTTTTTATGTGGTCTTTGCACGTAATTTTAAGAGACTATATTTATCCACCAAAATATCATACCGGAAGGTACCGAAAAAAAAAATCGCCCAAAAATCGGTGAATTTTTCAGCAAATATCCTATCACCATTTTTGTGGTGAAAACGTACTTCTCCACACAAACTTTAATGACAGCAACCAAAATCTAAAAATATATGTAACAGGAAATAAATGTTTTTGAATGAAAGTGATTGTTTCACTCTTCGTGTAATATATATTTTGTTGAATCTTCATAGGGAGAAATCGGATGGCTCTATAGTTCTCATATCTAGGAAAATTCGTTTACCCCGCATTATCACGCAAAAAGATTTCCCGCGCAATGTGGTTCGTATTTTCGGGGCGACTGCCGCCGTTTGAATAGACTGATGGTTAGAGCATTGGCGTACAACGCAAAGACGTTTTTTGTACCTATAGAAAATCGATGAAAATTCGACGACGCTCAGTCTCACGCTGGTACTTATAATAGGTACTATATGTATTTTACTCATGAATTTAACCTTACGGGAATCAGTTACTGGAACCACTAGGGAATTTTACAATTTCCCAATTTCCTGTATAATTATAATAATACCTTTGTGTAAATATATCTATGCGTAATTTCCGCCGAAACTGTTAAGCTTTTTGATGGTTATTGAGTATTTAACGACGCGGTTAGCCTAGTTGGTAGCGGTCCTGGGTTCGAATCCCGGTATGGGCAAATATTTGTATGATGAGCGCGAGTATTTGTTCCTGAGTCTTGGATGTTTTCTATATATTTAAGTATGTACTACTTCTCTATTATAAGTACGTATATCGTTGCCCGGTACCCATAGTACAAGCCTAGAGCTTAGTTTGGGACTAGGTCAATTTGTGAGATTGTCCCTGATTTATTTATTAATGTATATTTTAATATTTTTAGTACACTACCTTCTGCCCGTGACTCCGTCCGCATAGTAACTGTCACTTCACACTTCTCGCACTATCACATGAGATCACATTACACTATCGCAACACTCCATTACATTATGTTTGAGAGCGTGTGTTTGTTCTCTTCGCGATGAAATTACTGAACGAATTTGAATGCAATTTGGATAGCGTACCCTGGAATAACTCATAGGCTACACTAAGAAAAAGGATTAATTAAAATTTTGTTAAATGAAACCCAACTTCGTCTACGTGTAGCTTAAAAAAAGGGAATGCATTACTAAGGCAATACCTAACCAAATCACTAGAGTTAAATAACATTAACTGTTTTATTCCTTACACACAAACTGTTTGTTAAATCAACAAAACTTTAATAACGCCTTATCAAATTATGGTTATTTCTTA
Organism: Tortrix viridana; assembly: GCA_963241965.1. Classification (NCBI taxonomy): domain Eukaryota; kingdom Metazoa; phylum Arthropoda; class Insecta; order Lepidoptera; family Tortricidae; genus Tortrix; species Tortrix viridana. The sequence goes on from OY725176.1 coordinate 1,158,873, forward strand.
ATTAACCGAAATAGTTTGGTTAAATATTTTTCTCAGTGTACCTTTTATCCCGAAAAAAAAAATGGTTTCCGTGAGATGGCTAAATTACTAATTCTTCGCGGAGAAAGTCACGGGCAGAAGCTTGTAACTCAATAAAACTTAAATTGTGACGTTCTCAATATACAGGGACCTTATGGAGGCAGGCGGTTACGCCGTTTTTAGAACTGTTACCATAGTATTTGTATAGTTACAAGAACAAGAAGAGCGTAACTGCCTTCCTCCATAAGGTCCCTTTATACTGAGAACGTCACAATTATTTAAAAACTTGACAATATCTAGTCAATTAAAGTTTGAAAAACAAAATTAAAATGCCTTCTAACTTTCTATACTTAAAAAAGTGTTAACATTACTAGGTTTCGCGACTCCGACCGCGTAGACGTTTATCGCTGCTCCCTCGGGAACTGTCCAATTTTCTAGGATAAAAAGTATATTTTGTCCTTTCTCGGAACTCGGGCTAACTTCATACCAAACTTCATCGAAATAGGTTCAGCGGTTTAAGCATGAAGAGGTATGTTAGTGGGGATTGCTCATTTTAATGATTGTCCAATTTTTATGTACAAAAAATATTCTTAAAGTTTTCTTACTTATAGTGAAAATGACATCGAGTGAACTGGGATTAAAAGAAAGTTCTATTATTAATTTTACTGTAAACTGGTAAGGTATTTCTTACTCACTTGAGAAATTCTTATAAACTCTAAATATAATTCAATTTAGTTGGGTTGAGCTTTATTAAAGTTATTTCTTTTTAATCCGTAATAAGTACTTTTAAAACAAGATTGTATGCTAGTTCATAACTTATTTCTAAATCAAAACAAAATAAAAACTAACAAAAATAAAACATTTCATACATGTCAAAAACTTTCCAAATCTTGATAAGGTCAGCATATCAATCATTGTGTCTCACTCACACTTTGAAAAAGTGCACAAAGTCCCATATATTACTACTAACTTCACCATAAAACACCATATCTCCTACGTTATCATCACACAAAACTCGACTCTGAATTCTCTGTATTTGAGTTTCATTTACCTTAGCATACTTAGTAATTTTGGATGTTCAGGTGTTTTGTCAGATGCGTCGAAGTGTCAAACGTACCCTATTATGAGTTGATAGAGAAATATCGGTGAGTTTTGTCCGCTTGGATGAGTTTTTTGTTGCCTGCATTATTGAAGAAGAACGGTTCATTAGGCTGAGGTTGCATCGATTTTGAAGGCGTATTAGTGACCGTTAGGTACATGGAGAATATTTTTTGTTAGAATATACCTAAACGGGCTTTGGTCATTCGCGTGAGATACAAGCTATTTTTAGTAATAAAAAGCCGGTCAAGTGCAAGTTGGACTCGCGCACCGAGGGTTCCGCACAAACTTGTAGGCATGTAAATAGTTCGTAAATCACGGGAATATAATATAAACAAAGTCCAGTATAAACTGGCACGCAATAAATATGCTTTTTAGTACTTAGTGAGTGTCAGCTTATACTGGGCTCATTTTTTATGTGATGTAACTACAAATTAACGGTTTTCGGATTTTTTCCTTTACTTGTGCTATAAGACATAGCTTCTTGCAAAATTTCATGATTCTAAGTCAACGGGAAGTACCCTATAGGTTTTGATTCCCGTGAGATTCCCTTCAATATGCGGCATAAACGGCCGTATCTTTTGATTGCGTTGACTTAGATGTTTGATTTTTTCACTGATCCAAGGGACTGCAGACTTATGTATATGATATTAATTTCAACTTGATACCTCCACGCGTTCCTGAGAAAAAGGGTCTTGACAGACACACAGACAGACAGACGGACAACAAAGTGATCCTATAAGGGTTCCGTTTTTTTCTTTGAGGTACGGACCCTAAAAATGAATAAGAAGGGGAAGATGGGGAAGCCTTTCCCCAGCACTGGGACTATAGACAGGAAAAATAGGAAAATATGATCATCGTTGTCAATAGTGACGTGGTTAAGTTTGCGGGAAACCGATGGATGCAAGCGGCGCAGGACCGGCCGTTGGGGGAGGTCTATGTCCAGCAGTGGACGTCTTTGGGCTGAAATTATGGCCACTGTTTGACGTGAAGTTTAATGAAAAGTATCTATATTTTTTTAATATACCTGAGGGTCACCGGTTTTATGTTAATTGGTAAAAAAACTACGGGTCAAAATTTTTAGACACAATACGGTGGTCGGTTGGTCTGTAACGAACTATTTGGACACCTTTACTTACACGTATTCAAAGGCAAGATATTTAAAAGCGATTTCACTAAACGTACATAGATAGGCTCACAGCAACTTAAAAATCGTAAGGATTCGAAGATTTGTTCAACGTTACGGACAAATCACATTACTGTAACCTATTTATATATATCCAAAACTAAATGTGTACACGAGGATCGGAAGAAAATGGGTTTCTAATCTTTTTGACTAAGCTTAAGGCTAAGGTTAAGCTTAAGCTATATTCTTTGAAAACAGTTGTACTTTAAACAAGTAAATTCGTATATTTAAGACGGTTATATAATTAAAAAACCCCGAAATACCTTTGCCAGTTAATATAGCACAATTGATGAGGTAAAAATCTTTTTGGCAATTTTAAAACGCGCAAAAAGAGGTCGTGTATAATGAGTCAAAGGATAGAATGCCGTTACATTAAGGATTATTTCTCTTCGTAAAATTTTCCTCTCATCACCGGCCCCTTTATTCTGTAGGAAAATTAAATTAAGATTTCGCGAAGCCTGAGAATTTACAAAGATGTTATTAACCGGTGTTTTGGTGACTAGCTGTGATCCTTATTGGGTTTGCGAGACAAGGGCGGGTGGTACAATAAATTCGGCTTGACAGGGAATCGGGAATTGTCAACAAGGGGACAGAGTTTCCTGAATGGGCCAGCTGCATTATTTGGCTGGACTCTGGCTGGCTTCACTTTGAAAGACAAAGCAAGTTGTTGTTGTGTATCTTCAGGTCATTTGCAGGAAAAAGTTAAATCAAGATTTACCCTCTTATTCATATTTGCACAATGACTAAAGTATGCTTGAAGTATGGTAGTCCTTATCTTTCATTGTGACATTTGAACCTGACAGAAAGTGACAATGCATACTTTTACTAAAATAGTTTTGTTGTGCGTTTATGGATAAGGGGTATAACCTTGATTTAAGGCTGAAGGTTCCATTTTTTTTTTGACACAACTAAACTGAACTATAGTTCTAGACTTAACCTTATGAGTTTAAGTCTAGATTTATCATTTTGCTGCAAGCGGCTCTAAGTGTAGTCAAAATCTGAAAAGGCTCTAGTAATTTTAACATTTCGTAAATTTCGATGGTTTGTGGTTGAATTTCAAGATTTTTTACCAATTCTTAATAAAATCACTATCACTCTATTGCATATTAGTAAACGGCCCTGCAAACTGTGGCGCACCTGCTATCGTGCCCCGCATGCCCGCACTCCTGCTCGGAGCCCGACCTGAGAGACGCGACGGCCAGGGCCGTCAACACTGCTGCTTATTGGGCGTCATGCATCTGAGGAACCTCGACTCGAAAGAAGAAGAACTGCCCGTTTTTGCGAATTAGTTTGGTTTCCAACAAAACAAAAGGCTTAAACCTCTTAGCGGATTTTCAGGAGCGGAGTATCGTTAGATTTGTATTCATCCAAGGAATGTCATCTGCTATATTAGGACCTCCTGAGTCTTGATGCTGCACAGGCAGTCAGGTTTTAAAAGCTTAGATTTTTTTAGACTTCTTTAACTTATCATTTTGAATCTTTACGAAAATGTTGCCAATTTCTTAGGCGTTAGCAACATCCTAAGTAACACACAAGCTGTAAAAGACCTTATACAGCCCTTAAAACGCTGAAACGAGTTATAATTGCTGTATAAGCCCTTATACAGCTTTTGTGCTACCTGGGATAAATTTGCAAAACACTGTCCATTCCAAAATACTGAGCCGCGTGCCCCCTTGCCATGGACGTCCCCTTTTGATGACGTTAGCTCGTGCTCAATGCACAAAGTCCGCTGCATTGTCACTTCGGGATGACAATCAATTTTACGTTGACAATTTGTTGCCCTTTCTCCTTTGTTAGTTTGCCGGCAATATCAGTGTATAGGAGGGTTTTTTCTGTTGATATGCCGTTGTTATGTCAGCATGGTGTGAATTAGCTGAGCCTATGGTGTGATGACTTTTTTTCAAGGCATGACTAGTAATCAGGTCTGTTTCACAATGGTAAATGATTATAAGTACTTAAAAGAAACGTAGAAATATAATTATTTAGGTTTTATCCTGTTTTAAATTATGCTTACTGCTTCTTTTTTGGTAGTGGTGTCCTTTTATAAGTACTGGAAAACTCAGGCTGTTAAAAACCTTGAGTATTTTTAACAAAATTGTTATAGTTGTAAATCCGCGTTTTGATTCTGTTTGATCAACTGAGATGTAAGTTAAAACACAAATGAGAAGTTTCTGTCGTGACTGCGTATCAGCTTTGGTGCCTCGATGTCAGTGAATTAAGAGAGGAATCTCTTTTAGTTGTCTTTTTTTTTTAATTCATAAGTATTAAGAGAAAAACGTTCTTAAATTATTTACCGCTGGATACAGAAATTTATTTTGATCAACAAGCGAATTTTTTTCTTGAAGTTAAGCTAAAATTTTCGGAAAAAATAACGTTAATTTTTTTTATGCGCTTGTGTACAATTTCAAGTAACATTCCAAAATATTCCATGCATATTTAGACTACTTGGAACTAAGAACAGAAATTAACCAACCTCACCTACAAAACAGCACACACCAACACTTCCATAACAAATATTTTAACACCGTCAGACCACCGGTGACCCTCAATACTTAACACCATGTCGCACCAGCTCGATTGGCCAGAGCTTGTAAATTTGTTCGGTAACACACGCTCAGTTAAAGCGACAAGGTACTCTGTTCTCGCCTACTCAGCCGAAGAAAAACTCATCATGCGAAAACCGACACCGTTCCACACACCTGACGATTCGTGAATATGCCAATAACGTTCAGGCGGAATCAACCCCTGCATATCGAATCAAATTTATTTCTAATTTCGGTATTTTCCGCGATTGTCGTGGTTGCCATGGTGACGTGTGTGGAATGATGTACCTAAAGGAATTGTTCAGCTTAGCACTAAAATTCTTAGAAAGTTTCAAGAAAGTTAAACATTGGTATGCATGGAAGTAAAAGACGATTGAAGACTCTTTAAAATTATATCTATTCTTTGATTACTGCTAAGATTTTTTTGACTAGTTTTTAAAGAACAAGCCTTTGCTAAATTCTAATAGTAAGTAAGATAATAATAATAATATAAATAGTAAGTAAGAAATAAGTAAGTAATAAGTAAGAAATAATAATAGTAAGTAAGATAATAATAATAAGTAACGATATAAAACACAAACTAAAAACAAAGATGGCCCTTGCGGAATTGTTATAAAGCTGCTTTTTAATTGTACCCGAGACTATGAAAACGCATGGCTAATTTGACTTGTAATCATAACAGGCAAATCATAAAGGGCATAACAAGACAATGCCTCCTAACCGTTTCATTGTAGAGACTGGCCTATAATTTCACATATTTGAAATCATTTGCTTTTGCAAATTATTATGTACACCGAAGAGCAATGCAAACGGGTCACTGTACTTACAAATTCACATATGCCGTGACCTGTTTTTATTAAGTGTACCTAGTACCAAGTGGTTCAAACCAAGTCTGCCTCAGTTCCCGATTGTTTTCACTCAAACGCGTGCAGGCTCATAATTTAATATTCAATTGCTTTTGAAAACTCACTGAGCTTCACTTTTTGCTGAATAAGTTCACACCTACTGTAATTCGGGATCTGCTGAACGTTTATTTTTATTTATTGTCTGTTTCGACGACGTGGTTAGCCTTGATAGTGTCTGCCTACGAAGCTAGCGGTCTTAGGTTCGAATCCCGGTATATTATTATTATTATAATTTTGATACAACATAAGATAACGGTTTTTCAGAATCGACTTTATTGCATTATTGTACTGGGGATGCGATTTGTGTGCGAGCGCGAGAATTTGTTCCTGAATCATGGATGTCTTCTACGGGGTTATTTGTTGGTCAGTGCGAAAACTTTGGGGGTTAAATCAGTAAGTCATACTGACCAACTTTCACTATGGGACTAACCCCGAAATCGCGAAAAAAATCGACCCTCCCATACATTTTAGCTAGTCAGCTGACGATATTTTGTATGGGAGGGGCGATTTTTTTATAAATGTGAAAATTTGTATCGATGTTCGGATGTTTTTGTTTCAGTCACGCCTAAACGGCAACACTTTGGATGCAATTTCACCGAATTTCATTTCATCGAAATCTAATTTCTGCTGAAACCTTATTGTTTTCAGGTTATCTTAAGCATGGGTTACGTAGGTTAGGTTAGGTTAGACCTGTGACCACCAAAAAATTATAACTCCTGCACGTGGATACCTGTCGATGAAATGAAAAATCGTCAAAGTAAAACATTCTATGAAATGAGTGTCGGTGATTCAAGGGTAAACAATTTCGAAGTTATGAAGCGAAAGTGAAATTTTCCTCGACGCAGAATCAGCGGGAAACTTTTTAATTCAAAAGACGGTTTACGGGAATTTTATATTTGCGTCAGAAGACGTGTGTTGGGAGTTGGATGTCAATTGGATGTCATCATTCGCGATGCTGTGATTTTTTATTTATTTTTCTTGATTATGCTAAGCCAAAAGGGCACTTATTTTAGCTCCTAAACTTAAGCATACAAATTTTCCTGGCTGGGTTTTAGTTTTTTTATTGCTTACTAGCTTTTGTCCGCGTAGAAGTCATTTATTTTTTCCTCCTGTAACTTTACAATTTTTCGGGAAAAAATAATAATCTCATGTGTGAACAGGACAAGGACTCTCTTTGTGCCAAATTTCATCCGAATCCGTCTAGCCATTTAGGCGTGCTTGAAAAACAAACATACATACAGTCACGAGCTTTAATTTGGGACCCTCTAGGTCCAAAGTCAATCTGACATTCTACAGCAATAAAGTGGAGTTTTCTGTAAGTTACAAATGATTCGGCATCTCTAATGACATTGACAACTTCAAGCAATATTTATTTGTAATATTCGGATTTAATATTTGCTCGTGTCATCGCGGGCAAGAGTCGACATTGCCAATAGCTCGATCAATCAATGTTATCAATATCTTTTAGAGGTTATTTATGTGCAAAAGAGACATTTACGTAGAATATGACGAAGGGGAGGCTAGCAGGATGGTTGACAGAAAAAAAGTTGTAAATTAATACTCGATTAACATTTATTTAAGCAGTAATTTTAAACTTGTCTTGTGTTTATTTAAAAATTATCCTTTTTAATATCATAAAAGCGAAAGTGTTTGTACCTTTTGTACAACTCAACACCTCAACCAAGCAGGTGAAAGTTACAGAGGTTTATAGGCCAAATACGGATACTGAACTTTTCTTCATTGAAAATGTGATAGCTTCAGAGGGATTAAGAAAAAATTTCTTCTAACAAAGTCGCGGGATATTTCGATATTATTACCTATTATTATAAAGAATCGTATTTTTTTTACTATTTAATTTCATACAAGTTTCCAGATTGAACCAATACTTTTCTTAATAATTTTCGACGCTAAGTACATCACATAAAATGCAGGTCATCCGAAAAATACTATCCGGTTCGAAGGACTCATATTCAAATGTAACGGTTTGGAATCCAAGATGGCCGATAACGATAATGCCATTATCGCAGCGCTATAAATCACCCGCCGTCGCGCGGGAAATTTTCCGTTTTATTCGATGAGCTAATACCCCAATTTGCATCCGCCAAATGAAATGTTTCTATTTTTATTTGGTGACGTTATGACGTCACCATTTGAATGAAAGAAGTCAACTTCCTAAGGCGGACATTCACGTGGAATAATTTCAAGTTAAGTCTTATATTTTTTGTTTGTCTATTTATTAATTGATAACAAAAAAATATGTTTCAATTTTGACGGGTGAACGAGGATTGACAGTTTATTCTAGTGTCGTTTAAAGAATTTCATTGGTTTCTTTTTTGATTTTATTTTAATTAAAATGTAATAAAGTAAATCTCCCATATTTGTATTGTTACTTATCATTGGTGTAGTGAACCTTAAGGAAATTGTATGTATATAAATAGATAAAATTCGTCCACCATATGATACTGATATAATTATGATCTCTCTCTGTCTCAATTTAAGAGCCCTGCCCTTGTCGGTGGAGTAATTTCCAATCTTCTCTTCTCTCTGCCAGACCCTTCACTTCTCAGTACGACACCTTCTCCTTAATTTGGTCCATGTAGCTTCTTCTTTCCTTTCCTCTGCCTCTCCTTCCTTCAATCCTTCACTCTTTAATGTTTTAATAAGCATGTCGTAAAAACTAAATAAATAAATAAAATAACCAGTTACTGGCGATAGTTATTAAAAAAATACCAATATGATATTTTACCTAAGAAAAATTGCATACTAGGTTTAGATCAAGATATACTACGAATCGTCATCAAATAAAATATCAACAAACCAAACCAAACAATTACAATCCAAACAAATTAAATACGAAGCTCCCCTCTGACGTCACGGCGCACACGTCGCCACAATCAAAAGAGGAATAAAGTCGGCTGCACACGTTTTATAAAGAGTAAGGCAGGCCACGCACGTACGACATATTAACGAACACCGCGCGACATACGTGATCGCGTATGATTTGGGAGCGTAGAGGGGACAGTGGTTTGTTGGAGTTATTAATGTGCCTTTTTTGTGTGCGTGTAATTAATAGCTTTTAATAGTATAGTAATAAGATTAACAATAAAGTTATTTAATGACATGGAAAAAACAAATGAACGCAGATATTTTTATTCTGAAGATTGAAATTGCGCTAACACTGATGAATAATAATATGGAATAGGGAATAAACGTGATTTTTTTGTTTTGATAAAAAAATATTCATGTAACAAACAGAAGAGAAAAATATTTTTTCGAATAACTATAAAAATAACCAAGATATCTTGTTGGCTTTATTTGATTTTATTTTAATTTCACTTTCTGTCATCTCTTTTAAGGTATTTTCATATTTTGTTAAGAAATGCGATAAAAAAAAGTGCGAGACGGACTCGCGCACTGAGGGTTCCGTACACGTTTGGCTGGTTTTTAGTTTTTGTTGTTATTCTATAGGGTTTGTACTATAATCATACCAATATTGACGCTTGAATATTTTACCGTTTTTACGATAAAACAAAAATAAAAATACGTTAAAAAAACCGTTTCTTGTATCGGGACCCCCCTTTATTATTTCACTTTTTTATTTGTTAGTAAATACGACGTAATATCACATATTCTGAAAGATAAATCAATCCGCTATCTATTACGGTTCAAAAGATACAGCTAGTTAGGACAGACAGACAGACAGACATAGGCCCTAAAAATCATGCATATTCCCAATTATTTAATAGTTATTCCCGGGTTTCCCGGGTTGTCTTAACTCTATACCAGGACACATCAGGGCAAATACTGCTTCTTGGTGGTACGTTCAGTGTTTATACTTATCACATAAACATTACTTATAACAATATTATACCAAAACTTTGTTCAATCTGTACATATTGTGGAATTGTTATAAAAGTGTGTCCATTTAACATATTTTATAAAAGGTTTATTACTTGCGTGTAAAGTCTAGAGAAAGTTATATAAATTAAAAAGTCCGGAACTTTTGAGGAAATATACCTGAAAAGCCCAAACAAGGAACATACTGGTACATACATGTTCTTCAGGAATTTTGATTTAAATTGTGTCATTTAATATTAACTTTTAATTTAACTGGAACTGAGATATTATTAACTGTAAAATAATTAAGAACAAGTAATACTTACTAAGCAAAAGTCTTTTGGACGAGCTTTATAAAACGAGTCAAATAACGTTGTACTCTATAAATACCGTCTGTTTTTTTTACTTTGTCTAATTTACGTCATCAACTAATCTTTGTCGCGCGTTGTGTGGCCGGAAACGGATGGACCGTTTTATCGACTGCGGTTGGGTTAGGACAAAAATGTACCGCAAAAGGTGATTATTTTGTCATTGACTAAGGACTCATCCACTGGCACCAAGCCAGACAGAACAAGTTGAAACAATTACCTTTAAGTTCTAGGTAAGCACTTGAGTCAAGCAGTCGACAAAATCTAATTTGACCAATTCAAGAATCTGAGCGTTAGAAAATCCTTTGAAGCGAAAAGACAAAACTGAGAGCATAACAAATATAGAAATAGAAATTTTACTTTCAATATTTGACATATAACAAAAATAATATACCTAAAAGTTAAGACATGAACTGTAAGACAACTGATATCTACTAATATAAATATCTTTTTGTAAACAAAGTGGTTCGCACTTTGCCCAAATATCAAAAATCTGCACATACTTATTTCGTAGTGGGTACTTTGCATCGCGCGGAATAGCAATTGAGATTCCTGAGCGGCTCAGTGCGTCTCTATCGTTACAGACGCGTTAGAAAGGGAGATCCGAGCGACAAACAAGTCGCGGATTTCTTGTGCTAGCCGTCCTGGTGTTGCTGATGTTCCTGGGTCACTACCTATCATGTGACCAGCCAGCTTATCTACCTTTTTTATTCCTTAAAAAAATGTTTTAGTCTTACGTTTTCATTTTGTGTAATTATAAAAAATATAATGACAACCGCATCTAGCATCAGTCTATAAATATTGTTGTGTTTACCTGCACACAAAAACCGGAACTTCAAAAGATTCAGATCACTTATAGCTTTGACACAATTCTGAACTCTTGCTTCCTTCCCTTCGAGTACTTACTTTTTGTTTATTTTAATATCTCCGAATAAAAACAACAGAGATATACAAAGTAATGAATGACATTCTAATAACGACATCGTCTAATGTGTGACATCTTGTGAGGTCGAAAGCGGATGCAGCACCGTTCTATCGACAGGTTCGGTGAAGACAAATGACACAACAGGCGTGACAATACTAACAATGCATAGATGATTGGGGACTGTTTTGACAAGTAATACAATGTTAAAACATAAATTGTAGCCCTAATAGGGAAGTAGGCAAGACATATACGAGTAACAAGCATAATAATTATCATTAAAATTAAAGTTCTTTGATACACAACAGAGTATCCGTGTCAAAGACAAGGCTGTAGATAAAGAAGAATAGACATTACTTCCCCCACAAGAGTATATGTCTTCAGTGAATGATGATGAACGCGCAACAGAGACAAGCCAAAGAGCTAACATGAAGTAAACACAACAAACTAGCTTGGGAAGAATGCCAAATTACGGCAACAGGAGATGACTTATCGAAAGTAAAAATATCATCAAATTAAATATGTTCATTTAAGAATACTAATATAAAGACAACAAGGAATTTGCGTGAGATATATTTACACATTTTGAAGAAAATATATAGGGAATAAAGATCCGAGACAAACAATGAGACTTTATAAGCTATATAAATAAGAAACATAAACTAACAGCAATAAAAACCTGGAAACCTCTTCCGGCGAGACTCAACCAGGCAAAAGCTGTTGAACATCACTCAAAGAAACTTCGTGACTTCTAACATGATTTTTGAAAGCTAACCGGCTAAGTCGTTCGCCGAAACTTCTCTCACTTCCACTTAATTAAGTTTCTGAACTCCAAGTTAACATTTGGATACGCTGATCAACTGAGAGTGTTAGGCAAATTTTATTGTAATCGTTTTCACAGTTTTGAACTTGCTATTTGCAAGAAATAACCTATTTACTAGAGTTATGTAAAAATATTCCTGTTTGATGTTGATAAAAACCGGGCAAGGGCATGTCGGTCGGGCCATGCTTAGTTCCGTCGCCATTACTACAAATACAAATAAAGTGCACTATCAAAAGAGCGTATCTTTATGGCACTTACGTCCTTTTGTTGGGAAGCGCAGTTTTTCGGCAATAACTCAAAAACGGTACATCCGATCATGTTGGAAATAATTTTGCTTGAAAGTATCTATTAAGCGTTACCTTCGTAACTTTTTTCATATTTTTTGGACATACAATTTAAAAGATAAAGGGAGGGACATTTTTATGCAACTTTCGGAGCCATTATTTCCGAAAATATTCACTTAATCCAAAAAATTCTTAGAAACCTTAAAGTGTTTTTAAAAGAACTGTCAAAAGACAATGATGTTTGCTAAAAAAAATCACCCTCTGTTAAATGCATGGAGTGCATTTCATGAATTTACATCTTGTAGTTTTTGAGTAAATTGCTGATATGAATGTGACACACGGACGGACGGACATGAAGAAACTATAAGGGTTCCATTTTCGCCATTTTGGCTACGGAACCCTAAAAAGGATGGATTGGAATACAAGTATTATACCTATTAATCAAACTTTCATAACGTAGTTTTAAACTAAGGTACTTGAAATAGATACAAAAAATACAAACTATAAATATATAAAAATTCATAGGCATCTCAGGGGTTGGAGTGAAAGTGGATCATGTGAATGTGGACACCCGAAACAAACAGTGCGCCATATCGTGCTGGAGTGGCCCCTAACAAAATACGGAGGAGGGATAGAAGACTTCAAAACCCTCACGAGCGAAGCAGCAGAATACCTTAGGAAGTGTAAATTTAAGCTATGATATAAGTATAATTTGTAAGCCATACGATAAATAAAAAATAAATAGGCATCTCAGAAAATTTTACGCTGTTCAACCAAACAGTCACAAAAAATGCAAATCCTTCAAAAATTTTTAAGACATTACAAAATATGACCAAACTAGTATGCGTATTGTCACGTTATTTTTTGAACCAATCTCACAAAAAACTGAAACACAAACATCCACCTCAAGAATCCACAAAATCTTGAGACTTAAAACCCACTCAAAATTCATGTAGCGTCACAAAAACGCCAGTTATTCTAACTCGGGTCCCGACGGGTGCCGCGCGCAGCCTGGGTCCCTCACCGTCAGGGGTTCAGTCCCCTGACAGCTCCCCATAAATATCCGTCGAAGCCTCAGAGTGAAGGTTGGACCTGATTTCCCTGGCGGTTTTTAAATCGACCTTGATCTATAATTTAGGGCCAATGATCAAAGGTCAAGGTTTGATTGATCTTGGCTTTAAGTTGTTCAAATTATGTGAAACTGGTCTTATCGCCTGTTTCACAAGCGTCAAGTAAGGCATATCTAATAAATTCAGCCCTTTTACTTTCTTACACTTGAGATAGACAAGGAGAGGGCTAACTTTAAGTAGCAGATAAATTTACGTCTCGATTGATAAACAGGCTCTTAACCTAATAAATAATAGCTCTCTTCAGTATCGACTTACAATATTATAAAAGTATTTAGTTATGATACAAAAATGATGCAACAGCAAAAGTGAGATCAAGTCAAAATTTTAAAAAGTTCATTATATTTACTGAATACTTTTTTAAATTAAAAATAACAACAAAAATATTAAGCGTTAATACCGTATGCTCGCTACACTTACTCGAAACAGAAAGAAAATAGCTAGTTTGAAAATAAAACCTTTAACCAAAAACAGCTGTTGCTCGTATGATACCTACTCAAATTTAAATTCTACTTGCAAATTTTGCTCAGCCAAGCGTACCGCAAAAGACTTTTCTGACTTGCAAAACTTGAGAAATAATTCGGTTTTTGTAATTCTGCTGCAAGTTAGAATTCTTTAGTTAGACGCACAGACGTACTCCCGTCTTGAGTCCCTTAGGAGGGTACTTGGATCTAGAACCCTCTCAGCCTCAGAGTAAGATTTCATTTGTGAAGAAAATTAACTTTTTAACGAAACATTTTTCTTTTGGTCGTGCGGGTTCATTTTGTCTGCAAATGCTCGTAAGATTGCTGTTGCCAAAACATATTTACGCGTAAGTAATTCCATAAAAATTACTAACGGTGATGTAAAAATATTAAAACTCAATATACAAGCTTTAACATATACTGTACTCATACAAATATAAATACTTTTAATGTATACATAACAAGTTCAGTGGAGCTAAAGCAGCATTGTTTTCATAAAAAATAACTATGTAAATGACACGTAAAGAAAAATACTTCTAAGAGTTTGTTAGATCTCAAAAAGATTACTAGGTTTGGAGGGACATATAAATGTTTAATTCATGCATTTATGGTTGTCAAAATTGCCCTCGTAATAAGAGACATTGATATTTTTATAGTCTAGAACATAGTTAGTACAACTAGAGAACTTGGAACTTAAAAAAAATCTGGTAATGGTGTCAGAGTTGCTAGTGACAGCTAGTCAAAATGGCAGCGGTATACTGGCAGAAAAATTACTAAGAAAAGTTTGAACAACCACTGTAGTACTTCTAACTAGAAGCTTACGTAATGCTTCTAAATATTAATCTAGTATGCCCAAAGAAAATTAGAGCACCATAATCAGATTGCATGATTAGTTTTGCATCATGATGCCACTGATCAACGTGATTTCTGAATAGATTGATAATATAGACATATTATATTATTTGTAGGAGCTGGCAGAGAGAAGAAAATATTGGAAATTACTCCATCAACAAGCGCAGGGCTTTTAAATTGAGCGAAAGAGATTGTACTCAACATCATTTCACAATGGTTTAATAATGACACCTACCGATTTGTCAAACGCGCATTAAAATTTTCCTTTACTATCCAAAGTCACAAAAGTAAAACCAAAACCGCGATCAAAACACACATTTTGTGTACCCGTGAAGTTTTCCGCAAAAGAGCGGGTGTATGAAACTTCTTGATTTATTACACTTTATTGTTTTGAAGGCCTGCCCTCGGCGACAGTTTTACGGTGAAATTAGGGTTTTTTGCAAGGGGAGATAGTGAACGTTTGTCTGCGTTTTGACAAGTTTTGGAATGGGTAAAATATTTTTAAGACCACGTAGGTATTCTCAAGGGAGTGATTTGTAATGTTGACTGAGAATTTATGACGTGACGCATATTTTTTTTGAAACAGAAGTATTATGTTTGTAGGTTAGTTTGATTTGAGCCAAGTAATTTGGGTCCGGACTCAAATTATTTTGAGATCTTAAAATCATGAATGTAATTATTGGTTAGTTTACGTAGAATAAAAATTACTATCGCTTTGTAATAATTTTTCTACTTCATCTCAAGATGTTTTTAGTTGTAATCCAGGTATACTATAACAATATCTTCACTTTGTAAATATGTCTTATAATTTTTTTATTTTTTCACATCGTTCTTCCAAAATATCGACATTATTTTAGATATCAAAGCTAAAATCCATTTCAAGTCCGAAGATAGGTTAAGTAGTTAAGTATAACTTTAGCATTCAGTAGGTGAGCGTAGCGAAGTTTGTTAGGCGACATGTGCTCACTCCCGGAGTTTAAATGTGGGTATTAAAAAGAAATCCACTGTGTAAGAAAGTGCGGAGTCTTGCTTCGTAGGGATGTAGAAAGTGTAGGATTATTATATACATCGATAACTTCACTTATAAATGTGAAAGTTTGTAAGGATGTCTGGACGTTTGACAGATTTGAATGACATTTTGTACACGTATAGTCCTTGTCTTGTATTAATACATAATTTTTTATCCTGGATTTCTCGAGGGAAACGCGATAAATAACTTCTACGCGGGCGGAGACGTGATCAAAAGCTAGTATGATTATAGATACACTTATATATTAACAAACGCTGTTAGTACCTAAACGAGAATTTGCTGTTTTCCTTATTCTTCTACAGGTACATAATCACCGAATGTAATTCCCAATTCTACTCGTAGTTACAGGTTATCCTTACCACTTGCTTTTAAGGGTTCCGTAGTCAAACTAGGAACCCTTACAGTTTCACCATTGTCGACCATATGTCTGTATGTCATACTCACTTTTTCTCAGAAACTATACTTTAGCTTCACAAAGTTAACATTTTGTATACGTATAGAAAGTTTAATAGATCAAAAATAAAATTTGTAAGAAAAAAATGTATTGGCGTACCTCCCGTATTTGTAAAACAATGAGGTATCATTGGATAGCTCTTAAAATATCATTATAATGTATGATATTATGATTTATTAAATAACGGAGACCGTTTTGGAAATATTGAACTCGAAAAGCTTCATTTTCGCTTGAGTTGCGTGTCCCCATCCCCTACAGCCAAAATTACATGTACAAAAAATCTGGAAAATACCTGAAATGAAAGTACATATAACAAATTTAAAAAGAAAACCGTCATGACTAAGTAGGCTTTATTGGTTAGACGACTAAAATGTTTATACCTACCGAAAATAGGACTAAAGGTGGACATTCACGGTCAGTTAAACTGATCAGTAATCTGACGTACATCCAGAAGCTGACCTTGAGTTCGTATAATTTCAACTTAGGATTTCACATTCACGGTCAGTTTTTGGATGTACGTCAGTTCAACTGATCAGTTTAACTGACCGTGAATGTCCACCGTAAGATAGCTTGGAACAGAAAATTAACTAATATTCATAGTTTTTCCAGTATTTTTTTTGTATTTGTAGTAATGGCAACGGGGCCCTTCACTGAGCCTGGCCCGACGTGCTCTGGCCAGGTTTTTTTTTATATTTAGATTAGATTTTAACTTTTTTGGGCCTTACACTTGTCTTAAGCCATGATCACCTGAATACTACCTTCTTTTTAACTCTTCGTACCTCACTGAAGGCACTTGGTTTATGTTTCGATTCGGTGGTTTGCCCTTGAATCACCGACACTCATTTCATAGGATGTTTTACTTCGCCGAATTTTCATTTCATCGACAGGCATTTCCACGTGCAGGAGTTATAATTTTTGATGGTCACAGGTCTAAACTAACCTACGTTACCCATGCTTAAAAGAACCTGAAAACAATAAGGTTTCAGCTAAAATTACCTTTCGATGAAATTAATTTCGGTGAAACGACACATTCGATGAAGTAAGTGTCTGCAAATTTAATCAAGGAGAAACACCCGATTCGGTACATAAATTTCACAAAGGTTACTCTTTATTAATACTTATACTTTACTAATAATAAAACAGCTTACAAAGGGAATTATGTGGTGAACTCTGTCAGACAATAAACCAATTACTGCTTTATAGTTCACTTAAATCTTAAAACAAAATGGTAATTAATTTCAGTTAAACAAGATGTCCCACCTTGAAACAAACTTCAACAGGTCGAGTGAGTATCGAAGTATTAATTAATTGTTCTTAATTACTCAAATCTATTTGTACTAATTATTCAATTTTAAAATTGAATTCGATCGCCAATTCACTGAAGAGCTTTCAAACTTTCTAGACTAATTTATACAAATAATGAATAAAATTCCGACTGAATATCTAATATTTTTTTAATATCAGGGACAATCTCATACAAATTGTCCTAGTCCCAAACTAAGCTCTAGGTTTGTGCTATGGGTACCAGGCAACGATATACATACCTTATACACAGAAATATATAGAAAACATCTATGACTCAGGAGCAAACACTCGCGCTCATCACACAAATATTTGCCTCCCATGACTTCAATGTAAATACAATAGCAACAATAAAAAAAAAACACAGAAATAAATGTGTTACAGAAACATACAATACAAATAGAAACTCTTATCGATAAACTTCCCCTAACTAGCCAAGACGTTGACGATGAAGAGGAACGGATATAATGTAGTGCTTTCAAACAGTGCGGCAAAGTTTGCGTACAGCCGGCAGACAAATGACAACCGGCCGGGGGCGGGTACGATATTAGAAGGCTTTAAGATGGGAAAAATAGCAACTCTTACTGGAGGTAGTTTCATAGACACGAGGCAGGGAAGTCGGCGGTTAAAGATATTCAGCCCCAAGTACTATATACCTTAGGTAATATATCACGAATGTCATTTACCCACCTTGACGGACGACGTAAATTCGCCGGCTATTCATCGACTGAGTAGAACTGAACGACGATGCGTTAACAGAATAACATAGCAGCAGGGCTAGACATGATGCTTTCGGTAAACGTTACCGTTTATGTAACATTTGAAAAAATGCATGGAATCGACATTAGCGGCCGAAGCAATAGCTTGGCAGCTTACGTCAATGCTTTTGACAGTTTTCGAACATCGTTATCTATAGCTTTATGTATTTTGTCTACGGCCGCAGAAAAGTTCAGGAAACGCTATGCGACTTAAGAAGATATCGTTGCGTTTGAGTCATTAGATTGTAATATCTTACCTGATGATTTGGTTGTAGATACACATTAATTTGTGTAGCTGTTACAGATTTCAGATATCTATAGATAAAAACTGGTCGTTTGCTAGACAAGAAGAATATCACAAGAATATTTTGCAAGAAAGAATTTATAAATCAGCATATACGAAACAAACAAAAGAAACGAGACAAACATTTAACATAACAACAAATTGTGAATAAGCTTGTATCTTACGGCAAGCCTTTTGCGTAAGGACTCGGGTACCGTGAGAAAGAATCGCCGACGACATTTGTTTCGTGAACATTTATTTCGAGGAACGTGTGTGTTTTAAATTTTATGCGCGCCTGAAATTTCGGAGCCGAAAGGGTGCGGGGTCGAATTCTCCAGTAAATTTTACAGATGTATCTGTTGAATTGTTGACAGTTTTACAACTGTATGGCTTAGTGGATGGCTTAAACGTAATAAATTGTCTGGTTTCATATATACAGTAGTTTTGTCTGGCGATAAAATTTTATGTTTACTCGGTATTTGTAGAGTCAGACAATACAGTCTGCTTGTTAACAAGAAAAACACTGGAGTTTGTATGCAAATTGGTCACATAAATGGTCACAATATTCTAGAAAGAGTTTTGCGTAATACGTTGACTTCTGTGTAATAAAAAACCAACCACCGTTATATAAATGCTTAAGATCACACTTGACTCAAGGAATTAAGCCAGATAGCAAATAGCCTAACCTAACCAAGTTAAAAATTCCAACGAAATCGGGATTTCTAATTTCAGAGCTCTAAACTCCTAAATAGCTTAACGGATTTCCATCAAAAAAAATTAAGAACACTGTCGATTTAGACACCTTTCTAACAAAAGAAACTAAATGAAAATCGATTAACCCGTATAGGAGCTATGGTACCACAGACAGATACACAGATACAAACGTCAAACTTATAATAGCCCTTTTTGCATCAGGGTTAAAAAAAACAAAAGGAGTAGAATTTAAGTTTTGTTTAGGCATAATAATGATAATTGCTGAATAATGAACATTTAACCAGACACTAAAAGCAAGACAACCAAACATGTTATAAGAGACGGTCCTCAGCAAACAGCCCAAGACAACGGCGTAGACGCAAACAACGGCCTACAGCGAACATGTTTGCTCTCGCGAAAGCCGGGACCTCAGTCACACCGTCATTCATTGGAGAATAGGAAATGAACGCAATGTAGAAAAATTTATTATTTTGTGGTGGAAATAGTCGATGCAAGGATGTAAACGTTGAGACATTAATATAAATATTTCTCATTTATAAAATAATATTCTTATAATTTAGGCATTGGTAATCAATCTATTTAAATTGTTTTTCAAGTGATAATGTATGTGGTAATATGTGCCAAATACGGAGGTGGCTACAGTTACAAAATATGTGATAAGTGTAGTATTTTCCTCGGACAAGCAATGCATTTGTAGCAAGACTATTTATGTACTTTGAAACAAATTATAGCATTATGTTGTTTAATTTTTCTCAGTTTTGTAGGGTATTTTTTTTCGCGAATGCGTATGTTTTTTGGACACAAAGATATTTATTCAAATTATTAAGTTTTTCTACAGAAAAACCTAATAATTTGAATAAATGTGAAAATCGAAAATATCATCAGAATCACTTTCACTAAAATAATTCATTAAAGGGTTTGAGTTAAACTATTTTTCGAAATGTTTTTGAATGACCACACGTTATTTTGAAATATAAAAAAAAAATAAGCTTCGGTATAACCCGCGGCCTAGCTGTAGCCAGGCCCCAGTTCCTAGGCAAAGTCCATAATGATGAGGAGGTAAAGTAAAAATAGGTGCTTGTGTCAAGCTGTGTATTGATGGGCTGATGAGATCGCTTTGTGGTTTAGGAGATGAAGGGATAGATAGACGGGTCAGGAAGCTGGTATATTTTGTTTGTATAGAGGAAGATAAAGCAGAAAAAATGCGCTGCGTTTTTCTTGTGTATAATAAGAATATTGGTCACTGATTTCCAAAAATGTGGTTTTGTGGTTACGTATCAGAACACCTAAAACTTAACCTAAAATCGATTCGAAGGTCAAAATACCTAATTTTTCAATCAATTCGCCTAAATATTGAATGACCTAAGTTTACAATGCCTAAATTTGATTACCCTAATCGATAAAATACCTAATGGATGAAATCTCTAATCCACCTAAAGTTGATTTTTCTACGGACAATATTTCTATGAATGGAACACCTAAATTTGAAATACCTAAAGATGAAAATATAATCAATTTGCTTAATTTTAGGTCAATCTCGCCTTATCTACGCAGACTTGTTCGTACACTTCTTTATTTTATATAAACGTTTAATTGGATAACCAAACAATGTAACAATATTACCAAAAATTTAAATATAATCTCTATATAATAAAGAAGTTTACGAACAAGTTGACAGAGTTCCTATGAGGGGAGCGGCTATTTCGCGTAGATTTGGCGCTTGACGCAAGTCTTACCTGACCTCACCTTTAAGGCGAGATTGACCTAATCAAGCAAAGTGGCTTACATTTTCATCGAAATAAGGAACTGATCTATTTATTAGTTGACAGATCTATCATTTTGATGATTAAATTAATTAAATGATACTAGTTTTATATACTTAGGCGAAATGATCATTAGGTATTTTAAAAATTATATATTTTGACTTTAGATATATTGTCATTAGGAAAATCAATTTTAGGTGGTCTGACACGTTACTGGTTTTGTTATGAAACTATTATTATTTAGGAGGTACTTCTTTCATCTTTTTCTCATAGACGGTTAGCTGAAAGAGAGCCCTCAAAGGGATAAGCTCGCCTTTATACTAAGACTTTCTTGCTAATACCTGTACTTTGTGTAATTTATTAGTATACAATACATACATTATTTAAAACTAATAGTGACTTAACAGATTAACCTAAATATCAGCTTTATGCAAATGATAATACTATATACGCAGATTTTAATAAAAAGAGTTAACTTGTGGAAGCCATAAAAGTGTATGACATGAGTATATGAGTATTGGCAAGAATTCACTGACATTTCTATAGGACATCAGATGGGAATAGAAAACTGGAAGGATCATATTTTTCAAGAATTAAAGACAGTTGTTTGACATGATCAAAGGTTAGGAGATTTATAACACACTTATAATTATAAATTGATCGTTTGATCAAGATTGGTGGGAAACTGCCCAATAGGGTTATGAAGAAGGAAAAGAGGGGGGCCTTTGTCCAGCAGTAGGACATTGCAAGCTATTAAATAGTAATATTATAAATGTGAAAGTTTGTTAGTTTGTTACTCCTTCACGCTGCAACGGCTGGACAGATTTGGATGAAATTTGGAATGGAGATAGCTTATACCCTAGAAAAAAACCCTTTATTTCAAATGATGATTATGGCAAATGATACATGATGGCGTATGAATTTATGACAAACAATAGAGACCCAACAACTTCATCAACAAAAAATAATCCACGTAACTCCTTCGGTCACATCTAGCTGCAATGCTAGCTTGTCTATAGCTATAGACGAAATAAAAGCGCTAAAGGCGTCTGACACCGGCTTACGTTGAAAAGGCTTCACAGACGCGACTAATTGTCAACCGTGGTATTGTGTGAATGTACAGACATACGTTTTGGATTATCGTTAATGAATGCTGGATGAAATGTGATTTGTATAGGATTTCAAAGAAGGCTTTACATTGTTACATCGACGTTATTTATAAAATTTAGAATTTAGAATAGAATTATTAGTTATAGAATTTTTCTTTTTATCGACAGGTACTGTCATCGCGGGAGTTAAAATTTTTGGCTGCCGGAAGTCAAAACTGATGTGTTCAGGATTTCCTGTAAATGACAAAATTTTAACAGGCATTAAAAAATTATCATTGGTTGGTAATTCGAACGTTATAGAATTAATCTTGATCTTAAACAAGTAGTAGTTATTTGTAACGCAAGGTTTTTAATTGGTACGAGAGCCAGAATTGGATCCCGAGTTCTAAAATAGAATACTGAGCGTAACGAGGGATTCAAGACCTCGAGACCCAAATAACTTTGCTGCCGTGCGAAACACACCATTTTTCACCTAAATGTAGCGGAAAACACTTGATATTGAAAAAAAAAATGCACGAGCGCCACGTGTCAGTTGTGGCCGTCCTCGCGCAGTGCCTCTTGCACGCACAGCATCAACGTTACTTTCCACGCTTGCGGTTAAAGTAGACTTTTGCACGCTGATTTTGACCGACAAAGAAAGCCTTTCCGAGCTGGTGAGGGGAAAAATTACTTTCTAGGGCAAGTTTCTGGTGATAAATTACTTATATTTATTCTTGTTATTTTAGACATTTAATTCATCATCCATCTTCATCATAACAGCCCACAGCTGCTTAGCTGAACCCAGGTTTTCCCCAATTTACTCAAAATTTAGCCATATTAAATTAGACAAGACGAACATACTCAAATTCAATATTGCCATTCCAATATTCAACATCACTTGTAATAGACTAATTATATTGATTATTAATATAATTTCAAATAAAAAATCATCCATTGTAAATAATACGACAGTCAATCTAAAGATACTCATACACCAAATCAGTCGCATAAAACTTTGATTCCACATTTTTGAAGTTTGAATACTGAAAACTGTTTTTGGCTTGCCTTGCACATTATGGCACTCAGCAAAAATAGTAAACCATCCAGTTACTGGGTTAGTCAAACACTAGTTTAAAGAAGATTTCTCATTACTTAGTCAGAGTTGAAAGCTGGAATGGAGTGCTTTATAAACTAAGATTGCAACGGAGAAGAGATTGTTATCTAAATGAAACGTTTCTCGGTACGGTTGAAATGGTAATGTTGAAATCTGGGTATAGATTTTAATGTAAAAGCGAAATTTCTCGCCACACCATTTATTCTGAGACATAATAGTATATCGAGATTGCGTTCTCGGTAAAAAAGGGTTTTGAAAAAAGCCATATTGGGTTAGCTTTAAAATATATAAATAAAACTCTGTTCGTCTCAAAATCCTCGATATTTTTGAATAAATTAGCGAAGATTTTAACTGTGCAAGCAAAACTGCTTCTATTTACAAATAATTAGTTTAAATTAATTTTTGTTATTTTTCTTAAAAAATATAACCACTTTTTTAAACTTTACCTCATCATCTCAATAACATCCTTCAATACCTACGTACCTTTTCAAGACCTACTTCGTAAACAAAATCACATTATACCCGGATCGTGGCAAAAGTTCCGAAGTTATCTAATTGCGTTATAGGATTGTAACAGACCGTTTATATGTTTGCGCGTAAAACAATTATAATGTTACAGTCTATTTTATAATCGGATTGCGAACGTCGCGCGACGTCCGCGACGCTCCGCGCGGGCTCGGTGCGTTTGCTGGCGTATAGTTATCCAATTTTTAATATAAAAGAAAAAAGAAAGAAAGCAAAACGGAATATTTATTGCCATAAGTAAAATTAAGCAATATGTGTTGATAACAGATCAAACTAGAGGCAAATTATGGTGTTCCCTTGTTTCGCAGACAGAAATTTCATAGAATTTCGTTTTGCAGAAAATGTTTCATATAATTATTTGGTCTTTGTATTTTATTTTCTATGAAATTAGTGTCGGTGATTCAAGGGTAAATCTGATTAAATTTCTTCAAAGTAAGTATTCTGCGTATTGATTAGTCTATGAAATGATAATATTGAAAAAAAAAAAATGTGAAACGAAATTCTATAAAACAAGGTACAACCGCAAATTATCTTTCGAAACAATAAATTTTATTTACTTTTGTAATTTTGTAATGTAGGTGGCACTAATGTTAAGTCCATAGAAAATAAGTAATGATGACGACTGTGCAAAAAAGTCAACAAGAAAAGCTTCTCCCAAAAATGATATTTTTGCCAGAAACTTAGTGCCAATTGAAACGGTTCAGTGTTTTCACATTTTTCTCGTTAATCGTAAATAATCGTAAAATGAAATGACGAGCCATTAAATGGCTAAAATCGCTGTTAAAGCGACCGCCTTAAAGAAGTTCGTTGCATTAATAATGAATTTTTGCTGAGTCCGCTCCGCTGAGGACAAGTTAAATTAGATCGGAGTCCTTGAGAATAGGAAGTTACTCGATATTTATTGTGCGCCTGTATCTTAGGACTTGTTGTTTGATAGGACCTCATGAATGTGTAAGAAAGTACAGATTTATTTGGAAACTTAAATTACTAAAGAAAACAATTTTTTTTATTACCTTTCTTTTAAGAGGGAAATTAAAGCTAGGTAAATGGTTTTTTACAATCTATATTGTATGTGGCCAAAAATCGTACGTTCTCTTCAAGCTCCTATTGGACCACTTTTGATGGGTCCATATTGGGTTGCATACAGTTTTATGGCATACTGTTGATAGGCATAACTGTTTGAGTCTTAAATATCACTTTGCATAACGGTCAAGGGCATAAATTAGTTCGCATATTATTTTTAATCATAATGTTTGAGATTATAAATAACAATTTGTCATACATTTATTGCGCATAAAAGTTTGAAGCATAATTTATCAATCGCCATAATAGTTTTGCGCATAACGTTTTCACGTCATATAAGATAAACATTTTTAATTCTGAATCATATGAATAATGTATTACAAACACTACTACAACGCAGACTCGAAGTCTGTATTGCGATGGGCTTCGAACAACATATTTTTAACAATATCGACTGCAGTACAATCAATACTGTTTTGTGTTACAACCAGATGATGTACGACAACGATAAAGTCGACGGAACTCCTATTCCGCGTAGTTATGGCACTTCGCGTCTTGACACAACTCTAACCTAACCTAACCTATCAAGTTGAAAAACAAAGCTCAAATTTATCAAAGTAGTTTACGTACGCAGTGATTATTTGCTAAATGAGGTCAATTTCAACTATATTATGTCTATTGTCATAATTTATGCATTGTAATTCTTATGACTAAAACTAATCTTCAATATTATGACTAAACAATTTCTGATGATTTCTTTTCATTATGATTAGAAAAAATATGACATTTAGTACAATATTTATTATTATGACAATGACTTTTATGAGCAACAACTATACGCGTAAAGTGTTATTTCAATCGAAATTATGTGAATACAGTGTAAACTCTATATAACGACACTGAAGGGACTGAGCATTTTTCGACGTTATTGAGATTTGTCGTTAAATGGAGTTAAGAAAAATCAATATTATTTTACTATTATAAATAACCTAACGACAGTCTGTGCACTGTCTCGCTCTAATGTTTTATGGCCCGGTGTGCCAATTTTGTTTGCGGCAGGTATAGCAGCCGAGGTAAACACGTGCAAGGTAATCACAATAAACAAAATAACGAATTTCTCAGAATATTCGGTACGTTTGATGCCGAAAGTCGAGATAAATATGGGCTAGACAGTAAATCAACAAAATAACGTACACAGCTGCAGTTCTTGTTAATTTCGGCAACTTAGAAAGTACTGTTTATTGCTTAATAAGGACATTTTGTGGGCGTTATTTAGAGTGGGTGTGATGCTATATAGAGTGTATCATTGTATGGACAATAAGGTAAACCAACCAGAGTCAAGTAATTTCGACGTTTTAGAGAGTTTGTCGTTAAATCGAGTGACGTTAAATGGAGTTTACACTGTAGTACGTATGCGACTAGAGGGAGACCCATTTCGATTCTTTAAAAACGAGCGAGTGTGATAGGCTATATAAAATTTGTAAGGGTGCGTCATACAAGTCGCCAGTTTTAGTTTGTAATTTTTTTCTATGGATATGAAGTTTTTTTTTAATGTAACTTAGTTACCGTAATAATTTACTCGTATATTATTTGCTCAAAATGCTAATACAAATGGTAGTCGACTATAAAAATTTCATAAAACTACTTACTAAAAATGTGTTTAGCTTCACTGATCAATATTAACATTTTTTTAAGCCACATTTGTTAAAGAAATACTCAGAAAATACAATAACACATTGTCTAAAAATCCCCAACACGCCACGCTATCCGTATAGCAAGCAAAACTGTCTCCTTATAGAGTCGACGGTTATTGCTGATTATCGCAATTTCCCGGCAAATCACGTATCCCGCATACTTAAAGGCAGTTTGTATTCAGATTCAATATCAGAATATCGATTAACTATACAAAACGCACTTTGTGCACGCCGTGGCTGTCAGTGTGTCATTATTGCAAAACCGACCGGTCAAAATGGATGTGACAACCCTAATTTATTTAACAAGTTAAAATTAACCGCATGTCAAAAGTAATAGAGTTGGAATTCGCATGGGAGTTCACGCGGTTGTGCTGTTTCGCTAGGGTTGTGTTATGCAGTCAATAAAGGCGGCTTAGTGGCATCGATAACTTTGTGTTTTGCTATATTTATGCGTTCCGCTTGGCTCGGAACACCTGTTTGTTTGTGTGACTGCCAGCAGCAGAGGCTTGTCAATGCTGTTTCGAGCCAAATTGTGATGCAAATGTGTTGGTTCGTGTTTTATTTTTGGTGACAATATATATTTTAGTTATTTAGAAATACCACGTCTAGAGTTAACGGTTTCAATAAAGACTATTTTTGCGGCCAAATAAGCATCTTATCCACTTACCTGTTGATAAGAAGCAGTGCTGACACTGTTGTGTTTTGGTATGGAGACAGCCGTGAAATTAGTAGGTTACTCTTACCACCAGAACGGACTGTGTGCCCGTTTGCTTTCATCTTCATCCCATCTCTTTCTAGGCACATCAGCTCTAAAAAAGCAATCTATGAAAGCCAGTGACTGAAGTTAATCAGGTTATGTGAACCCTATACAAATTATTAATAGCTTTTGCCCGCGACTTCGTCCGCAATGAAGTCGCTACTACCTCGGGAACTGTCCTATTTTCCAAGATAACCAGCATCATTTGTCCTTTTCCGGAACTCAAACTATTTCCATATCACACTTCATCGAAATCGGTTCATGATCGTTTGTTTGCTCCACCTTCATGGAGCCCGAAGATAGACAAAGGGTATTTTGATATACCGGAGAATTGAGCAGTGCTCCAGAAGACAGTTAAACGTGTTTTTCGCGGACGGAAAACGTTAAAAAATATTAGTAATTATATTACTATCGATAAACATGCACATCCCTAGCGTTGAATATGCTCCAGCTAAAACCTAACGGGCATGGAGGCTTTACACCTGCATTGGGAGTTGGTAACGAGGTGCTTTGACGCATTCCTGCTGTTGTGACCGCTTGAGCACGATAACTAGCACAAGTCTGCGGCCATCTCTGTCTATCTAGTCTGTGGCGATAAAGACGCAAAGAGCGACATGCGAGAAAATATATGATGAGTTACCCGCTCAGTAGTTCATTGACTTGCTGATAAGTTACATTTGAAAATGTTACGTAAAGTTTTGAATTTGGAAATTTTGTAGTCTGTGAAAGGTGCTTCAACGATATAACTATGAAATGTACCTACATCATAATCGTTGGCTGCATATAAAATTCGAGTTCAGAAATTATATAGGCGGCGTGACTAGATAAGCGAGTTTAGTAGGTACAGAAAATATCTTTTTAACCATTTCAATTGATATTTCATGGATGGAATATTATTGGTTATCTGAAATAAATTGTATGAAGAGTACATTTTTGACTACTTGAGTTAATCTTAAGCGTCATTCGACCTAAAAAGTACATACATTTGACATGTTTTCCTGCAAAACTACCAAGATATTTTATATTATTTTTACAGTTTTATATGTATAATGCTGGTATAAGAAGTATCATTGTAATATTTTTTGTTTAAAAAATGACTAACTGTTGAGTTTCTTTTTAAATAAAAAATATTACAATGATACTTCTTATACCAGCATTATACATATAAAACTGTAAAAATAATACATACATATAGAAGCAGCGCCGCAAATTACTAACTGTTGAGTTTCTTGCGGTGCTTCTTCTCAGCAGTGGTCTCCTCTTCTCTTGGGAAGCGCTGAAGGTAGATTTTGACGTGTAAAAGTGCCCGTGCGACCGACTGAATAAATATCTTTTATCTTTTATGTTTTTTTTTGTCGCCAATGTCTGGCTGTCTGTTTATTCGTGGCTCTATAGCTCCTAAACGGATGGACCGATTACAGTGCAGTTACAACGTATTAACACTGACATCAAACTAATAATTGTGTCATTTAAATGCGGCAATACACTGAAAAAAATGAGAGCCATTCGCGAAAGATTTTTACTTAGTTGATATTTTTTTAATTAAGGCAGATTGCTTCAGCCATTCCTGAGAAAAAGGGTCTTGACAGACCGACGGACAGACGGACAACAACGTCATCTTATAAAGGTTCCGTTTTTTAGTATTTGGTACGGAACTCTAAAACCAGTATTTTATGTATTTATCATTAACTTCTTGACTCGCAAGTTACGCGGTAATGCACACTGACAAAAATATTGGTTCAAGTTTGCGGCGTTGTAAATAAGTATCTTAATTCCATTGAAGCCCGACAAGACGTTAGATTCAGCAGCTAAGATGTAAAATTGAATCTCAAAAGACCTTGCTGTTGTGACTACCAGCTTTTGTTGATGTAACTAATATTAATGTATATTTTATACAATAATATAAGTTACATAAACAAAGCTGGTAATTACAACAGCAAGGTCTTATGTGATTCAACTTACATCTTAGCTGCTGAACCTAACGTTTTGTCAGGCTTAAATGGAATCAAGTCGCTTATTTACAACAATCACAATCTTAAGAAGTAATCAATCATTTTTTTCAGTGTACCTTTCTAAATTTTATGCTAAGTGATAATATTGAAGGGGTAATGCTTAAATTCAGTTACATATATTATTTATCTGGCGATTAACATTAGTCCTGATTTGATGTATTCTTGTTTCAGGTGAGTGAATAAGTGTTTGTGCTGGGACCTGAACCTGGACCACGTCGATGGCTGCTCGACCTGAATAGCATGCAATATACTCAAGGTAAAACCGCTACTTAGCAATTATATTTCACTAGTTTTATAAATTTCAAATGTACAGTCTAGGTCATAAATATACATTTTAGTACCTTGTCACTTTAATCGCTGTGACATTCATATATAGCAGTTTAAACATGACAGTAAAAAGACAAGGTACTGTACCTATATAAAAATAAATATACACTGGCCCGCAAAACTAAGTAACACACTTTTAAAATTTCTTTTTTTTCTAAACTATAGAAGTTAGAGATTTAAAATAAAAAAAACGTTTTATAGCAAATTTTATCAGCTTTCTTTCCAACTATAACTAAAATAAACAGCAACATTTTCAACTTAAAAAAAAAGATAAAACAATAAAAAACCCATTTTTAGTTATTGCAATTTTAAAAGTGTGATACCTACTTAGTTTTGCGGGCCAGTATAGTTCATTCGTAGACCGATTTAGATAATGTTCGTAATAGCCTAATAAAGTTTTAGGAATAAAATAGGTAGTTGAAATCTTATCAAAAATAATACTTTTTGACGGTTCACTAGGCTATTTTTATTTTATTTAAGCCTTTTATATATTTATTTTTATTTAAGCCTGACTGGAATCCCAGTCAACATTGAGAAAATCAGCTAAGCTCTAATAAAAATGGCATAAACATTATTACGTATTAAGGACCATCATTTGTTAAATAACGTTTTACAAACTGATTCAGTTCACAAACATAAATATAAATAAAATAAAATAAATATCAGAGACAGTTTCACATAAATTGACCTAGTCCCAAACTAAGCTCTTGGCTTGTACTATGGGTACCAGGCAACGATATACATACGTATATAGAGAAATACATGAAAATGAAAAAATGAAAATATGTTTAATGGGTTACATAAAGAGTTACATAACAGTCATGGTTGGAACCTCCTAGTAAGTATTATGCATACTTATGGCAGGAGATCCCATACTTAAATATATAGAAAACATCCATGACTCAGGAACTAATACTCGCTCATCACACAAATAATAGCCCATACCGGGATTCAAACCCGGGACCGCTAGTTTCGTAGGCAGGGTCACTACCAACTAGGCTAACCGCGTCGTCAAACATTTGTTAAACCACTTTTTATCCGAAACTGTTAATATTTCAGGATATTTATAAAACTAACCTAACCTATACGGTTCTACACGATGGTCCTGAAATAAATCCTGGAATATTAACAATTTTGGAATAAATTATTTGCCAAATTTCATCCAAGCCGTTTAGGCGTGAAACACAAACCATACGAATTTACACATTTATAATATTAGTAAAAATATAAAATCAGCCGCCATACATTACAAACTAGTGATATGTATACAGGGCGTTAACAAATAGCATGTGCAGCTAGCGTGACGCAGGCAGGCGATTTGGTTGATTTCACTCGATCGGGGAGTACATTGTCACAATTAGAGGGTGACGTTAGCCCCGTCGACAGAGGGAGATAAGCGCAGGTATTATCTGCGAAATAAAATTGTGTAATAAGTATAGACTGAATTTTGACGAATATATCATTATTTTAGTAAGCAATAAAAAAGCAAAGCAATAAAAAGTGTACACTAATATATATCCATTTTTAAGTCTTAATTTACAGACTAGATGAGGGTCAAAACATTTTTACAATATAGATAGTTTGTGTATTGCAGGCAGTTGTCATTTTCAATGTATGGAACTTGCTCTGGTTCGTTTTTTTTTTGTTTCCTTTGGTTTGTTTTCGTATAAAGTTTGGTTTCGACCCGAGCAACGACATACTAATATAGAGAAATACGTACTTAAATATATAGAAAACATCCATGACTCAGGAACAAATATTCGCATAAATATGGGATTGGTTCATAAAAACAACGAAACTTAAACTTATTAACCGGAAACACTAGTTTCTAACTCTTAGCACAGTATAAATATAGCTAAAGCAGTAAAGAAACTACAAACAAACAAACTGCCAAGACCCCTAAGCGAACATGGCAGTGCTGTCAATGGCGGGAGTCGCGTGAAGACAAATGGTTGAGACGTGCGACTGTGTGAGTGCGACGTTTCGAACGTTTGTTCGTAGTTTCTTTACTGCTTTAGCTATATTTATACTGTGCTCTTAGGGACACTTTAAGATATTAAATGCGTACTCTAAAGACATACAAACTGTATAATTTAGAACGAAAAATATTCCTTAGAAATTTCTCTAGCTTTGCCAACTCTCCTACTGTCCCCAAACCGAAACTATCAATGCGAATTGCAAACTGGATATTTAAGGGGGTGCAGGTGAGGGGGGTGGTAATCAGGCGGCGATCACGTCTGCGGAGGGTAAGCGGACGGAAGCGACCCTTTGTTGCTTAGTTAGGTGTAGGTTCGATGCCTAAGTGCTAGCCTGGGTTAGGTAATTACTTGGGATCGGTTGGGATGGTTCGTTGATTATAGTTTTTAGAATCAACATAAGTATATTAATTATTAATGATTTTTACGAAGCTTTTGCTTGCAAAAGTAGTGTATTTTTTAGGATTATGGGGATGAGTTAGTTATATTAACTTGAACCATGGACAGCCTATTTCTTATTCCGATTATATTCTTAATTTGACTATATTTTAATGTCTCATATATTATAATGTCTTTTAAATTTATATTTCGTAAAAATCCCGCTCTTAATAAAATTGTATTAATAAAATTTACCATCCAATTAACTTCCACCAAGTTCCACCCAATTTTTAACTCAGTTAAATTGGCTGTTAATTCACCACCAAATTCACCGCAGTATCACCCTGTATGAAAGTTTAATTTAAATCTTTGTACACCATTTTCCTAATTGCGAGACAATTTGTCACACTTCCCTCCCTTCACCAATCAAGGTACGTTTTACACCTAATAAATACGCCCGTAACAAAATTGTGCTTTATTTTCAACTAACAAAGTATCATTTTGTTTGGATACGTATACGGTGTCTAGTGAACACAAATTAGTTATGCGGACAAATTTGAAAATGGTAATAAATTTTGAATGTTTTGTGTTGGTATTAAGATATGTGCATATTTTTCGCCAGAGTTATTTTGATATGCGTGATGCTTTTTTGTTTTATTTTGTTGACGGCCAGTGATTTGACAATTCTTTTGTTTTTCACGGTGGGGATTTTTTTTTTTTGTAGAAATGTTTTAAAATAAATTCATACGTAGTTATTTCTACATCAATATATTATGTCGATTGTGAAGTCAAATTAATTAATTGCTTTGACATTGTCAGTATTCAAATTTACGGTCAATTACGTGTCAGGCTTCCTTCTTCAGCACATTTTTTTTAACTCTTAACAAAACTCCTGGAGCTTCCCTTGAATCCCACTTTAAATAAATAAAAAGCTAAACTGAACCTACAAGCTCAACTTTCAAAACTGCGGTAACTACCACAACATACTATACATGCAGCAGGTATAGATAAAGCACGCGCCAGACCACTTGAGACGCGACTAGGGGTGTGAAAAGTACCCAAACAAGCTCAAGGTTGTACGTTAACTGGGAACCATTCAGTTATTAGAAGATCTGTAATAATAGTTAAAAAAATAAAGAACCATCGTTTGTCCTAACACATAGCGAGTCCGAATTATCATTTCTTCTAAACTGGTTTTTCAAATTCAAATTCATTTAATTCAGATTTCTCCATATTTTGTTAGTAACAGTTGTGATCTAATAGCTATACTTATAATGTATGTTAGTAACAGGTAAATAATAAAATTAACTTAACTTTAAATTTATATTTAATACTACTCACTCGACAAAAACCTGTATGTAGTTTTGTCCAGTGTCCAAGTTATAGGGCCATCTACCCTATTCGCAACAATGGCTAAGAGACTGTTGGCGCTGCCACGTTTTTAGGTGTCGAACATTTTTTTTTTCAGAAATACTTGCGTATAGGTTAGGTTAGGGTTGTACCAACACCAGGAAGTTTTATAATTTGGAAATGGATTTATGCCAAACGACAATTCACGAAAAACAAACATTGGGGCAAATGACAATATATTAGTCGTCAGGATTGGCAATACATTTGCAATTTTCGGCAGGTATTGAGCATATTTCTCATTTTGACCTAAAATATAGTTTTACTTTATGGTGAGTAATTGTCAATTAAAAATATAATTATACATTATGTCTATATAAGTTTTAAGTTAAAAAATCCTTTGATTTTAAAACAGCATTATTTCCTCATGTTCTAACTCTACCACTCGAATCTTAAGAGGCCTCATAACGCTACGGTTGCGTAAACAACTATAATGAAACTCTGCTCTGACGTTACAGAACGTTAACGGGAAAGATTACATACGCTACACGTCCAGACCAATCCAAGCCTGAAAGCATTGAATCCAAATTTGAAGTCTTAACGCTTCTTAACCAATTTTAGACAGACGTAAGTTCTTAAAATTCACGTGTACATAAGCTCTTTTCGATTATAAATTTAGAGTGAAATGCGACTCGTGCGCGATTGGAACGCTGCCAACGCCCTCTCTTATCTAAAATTGAAACTTCGTGTAAAATGGGGTGGTTAGTTATCTTAGATACGCGCCTACCGAAGATCTAAGGTTAGGGAACATAGAGGGTTGAATTTTTTTTCAGATATGTGTTATTACGGCGGATTTACTAACAAATAAAAAAATTAAGTAAATTAATAAAAGGGTTCCCCATACAAGAAACGTTTTTTTCAACGTATTTGTATTTTTGTTGTATCGTTTAAACATACAAGCGTCAAATTTGGCATAATTATAGAACAAACCCTATAGAATAACAACAAAATTTGTTATCATGATATGAATGAATGATATAATACTAAAAACCAGCCAAATGTGTACGACCATCAGTGCCCGGTTTTTAAATATATGACACGCTCTGTACCTCTTAGTAGTATAGGTTTAACGTCATATATTTCTGAACCCAATGTTGTATAATATAATGTATTATAGCTGGTGACCAAGGCGATGACATGTCAAAACAAGCCGATGCACTCACACGGCTCGTTCACACAGTGACGTCGCTGCATTTTTTCGCGTGCACCGTGAAAGCAGATCGGGGCTGCGGTGCATGCATTATTGAGTGCCACTGAGTGACGAGACGCGGGCGCGAGAGTGTTCTGGTGGCGAGTTTACTTGGGCAAGTTGATAGGCGAGTCTATGATGTACCTTGGGCAGACAAGTTGGCAGTGCCTGAAAAAGGTTGCAAACTGTGATATTGAAAGACAAAGCCGTATTAAATGATATGCGTAAAAATTACATTTTCTGAAAATTGTTCTGATTTCTGATAAGCAGTCGAAACATAGTCGTAGAAGACGTTATTAAATATATAAAATATTTTTTTTTGGATAATCTTAACTGCCCTCGCTGCGGCTTTACGAGTAATAATGTAACTTTTAACACAGGTAAGCAAGTAATAAGTTGTACTTATTTATTGTAGTATTTAGTGTAGGATACACTTTAATTGTCGAAAACTAAGCAACAAGAAAAGGAAGGTCCAGCAAGAACGTTAATACAATGTGTCAATAAAATTATTATATTAACAAGAAAGAAATTATGTTAAAATTATTCGTCACGATAACTTTTTAATAAAACACAACTTAATGTCATCTCAAAATAACAACTATCGCTCTTGTTTTCATAAAATTAATAAATCTTCGCTAGAATTTTATTAATAGGTACTATTTTAGTTAACCACTAAATTGATCACTGTTCCACTCGACTCGCCTCCACGTCTAAACGCTCCTCCACCAAGTTACTCTCAGCTCCAGACTGGTAGCTACGTACCTGTATTGTACGAGGCAGTTCTCTGTAAATCTCACAGCATTCATTTTCAGGGCAATCTAGCGCTTATAGCCCTGTTTATGTTAGGATCTGAATAAAAAATCCGCGTGACGAGAATTAAGTAGTGGTGTGTTTCAGACAGGTTTCACGTCTCGTTTTGACTGTAAGGTATTAGATAAGGATGACAAGTGTGCCCTAAGGTGTCCTTTAGGAATTATGCAGATGGTTTAAGCGAGCTTTATCGGCAATGCTTATTCACGTGAGTCAATCCTTTTTTAAACACCAACGCAAAAAAGAGGGGTATTATAAGTCTGTGTATCTGCGTATCTGTCTGTATATCATGATAGGTGATGTATTGAATTCCTTGATTAAACCAGTATAAGTTGACCCTTGTGGTGTCTAGCTACCTTTGACGAGCTATATGTTCAACTGGTCTTAGTTACCCCTGAAACTTTTCATCTTTAGGTACGCAGTACACTCGAATATCGAGACGCATTCAACACCTTGTAAATCTACGTGTACTTTTATAAAGTACAAATTATCAATGATAAAAGAACATCCTGTTGTTTCACTAGGTTGAAGTTACCACTTGAATTATTATACTCAATACTTAGTTCAGGTTGAAATTTGAAAAAAAAATTAAATGAAAAAGATCTAATCAATCTCACACAGCACCATCACCTTAAAATTATAGTAACATATTATTTGAAACTTAAAAAGTGTGCGACAGTGTGACATCGATAGGGGCTCCCACTCAGCATTATTGCAACACTTGCTGGCGATGCAACGCTAGTATTCTGTTTTTCAACCAAGTTAAGTTACTCTAGGTTATTTAAAACAACGTTACAGCTTATCGAAATCATTAAACACGCTATCTACACACCCTGTACCTATGCAAGCAGGAAGAAAAACGCCTAATAGGCAAACATAAACGCCCAACAATGCCTCAGAAAGTATTCGTGTCAAAGATTATCGCCGTAATGAAGCATCTAACCCATAAATAATGCCTCCATTGTTCCAATGACAATAGCTTTTCTACTAAGCTGTACGCTGCCTGTAAATATTCGTATATTGCTCGAAGACGGTTCCTTGTTTGTAAATTGTTAGTTTTTTGCGGTCAGCGCGTGAAATAGTTTTTTTGGTATTAATAAAAAAAAGTCAAGTTTGGATACACCCTGTATTTTATTATTGCAGTTTTAAAACTATTTTAAGGTAGGTTAGGTTCGATAGTTATATTTTTAAATATGCTCTTTCGAAAAGTACATAACTATGTTTTTCGTTTTCCAAACTCCAGTTTGACATTTTGTTTTTTTAGCACGGAAGATAAAGTCGCTGATTTGCAAAATATTTACTAACTAGCTCTTTTGCTAGTAGGAAGACTTCAAGAACGTTAACTTCCTAACTTCGTAATAGAATTCGTAAATTAGTTTAGGAGTTACTTACATTTTAATGACGCTCGTAAAAACTCTCCCGAACTGAAAACCGCTATAATTTGCAACTCTAAAGACTTGCTACACGTAATCCTGAATAGATAGCAACTTATCTAACAGATGACTAATCCAAAACAACAAACCATAAATTTTAAGACATTACTTAAAACATTCACTTGTTTTACAATTGACTTTTTGGCAAGTTCCAGTCATTTCAAAATTACGGGCGTTAAGGTTTCAAAATGTTTACTTTGAGTTAAGTTGCACCCTGTATTAAAGTTAGCATTAATGATATATTTAAACTAGCTTTTGCCCTCGAGTCCATCCGCGTAGAAGTCGTTTGTCGCTACTCCCTCGGGAACTCCAATTTTAAAACGTATCCTATGTCCTTCTCTGGGACTCAAACTATCTCTATACCACTAAATTGTATATTACTTAAGAAATTATTGCTTCCCCATACAAAATCCACCCCCCTTAAAGGATGATTTCCGGCATAAAAAGTATCCTATGTCCTTTCCTGGGACTCAAACTATCTCCATACCAAATTTCATCTAAATCGGTTCAACGGTTTAAGCGTGAAAAGTTAACAGACAGACATAGTTACTTCCGCACTTATAATATTAGTAGGGATTAAACAAACCACCAAACATCACTAACCATAAAGCGAATCCAAATATTACAAACGTTAAAAACCACAGATAAGTAATAAAATCGAGACGTGACCACGGCCAAATCGTGCTGTAAGATTAAAACGCCCTCTATGATCCAATTTGGCAACTCGTCTTACGGCGGTTAATAGTGATGTGAAAAACTGGGACATTAAAAGAGTACTGGTCCGTGACAGGGTGGCCAACTGACTTATTCGAAAATTATAGGAAAAAGTTTGGTATTTAGCCAAA
This sequence comes from Tortrix viridana, assembly GCA_963241965.1. Taxonomy (NCBI): domain Eukaryota; kingdom Metazoa; phylum Arthropoda; class Insecta; order Lepidoptera; family Tortricidae; genus Tortrix; species Tortrix viridana. Next base: position 1,196,182 of record OY725176.1, read on the forward strand.
TATATCTATGGTTTATTTAAACGCGGTTTATATTTATAGGGAACGAGCATTAGATAGTAACACGCAACAGAATTCAGTGAAATAGTACGTTATTGCAGAGGCGAGAAAATATGCAACTGCAGGCTTAGTATGCAAGGGCGAGATAAAATTTGACAGGTGCTAGGGAAATTAATACTCTTACTTACTTACTTATTGTAAGAGGCGGTAAGAGAATGTTAGAATTTTAGATTACTTACTACATAATGAAAGTTCGTGTTTTTTGTCTTCGAGATTATTATTCATAGAATAAATAATTATTGTGATATAAGTATTGAAGATCTCATTTTATTTAAATTAAAAGATAAATTATAATTATCAATTCAACTTTTAGAAATCATTAGGATCAAAAGATAAAACTTAAAGATATTTACTTACACGTATTTAAATGATAGTAACGTGACGCTATTAAGATGTGATTCATTTTTAGAGGTAAAAGATCTCATTATTTGTGTTTTTTTTTTAATATTATTTTATTAAATTAGATCAGTCGAGTTATTATTAAACTTTTCTTATTTCATTGGGTTTTTTTATATGTTTTTCCTGGATGTACCTTAGTTGCACATAGTTAATACCCAAACTATTCTTTCAAATCGTTTATTTTGCAGATGGCAGTTGAACTACATGTCAAAGTAGTGAATAAAATAGTAAATGTTACTTTTTCATTTGAGCAAAGGTAGTAATTCAAATATCAATTACGATATTGAATATACGCTTGTAAGTACCCAAATACGCACTTTTATCGTAGGAAAAAGCAGGAAATATCTGACTAGCACTTATATCAAAAAGAAGTTTGTGATCGTACTCAGTTACTTGCGTTTTTTTGAAGGAGTATCGAGTATTTTCCAGACATTTTTTTGCTAAGATGAAAAGGATTTTTTTTAATAAATAAATAAATAAATAACCAAAAATAATAAAACATTTTATTACTAGGCCGAAAATATGGTACAAATTTATGTTAATTAGTTTACAGAAACTGTCTTTGTCTTTTTGTTTAGAGACAGCATTTTTTTACACTTCAATTAAACCATTTAATTTCTCGGTTTCGGATTCATGTTAGATGAGTCCTTTTGACTAACGGGGGCAGCATTATATGAAACAGGTAAATAATATTTTTGCACATAAAGTATTAAAAAGCTTGTTTATTTTGTAGCCCCGAACCGATTACGGTGGTATTTCCAAGCAGTGTTGTGAAAAGTCTATTTATTCCAAACTTGTGTACACCCTACTGGTACCAGTCATATTTGTTAGTGCGCCAAGTCTCACTGGCAAGTGGCCTATCAGATCAGGCCTCCGTGTAAACTGTGATAACCCACTTTTGCCCGAAAATGTTTTGTGGGCCTGACGTCTACTGATACGGGCCTTTGTGGATTTTGACATTTTGTATATTTGTTGTGGGGATGGTTGGTATTGTATTTTATATAATAAGGGTAAAAAGTTGTAAAGAAAATGTGTGAGGTGGTTTGCAGTGTTTGTCTTTGTAGGTGAAGACAATAATATTTGTGTAATTTTTGATTTGTTGAAAGTAGTTTTCACAGGTATATAGTTTATTATTTAATTTATTATATTAGATAGAGATAGTGAGATAGTAGTTAATGATTGGTCAGTCTTTTATAAAAAAGAAACGGTTTTATCTATCGAATCTGCTATGTAGAAGCAGTTAATCGTTCCTATTGGTGTAATATTTATTTCTGCCTTTGTGCAATCAACTCAACTAAGCTTAATTTACAGTGTGAAAAATTAAGATGAGTCAGGGCATTTGCTTGTCTAAAAATCAGTTTTATTAATGAGGTTATTTTACTTTCATCAAGCGCATTAAATGATTATTTGCAAATGTCTAAATGATAACTAATTACACACAGATAAAACTCAACCACTTCAAGAGTTACCTAAAAATGTTTAAAAGTGACTTACCAACTTTCACCCTTGGGCACAACTCTATTGATTATAGCTTCCGGGCAAAGATAAAAACTTACACTAGCTTATAATTTTAGCAAGTATTTCTGATAACGCTGTGACCGATAAAAGTTGGCCTATTATTTCTACAGATATCTGTTCGCTGGAGGCGTTCAAAACGGTAGCGTTGCGATACCGATCCAAATGAATTATGTATTTAGTTTGAAAAATTTGTCCGTATGTTTTGCAGATTAGGTGATTTTCCTTGTTGATAAATTACGAATAATGTCAGAAATACTTGGGACAGGGAGGCATGACGTTTTTGGGTGTTAAGGGTGTGTTATTATAATAAAAGCTTATTAAGTTTCGTAAACGAAAAAAACAGTAGAAATGTTAAAAATTATAAAAATAAAGTCCTAAAAAATTAAAGGAACAAGGATCGTGATTTTTTCAGCGGTTTTTTCTGAACCTTAACAATCGCTGTATAGCTTGTCTTGTAAAATGGTACCGAACCCTTCGTGTGCGGGTGCGACCCGCACTTGGCCGGTTTTTAGGGTTCCGTACCCGAAGGGTGTCAATCGAGACTCTATTACTAAGCCTACGTTGTCCGTCCATCCGTCTGACCTAACTGTAACTGTATCTTTTGAACTGTAATACATAGGGGTTGATTATTTTTTTCAGAATATTGTGTTATTACGGCGGATTTTGAAACAAATGTATTTATTTTTAAGTTAAAAATAAAGGGGGTCCCTATACAAGAAACGTTTTTTTTTTCAAGGTATGTTTATTTTTGTTTTATCATTAAAACGGTAAAACATACAAGCGACAAATTTGGTATGATTATAGAACAAACCATATAGAATAATAACAAATACTAAAAATTGGCTAAATATGTACGGAACCCTCAGTCCGCGAGTCCGACTCGCACGTGACCGGTTTTTAAGGTTGATTACATTTGACGTAACTGCGTTGAAATATCGGGAGCTCATTACCTACCGTTGATATTGTGTCGAATCTCATTACCTTGTTAGCACGTATAATCCTGTCTCCAGCCACTCCCACTCGCAGTTTAAATAATGTCATTAAACACCATTAACTTTTAAATGGGACGGAGTCGCGTGTCCCGGAGTAATGACAGGGCCACTGTCCAAGTACGTACCGCTTATGTAACCGGTACAGCTCAAATTGTACAGATGTGTCAGTTGGAATCACTACTTACATTTCTAACTAGTACCTACTCTTAAATTGGCGGTACGTCAAACCATAATGATATGGACAATACGATATAAATACTCTTTATTGAACTCCACATATAATAGGGATGAAGACAAGAGATGGTTACCTATCAAAAATTATTGGACCAGTATTTTTTCTTTCGTCAATCAAACAAAAAATGACAAAGATAAAGCGCGTCAAATTTCGGTAGTGGGGGCTCCTGACGTCACTTCTGTGTAAAAACATACAATACAAATACTGTTTATTGAACACCATAATAAATACTTAATAATAATTTACTTACTTTATAATAATTAATTGACGACGCGGTCAGTCTAGTTGGTAGTGGTGACTCTGCCTACAAAGCTAGCGGTCCCGGGTTCGAATCCCGGTATAGGCGATTTGTGTGATGAGCGTGAGTATTTGTTCCTGAGTCATGGATGTTTTCTATGTATTTAAAATATTTCTTTTTATAATTATATTTATCGTTGCCTAGTACGCATAGTACAAGCCTTGAGCTTAGTTTGGGACTAGGTCAATTTGTGTGAGATTGTCTCCTGTCTCCTGATATCCCGAATCTTCTTCAACAAACCCTGTTCACTATACCATTGCTTGCACATTTAAAGTCAGTAACCTAATATAGACTTAGCGCCCAGTTGTGTTGTCCAAGTG